>BSBM01000372.1:45762500-46362500 GCA_027924585.1 Larix kaempferi | reverse complement strand
GAAGCATCTAACTCTGCAACCTGAATATCATTTATTATCCCAAGTAATGTATCTGTCATTGCTTCCAGGTGTCAAGCAACATCGTTGCTGCGGTTTTCCTGAGATTTTTCTCGCCGCCCACATCCTCGTCGTCCAATGCCTCGACGTCGCTCACAAACCATGGCGGGGGGAGCTTTGTGTTGCAGACCGGTAATTCAATTCTTGTTTCGAGTAGAGGCTGAAGCTTCTGAAGAATGCATGAGCTGGAGGGATTGAGTAGGAATAAGACAGGATAACTGCTTCCTTGGAAAGATAACCTCCTTCCTCGAGCCATTCGCCATAATCAAGACGCCATTAAATCTGAGTGATAGTGATGTCCCTTCATCCGCGCAGGTGTGTAAATGCATGGGGGTGGTGTGACATTGGCATGACGATGCTCGTCATCAGATGAACCTGGGAAGGACGTCCAGTTGATCTACAATTATGATCAATCCTTTTCGTTCAGTCAACCTATCCGGGGATAGGATTTACAATGTTTAATTTAACCTCGTAGTATATTAATCCCCTTATGTCCATGACTTATGCCATGGATATTTTAACACTGCTAACATGACTTATGTGATGGACATATTAACATTATTAGTTAATTATTATAAGGTGGATTAACTTAATGATAATAAAATCAATTTCAAGTTTATACCATGGTTATATATCAGATGTTCAGTCAGGAGACATATCCTAAGTTGCCTCTTGCACATGGAGAAATCAACCTAGATGAGGGAGTATACAAGCTAATTAGAAAACGATATCTACACAGAGTGTGTTTATGAAACATGAAGTCTTCCCTTGTGCAAAGATGATATCTTGGATCATTGAACATGAAAACATCGATAAATGACTCGTCAAGGATGTTGAAGGGAAAGGAAATGCTTCTTTTTAACATTCAAATTTGGAGCCGATGTACAAATTCGCAACTCCCTATGTAGACCTCACAAAATATTGGTTACTCCAATTCAGAATTAGATACCACGAACTATTAAAAGGATAGTGGATCAATAAGAAATCCTTTGGGTCAAGGAAAAATAGAACATAGCGTACTAAGTACTTGAGAATCCCTTAAAATATCACAACAACACTGATTAGTAGATTGTATGGAGAAAAGGATTCAATCATTTTTATAGAAGCATGGCCCCCCTTAATGCATCAGGTGACACAGTTGGGTACAATGTTCAATTGGGCCTCCATTCTCTCAGTTTCCTTCACATAGTATATATTCAAATTCAATCATGTAGCTACAAGGATTCTCCCATTGTTATTTATGTCCTCATATCTAATAGACATGATTTGTGCATCTAAGAGATTTCAAGGCATTGGTTGGAATTGGCAACTAAAACTATCACCCTATCTATGGATAGTACCAAATTTTATGGGGGCATAAATACATGATTCATTATCATAAAATCTATGAACATTTTTCTGGCACCTATCTATAGATTATTGTTTTGTGTACCTACTAAATGCATGTTAGAGAAGGATACATAGACAATTAGTCCCAATGGAGATTGGTATGTAACTGAGAGAGGTACCTATATCAAGATCTTTTTGGATACTAAAATCCCACACCTCTTACCCAGGTTCATCCTATACAAGTTGGTATTACAAAAATTTGCATATCAAACTTACGTTAATGGAGTACCCACATGCTCATAGCTGCTAAGAAAGCACCATGGCCCTCTTTGTCAATTTTTGTAGGAGCATACAACATAACAAATAAGGATGGAGTTAAAACATAAGTAGATGCACTGGAAGCATTTCACTTTGGTGAAGAAATATTATGAATACATGATCCCTGACACATTGTATGCAATCACTTCCATGCTTGCAAATTCAGGTGGCCTTACCAAAATGAGCATTGGCAAGATGAATAATACATTAGAAGAGTTGTTTCACTAGAATAAGTAGCAACAATAATGGGGAACGAGAGAAAATTATACTCTTCTTCAAAGCAATATTAATAAGAGAAGGATGCAAAAACAAAAGCAATAAGGTTGGCAACAATAATAGTAGCAAAATGAGAGAATGAAAGAATTAAATCCAACTTTGAGGCCCTGGAAAAGAGTAGACTTGATTCACAAGCCCAAGCTACCAAGTAAAAAAAACAAACTCAATCTAGAGTAAGGGAAGAAGAACAAAAGGCAAAAAGAAAATCCAAAGCCTCTGTTAGAGCATAATAAGAAGCATAATTGAGGGAAAAAGAAGAAGAAGAAGAAGAAAAGAAAATAAATGAACAAACGCACCCAATGGATGTCAAGACTTATAGTATTGATGTATAGCTAGGGACTCGTACCACACGAGGACACTTTCCTCTAAAGGAATTGGGCCCATTAAGATTCATGCCATCCAAACCAAAAGTAGTGGCATCCTTAAAGTATTTTGTGTTTGATGAGAAGATGAAGTGAGTATTGAAACATATGTGAAAGAAGCTCCAACTTCCAAGAGCCTCGTAGATGATAGACAATCACCATTAATCACCAATGTTGTGATGACCCTACTACAATAGCATATGCCAAAGTGGCCACCAATGAATCATCTTAGTTCAATGTGCAGAACATGGTGAACAAAAGAAACATGTACAAGAGGAGGATTGTTGAGTTGGAAAAACAAGTAGCTCATGTCAGAGTTGATACTAAAATTCTTGTAGAATTCCAAACATATACATATGAGCTTCATGATGAGCTTAATTCTATGCAGAGAGACATTTATATTGCCTTACAAGAACTCCATAATCATCCCTCGTAATTCTTAGCTCTCTTGAGGCAAATACAAGACAAGATAATTGTTCTCCTGGGAGTTCAATTGGGTATGGAAGAATTCAGGAAATGGTAGTAAGTAAATATATGCACCAGTAGATCTACCCAATATGAGCAATGGTTACAATGACTGCAACTCTACATTTGTATGCAACTATCAAATGGAAAGCATTGCATTTGAGAAATCTATTACCATCTTAGTAAACAACTGCAAAAGTTTACATCTATCAACTAAGAAGGTAATCCAAAGTTGTAACCTACCATCAATTGGTCCCATGGATACCCCTATAATTGCATAAGAAGTTTAGAATGATGTCGAGGAAGTCATCCACAGTATGTGAATTGCCATATAGATTGCGTCCAAATTTACAAAGGATGCATTGCAAGACTTCATTGCTACTCTCTCCAAATACACCAGCTTCATAAAGTCATACCTAACCACACCAAAAAGAGGCATGAGCACCATGTTAAAGATTTAGCTAATTATGAGGTTAAATTGGAACAATTAATATTTAGACAACAATTAATAGATTTTCTAACCAATATGCTATATGGGTAGCTTATTTCAATGATAATGCTCAAGGTGGTCTATAGTTTTGATAAATAGATGAATATTTCCTTTCGTAAATAAAAAAAATGAATTTGAACAATTGTAAATGCCAAAGAGGAAAACCAAGAATCTTTAGCAATTATATTTTTGAATTGTATAAAAGAAGATTGAAATAGAGAGAGGGAGAGGGGACTTTGTCTTTTGTACATTGAGTTTTTTAAAACTTATTTTATGGAATTTAATGAGGAGAAGTTTGTAAGGCCATTTACATGAGAAATTGGATTATGTGGTTGTAAGATGTGAACTATTTCTTTACTCATTTTCATTTTATAATTTGTGTACTAGTGTGTGTTACTAACATGGATTATTGTATGTTTCAGGTCTTCACTTCTACTCCTTTTCTTGTCCTTGTGCTTTGATTTTATTGATGTAATATTGTTGACGGAAAATACAAAGTCAAACTATCTAGACGTCATATTCATGTTAGAGGTGATGATTTCGATTCCAAATGTACTTAATAATAACAATTAAGTTTCTAGAATCCCAAAACTAAAGAAGTACTTTACGTTGTTCCTCATTAGAAATTTAGTTCCCTCCATCATTCAACTCGAGCCTATGCTCGAAAAATTCGACAACTCCCTAAAGCTACAACATTACCTAAGATATAGCTAGCCCGAAGGAACATTGTTCAAACTCCTGAGAATAGCTTGGTTGACTCTACATAGGACTTGATAGATCTTACCATTGAAGAGATACATGACTCGCTGAATATTATTTTTCCATCTTCTATTGGTTCACCTCATTCTTCTCATTCCTCGTCTCCTAATCCAAACCATAATAGAACAATTTCTGAGATTCTGAAAAAAATTTAGATACATAGATGGTTGTTAGCTAACACCAAGCTCCCATTTGAATGTCCCAAGGTTCCTTGAACCTCACATAAAAACTTCTTACTTTCCCAAGCACCCAAAGGGAATCATGTCAAAGTATGATCCTGATAAAGGATGCTTACATAAAGACCATATAAAGAATTTTATTTGGCAATTTAGTGAATGTATGCGTAGCTTGAAAATATTGTTTGTATATTATTCCCTTATACCTTTGAGAATGAGGAGTCCAAATGGTATTTTACCCTTCCCATTGGTACTATTACCATCTAGTAATATTTTTAAAAAGCATTCATAAATAAATTTGGTAAAGAAAAGACTCATACCATGCTACTAGAAGAATTTATTGACGTTAAAATGGATAAACATGATAAATTGTTTCACCACCATCTTCAATGAATTTCCTGCTAACTCACTAGCAACTGATGAAGTCATAGTTGAGTGTTATACATTTTATCTACATGCTTCAATTACCATAGGTGTTAAAAGGGAAGGTCAAACAACACTAGTAGAAAATTTTGAAGAACTTAAAAAACTGGAGAAAGAAATGTCCACTATTGTGGGAAATCATGGGATAGATGAAAATAAATCTAACAACATGACAAAAAAACCTTTTCTCTTAACTAATACTAGTGAGAAGTGTCCTACTAATTTAGAAGGAGTTTTAAAACTAATTACGAAATTGTCTAGTGAAGTTGTGGATTTGAAAGATCTCGTGAGAAGGTACTTCCAACTAGATAATTTTTAGGCCTTTTCATAAGAAAGCTACCACTACTCCAAAACCTTCAGAACCTTCAAACCTGAATTTGATTTTGGAGGAAGTAGTCATGGATAATTTTTGCACATTTCACAAAGCAAACCATTCATAAAACACTTCCCCTCAATGGATCAAATCTACGACTCTAGTAGTGAATCAACTTATTGATCAACAACAACAAGTTGACCAAACCACACGAGGTTGAAACTAAAGAGACAACATAATATACAAAAAAGTGGTGAAGCATCCATGTTTCTCTAGGATTGGTCATTTGGTCTTGAAGGATAAGGAAGAAGACACAAGAGTAAGTGAAATTCATGCTTGTTTCAGGTATATCATCAACCCTAGTGACCTTTGGGCATAGTCACCACAGAGCAATGCCCATAAAAGATGACTCAAACTTTCAATTAAATATCTATTCAACAATCTTTTACAAGTAAACTTTTAAATGAGCAAAAAAGTTAAGAAATTAACTCACCCGGATCCAAACATATGATGAAGAATCCCCCTAGTCGTGATTGCTCCAATGTTTTCTTCAAATATATGATACAAACCTAAAAATAAACAAATATTTGAGAGAAGGATCAATCTTGCAAAGGTTGAATAGATAAATTAAATTAATGAAAGACACATCCAAATTTCAAAAATAAAAACAACAATTCAACACATGAAATGGACGGAAAATAGAGATCTTTTATATAAAATATGACAACAAGGCACAAATGATAAGATACAACATAAACCTCACTACAACACCATTTTGAAACTGAAGCCTGAGTTCCTCCACCCGGTTCTTCACACACTCAAAATCCAATCCAAATTTATTCCTTATGAAGTATGATCAAAAGAATTCGAAGCATTCTTTAGCATAATAATGGCTCTCGAGAAGGGCTGGAAAATAAATTTCTAGATATGAGAAAGGGAGTTTTGTAGACCGGGATAACAAGGGTTCTTGGTTAGATCTGAAATGAACAGCATGAAGGTACTCTCTCCAATACTTGGTGTTAATTTTTCCTTTTCCCATGCCTCTTTTATATTGATGGGGAGGCAATTAGGGAAATTGGAGACACTTACTTATGGGATTGGGATAAGTGGGAACAGTTGAAACTACAACTTTTCCCGTAAAAGTGACTTATTTTTATTTGTTTTCCCTTGAACAGACATGCACGCAGGTCTGGCAAGGGAAACCCGTGTATACGCAACTACTCAGTGTAAGGGTCACGTACATCTTGAAAAACTTAGTTTTTTAGAATCTTTTTAGGTAAAGTGCTTGTTCACATATCACAGGGGATCAGGGGAGTTTGCAAAAATGAGAAATGGATAAGGTTGGACCATTTAAAGCATCTTTGGTACAAGTGTGACAAAAGATGTTATAACAATGCCACCTAGCCATTTCTTAGAAATTAGAATCTAAGAAGTAAAGGGCCCATGACAAATGTGACACTTCCTAAGAAAACTAATTTAAATATGTAAAAGGCCTCAACTTCTTATAGCTTAGTCACTACCCCCGCTCTACCTAAGAACAATACAATATCAAATCAAACCAGTGGAGGCATAACCCTAGAATCATCTACTCAGATTTTGGAATATAATTTCGTAGAAGAGACCTCAAGAAAAATAAAACTAATATCTCAATGTATGAAATTTGCAACATTCCATGGCAAATGGATCTTCTATTGAATACTTTTAATGGTATTTTGGACCCTAGATAGAAATTAGCCAACGCCTATGAAAACATGAAATATGGTGACAGTAAACAAGCTTAAAAAAGAAGGTTAGTTCGAAAAGCTACTATAAACACAACCAGTATAGGTATGCACTCTAGACCATAGATTCCTCCTTTTATGCTTACCTTTTATATCTTCAATTACAATGTGCACAATTTCCTAATAGACTCTAGGGCATCTTCTAATGTCACACCATATTCTCTTTGTAAGAAAATCAATTCCACACCTACTAAATGCACTAGAAGAATTATACAACTATATAGGTATGAATAAGGGTGGTGATGATGCCTTAGGTGGTGAGGCCATAGGTTGCAAGGCGGATAGGCATAAGAGGAGACTATTGGGAGTGTAGGAGAGTCTGTAACACCATGAGTAATTTTAGTTGAGATAGTGCAGCCCACAAGACATAGTGAGGGCCATTCAGATATTAGGCCTAGAGATTGATATCTAGGTTAAGGCCATTTAGACTTTTAAGCTATAGAGTGAATAATATTGTCAGAGTGCCCAGCTATGTTAAATTCATAAGTGAGCTAAAGGATGTTATGATCATATTATCTTATGATCCAAGGGCATACCGAATCAATGACATTATTGTAGTTGATGTATGTGAAGCTTATGGATTGTTGTTGAGTAGGGACTAGTCACAAAAACTATAGTGGTAATTTGCAATGGTTTAGTCACATTTTTGGATTCCCTGTAAATGTAAGGAAAATAAGATAAGGGTAAATAGAGAGGCACATATGAAGCATACTAGTACTTAATCGTAAGGACAAAAGAAGTCAATAGACTTCACATATTCAACATTAGGAATTACTTTTTGGAAACCAATTTTGGTTGTTATAGAACACAAGAATCACCTCTAAAATCTGAAACATGGTCCAATTTCCTTCATTGCACATGGACTAATGCAAATGATTATAATATAATAGATGTAGTTATTCCTAATTCTAATGCCATTATAGACAATAATGTTTGTACTTTATACTTCAATGGCTCTAAATCGTAGGATGGAGCTAGAGCACGATGCATTCTTACGAGTCATGATCACAAGAAACACATTCTCATCTCTTGTCAGTTAGAATTTGAGTGCACCAATAACATAACTGAGTACGAATCTTTAATTCATGTTTTGAAAAAGGATATTGATATGAAGGTAAATTGATTGAAATTTGTTGGTGACTTAAATTATTGTTAGATATGTGAGAAATTCTATACATTGAATTTCCCCACACTTAAGGAACTATTAACTAGAGGTTTGTAACTTGATCAATAATTTCTATGCGTTCAATATCACTTTCATTCCTCACTATAAAAATGTACTTGTCGATACTTTAGATAATGGTGCTTCCGAGTTTACTCCCTTGAATGATGGTTTTTTAGTTGAATTAATTTCCATGCCTTCAATACCAAACAATGTGACCAATTGGCGAGTCTTTAACAATGATGAGAAAATTGATATTTTCTCACCAACAATGGAACATTTAAGGACTTAATTATCGATGACAAGGAACACAAGTTATCACTGCAAACTCATAAATATAGTATCATAATAATCAATGTAGCATCTAAAGAAGTTATTAGAAAAACCATTTGATCTATAGTCCAGATTTAGAAAACCTATGAATGTTAAGATAAGTAGTTGTTCCATGAACCATAAGTAGATCAACATGGGCATTGAAGATAATCCTAAGGCAATAAATATAGTAACTTGATGTTCAAATATAGAAAAATAGGCATGCATTCATCTTTTCAGGGAGTATAGAGATGATTTCACTTGGATGTATGATGATCTTAAGAGATATCATACATGAATTATTCGACATTTCATTCCACTCAAAGAAGGCACAAAACTGTTTCAATGGAAATTATGAAAAATACTTATAACCCTGGAATCTCTCATACAAAAAGAATTGAAAAAACTATTGGATGCCAAAATCATTTTCAAAGGTTATCACTATGCTTGGGTTGTAAATTTGGTTCTTATTAGTGACAAGTCCGGGGAAATTAGACTGTGAGTGGACTTTTAACATTTGAATAGATCAATTGATAAGGACAATTATCATGTTCATTCCATGGAACATATTTTACATCTTGTATATAGTACTAAACTGTTTTCCTTATTAGATAGGTCTTATGGTTACAACCAAGTCCTAGTAGCAGATCTTAACCGATTGAAAAACACATTTCATACAAAATAAGGAACACTTGCTTACTAGAGTATTTCATTCAATCTTATTAATGTAGGAGATACTTTCCAAAGAGTAATGGATGTAGAATTTAGATGATTGACTGGCCACAATGTAGTGGTCTACCTTGTTGACATGACTGTTTATTCCAAGAGATGGCCAGACCACTTGCAACATGTGAAGCATATCATTTGAAATGTGTTGAAAGTATGGTATTTTACTAAACCTTGAGAAAACCTTCTTCATTGTTTCAGAAGGAAAATTACCAAAGCATGTCATCTCAAAAGATGGAATCTTAGTAGATCCTAAATGAACTAAAGGTATTATGTAAATTTTCTTATCCAACTGTAAGAAATATATGCAATATTTCTTCAACAAAACAAACTTTCTACACAGGTTCATCTCTGATTTTGTAGAAATTATTAAACCCCCACAGAGAATGATCAAGAAAGATGTTGAATTTAGATCAACTACTAAGGAGAAGGACACATTTGAAAGGATCAAGTTGGTGATATTTGCAACCCCAACACTTCACTACCCTGATTCTAACAAAGATTTCTTACTATATACATTTTCCTTAGACCATTCCCCTAAATCAATGCTTTCTTAGAAGGATGAGCAAGGGAATGAGTGTCTTATTTTGTTTATGAGCATTGGTCTACAAGGGGGCAAATTGAATTACCCTGCAATTGATAAACATGCCTTTGTTGTTTATAAAGCTATTAATTAGTTTAGACCTTACATTTTGAAAAACCACAATAGGGTAATTGTACCTCACCCATATGTTAGATCTTATTTTTTTCGGAAAGAAGTTGGCAAATGTAGATAAAATTAGATGACAATCATACAAGAATATGATCTAGCATTTAATCCTACTAACATTGTCGAGGGTCAAGGGTCATGTAAGCTGGCAGTTGAAGCATTAGATCCAGCTTATTATTGGAATAAGGTTGGGAAAACAAGACAACCCTTCACACACAAGAAATATTCTATGTTCCCTTGAACACATGATCTTGGTACAGTAAGCTCACTCAATGCATGCAGTACGACACTGCACCTAGTTACATGAACTTGAGTAGAAACGTGCATCTGGCTAAAACTATTCAATACCAATTGATTAATGGAATATTGTTCCATAAGAACTACAATAGAGTACTCCTCATATGCCTTGAGTAGAAGGATTCTTAGAATGTCCTTTTTTAGTTACATGGTGGTCCTACTAGGGGACACTTTGTTGGGAACATAAATACGCACAAAATCTTAAAAGTATGATATTACCAGCCAATGATATTCAAATTCACTCATGAAATTCCCATATATGATAGATTTGTTAGAAATGCACTGGTAGAGAGAAGAAATCACTTGTACCTTCACAACCAATTACTATTGACGAACCATTCAAGCAATGGCTCTTAGATATCATTGGAGAAGTTAACCCTAATTCTTCAAAGAAAAACAACTATATTTTGATAGCCATAGAATATTTCACATGATGGATTAAAGCAATACCTATGTTCCATGTCATTGAAGAAGCAATTACTATATTCTTGGAGCAACATATCATACCAGGTTTAGCATTCCATCAACACTCATCTTTGATAATGCTAATATTTTTCATTATTAAAATTAACTGTGTTTTCTATGGAGAAAGGAATTATTCCAAGGTGTTAATCTAACTACTATCATGTGCATTGAAATGGTGTAGTCGAATCCACCAACAAAACCCTAATCCAAATCCTAAATAAAATTGTAGTTGACCACCAAAGGAATTGGCACAACAACCTGCCAAATGTTTTGTGGGATGACAAAGTGACTCCCAAAGTTGCCTTAGGAACATCTCCATATTTCTTGGTCCATGGAAAAGAAGCCATCCTTCTTGTAAACATTTTCCTACCCTTCCTCCAATTGTCCTGGGCCTCACGAGGGAAAACCTATATGCCAATCTAAAATAGGGTTTGTTGTCGCTGGATTGCACACCTAGTTAATGCAGTAGAAATCTCACTATTGCTCAGTGCACCCTCGGGGGCAGGTCTCAAGTCAGGGATGTCACTTGATCCTGACTCCTCCATTTAGGCCAATTCCTAATGGAGCCAAGCGGGGTAGTCCCTACAGAAAGTGTCTAAGGTTGTTAAGTATTTTTAGAAAGTTAATTATATGAATGTTTTTAGGAGTTTTAAAAGGGGGTGATTTATTGAATCAAGACTATTGCAAGAATTAAAAAAAAAATCAACAGCATATGAAAGATAACACCAACATATCCGGATTAAGAAACAACAATTGAATTAATATTACGCAAATATAAAGTGTTGTTGTCAATGGAGATCGGTGCCAATGGAGTCAAATAAACAAAGTGATGCTGCTGAAAGGGAAATGTTTTGCAAACTTGTCTTGGTCAGTTTTAAATTATTAATGATGGAATTTAGTTAAGGGAAAATGGAAACTCCAGATATACCGTGAGGTACAAGGAGTAATGTCCGGAAATTAGGCAAAGGTGGCTCCTCACGAAGACGTGTGGGCTGGAGCGGAGTCTCGAGGGCGTGTTCAACACTACACCAATAAGGATGTAGTCTAACGGTGCCCTGAGGTCACTTTCCAACTGTTCCCGCTTCTTCTAAGGAATTTCCCCACGCAATACTTAATATTCAAGTGCCATATTTTCACTATGTTTGGGGTTGTTGATTTTATTAATGTGAGTTCTTAATTAAATGTTGAGAATTAATAAGTTAATGTAACTCTTTCTGATTTGCTTAGGACCGTGCAAATGCCTGCAAAGGGAATGAGCATACTTTGAGCGACAACAAAGTGTTCGTTTTGATTTAATGCTTGAAAATGAAATACTGAAACAAAAATAAATTACAGAAAAGAAAGATATAGATCACCAGATCTATGTGTCACTTTATGATCAACCACCACTAATCGGCAGTGCCTTTATGTGGTGGTGAAAGCATACTTTGTGGCAATGAGATCAGTTTTATTTTAACTACTTGCACAATGAAAGTAAAAATGATCAAACCGTAAAATAACTAAAGTATACAATCCTGCAGTGAAAATGTGGTTGTGTGCTCGTGTTTTTTAGAAAAAATTATATCACGAAAATGAGACTGTAAATCCCCCCAGGGGGGGTGGGGTGTGGGTGTTGTGTATCCCACTTGATCTCTTTATTAAAATATTTACAATGCCTTTAAGAAGTACCACTTGGTCCTTTTAGACTTGGATCCAAGGGTTTACAGAGCTAGAAATTGTAAGTGTTAAGACAGAGGGTCTATGGGGCCCTAGATGGTTTCTTTCTAACAAAATTTTTCCAGAGTTCCTCTCTACTCTTTCATATCTCTGCAAAAAACAACAAGCAAACTTTATTAAAATGTGATGGCAAACACATATTAAAAATATAAAAAAAATTGAAATTTTATACTTCTTTTTTTTTGGAAAAAATGCTAAGTGTAAGTACAAATTTCTCTAGTCTAGATCTAGTAAAAAGAATGCCTTTTAAATGGTTTATATCTAGCTATTCAACAATGCTAAACTGAAATAGATCTAAATGATAAACTTTAAAAAAATGGATCTACTTCTTTAGCACTTTTAAAACAAAGAAATCAGAAAAGAGAGGAAGTTTTGTTTTGAGAGATGGATGGGACTCTTTAAGCCCAAGTTTGATTTTTTGTGTTGGCCTTGGAAACCCCTGTAAAAAAATTAGCTTAAAAAATGTGCCGAAGAGAAAAGAAGAGACAACCGAGTTCTAATCCCCCTTCAAGCTTGTGATCTGCATAACTAATAAGAAAAACTTGCACAAGATGAGTTAGATCTAGTGTGTTTGAAGAAGAAAAATAGAAAGAACCTAAATACAACCGAGTATAGTTGGCTACTCCCTAATATTTCGAAAGAAAAACACAAGTAATAAAATTAACATCTGCAAATGCTTACTCTAAGAACTACTAGGCTAGATCTACCAAAAAATGAAACAAGAAATGCTTAATCAACACAATATCACCTCATAAAACTAGCATTCATCAATTTGGCACAACAATGGACCTCCAAAGTCTTTAAATTGCATTAATCGAAATGCATCGAGATTACAACGGGGAGAGGTTCTATGAATCCATCACAAATGAGGGGCTAGACCTTACTTTTATAGAGAGCATGAGAGAGGGGGGGGGCGCAATCCAAGAGGAGGGTGAATCTCAGAATTAGAGGAGTGATCCATTCCTTGGTGATATGATCTAGATCCTATTCAAAGGAGGGTGCACCACCTCTCATGAGGTAGGTTACCTCCTTCTCGTTTGTATAACCACTCAATTGTGGTCCACGACATACACCAAAGCGTATCATGAAAGGGAGGGTGCATCACTTTAGAGAGATCCATAGTATATCTATGATTTTGACTTTTTAATCACATGCTTTATCCCTCATGTGAAGTCACCTTCCATAAGAAATAAGTTTGCCACCTTTTCCAACATTTTTAAAACATGTTTTTTTTTTTTTTTTTTTTTTTTTTTTCACTATTTGTCCTTTTGTGCATTTTGTCGCTTCTTTAGCATTTATTTGTCATTTTGTCGCCTCTTTAGGAAAAAATGCTCTGAGTGATGATTTAATCACTCGAAACATAGGATAAGTGGGTCCTAGGATAAAGAGAATGCCCTGAGAGTGAAAACGAGCATCCCCATGCCAAATTCCGCCTCCAAATCATACTTTTATTACAATTTGAAATTTTCCAATTAAACCATTAAAAATGGTATAATTTTATGGAAAAAAATTATTTTTGTTGTAATGAACTCAAACGCCTATGGGACCTAGTGCATGTCCATACGATTCATTATTGATGGTTAGCATGTAAAAATACATATACACTTAGGTTTTAATAACCTCCTAAGTTTCGACCACCAGGGAAAATACTCTGCAACTTTGGAGGTGTGAATAAAAAACTCAGGAATTATACGTGACATAAGCGCAACACATAATTCCTAAGGAAAAAACACTTTAGGGTATCCCCTCGATAGCTAAACCTAAGGTAGGGCAAGCCTTTTACAAAAAAAATGCTTAGACCAACTTATTACAATTCCCCCAAGGGGGTGTGGACATGCAAATTTTACAGCTGGGCCAATAATTGGCCTGATGAAATTCCGAACTCTAGCAATGAACAAGGCAAGTTGTTCAAGTCTTCCAAGGTTCACAAGAAGTCCTACTAAGTGCAACTTAGTGGACAACATCTGGCTCCAACTGTGGTACGCATGATGATCTGATCTTTAGAGCTGGAAGTCATGCGAGAATCTAGAATCTTTCGGTTTCTGCATAACACCAAAAATGTATTAATCATGCATGTATGAAAATAATCCAAATGAAGTATTAAGTTGCATGATAATGTACAAAGCATAATATATGAAAAAATAATATACAAGCTATGATACAAAAATACTATACATAAATAATGTACAAAAGTAAAGTATAGGGTTTAGAAAATCCTTTATACAGAGATGCCCCTTTAGGCATCAAATATTATCTCTGAAGAATAGTTTCAAGAACTGCACATTTACTGGCAAGTTGAGTTGTTCTCTGTCCATGTTGTTGAGAAGGAAAGAATTGGCACCAGCCAATTTATATATAATAAAGGCCCTGTCCAGAGGCTGTCAAAATTCTCGTGCATGCCTAGTTTCTCCCTTCTCTTATCCCAGAGCAACTCCATGTCACCCTTCTGAAAATATCTCGGTCTGGAGGACTTGTCAAAAAATTTCTTTGTCTTGTCCTGACTTCGGATTCTTTGATCAACAACCTTCCTTCTGCTCTCATCCAACTCAACAATTTGATTGCTCCTATTCTGAATGGTGTCCTGACCGGAACTAAAACGTTGAAGCAACTGATACGTTGGAAATTTAAGATGAAATTGGACATCCATGCCATATACCATCTCAAAGGGAGACTTCCCGGTTGAATTCTTCTTGGTAATACAGTCAGCCCATAATGCAAATTTTATTTTGCTATCCCATGACTTTTTGTTATCCCCAACAGTTTTCTTAATTATTGTCATAAAGTTCTTATTGTTGGATTCAGCAAGGCCATTACCTTGGGGATAATAGTTTGATGAACGGGATAAGATAATATCGTACTTGAAACTGAATGCTGAGAATTCTCCTGAGTTGAATGCTTTGTCATTATCAGTTGTGATCTTCGTGGGCACACCAAACCTCGTGATAATCTTATCTTCAAGAAAGGCCATGATAACGGTTTTGGTTTCCGCTTTGGTGGGAATTGCCTCCAGCCACTTCGTGAAATAGTCGATAGTAGTAAGGATCTGTGTATAACCATTGCTTGAGTTATCATTAAACTTCCCAATGAAATCAAGCCCCCACTGCTAAAAAGGGGCTTGGACTATTACTGGTTGTAAAGGAAAATTTGCTAGGTTTTGTTTTCCGACCAAAAAATGACATTCTTGACAAATCCTGACATGCTTATGCACATCTATGAAAAGGCTTGGCCAGTAATAGCTTGCTTAGAGGATCTTGTGGGATGTTGTTCTAGCTTCATAATGACCTCCAGAAAATCCTGAGTGAAAATCAACCAAGATTTTTTTGGACTCTGGTTCATCGACACACCTAAGTACTAATCTGTCTGGGTTTCTCTAGCCCAGTCCATCTTGGGTGATACAGTACTTGGTGGACCTCAACTTCAATGCTCGTCTCTTGTGTCCTATTAGGTGATTTTGGCATGTGAGGTTGTTTAAGAAGAAAATGGTATCTGCATACCATTCACTTTGCTCTAGATGTTGAAGCTCCGTTGATCTGACCTGTTATGACAAGCCATCCATAAAGCTTCCTCATTCCCTTGAGTCAAGATCTTTGCAAGACCTTGTCCCTTAATGAGTTTGGTGGGTCTAATCTCCAAATCATATACCTGGATTTTTGACACGCATTTCCCTCTTATCCATAAGCAATCTTGTTGGGATAATATGTCTTTTACTGCTGCATGTGGCACATAACCAATTACTTTAGAATAACCGACATACATTCTGAAATGTTTACAGGATTTTACTAGTGCACAGGCTTGCTTTTCCATTAGGGTATATTTTAACTCAGAGTTTTGTAATGCTCTACTCATGAATGCGATGGGTTGCTCGAAACCTTCCCTTTTCTTTTGTATCAACACCCCCGCAATCGTATCCTCTAAGGCAAATGAGAAAATATGGAAGTCCTTTGAATAATCAGGGCTGACCAAAATTGGTGCTTTTGCAATGCTGTCCTTGATGCACTTAAATGCATTTCTACCTTCATCCATCCATATAAAATTAGCATATTTCTTTAATATTTTCTATAATGGTTTCATTGGTTCTGCTAAGTTCGGGATAAACCTCCATATAAAGTTTATTTGACAATTAAATGACTGGAGGCCTTTTAGATTTATGGGAGATGGTACTTTCTTTATGGCCTCTACTCTTTCAGGGTCCACTTTCACTCCATCCTTAGTTATTATGTGGCCTAACAATTTTCCTTCATCAATGACAAGTACTGACTTGGATGGATTGAGTGATATGTCAAATTTATGACATTTATCGAAAACACATTTTAAGTGTTTAACATGATCTGATGTTTCCTTGGAAAAGACAGTCAAGTCATCCTGATATATTTCAATTATTTTCCCAATCATCTCTTTAAAGGAATAATCCATAGCTCGTTGAAAGGTGGCTCCCACATTTGTTAAGCCGAAAGGCATTCTTATGTACTCAAAAGTACCCCATTTGGTTGTAAAAGTAGTCTTATGCCGATCCTCCTTGTTAATCAGCACTTGGTTATATCCAGAGAATCCGTCCAACATGGACATCATGCCCGAACCTGTTACTCTCTGGAGAAGAGTTTCCATGTTCAGTAGTGGGTAGTTATCTTTTTGGCAGAATGTGTTGAGGTTCCTGAAATCAATGTAGATTCTGACTGAACCATTCTTTTTTCTAACTACCACCAAATTTGATCACAAAGTCGAATGTATAGTTGGTTGGATGATTCCTGCTACCAACATCTTTTCTAATTCGTTCTTGATAATTGGTGCCATCTTTGGATTTATTTTTTTCTGAGTTAGGATAATTAATACTCCATCCTTGACCAACCTATCATTATTTATTTTTCCTAGTAGTTGATGATGTCATTTTCCCCCTAGTGGCATGCAGATGTCATCTAGGATCCATCATCCACCTAATGCGCTCTGCATGCATCATTTTAGGACCATTTGAGTCTGTTCTGGACATTTTAGGAGACAACTCAGTGTTCTAGTTCAGTCCACATTAGTTAGTTGATTCTTATGGGGGGGTTATGCTCCAATAGCCACTATTTGTGGTCTCATGCGCCCTTTTCTGAGTGATTTGCATGCCAAACTCACTAATGCACCCCTTTTGGTCAGTTAAATGATTGTGTCTTCAGTTAACTGTGATTTGGTTGAGTTTAACTGAGTTTGGGAGCTTTGGAGCACTGATAGAGGTGACAATTCCTATGCTAGATTGAATGAGACTCAAATTCTTCTCTGAGATTCGAATTCTCTCCATTGTAACATCATTGTTGACTATACTAATTATTGGATCATGTGACATTATTCTATTCCTATCTGAGTTCTCATGCATGATTAATTGTCTTCTCATTTTTATTGCAATTTTCACTGTAATTCATATTTTCTGCTCATTCTTTCTCTGTGAGGTATACTCAGCTCCATGATCTGGTGTGATTTAGAATTTCACATGGTCTCAGATCTCAGTGAGCATAGGTTTGAGTAGCTGCTTTCAGTAGTGCACCAGAAGCCTCTGGATTTCCACAAAAAATCCTGGTGCCATTGCATTGAATTCATTGGAGAAATCCTTTGAGGTCTATCCAGATGTGAAGGATTCATAAAAATGTTCCTATTGTACCAAAGCAGTGCTTAGTAGTAGAGTATCTCCAAAATTGAGAGTTTTTTTGCAGGATTTTGAAGGCTTTTCAGTGTAGCAGTAGCAATAGTTCAGTTGTATTCACTCGAGCAGTTCATATGGAGAATTCTAATGCTCCCCTGTCTCCAAGAATCCTGACACCCTTCAAATATTTTGATTGGAGGGCTGATAAGCAGATGGTATTGCGCAACCAATTACTGTACAGGGCCACAATGGGCAAGGAGGTCGAACCTGAAGGAGTTGTTGAGAAGGCCGAGTATCTGAATAGATTGGATGAAGCATTTGGTTTCATGTGTATTCATATTTCCAGAGATCTACTCTTCCACCTCTATGGATTGAAGACTCCAAGAGAGGTTTGATTGAAGTTGGAGACCCTCTTCAACAAACAAGATGAGCTAAGGGGCCATATTTTGGAGAATGAGTTAATTTCTCTTAAACTCAACAGTTTCGAAACTATACAACAATTCTTTTCTAAATTCAAATCTTTGGTCATGCAATGCAAGCAATGTGGCATTGAGAAGAAGGATGAGAAATTAGTGCTATCCATTCTAAGCAAGCTTGGTCCTAATTTCTCCATTTTTGTTTCTATCTTACATTAAGGGAGATTGCCAATCCCTGGTTGGAAAATTTCATCCTTAGATGTATTCACTGAATCTCTAATCCAAGAACAAGACAAATTGATTCAGATGGGCGCCTTGAAGGCCTCCAAAAACCAAGCTCTTATGGTTGGAGAGTCAAAAAGTGTGAATGCAAAGGGGAAGCAAAAGGGTAGAGAGAAGAAGCAATTTGAACCCAAGCATAATGCCAAGTCTATTCCATCGGAAGGAGCCTCCAGCCCCAAGAAGGACAAGTAAAAGAAATTTGAGAAATCCAAGTGTACATACTGCAAGAAGGGTAACCATCCTGAGAGTTCTTGTATGAAGAAGACCATAGATCAAATGTTAAAACCCCTTGAACAACACCACATTTCCCTCCCAAAAGGAACAAGGAATACTGATCCAGGTGGCAAGTTAGAAGATCATGAAAGATGCCATGCATTGAAGTCTGGATTCTCACAATCCCGGGCTTTTCTTATTGATTTTGGAGCCTACAACCACATTGTTACCTTCGGAGATCCTTTTTCTTCATTAGATCTCACCGATGGCCCTAGCATACACATGGGATATGACTCTCAAATCTTTGTTGAAGGGAAGGGAACTATACAACTTGAGCATGGAAAGCTCAACAATGTGCTATATTTGCTTTCTCTGGCAGCTAATTTGTTGTTGGTTTATCAGATGACACACAGGTTCACCAAAGAAAGTAGTATTTGGACCTGACACGGTTGAGGTTGCAAAGATCTCATCTGGGAAGTTGATAGCCAAAGGAGTTGCAAACCATGTCTTTGTGCTAGAAATTGTCCCTAGACTATAGAGGGAACAAGCTAGTACAATCTCAAAATAATGAACAGAAAATAGGGTTTGTTTTTGTGATTTTTTTGGTTTGAGGGTTTCATATTCAAGAAGATAATCAGTTATCCAACTAATGCAAAAACTCAATCATTCCAAAATATCAAAGAACTAAGATATAAAATTATAAGATGATAAATATAAACTATAAACATTCATTTGCACTGTACTGGTTTAGTCCACAACACATGAGCATTCACATGAGTAAAAACTTTAAACAAGGAATGAAATCATAGGCTGAGTGGTCAAAATGGACATAAACAGAATCAATAGACAAAATATAGTGGCTTATATTCATATATAGATCAGTCTCAGTCTTCAAAACTTACATAAGAGTCATATGCTTCAGTCTGAATGTATATCCAAATGCTCTTAGGTGTATATTGCTTCTTGAAATAAAAATCAAACCCTTCTCCACTAAACTTTCTTGCTTTTATCCTTTACAAAATATAAGCAGTTTCATAACTGTCTTTTGGTCTATCTTCGAAGTAGTTACATTTAAGAAATTACATACTAACTTTCGAATCTTTAAAACAGTCTATTAACAACTAGGTATACAATAACAAAAAACAAAATACTTGACAGTTGGAGATTAGGTGGCTCATAACTGCTTGGCATCCTCAGCTAGCATAGCTATGCCTTCTAAAGCATGGGACTTCTTCTTATCTCGAAATTTCTGAGTCTCCATTCCTCAAACTTTGTTGAGCAAAAGCTTGTTCTATTTACCTAATTCTTCAATTTGCTTTGCCATTTCTTTAGCCTGTGCTTCTACCTGTCCTTTCCTTCTTAAAGCTTCTTTAGCTACTGTAATTAGTTCTTGGTAATGAACATTTATGTCTTCTAAATCCTCCCTTAGCCTTTTATTAGTAGTTTTAAGCCTCTCATTAGACTCATTTAGAAATGCTTCTTGGAATCTATACTGCTGTAATGATTTCTTCAAGTTATCAATTTCTGTATCCATCTGAACATCTTGATGTATACTTGAATACTCTTCTCCTCCACATGGAATATTCAACTTCTTAAAAATTAACTCTTCTTCTTCTTTAGTTCTGGCTGCTGCACCTGAGAGAGGAAACGCTGAAGTAGATGCTTGTCCAACACTTGGGATAATTTCTTGCTCTATAACCATTTCATGTTCTGCAACCCTTTCACATTCTTTAACTATTTCATGCTCCTTCTCTGTATTTATCTGAATCTCCTCTAAATTTAACTCTGCTTTACTATTACCATCCTCTTCACCTAGAGAATCTCCAATAATGATGACCTTCTCTTCCTTCAGTTTAGGATCTAGAATCCTTCTCATATTCAATCTGAGTCTATTGGTGGCTCTTGTTTTGGGTCGCCATTTAGTCTCTCTAAGCTTTGTCAAAGATTTAACATCAGCATTAAAATCTTGAGTATGGAGCACCTTCTCTTTAATACTTACAACATGAAGAATTAGGGTTGAGCTCCCTTCCTAAAAAACGCAACTGTTCATTCCTTCTTTCGAACTAGAAACTTCTTCTTTATCCATAAGAGCAATATCTTTCTCTGTAATATCTCCTGAAATATGTTCATGTTGTTTTCCAAGCCTGTCTTCTTGCACTGCATCTTCAGGGTTTTGAAAATTCTCTTGCACATCAACATTCTGTAAATCATCCTGTATTACATCCTCCCTTGTATCTCTTTTAAACTTCTTCACAAAGCTTAACTGCTTATTAGGCATATGCTTCTTTCCTTGCTCTTATTGCTTAACTATAAATCCTGACCATAACAAGAAGTGATCCCAATTTCGACCTTGCTTCTACAAGACTGTGCAAACTATCAATTTAACCAAACCATGATGGAATAATGACTGGTTTGAGCCTTCAGTGTGACTCTTTACCCTATTGGACATCTTCTGGAGAGTTTTTAATAGGAAGAAGGGTAAATTCAGTTTTGACTGTTGAGTTAGATGCAACAAAAACCTAACGTGGTATTTGAAAACAGAGGCAAACCGGCCCTCACACGTAATGTAACTCTATATGATCCCAATCACTTCTCTCCATTCTGGTTTGAAGTTCTTTAGTTGCACGCCCTTACTCCAGTCAAGGGATCTAGCTTCTAGTATCAAAAACATACTAGGGTCGAAATCAAAAGGAGTGTTTTTAAACCATAGTTCTCCCTCTAATGGAACACCGATTGCTTTAGAAATTAGGGCTTCTGTCAACTCAAACTTTAAGGTATCAAAATTCACACTATTGTTGATAATATGCTGAGCAAAAGCGTGAGTTACTTTTACATTAAACCCTGTAATCTTTTCAAAAAATTCAAACCATCCTGCGGTTTTGAAAAACGCAGCACACTCAGGAAATTCTGCTGCCAGGTAGTATCCGTCAGTTCAAACCGACTCAACTTGCCACTCCTGCCCATATTCTCACTGTAACTCTGTGAATTTACTTCTTTAGCAACTGAATTAGGGATGAAAACCTCTAGAACACGTGTTCTCCAACTCTGGAATCCAAAATCCCCAAATATGAAATCGTGGCATTACGAATCTTCAAATTCCTTGATAATAACTACAAGTGGTTCATACATGTGTTATCATAGAGTGAACATGTGCCTGGAAGCTCCCCTTTCATCATGAAATGCAACGGCCATGTCCTGTTATCAAAGAATCATGAACCCTCATGATCTCAGATTCTTGCAGCGTTCTAGAGTATATGATTTGGAGCTCACACTGCGGGAATACCTCCACATGCAATTTTTGGGACACAAACTCAAAAATGAAGGTTAAACTTTGGACTTCGCATTAGAATAGAGTTAAGTAAGCATTTTGAAGACTTTAAAGAGAAATATAATACTTAATAAGCCACTAAGGATGAAATTAATTAAAACAAAAGAAAACTATAACATAAAAACTAAAAAGAATATCAAAATCATTTATCAAAAACATTTAAAATTTGAAAGAAAAATAAAATGAAAGAGAGAAAGAGGAATAAACATTTGAGAAGAACACACAAAAACCGAGGACAATTTCAGTGTTAACACCATGCCTCCAAGGCATATGAGTTCTCCTACTTCTTTGCATATTCATATCAAAGTGATCTCTTGACTCATGCAAATGAGACAAGCAGACTCTGGCATGAAATATTTGGACAGCTAAACTTCAAATACCTACAACAGTTCCACAAGGAAGATATGGTTGAAGGTTTGGGGGACGTAAAGTTCTCTCAAGGAATCTGCAAAGGTTGCTTGGTAGGGAAGCACCCAGAGCAAAAGTATGATGTTGGGAAGGAAAATAGAGTTTCCTCCATACTTGATCTGATTCATAGTGATGTTTCTGGACCGATGCCCACTGCTTCAATGAATGGATCCAGATACTTTCTGACCTTCATTGATGACTACTCTAGGTTCTGTTGGATCTACTTTCTCAAACATAAATCTGAGGTATTTGAAATATTCAAAATTTTCAAAGCCTTAGTTGAGAACACTACTAGAAGGAAGATCAAGGCACTCATATCAGATAACGGAGGGGAGTACATCAAGAAGGAGTTGCAGCATATATGTGCTTTCGAAGGTACTCAAATGCAACATTCTGTCCCATACACACCACAACAAAATGGTGTAGCAGAGAGGAAGAATGGGTCATTGAAAGAGATGGATACCTGCTTGCTTGAAGCAAGACATATCCCATTAAATATCTGGACAGAAGCAATGAATTGTGCCACATACATTCATAATAGGGTACCCCACAAATATGTTGATGGGGTCACTCAATTCAAAGCATTGAAGGGACACAAACCTGATGTCTCTCACTTGAGGGTTTTTGGATCCAAGGCATGGGCCAGAATCCCCTTCGACAAGAGGAAAGTACTTCAACCTCAAAGTAGCGAATGCATTCTTCTTGGATATGTAAAAGATGCAAAAGCTTACAAATTGATGGAGATTTCAACTAAGAGCTGCTTAATTGAAAGAAGTGTTCAGTTCAATGAGGATCCATTGCATGATCTACAACCAGTTGAAGAACAAGGTATAACTGATTTACCTATTCCATTTGGTCCTAATGATATTTATACAGGTGATCCACATTCAGATTCTGAAGAAGAAGATCAATATGAGTCAGATCTAGATATTGTGTATGAAGATCTAGCATACCCAGATCTAGATCGAGCACCTACTCCCAATCCAAAGCCTAAATGGGCTCAAAAGATTATTGAGGCGGCTAGAGACATTGGTGGAGATCCATCTGACTACAAAAGAACAATATCTCACTACCAAGATGCAAACATTGCACTTTTCCATATAGACCCACTTCTCCCTGAGAGGTGCTTCATGATGGTGGGGTCTGATCCACAGTATTACAGAGAGGCTTGTCATGATCCGAGATGAAAAGCAACCATGGATGAAGAATATGAGTCACTGCAGAACAATGAGACATGGGATCTTATCTCGCTCCCCCTAAGGAGGAAACTAGTTCAGTGCAAATGGATCTACAAAACAAAGCTTGCATCTGATGGATCTACAACCAAGTACAAGGCTCGGTTGGTTGCAAGGGGGTACTCATAAGTTCAAGGTTTGGACTACAATGAGATATTCGCTCCTGTAGCAAGAATGGACTCAATAAGGGCTGTTTTGGCCATTGTAGTTTCACATGCATAAGATGTACATCACATGGATGTAAAGAGTGCCTTCTTGCATGGTGACTTAGAAGAAGAGATATACATGAAACAACCTGAGGGGTACACTGATTATCCTTCCTTGCTATGTAGACTGAGGAGATCATTGTATGGGCTCAAGCAAGCCCCAAGGGCATGGTATGCAAAGATGGATTCCTTCTTACTGTCACAAAAGTTTGAAAGATGCAAATCTGATTGCAATTTTTACATGCAACAGAAGGGAGGATGTATATTGTTGATTGTTTTGTATGTGGATGACTTGATCATCACCGGTGGATTCACTACTGGGTTGAAGCACATCAAGTCTTCCTTGAACAAAGCATTCGCTATGACAAATATAGGACTCTTAAAACAATTCATTGGTCTTGAAGTAACTCAAAATGCTTCAGGGATCATGATTTCACACTCAAGGTATGCATCTGATTTACTCACAAAGTTCCATATCGATAATTGCAAAGCAACATCTTTTCCCTTCCTATCTGGCATTAGATTGGAAGAAGGTGGTTCTACTCCCTTGATTGATATCACTCTTTACAAACAACTAATTGGTAGCTTGTTGTATTTGACACATTCGAGGCCATATATATCATATGTTGTTGGTGTTGTGGCTAGGTACATGCAGGAGCCACATGAGTTGCATTGGAAGGCAGGAAATAGGATCTTGCACTATTTTCAAGGTACGGGAGAGTTTGGTATTCATTATTCTGCTGGTGCTCAGCTAGATCTGGTTGGTTTTACTGACTTGGAATGTGCTCGAGATAATACTAATAGGAAATCTACTTCAGGGTATGTCTTCATGTTGAGATCAAGACCAATTTGCTGGTCAAGCAAGAAGCAAGCAACACTAGCACTTTCTTCAATAGAGGCAGAGTACAAAGGAGCTATGAATGCAGCTATCCAGGCAGTTTTGTTGCATGGAATCTTGACAAAGTTTGACATTCTCACTTCTCCTTCAGTAGACCTTTTTTGTGATAATC
Source organism: Larix kaempferi (assembly GCA_027924585.1). Taxonomy (NCBI): domain Eukaryota; kingdom Viridiplantae; phylum Streptophyta; class Pinopsida; order Pinales; family Pinaceae; genus Larix; species Larix kaempferi. Next base: position 46,337,649 of record BSBM01000372.1, on the reverse strand, counting down.
AAAGTGCCATCAGGATCTCTAGTGACTTAGTTCATAAGCAAAGGACCAAACGTATTGAGGTTCACATGCACTACATCAAGGAGTTAGTGCACAACATGACCATCTCACTACATTATTGTCCTCTAGAGGAGATGATTGCAGACATATTCACTAAGTTTTTTCACTCATAAGAGATTTGTTTATCTTAGATCTCTACTTGGTGTGAAAGCTGTTTGAGCTCCCTGATGTCCTATTTTTTAGGGGGGGGGTTTCCCATGAGGTTTTCCCCATTTCCTTGGTTCACGGACAATTATTTTATTTTCAACATTTATTTGATTGTATGGGTGACCTTTGGTCTTAGTAACCAGGGCCCAAGATGCACAAGTTTGGATTAAGGGGGGGTGTTAGGATAATTAATACTCCATCCTTGTCCTACCTAGCATTATTTATTTTTCCTAGTAGTTGATGATGTCATTTTCCCCCTGGTGGTGTGCAAATGTCATCTAGGATCCATCAACCACCTAATGCACCCTGCATGCATCATTTTAGGACCACTTGAGTCAGTTCCCTACATTTTAGGAGCCAACTCAGTGTTCTAGTTCAGTCCACCTGAGTTAGTTGACTCTTGTGGGGGGTTTATGCTCTGATAGCCACTATTTGTGGTCTCATGCGCCCTTTTCTGAGTGATTTTCATGCCAACTCACTAATGCACCCCTTTTGGTCAGTTAACTGATCGTGTCTTTAGTTCACTAAGATTTGGTTGAATTTAACCTAGTTTGGGAGCTCCGAAGCACTGATAGAGGTGACAATTCCTATGCTAGATTGAATGAGACTCGAACTCTCCTCTGAGGTTCGAATCCTCTCCATTGTAACATCATTGTTGACTATTCTGATTATTGGATCATGTGGCATTCTATTCCTATCTGAGTTCTCATGCATGATTAATTGTATGTTCACTTTTACTGCAATTTTCACTGTAATTCATCTTTTCTGCTCATTCTTTCTCTTTGAGGTATACTCAGCTCCACGATTTGTTGTGATCTATAATTTCACGTGATTCCTACTACCAACATCTTTTCTAATTCCTTCTTGACAATTGGTGCCATCTTTGGATTTATTTGACTGAGTTTTTGCCGGAATGGCTTAACTTCTTTTAATTCCTGCTTTAGGGGGATGGTATGTTGGAATACATCATCCCGATAGGCCTTAAGTTCATCATATGTGAATGCAATAACATCCCTATACTCCCTCACCAAGTTAATTAACTCATTCCGTTCTTTTTCAAAAGTTCCTTTTTTCCAATTTTTATTAATTTTGGCTCTTTATTTGTTCCGATATTTACTTCTATGTATTCCCCTGGTTTGATCGTTTCCTTCTTTTGCTTTTTTCCTGCCCTGCCGATCAAACATATGCTCTAATTCCACAAACCCTCTAGGGATAGGATTGAACTGATCATCTCCCTTATGATACTATTTTCCTTCCTCTTGGAAGCTGACCTGAAAGTTTGAAAATTCCTCTGCATTGTGGATGAATCTCAAGATATGTTCATCACTCTGAAAAACCTGCCAATGGTGTACATTATCCGGAACTGATGGTCTAAAATGTATTTCTAGTTTTCCATTCCCATTTAATAGTTCTTCTGATGGCTGAAGTGTTGATGTCGTTGCTGCTAGTTTATCTGCCATGCAATTCTGATCTCTAGGAATCTCAATAAGGTTTAATGCATCAAAGAATTCCATTGTGTCCCATATTGCATTCCTATACCTTTTTAGTCTTTCACACTTGCATGCATATTTGTTCCTTACTTGGAGAATTATTAACTCTGAGTCTCCTTTTATACTTAGCAATTTGATACCCATGTCCTTATCAATTTCCAATCCCAAAAGTAGTGCCTCATACTTGGCCACATTATTTGTTGCCTCAAATTCTAACCTAAAGGCAAAGTTGAAAGTTTTCCCACTAGGTGAAGTGATAACAACACCTGCCCCTTTTCTAGCTCTAGAATGTGCTCCATCAAAGTTCATACTCCAAATTTCATCAAATTTCTCATCTTTCATTTTTTCTTTTACAGGGTCTATAAAGTTGGAGTAACATTGTTTCAAGTTTCGGCATCTAAAAGAATGAAAGATCAAAGCTCAACCAAATATTAACACAGATTACATGAAAAACTTTCGTTTCCTGGATGCTACACGACAGATGTGAGACATCAATTATGAAACCTTGCATATTAACAATGACATCATTGAGAAAAAAACTTACCAGTGATCTATTTTTGGGTTCAACGCTGTATATAAATGCTTACTCTATATATTTTATAAAAAATGCAGTGTGAAGCCACATTTAGTTGTAGTATATTCTTTTATGTTTTTTTGAGAACTTTTGCTCAAGGATTTGTCTATAAAATTTAGAGTGAAAACACTCTCCTTCTATGAGATCCACATGGTTGTTCCAAAGAGACATGAGGAAACATTTATTTTGGTTCATATGGAGTTGTGCTCATTTTTTCATATTTTATATTAATATATTTAGAAAATTATAAAATATGTGTTATATATATATATTCCAAATGGAAAATATCCATCACTCTAAATAAAGAGCGATCATGAACTGTCCTATGAGGACTTACATCATTACTCTGTAACTTCCTAAGTATCACATTCCAATTGTAATTGCATGAATGAATATACATTGATTTTACATTTCAAAATGAGATCCAATTGACAGTGTCAATCGATCCTATGTTTCCATAAACAAATGGTGTCTTTGCTTTGCAAAATTGCTTCTCTACCGTTCGAACAGCACGTGCTATAAGCTTTTCTGACTTTAAGAACGGTTGGTTCTCCAAAAAGGATTATCAACACTTGTGTCTTGTGTATCAGTCTTCAACATTTATTATCCGAACAGGCTCTTCCTTCCTTAATTTTTTTTGGACTGTTACAAAAAATTCAAAAAGGAAGACAACGACCTTGCTTGAGATAACTTATTATTCTTCACGCAGATCTTTTATCTCCTTCTGACCCGGAGCTAATAGTAAAGCACTCTTAGACAAGCTATCAGCTTCCATATTTAATTCTCTGTAAGTATGAGTAATGGAAAGGTATGAAAGGAGTATCAGGAGCCTTCTAATAGCATTCAAGAGTTGTTTTAAGTGAGGAGATTTAATTTGGATCTTGTTATTGACCCAGTCCACAACCATTTTCGAGTCTCCAAAGACCTACAAACTAGTGATATTCCTGTTTACTGCTAGCTCGATGATTTCATGTAGGGCTGCAGCTCAGATTTATTGTTCGAGCATCCTGGTGTTGGTTGTGGAGCCAGATCTTCTAGTCTCATAGATGATATTTGTATCAGCCGTGTTTGTACCCTAGTTTTATATGATATGTAGGTGGATTGTACACTCACCCCAGCGGGGGGGCATCGCCCCCCCACGGGGTTCCAGGGGGGACCATCCCCCCTGGCTGGGGGGTCCGGGCGCAATGCCCCCGAAGAAAATTTTTTGGGGCTATTTTTGCCAGCTGTTTTGCGGGCCCATGGTTTTGGGTATCCCGTGGTATTTTCCCATTGTATTTCCCTTATAAAATAAAGACATTGTAATACGGCTAGGGTTGTTGATGTATTAGGTTTTATGCATTGTAAAGATCTCTGAGATCAGGAGAGAGACTGTGAAACATAGAAGAGGAAGTGCAGCGGTTGTGCTGCAGGTTGTATCCCTTCGACTTGCTGGACGGTAATAATAATAAGGACTGGCAAATTCAGTGTGGACGTAGCCTAAGTTGGGTGAACCACGATATATCTGTGTCTCTCTTGTAATGTGTATGTGTGATTATATTTGAATTTCTGTTTATTGTTATTGCTCTGCGATCCTGTTTTTCTAACAATTGGTATCAGAGCCAAAGGTCTATTTGGCAGTCAAACCCACAGGAAGTTAGGGTTTCTGGTTCGAGTGGGAGCAATGGCAGAAGAAGGAAAGTTTAAGTTCAAGAAGTTTAATGGCCAAAACTTCGGGTTATGGAAGATGCAAATGGAGGACTATCTGTACCAGAAGGATCTATTCCTACCGTTGGGAGGAAAAGCAAAGCAACCAACGACTATGAAGGACGAAGAATGGGTGGTTCTTGACAGAAAGGCTCTGGGAACAATACGGTTGAGCCTGGCTTCGTCGGTGGCTTTCAATATCTCAAAAGAAACGACAACAGAGGGTTTGATGAAAGCATTGGGTAAGCTGTATGAAAAACCTTCGGCTTCCAACAAGGTATTTCTAATGAAGCGTTTATTTAATATGAAGATGTCTGAAGGTGGATCTGTTACAGATCATTTAAATGAGTTTAATACGGTTACAAATCAGCTAAGTTCTGTAAGTGTGAACTTTGATGATGAGGTTAGGGCTCTTCTAATCTTGTGTTCATTGCCAGAAAGCTGGAATAGCTTGGTCATGGCTGTAAGTAACTCTGTCTCTGGTTCAAACACCTTGAAATTTGATGATGTTATTGGTGTTATTCTTAGCGAGGAAATGCGAAGAAAAAGCACAGGTGAGACATCAGGTAATGCGTTGACCATGGAGAGCAGAGGAAGACAAAAGGAGAGAGGAAAGAGCCAAGGTAATTGTGGAAAGTCTAAAACGGGCAGATCCAAGTCCAGACTGGGAAAGATAGAGTGTTGGAACTGTGGAAAGAAAGGACATCTGAAGAAAGACTGCAAATCTCTAAAGAAGAAAGGAGATGCACAGAAGGAAACTACCCAGGAAGCAAATGTAGCAGGTGATGTGTTACAAGATGCTTTGATTCTTGCATTAGATAATACTAGTGATTATTGGGTAGTAGATTCAGGAGCTTCATGTCATGCTACACCCCATAGGAAATACTTTCATGAGTATGTTCCTGGCGATTTTGGACATGTTTTATTGGGTGATGATGAGCCATGTAAAATTGTTGGAATGGGTAAGGTATGGATACAAGTTAAGAATGGAACTGATTGGTTGTTGAAAGATGTTAGGCATATTCCTGCTATGAAAAGAAATCTGATCTCAATAGGGCAGTTGGGAGATGGCGGCTGTCTATCTACATTTGGAGAAAAGTGGTGGAAGATCACTAAAGGATCAATGGTGATAGCAAAAGGAGACATAGTAGGTACGTTGTATTTATGTCCTCATAATACTGACCATTCTATCTCTTTAGCTTCCACAGGAACAGATACAGCATTGTGGCATCATAGGCTTGGCCACATGAGTGAGAAGGGGATGCAGATTCTCCACTCATGGAAGTTGCTGCCAGATTTGAAGCAGGTAATTTTGGAATTCTGTGAAAACTGTGTTTATGGAAAACAAAAGAGAGTTAGATTTCTCAGGGTTGGGAAACAGAAGAAGAATGAAAAATTAGAGCTTATGCATACAGATGTATGGGGACCGGCTCAGGTACAATCTCTTGGTGGCTCTCATTATTATGTTACATTTATTGATGATGCAACTAGAAAAACTTGGGTTTATTGCATTAGACAGAAATCTGATGTGTTTGCTACTTTTAAGAAGTGGAAAGCTTTGGTTGAGAATGAGACAGGAAAAAGGTTGAAGTGTCTCATATCTGATAATGGAGGTGAGTACTGCGGCAAGGAGTTTGATAGTTACTGTTCATACCATGGGATTCGTAGAGAGAAGACAGTCCCAGGAACACCACAGGAAAATGGTGTGTCAGAAAGGATGAACAGAACGATCATGGAGCGTGCAAGGTGTATGAGACTGCATGCAGGGTTGCCCTTACAGTTTTGGGCGGATGCTGTAAATACTGTTGTTTATTTAATAAACAGAGGACCTTCAAGTGCTTTGGATGGTGGTATTCCAGAGGAAGCATGGACATATAAAAAGGTAAACTACTCATTTCAGAGAACGTTTGGTTGTGAAGCATTTGTCCATATTGATAAAGAAAATAGAACAAAGCTTGAAGCTAAATCCAAGAAATGTACCTTTATTGGATATGCGGTTGATGAATTTGGTTATCGTTTATGGGATTATGAAAATAACAAAATCATCAGGAGTAGAGATGTGATATTCAATGAAAAGGTCATGTATAAAGATCAGTTGCAGGGAAAGAAACAGGAAAAAGAAAACACAGAGTACATAGTGCTGGATGAAATTAAAGAAAATGAGGTTCCAAAGGTGCCAGAAAATCAAGAGCAGCAGCAAGCACCTGAAACTCCAACAACTGTAAGAAGATCTACCAGGTTAAGTAGACTCCCTGAACGATACTCTCCTTCAATGTATTATTTATTGATGACTGATTCTGGTGAACCAGAATGTTATGAAGAAGCAATGCAGGTGGAAACTAGAAAGAAGTGGGAGCAAGGCAGGAATGAGTAGATGGACTCATTGGTAGGAAACCAGACTTGGGATTTGGTTCAGTTGCCTGCTGGTAAAAGAGCATTGCAAAACAAATGGATTTACAGGTTGAAGGAAGAAGAAGGAGGTAAGAAGCGGTACAAGGCCAGACTTGTTGTAAAGGGGTTTGCACAGAAGAAAGGTATAGATTTTGATGAAATATTTTCTCCTGTTGTAAAGATGACTTCAATTAGGACCATCTTAAGTCTAGTGGCGGTAGAAGATTTGCATCTTGAACAGTTAGATGTAAAAACAGCCTTCCTCCATGGGGATTTGGAGGAAGAAATATATATGCAGCAGCCACAAGGGTATGAGGTCAAAGGTAAGGAGGATTTGGTATGCAGGTTGAAAAATAGCTTGTATGGCTTGAAGCAAGCTCCAAGGCAGTGGTATCTAAAGTTTGACAGGTTTATGACAGAACAAGGTTATAGTAGATGTCATTCTGAGCACTGTGTTTATTTCAAGAAGCTAGACAATGGAAGATATATTATCTTGTTATTGTATGTGGATGACATGCTTGTTGCAGGGTTTGACATGCAGGATATAAATGTACTCAAAAGGAAGCTAGCTAATTCATTTGCGATGAAGGATTTGGGTGCTGCAAAGCAAATCCTTGGTATGAGAATAATGAGAGACAGGAAAAATCGCAAATTGACATTGTCTCAAAGTGAGTACATACAAAAGGTGTTGGAGAGGTTCAGAATGCAAAATGCAAAACCTGTAAGTACACCTTTGGCTAGCCATTTAAGTCTAAGTAAGGAAATGTGTCCCAAAACACAAGAAGAGATAGATTACATGTCCAAGATTCCCTATCAATCAGCAGTTGGCAGCTTGATGTATGCCATGGTGTGCACAAGACCAGATATTGCACATGCAGTGGGAGTTGTGAGCAGATATATGAACAATCCAGGTAAAGAACATTGGAAGGAAGTACAGTGGATTCTCAGGTATTTGAGAGGTACTACCACTGAGGCATTATGTTTTGGAGGTTCAGACACTGTTCTACAGGGATATGTTGATGCAGATATGGCAGGTGACAAGGATAGCAGGAGGAGCACCACAGGGTATGTGTTTACTGTAGGTGGAACAACAGTAAGCTGGATTTCGAAACTACAGAAGGTTGTTACACTTTCAACAACAGAAGCAGAGTATGTTGCCATTACAGAGGCTAGTAAAGAGATGATTTGGTTACATAGGTTTATGGAGGAAGTGGGTAAGAAGCAGAAGGATAGCAGATTGTATAGTGACAGCCAGAGTGCCATTCACCTTGCAAAGAACTCAACATTCCATTCTAGGACTAAACATATACAGCTCAAGTACCATTTCATACGCTCTGTTTCGGAAGATGAACTGTTAAAGCTAGAAAAGATACATACTAGCCAGAATCCTGCAGACATGTTCACAAAGGTAGTGACTAGAGAGAAACTGAGTTCGTGCTTGGTTTCAGTTGGCCTTCTAGCATGAAGGTGGAGAGGAGAAATTTTCCAAGTCCAAGTCCAGCAAGTGTAGCAGCGGTGGATTTGCTGTGATCAGTCTCCAAGTGGGAGATTGTTGGTTGTGGAGCCAGATCTTCTAGTCTCATAGATGATATTGTATTAGCCGTGTTTGTACCCTAGTTTTATATGATATGTAGGTGGACTGTACACTCACCCCAGTGAGGGGGTGTGGGGGGGCATCGCCCCCCCATGGGGTTCTAGGGGGGACCATCTCCCCTGGCTGGGGGGTTCAGGGGCAGCACCCTCGAGAAATGGGGGTTCAGGGGCAACGCCCCCGAAGAAAATTTTTTGGGGCTGTTTTCGCCAGCTGTTTTGCGGGCCCATGGTTTTGGGTATCCTGTGGTATTTTCCCATTGTATTTCCCTTATAAAATAAAGACATTGTAATACGGCTAGGGTTGTTGATGTATTAGGTTTTATGCATTGTAAAGATCTCTGAGATCAGGAGAGAGACTGTGAAACAGAGAAGAGGAAGTGCAGCGATTGTGCTGCAGGTTGTATCCCTTCGACTTGCTGGACAGTAATAATAATAAGGACTGGCAAATTCAGTGTGGACGTAGCCCAAGTTGGGTATACCACGATATATCTGTGTCTCTCTTGTAATGTGTATGTGTGATTATATTTGCATTTCTTTTTATTGTTATTTCTCTGCGATCCTGTTTTTCTAACACCTGGAGCATATCTCACCTGCACTTTGTGTTTTTCTGAGAGATATAGAACACCTCCTGAACCTCCCAAAGGAGGGACTCCTTGGCTTGCGCCATCGAAAAAGGACCAAGGTTTTTTTTGTTGATGACAGCGGGAACCAATTCCCTTTTCTTGTGATATTTTCCTTTAGATTTGTGTTCTATGGTCCACTGCACCATAAGGGTCGTCGTCACTTCGTAAGGAATAAAACTATTGTTGAAATCATTGGCTTTCGTGCCCACCAAATTCCATAAGTAAAAGAGGATGGGAATGCACTAAGAAGACGTACCGAGTTATCTGACTGTTGGGCGTGGCCCAAGTAGGCACAATTTTGATAAAATACAGTTTTGGGAACTGCGTAGTTTGGGCTGCGAAGTCAGATGGCACAGTTTTGCGGAGTGCGCAACTCGGATTGCATAGTCAGTTTTGGCGCAGTTAAGCTGGTGCGCAGTGCCAGCACAACAGTTATTTTGGGTAAAGAGTATAAGGAAAGGTCGAGCTGTGGAAGCAACCTATTTTGAGTAAGAAGCAGAGCGGAGATAGAGGAAAGCGACCTGTCAAGAGAGTGGCGGCAAGCAGTTAAGGAGCTAAGCCACTAAGTCGATGATGACAAGTAGGATAAAGGGGCGAAAAGCGACATGCCACGATGCAGTTGTACCCGTTTTGGTGATGATTACGGTTGTCAGAAGGGCGTGAGGGCCACGAGTGGCCCAACAAGGCAGCCTTAAGTAAGTGGAGTAAGCTGTCGACGACGATATGCAGGGTGGTGGGTAACAACACCACTTTTGGGAAACCTTAGGGTTTTTTCCTATGCATTGTAAAGACATGATCTACAGGTATGATCTATAAATGACACATTTTGTAAGGGAAAGGGTTAATCTCGAATCTTCATTATATAATCTTGAGCAATACTTGTTTGCTTTGCTGAAATCCCTTGTAAAAGGCTCTGCAAGTTGCATGCGCAAAGACCTACTGAGAGAGAAGAGAGTCTATAGCTGAGTGCGCAGACTGGAACTGTTGTACCCTTCCCAAAGATAATATAACAACAGTTCTTTTGGATGTATCTCCCATCCTAGGGGTGAACCACGTTAAATTATGCGTTGTGTGACTGTTTATGTGTTTGAATCTGTATATTTGCTTACAATGAATGCTTAACATCTCGTTTATCAGTTCATATGTTCTTTCTTTTATATGTATTCACCATAAAGAATGAAGATGGGAATAATATGTTAAGTATCGCATATGTGGATGAAAGTTAGATGTGCAAGTATTTCTAAGTCTGAATGAATGCATAAGATGATTAAGTAAACACTGGAATTAGTGGAGTTCGCGTCGTGTGATTCACTCGAAGCACAGCACCGGAAGTGCACAATACATTGTGTTTGTCATATTGCATAAGTCATAAGATAAATAACCCAAGGCAACTGTGGAATAAGTAAGAAACGTTAAGTACAACTTGTTGAAGTTGGTTAGGTCCGAAGAAGAAGCGCAGTTATCAGTGGTGCTGTCCTGTTGTCGACAACCCCCCCGAACCACACAGTCCTTGGATGCGTGAGTTGTGCAAGTGTCCTAACGTGTAGAAGTATTAACTGCGAAGAAGGTGAACTTTGCACAGCCCTCAGTCTGCAGTGCGAGCCCCGAAGCGCGCTGTTCGCCAGATCTGTTTAAACACTCATCACTCGATTGTGGAAGCCTGATTCCGCAGCCTCCCCTTTACTTCACCTCGGGTGAGACCTCAGTCTGTTCGCAGATTGTTGCCGAAAGGGCCGATGAAAAGGAGTTTTGTTGGTTCCTCAAATCGCACAAAACCTGGGTCTTTATAGAAAACCTCAAGACAGTTATATAATCCAACACTGACCACCATGCACAACATTTTTGCTCTAAAGAGGTGCCTGAATGTGGTCCTTGTGACTTTAACTCTTTGCTAGCTTCCTTCCAGACTGCTACTGCATAAGAACAAAGAGTAAAGAGGTGAGATCTAGATTCTTCTTCAGAATGTCATAACACACATCGGCTCGGTCCCAACCACCCTCATTTTTTGAGATTGTCCCAAGTTAGAAGTTTATTGTTTAAAGCCAACCAAAGAAAGATTTTTTCTTTGAGAGGCCCTTCAGTTTTCCAAACTTGTTTCCACCAATCTTCCTTTTCTCCTTGAAAAAGTTCCAAAGCACAGTTCTTATAGCCAAGCTTGGCCATGAAATCCCCAGTAGTGCAGTTTTTAGTCCAAACCAGTTTGTCTTCTGTGTCTTCTTTAAGATGAATATAACACGACTGTAACTGTGGAATGAGTTCATTCCATTCTTCCTTGATACCTCCTTCTAGCCCTAGAACTTCAACTTCTTTCCAAAAAGTTTCCCTCTGAGAAGAGAAAGCACATGCCTGGCTGAGACTAAAAATCCCTAGTCTTCTTAATTTTGCTATTAAAGCATCCAAAAGCTTGTAATTTTCTCCTGCCCCTACCCAGGGATCTTCTCCTAGTCGGATCTCCTTCCCATTCCCTATGGACCAAGCAGGCCATTTTCCAACTTGAGGAAAGGAGAGTACAAATGCCTTCCAACCAATTGATCCATTCTTGAAGGATTTATCTGGTTTTCTTATCCACTTTAAGATGGAGGCGTTAGGGCAATATTTGGAGATCAGGTTTCTCCCCCAAAAGGAGCCGGGGTTCTGTATAAGCCTCCACGGGGCCTTAGCTGGCAGAGATTGATAGAAAAGAAAGGGATTCTTTATTCCCCACCCGCGAAGTTCCTTAAGATTTCCCAGTGTTTTCCATTTGGTCAGAGGTATACCCTCCGACTGCTTGCTTGCAATCCACAAAAAGGAGAAATTTTTTTTTTTGATCTTTTGTAGAATACATTTCAAAATATACGCAATTGTAGCCCAGAATATATGCTCTATAATACTGCCTTGAGAAGTACCAATCTTCCTCCTCTGGACAGGAACTTGTTTTCCCAACAACCAATTTTGCCTTCGATCTTTTTGTACAACCAAAGCCAGTCCTTGAAGGCATAAGCATTAGGTTTAAGGAGAAACCCTAAATACTTGAACCCTTCCGAAAGAGGTTTTACAATATAAGGAACTTCAGCCAAGAGCCTATTTTTCACCAAAGCAGAGAAATCATTTACTGCAAGAATGGATTTATCTACATTTATGTGCATCCCAGTTGTTTTTTTGTAAAGATCCAGAATTTGTTCTGCACCTTTAATATTCTTCCAGGTTCCTTCCCCCAGCATTATCACATCATCCACAAACAGGACGTGGGAAAGTTCCTCCGAGCTTGTGACCAAAATTCCTTTGTAAGTTCCCTCTCGCTTGGCATGATTAATTATCTTGCTTAAGGCGTTTGCTATGAGAAGGAAGAGAAAGGGGGACAACGAACACCCCTATCTTATACCTCTCGTAGGTCTAAATAAGCTTGAAGGAGACCCATTGATGAGAGTTGCAAAGGAAGTCGACTGAATACAACCCATTATCCAATTGACTATGTAAATGGATAGACCAATATGTACCAACAACAATCTTAGTAAAGTCCAACTGACCCTATCATAAACTTGTTCCTGTTGATAGTATGAATAGCCTCCTGTGTTAGAGAAACCGCATCGTGTATTTGATGGTTGAAGAGAAACCCGAACTGCTCCTTCAAGATAATTTGACTTAATATTGGCTTCAAATGTTGCGCTATTGTTTTGGCAATAATTTTATAAGCAACATTACAACAAGAGATAGGGCGAAAATCCCCGAAGGAAGAAGGGTTTTGCTTTTTGGAAAAGAGGGATAAAAATGTTGAGTTTAAAGCAACTAAGACCTTCCCAGCCTTTTGAGACTCATTAACAACCAATAATAGATCTTTCTTCAAAAGCTCAAAAAAACCTTGATAGAATTCTATAGAAAAACCATCAGGGCCCAGACTCTTACCGTTTTGGAAGGAGAAGACTATTTTATCCAATTTCTCCTCGGACACTTCTTCTGCCAAAGATTTGTTCATTTATTAATTTCAGAAACAATCTTAGAACTTTTAAGATCTCCTAAATATGACACCCTCTGGATCTGAGAAGAGGTGTTTGAAGTATCTCTCTCTGGCCTTCGCTTTTTCCTTGAAGGAGTGAACAAATTCCCCATTCATGTCTTTAACTGCTGAAATCGTTTTCACATTTTTCCTATGTCCCGCAAACCTGTGGAAAAATTTGGTGTTGTTATCTCCTTCCTTGATCCAAATGGCTCTGCTTTTTAACCACCAGAGTTCCTCCTCTTTTGATAGCAGCTCATCTCTTTTTGACTCACACTTCCAGACCTCCTTTAATTCTTTCTTTGTGAATGTTCCTGAGCTGTTGAGACTGTAAATCTACTTTAACTTCGTTTCCACTTCTTTTAGCTGACTCTGCTGATTAGCTGTGAAAATATTGGCGCATTTCTTGGTCTCCTTTTTTGTTCTTATTAAGTTATCCAAAAATTGCTTAATAAAGGAGGTATTGGGGGGAACTTCTAAGGGAACCCAGGTATCAGCTACGATCTTCTGAAATTCCTCTTCTTGAAGCCAAGCCTGATTGAATTTAAAAGGAGCTGTCATTTTTTTCCTGTCCCTGAAGCTGTACGAGAACTGGGAGGTGATCAGACAACCCGCCCACCTCTACCCAGGTTTTTGCAATAAAGGACCCCGAAAGTAAATTCTCTGAAACCAAGAATCTGTCCAATCTCTTGGAGATTGCTTGTTCGCCACATCTGTTGTTACGCCAAGTCGAAAGTAATTTCAAGGGTTGAAGATCAATCAATTCTCTTGAGTTAAACAACATGTTGAAGAAATTACTAAGACTACCCCGTCTTGCAGAAAAACCCCAAATTTCCTTTTATGATAGGGTGAGATTTAAATCTACACCAAAAATCATATTTTTAGATTCCAACAAGCCAGATGAAAAGAATGATTCCCGGAAAGTCTTTCTATCTAGATAAGGGCCATAGATATTGTAAACTGCAAAAATTTATCCTTAACTTTTTTCTTTCAGCATTGTTTTCAGTATCGTTTTGTATGTCTTCGTTTCTAATTCCTCAAAGTCATGGTTCCAAGCTGTTACCAAAACTCCTGAGTGGCCTTCCGAACTGATATGCTCAAAGGTCCAATCCTTAAGCCCGGGTTCAAGGGATTCTATGGCAAACCTGCACTCCATCATTGTTTCTTATAGTAGGATGATCGAGGGTTTATTGCTAGCGATCATCTGTTTGAGAGATTTTAGTATAGAGGAGCTCCCCAACCCCCTCACGTTAAAGGAGAGGACCAACATCACGGAGCCCTGACCTGGGCCACACCAACTCTAAGGGCCCTCTTAATTGTAGCTTGTTTCCCTGACTTCAACTCAATTTCTGCTTGATTTTTGGCCTTCAAAATTAGCGAATTTCTTCCTAAAACGACTTTTGGCATCGTGTCTAAAGCCAGTCCACCCATCGACATGCTCTTTCTTTGTCACCGTTTCCGACCGCGTGTTGTAAATTTTGTGTTTTATCCAAGAGGGGGGGGGCAGGTTACTCTGGCTTCGAGATTGCCACCTCGCATATGACCTTTTCAAGGCTTCTACACATGTCCTGACTTTTCTGTGCAGGTTTAGGTGTGGACACATCTACTAGGATAGTATTGTCAAGGTTCGTACGTGTATCCTTTTCTGGTGAGGACGCTCCGACCTCGCCACCTTTCAAATCTTCAACGTGAAACTAATCTTCACCACCTTGAACTGCCTTCTTAACCCATACCTTTTTGTGCCGGACCTGTTTAACTGAATTTGCAGAGATGTTCGGGAAATTGCTTATGATATGGCCAACCTGTTTGCATGAGAAACATCGAAATGGGATTTTCTAGTAATCTAATCTTTGCTTGCACAAGCTTCCATGTAGTTCCAACATGATTTCTTCAAACAGACCTTCTCGCAAATCAACTTCTATCAGGATTTTGGCGCATCTTCTATCCACCTTCTGTTCCCAATTATATTCCAACGATATGAACTTACCTATCTTATTGCCAATCGCCTCCAGGATTACTTTCTTCCATAACATCATCGGGAGTCCAAGTAAGATAGCCCATATTTGTTGAATGTTTTGTGGTTCTCTATTGGATTTGAAATCAACCTTCCATTTCTTTAAAATCAGTCCAGAGGGACCCCATTGCCAGGAATTGTCCAGCAATTTCTGTCTTTCCTCCTCCATTTTAACTCTGAAGAGGATCCACCCGCGGGAGAGGATGTGAAAAATCGACATTTGCTGCAGGAGAGAGCTCTAGTTCTCCTTCATCCACTGACGTAGTGCAGTCTCTCCAACAATTTTTCCGCAGAAACGATCGACTAAGGCCAAAGACAAATAATCTGGTAAGTTTGTTAACAAAATGTCCTTGCCTATTTTTATGAAGTAGCATCTCTTCTTGCTTTAGCACCTGAACGTCTCACAGGTTTATGATTTCCACCTTCTTTAATAAATGTAGAATTAACGTCAACAGAGTTTTGCAAATTGAGTTTTTGTGGTTTAGGCGTGGGAGGTGACCTAGCCCGTTGCTCTGGATGCTCCATGAGTGCAGAATGAATGAAGATTGGTACTCTGGGTGAGTTCGTATCGTAATCCACGTCATCCATTACCATTATGACCGAACACGGTTCACAAATAAAACAAACGAAAACCCGAAATGTCTGAGCCTCTGTGCATAACTTGCTTTGTACTGTTCTAGCTGCTCAGTATCATAAGAAAGGCACAAAGAACAAAAAAATTAAAGGATCATTAAAGTTCGCCACCTTCGGGATTACAGGCTCGACCCTCGCATAAAATGAACCGGCAATACCCCCCGAAGTCAGACCCCCCCCCCCCTTAAATTCATATATATATATATATATTCCAATGGAAAAAATCTTATTATTCCTTTGAATAAATTGAATTTCCCACTTGGAGATTACATCAAAATGGTTGGCCTTGAAGGCTGCCAAGATACTTCATAATAACATTCACTCGCAAGGAGTTTATATCCAAAAACTTAGTTCTGGCACAAGGGCTTCAAAGGTTACATACATACTTCTCCATAGAAACTTTCCCTTGCATCACAAATTTACATGAATTAGTGCATTATTGAATAGTGTTCCTCTAACTGGTCATTTTTCCATCCTTTCACCTCAATGATGCCAGGAAGAACAACAAGTGCCAATTTAGAAAGCGAATCTGCTTCCATGTTTAATTCTCTATATACCTGAGCAAAATAAACTTGTTCAAAGGTGGTGAGGAGCTCTTTAATTGACAATAGAAGTTGTTGAATATGGGGAGCGTTGATCCAAATTTTGCCGTTAGCCCAATCTATTACCATCTTTGAGTCCCCAAATAGATGCATAGTTTTTTATCTTCTTTAAGAAAGCCACCCTTATAACTGCCCAAATAGATGAAAGTTCCGGTTTGTTGTTTGAATCTCTTCCAGGAGCAAATTTAATTAACCATTTTTTACCTTCTGGGAGGTACACTATGCCTCCAGCTTCGCCAAGGGGAGGTTCTCCTTGGCTGGCGCCATTAAAAAAGGCCCATGGGAGTGTTGACCAACGCAACCTCGGTCGACAGGGGTTTGCCTCACTGTCGACACATACCGCAGTCGGCCTGGGCAGGTTTGAGCCCACCCACCAACACCCGCAGAGTGGATGGGGTCTCATCCAAGGCGTCCAGGAAGAGTAGACGGAACCATGTTTCCGCCGAGGGAGGAGGAGAGTTGTGGCTGCACAGACTAGTTCTATTGCAGTACTTAAACATAAACTTTAAACATTTGACATGGAGTTATAACATATTACTTAATCGTAGCCTTGATCATCATAGCAATAGTAAGCAGACATTGCATCAAGAAAATATAACAACATTCATATATCGCAATATTGCACAAAGATCGTACCAAAACATCACCATTGTATTACTGTCATAGTCATAGATCTCCGTATACATTCACCTTCTTATTTCTCGCTCCTCTTATTGTCTCTCTAACACTTACGACTCTCATCTATTTATAGGCCTCTGCCATTACAATGTTTGTCCACTTACTAACGACTTCCTAATCGACAATATGGACAAATGACCCAATATTTAATCGACTCGGTCCAAATGACCCAAAAACCCGCATACCGTGGTACAATTGACTCAACCTTACATAACATATGGTCCAAGTGACCCAAAACCCACCAACTGCGGTATACTTTTAACACAAAATACTCCTTCCGCGCCCTCATCCGATGTGTCGCAGCGTCGGCAGTACTGCGACATTTCCTCATCGAACCGCCTGCCAACAGGCCCCCAACACAATCTTGTGGCTCACCCTTAAGCCACGTCAACTGCTGGACATAGTACATGCCATGGTCTTTACTTTGAAGTTTGCATACGGCTGTTCGACGTTCCTCACCAGCTCCTGGGAATCTGTAGCCGCTTCTTGACTGTTTATCACATCGTCTGCAGATGGTTGATCGGTAAGCTTGTCCATGACCTACTGTCAAGACTTCTATACTGCTTGTAGAGCTTCACTGGCCTGCAGCATCAATTTCCCGCCAATGTCCTGGAATTCTTCCAACTGGGCCGCATGTGTCTTCTGTCGTTCATCTGCCTTGGCGACCCGTTGTTGCAAGTCCTTCAGCTCGTGCGACTTAGCAACTTGCTCCATTGGTGGCAGGGTTCTCATCGCAGCCTTTAATGTGGCCACCTGGCCCTCTGCTTCCTGTCGAGATTTAGTGAGTTGTTCAACTTGCTCATTGTGAACGATGCAGCCCCAAAATTGTATCGTGTCGGCGGTGAGCCTTGTTGCCTGTGTTTCCAGCTCCTCCATTTGGGTGGCAACTTCCTCAAGTGCCCTTCTTCATTCATCCACCTCGGCTCGAGGCGTACCTGGTTTCAGCTAGGACTTCAACATGTCATTCTCTTGCCGCAACTGAACAATGGCAGTTCCTAGTCGCTGCACCCGTTTGAGCACGTCAATCTCGAGAATGGGCTTCGACGTATGCTGGCATGCATCATAAATAGCCGTCTCTGACTTCACGATGTAGTCCCACATACGGGTCTTCTCGATGACAAGAAAATCCTGATCCTTTTTAAGTTCTTCAAGTGCGCAAACCTTCTCGGTCCGCTCCTTCTTAATGTCGGCTTAAGGTCATCTACTGCTTTCCGCGCTGTAGCATCCCTGCTTGTAAGCTGGTCAATAGTGGTGGTTGGAGCTGCCTCGCTTGCCTGCAAGTGTTGATAGCTTTGGCTGATTTCATGCATTTGATCCGCTATTTCTCGGGACGCGACCCTCTGCATGGTCGTCAGCACCATCGCCGGTAGTTCATTAACATTGATAGTCACCTGGGCAACCATCTGCAACAAAGTTTTCAAAGCCTCGTTGTCAGTCACAACCACAATCGGGGGAATGTTGATATTCTGAACCTGTGGCGCGGTGCGGATTGTGGTTGTTTCCTAAATGGGTACATCGTTAGGTTCCTTCTTTAGAACCGTGTTACACAAAGAATCCATACTAGTAGTGAGTGCATGGAAACCCTCCTCTGCCTTGAGGGACATCTTGTCGGCAGCCACTGTGGCTGCATGGTTGAGGGTTGTCATTAACTGGCCCAACTGCGCCTCCACTGGTAAAGACATCCCATTGATCGTCACATGCTTGTGGTGCCATTTTGACCGATTTTCTTCAAGAGCGCGGTCACTATCATCCGTCGTTGGTGTTCTGTTCAACTCGTGATCAGAATCATGATGACTCTGCTGATCCTGCGCTGATACTCGATCCTCAGGACCCAATGGCGGACCTCCAGCGTCAATCTCTATTGAACTCATGGGTTGTCTCCAGGCCTCCGACCACTCATTCACAATAACCTCCAAATCTTTCGCTGTCACCTTATACTTGGTCTGCAACCATTGTTGATCAATATCATGACGAGCTTGTATATGTATGACACTTAGCTGTATTGCAAATGCCATAACAGGTTTGAACCGTGCCACAGTATCTTCAGATATTCGTGGTACCTGTGTTGCTGCGTCACAAAGCATTTCCGAATACAGCCAAAACTGCAATTGGCAATCCCGGATTCGCTCGGGCTCTCGTACATACCATAGATTTTTATAACGCGCCCCTCGTCGTTCCGCTGCATCCGGGAAATCCATGCCCTGGTAAGTGTCGGGCTCTTTCCATGCAACTAGAGAAATTAGCAGCAACAACCAACTATATGAAAAAGTGCCTCTACCCAATTGGACCGCTGCGACGTCCTCCATCAGTTGATTCAAGAGATACAGGGACCAGTTCATCTAGATTCCTTCCACACATTGCTCTGCACAAGCAACTATTCCCGAATTACATTGGTTAGGGCGACCTCCCCTAATCACCTTACAGGAAAAGATCTTAATGCCCGTGAGTATCGCCCTATCATTGCAGCTACTGGTGTAATACCCACGCCCATCCGATTCCAAGCCGCACTTCTGTGCCAACTAACATGCCTACTTCTTCTCATTTTCCTTTCCTTGAATAAACTGCGCCGAATCAACGCCATTCTTAGGCAAGTTGGTAATGAATGAAATCAAGTCAACAGTGACCAGGACCTCTCTGTCCAGCCACAACGAACCCCCATGGAAGCATGACAAGAGCTACTTTACACAGGCACCAACTTCTGCTAGGCGCCCAAAATGCGGCATGTTAATTAGCCCTAACAAGCCGGCCTGTCGCAGTCCTCATGCCTAGTCGTGTATCTCTGGAGCCGGTGAATGGCGTGTCTCAGGCACATATGGTGTTGATGCAATGTCGGGGTAGGCCACAATGTCATGGTCCTCGTAGCGTAGGCGCATCAGTGCCGGCCCAATATCCACAGAGCACTCCATTCTAGCCGGGAGTGTGGGCATCTTCACACTGTATTTCTGTCTTGAGTTTATCTTACGCGGGGTGGCATCCAGCCGAACAGGAGGGATGTAACCAAGGATATTGCTAGCTGAGTGTCCTAGCCATTAGGCAGATGGACGAATGGGGTGACTGGACTGCCCCACCTGCTCTGAAGCTTCGCCAGCCTCGCAGACCGCAGCAACCTATTACTCTGTGGGGATTCAGAAGGCTAACTTCCTCGACGCTTCTTAGCAACACTTGATGCTCCCACCGGCATGTTGGCAACCTCGGCTCCAAGATCAGCGATGTCCGAAGACACAACTTCTTGCTCTACAGTGACCAGAACGAATGGAGACTCCACTTCACTGCTAATGTCCACTGTCTCCAGTTCGCCTGGCATACCTCACCACTCCTCGTTATATACTTAACAACAATTGGCTCAAATCACTACAACACTCTACAACAACACTTCTTACTAATTCCTCGGTGTCTTCCGACCGACGCTAGGCCATATTTATGTTAAATTTTCAGAATTTACTTCAATCTGATCTAGGATCTTAACTGAGAGAACAACATGTACAACAAATTTACAGCATATCAATCATGGACACAATAATGCAAGCACACAAGAGACACAATAATGCAAGCTCCAACATGATGCGTACATACATATACATATAAATGATCCAACTGATCATATCTAGCATCATCCTGATGCATATACAGAGCAGTAACTGGAGCATCATCCTGATGCTCATCATCCAACTCTTACATCCACAGCCATGTGAAGGATCCTCCTTCCAACATGCTTGGAATGGCCTCTGTAAATGTGTCCATCACTTCTTCCTCGAAGTGTCATCAATCCGAAGAACACCAAGCCTCTCCCTAAAGTACTCGAACTTCACTCTGGCTAGTGGTTTCGTCAGCACATCTGCAATCTGCTCGTCCATCACAATGTACAGGAGCTTCACAGCACCTCTCTGCACCGTATCCCTGATATAGTGATATTTGATCTCTATGTGTTTCGACCTATCATGAAACACTGGGTTCTCGGACAGCTTCACACAACTCTGGTTATCACAAAAGATACCAGTAGCATCTAATGGGAGATCAAATAACTCAGAAAGTAGCTTCCGTATCCATACTGCCTCACAACTAGTTGAACAGGCTGCAACATACTCTGCCTCAGCTGTACTCAGTGCTACGTAGGACTGCTTCCTGCTAAACTAAGAGATCACACCTGATCCCATACGGAAGCAACACCCAGATGTGCTCTTCCTATCTGCAGCACTACCATCCCAATCTGAATCAACATAACCCTGCAAGTTAAACTTTTGATTCACTTCATACTTGAGCCCATAATCCATTGTACCCTTCAGGTACCTCAGAACATGCTTTACAGCAACCAGGTGAACACTCCTCGGATCTGTCAGGAACTGACTCAATGTGTTCACAGCAAAGCAAATATCTGGTCTCGTGTTCATCAAGTACATCAAGGACCCAATCATCTGATACATGGAGACATCAACCGTCTTAGATGAAGCATCAAATAGAAGCTTCAGGTTCGATGCCATAGGTGTGGCCATGGCCTTGCAATCCATCATCCCGAACCTCTTCAGGATAACTACAGTGTACTTCCCTTGTCCAAGGAAGATCCCATCTGCAGTCTGCCACACCTCCATACCTAGGAAATAGTGCATCATCCACAAGTCCTTCATCTCGAACTCGGCAGCAAGCTTCCGCTGCGTGTCGGCAATCAATCTATCATCTCCTGTTTACAAACAGGTCATCCATATACAAAAGTAGTATCACTGGATTGCCTTCCTCAACCTTGTAGTAAAGGTTGGCACCTGCTTTACTCTTGGTAAAGCCCAAACTAGATAGAAAGCTATCTATCCTACCAATTTCTGCACACATATATGACTCCCTGTCATGTGCCTCAAAACCAAGTGGCTGCTCCACATATACTTCTCTTCAACTACACCATTCAAGAAAGCTGTCTTGAAATCCATTTGGTGTATCTTCAATTTCATCACTTTTATATTTCTCTATGCTGCCATCTGCAACATTCTTGATCTGATAGATCCATATGGAAGTCATAACAAACTTCCCTTCGTCTCTTGGGACCGTATCCCAAACATCGTTCTTCACGATCGACGGATCATGGCATTCTTCCCGTATCCTAGGAACTTCAATATCTTCAATAGATAATTTTGTTGCTTGAACAAATGTTGTAGTCCTTCTTTTGTAGGTGATGGTATACGATCTTTCCTACACAACAAGTTAAATTGCATGATTAGAGAACATCTCATAGTTTTCAGAACAAATTCTTACACATAAATAAATATGTCATACAGTCATGCAATTATCTTAGCCAATGCTTCAATACAACATTTATCCATATTCCGTAACTTTCTAGATGCCTTCCAATCTCTACCAGAACATTGTTAAGAGTGTGCACAACTCCTAACATGTCAGCAAAGAGGTTTCATTCTAGATAAGTAGCAATGGAATGTTGTACAGTGCCATAGGCCACTTACCCATGTATATTAGTAGTATACTGTTCATCATTGCAACTATTCTAATATGCATAGTACACAACCTAATTCTAGGAACATAAGCATATACATCATTAAATAACATTATGTAAGAAATGACAATTCAAATACTTATCTTTGTTTGGTTGCTAGGTGGACTCCCTCTGAATCTTTGCAACTCCATTCTGATGTGGATTGTGAGAAGTGGTCAACTCCCTCTGAATATCTACATCCTTGCAGAAACTACTGAAGTGTGCTGCTTTGCTTTCTTGCAGGAACAACTGGAGTGTGCTCCCTCTTGATCTTTGCTTCCTGGATTACCTGTCCTTGAACTTACATCCATCCTTAATCACTATGCATGCTTATTAGTATCATCATTGTGTTATCCTTGAGGTCTCATACATAATCACACATTTATTAGTATAATCTTAATACTATCAAAACACAATAATATTAAACATGTATATTCATGATCATTCACAGATAATAAGCATTAGTATTCAAGGTTTCAGGGAAGTCTTCTTTTACTCATGCATATTCTTATTTGATCATAGGACTCTTCTGATTAGTTAAATCATCAATGCATAAACCCGTGATTACTCAAACCTATACCTTCATGATTCTTCTGGTTAGTCATATCATCAATTATGGTAAGAAACATAATATGCATACAACCATGATTATTCAAACCTATGACTTCATGAATAATCATTATCAACAACACAGCAGTATAAGATCCTAACACAAGGTAGGATTCTAGCTTGATATAGGAAAAACATACCTGGATTAGCATGCTAGCTAGTTATGTCTAACATACCTCGAAAGTAGATCTTCTACGTGATCCATGACAATGGATGAATCTTTGTCTTCATGTCACCATGAGCATATGTTCTTGAAGTAGAACATGATTTGACTTTCTTGGTGTACCTTTTGTGTTACCAACAACATAAACCTCATACAACATCACAATGCATTAGTACATTCATAAGTGTCAAAACCTTAATCAATGAATATCTTCTATTAAGGTGATACGACAAGTCCAGTAATTAATCAAGATTGTACTGTAATGATATGAAGACAAACATATGATAAACTTAACCATGAAACATACCTGTAAGCCATACCTGTCAATATTGCTTGTAATCTTCTTATGGAAGGCCTTAGCCTCATATCCCTCTGAGACAGGAACTTCTTCACTTATGCAGGTGACCAATCCATCTTCTTCTAGGATCAACCCAATCCACTTGATTTTCAAGAACTGGACCTGGAGGTGGATTAGGGTTTGTCAAAGAAACCCCAAAAATTCAAATTTTGAATTTCAAACTTCTGAAAGGATAGAAATATGCGCCTTGATGAGCTGATTAAGTTGGTATATTCAGAATTTGAAAACTGCAAAGTTTCACCCCTCAAAATTGCCTTTTAGATTTATGGATTCACTAGGGAGGATCCTGAATTAGGGTTTGAGTTTCCCGGAGCTTCACCCAACCAAAAGATTTGATTCAAAACTCTAAGCTTCGATTTTTCTGAGGAGCTTCTAGCCGTGGTCACAGATTGCCAAAATTCCAATTTTTGCAGAAGCCCTAATTTTCCATCTTTCCAATCAAAGTCCCGAACTGGGGTTTGATCAAGCCCGGCCTTCTGCCCAACCAAAAAATCTGATCTTGGTCTCTAAATTTCGATTTTGATGAGTAGCATCCATCTGTTGTCTCCGATTACAAAAATTCCAACTTTCTTCGAAGCCCTAAATTCCGGAAGCCATGAATGAAGGTACTCAAAAATAATTCTATTTTGATAGAAATATGTACCTGATTGTTTCTGGTGTAACTCCAAACTTTTTGATCCACAGGGTCTGAAAATTTTTTCTGAGATAACCCGACCTATTATCTTTCCATCCCGACAGGTCTGACCTCAATTGGATTCTCTGAGAGAGAGTTATGCCAAGTGTCGCAACGTGACCTGTTTATGGGATAATACAGGAGAGCGAACTTGTACGGAGTGCCACATGTCACTGTTTCAACTTCGGCCTCTGAAATTTTTTCTTGAGATAGCCCGACCTATTATCTTTCCATCCAAACAGGTCTGGCCTCAATTGGATTCTCTAAGAGAGAGTTATGCCAAGTGTCGCAACGTGACCTGTAAAAGTTTCAGATCCAAAAACTTCGCCAAACCGGATTTATAGCGAAAGTGCTACGATGACTGGTTTTTGCTATATCAAGCCCTAGCATCGTAAGTGCAACAAGTGTCATACATGCCATATCATGCCTTCTTTCAGGTTAGCTCTGATACCATGTTAAATTTTCAGAATTTACTTCAATCTGATCTAGGATCTTAACTGAGAGAACAACATGTACAGCAAATCTACAGCATATCAATCATGGACACAATAATGCAAGCACACAAGAGACACAGAGTTTACTTGGAGAAAACCATAAAGGTGAAAAACCCCAATAACTTTCTCACAGATAGATAGAGCAATGATACAACCAGAATACAAGAGATAGTCTTCTCCTAGCAGCAAAGCCTCCTCCTCCACAAGTGCGCCACTCTCCAAAGTGTGAGTGAGAGAATAGAATGTGTAAAATGAGAGAGACACACTCTCTATTTATACACTAACTTGACTTGACCTTTACTCAACTAGGTCGGCCTCAACTTAACCACTTAACATAATGCTGACTGGGCCGACCCCCACTAGGGTGGTCTAATAACCCTTTGACCCACATGGTCGACCCCCAATAGGGTGGTCTAATAACCCTTTGACCCATATGACTTATACAGGGCCGACCCCAACAAGGTGGTCTAATAACCCATCAAGTATAAGTTACGACACTTACAATATAAATGACAACACTTCCGTATAGAGAAATAATAACATCTCTATAGGAATACAACCACTTCCGTATAGAGGAATAATAACATCTCTATAGGAATACAATATACATATATGTGAAATACATTCCAAAGTTACATATACATCAACAATTTATAGCAGCCACCCAAATCCCCCATAATCATTACTAAGTCACACATTAACTCAACCAAATCTTGTATTAATGACGCAAATACGCCATCAATCCTGTCCACCGATCGATCGGATTCGCCATTAATGCCCATCATTCGAACAACGCTGTTAATTAACTGTCTAAATTTTTTGGCATTTATTACTGATTTGACCTGGTCATAACGCTGCCATGTGTCTCTGACTGCTTCAAACTTGCGGCACAAGCCTCCCTGCTTGCGCATTCCTTCTTCCGTTGGTGCGCCATCGGCCATCGAACAACCTGCAACACACACTATTTTTTTATTTTTTTTAATTCCGATGCGACTCAGGCTTCACATTATTCCAAGCCCGACCGATAGGGCTTCAACCTGTGACCATTTACCAGCTTGGGGAGTATCACCCCATCCAACTGCTGCAATTGAACTGCTCCTCCTGAAGTAATACTATTGATGCGATATGGACCCAGCCAATGCATCTGCAACTTTCCTGGATGTTTCATAAACTTGTTGTCGTACAATAGCACCAAGTCGCCTTGCTGAAACTGTTTACTTTAGATGTGGCGATCATGCCATGCCTTCTGGCGATCCTTCTTCACCCCTTGGTGAAAGCCAACGATAAATTGATCCTCTTCCAGCTGCACCAATTGTGCTAGACGTTCATCTAATGCTGCGACATCATCCATGCCCGTAACAGCCGCAATTCGTAGACTCGGAACAAGGTACTCCATTGGCATAATCGCTTCTTTCCCATATACCAGCCTAAAAGGTGTTTGACCAGTCAACCTTTTACATGTGGTGCGATAGGCTCACAACACTGTAGGGATTTTTAGATCCTAGCCATCGCGGTTCGCATTGCACACCTTGGTCAGCGCATGCTCCAATACCTTGTTAAACGCCTCCACCGTCCCATTCACCTGTGGGTGATAGGTTGTACTCTTCTTATGCTGTATTTGCAACTCGTCCATCAATGCGCTGATGGTGCGATTAAGAAAATGGCTGCCTTGATCACTCAACAAAATCTTAGGGCAGTCGAAACGAGTGATAATGTGATCAAACAAAAATCGAGCAACCGTCGTTGCGGAACAATCAACTACGGGTGCCACCTCGGCCCATCGGGTCAAATATTCTGTCACCGTGATGATGTACCGTGCACCCGTACGTTTCCCTAGTGGAGTGATCGGCCCGACAAAATCCACAACCCATTTTTCGAACGGTTGCAATGTCACTTGAGGTAGTAGCGGCATCTCATCGCGTCTGGAAGGCTTTCCAGTTCGCTAACAAACTTCGCAAGACCACGCATAGTCTATCGCATCATTATGTAATGTGGGCCACCAAAGCCCTGCACGTAGTACCTTCCGGGAAGTCGCCCGACCACCATAGTGTCCTCCCGCTACTCCACCATTTGCCTCATCCAATATCTGCGCTTGCTCATGCGGCAAGACACATCTGCGCAATATCTCATCAGTGCCCAATTTATACAACTCTCCCGTGATTAGCTGAAATTCAGCAACCTTGACAACCAACTTCTTCTTTTGAGTAGTGGTAAAGTCATCGGGTGCGGTGCTAGTCACCAGAAACTGAAGGATGTCATCAAAATATTGATCAGCGGCGGCAACTTTAAATAGTTGGGCATCCAGCAACCCGTCTTCGATATTAGTCGGTTCCTCCCCTGTCTCAATCTGTGATAAATGATCTGGTCCAGCATTCAACCACCCCGGTTTCACAATGATTTCAAAATCAAAATCCTGAAACAAAGGTAGCCAACGACATATTTTCCCCCCCAACACAGGCTTATTGACCAAGTATTTCAATGCAGAATGATCAGTGAACATTTTAAAGTGTCCACCCAATAAATAATGCCTGAATTTCTGCAGTGCGTAAACCATGGCCAGACCTTCCCGCTCCGTGGTAGTGTAATTTCGTTCTGCAGAGGACAGCTTCCGACTGGCAAAAGCAATAGGATGATCAAGGTCGCCTTCTCCGGGTTGAGCCAACACAACGCCCAATGCAATCGATGAAGCATCAACATGGACATGGAATTCCTTTCGCCAGTGCGGAAAGACCAAGATCGGTGCCGACGCCATCTTCACCTTGAGCGTTTCGAAGCTATCCTGACATTCCAGGCTCCACTGGAATGCCACATCCTTCTTCAACAACTTTTCCATAGGGGTAGTAATCGCAGCATAACGCCTGATAAACTTGCGATAATATCCCGTATGACCCAAAGTCGCTCGCAATTGCTTAACGGTGGTTGGCGGTTGCAACCCTAAAATGAGCGCAATTTTGGCTAGATCAACCAGCAATCCCTGTTTACACACAATATGACCCAGCAATATCCCAAACGGTGCACAAAAAATACATTTCTTCAAGTTCAGCGATATCTGGTGCTGTTGGCATCGCTCAAGCATTAACCGTAGATTGGCCAGATGATCACAAATCAACCCATAAACGGTCCAATCATCCATATATACCTGGAAAAACTTCTGAATAAAATCTTTGAATGCGGCAACAACGACCCGGGAGAATATCGCAGGGGCATTCTTCAAACAAAACGGCATTACCGTGTACTCAAAGCAACCCCATTCAGTAACGAAAGCTGTCTTATGGCGATATTCCTTGGCAATGCGAATATGATGGTAGCCAGAGAATCCATCGGTGAATGAGTACATCTCCTGGCCGCCCACTCCTTCAAGTACTTCATCCGTAAATGGGGTCGGAAAAGGGTCATGCAAGCAGGCATCGTTCAACTTCCGCAAGTCGACGCAAATGCGCACTTCACCTATTTTCTTGTCCTGCACCACCATAGGATTGATCCATTCAGACTCTTCCACAGGTTCAATAATACCAGCATCCAACATGCGATCAAGTTCCGCCTTGACCTTTTCCTTATGTCGTGGATTCAGCCGATAAGGTCGTTGTCGGACTGGCTTAGCATCTGGTTTTAATGGAATCTTCATCTCTCCTAAATCACCCAGGATTCCCTTCATTTCGGAAAACTTTATGGGAAACACATCTTGAAACTCATGAAGTAACTCAGTAACCTTACTCATCATCTCATCATCCCAATAATCCCCAACATTAGCAAACTTAGGAGTAGCCTCTATGCCGATATTCATCTGGCGAAGTTGCAATGGTTGACCGAACGGAGTACTTGGCGCGACAGGCGGTACGACATCGCGAATCCCTTCAGATTCAGGAATGTTGACATTACGGGGATCATCATCATCCTTTGGCCCACCGCTGATGTTGAAGCACTCCATGAGAGACTGCATCTGACAATATGTGTGCGGGTCGACAGGGTAGACCGCCAGAACAACCTGAAGTACCATGTCGCGGATTAGTTGTAAGGCATTATGGACATCCGGGTTGGCATCCGCAAAAGTGAACGTATGAGTGAAACATACCGTCAACTCCCCCCATGTAATTTCTTGCCGCAACTCGGCTGCAGTGTACCATGAGCGCGACATCTCATCCAAAGTATGTATAAAAGCATGGACCCACTCATCTCTAGGTCGCGCTACCCATAATCATTGGCATTCCATCACATGATCACTGGGATTATTCCGGCCATCATACTTGCCAATGTGATAAACCTCAGTATCGCCGAACCGAACCATCATCAACCTTCGACACTATGACCAATCATTAATGGATTTCTTATGTGTCGCCCACCAGCATGCTAGAGCAACCTCCAGTGCTTCCTCCAATGCCAGCAATCGCTATGGTTCTGAGACGCGGTCTTCAAATTCTGTCAAAAAGGTGGTTAGGCCAGGAAACCCCTCATAGACAGGCAATGTGATCGTTTATGTCGCAACAGGACAAAAGGATTGCGTAACTAAGCCACATTTTCGAAATGGTACCTCATGTAATCTGTTCTGCCATTGTTCTAAGGCATTCTAAGAGTCGGAAGACGCAGAGCTCTCGCTGCGCCACTCCAACTCATTATGGGCAGTAGGATGAATATAATCTTTAGAAATATTGAATGCATGGTCCCATCCAGCGGGATCATCATCTTTTACAGGCTCAACGTATTGGCATCCTTTAGTCGGATCCAATGGGGCTATGACTTTGAAATCGCGATTCTCAAAGGTCATCATGCGCTTCTTGAAGTTGATTACAGCTCCACTATCGTTAGCCCATCCAATCCCCAAGAGCACTGGATGAGAGCTTCCTCCCCCAACCACTTCAATGACATCGAAGTCAGCATAAGTCTTCATGCCCTCAACATCGATCGTGAGCCGCGGAACTCGCCCAATGGGTGTTACCTTCGCATGGTTAGCCAACCGGAGCTGCACAGGAGACCAGCTCAATGGGGGACTACCCATCTTCTGCCATGCCTGCTTGGTTAAGATGTTGACATCTGAACCAAGGTCAAGAATAACAGAGTCAACATCATATTCACCAATCTGAATATTCATTCGCATCTCCTTGCCAGTCTTCCATCGCTGTAGGGAGTTTATTGACGACTCCTGCCGTCCTTTCGGAAATCGCTACAACCATCCCTCAATCTCAACCAGGGCAGCCGGGTCTTGGGCTAATAATAGACAACTTTCAAGAAACTTTTGCAATGTCCCCGGTGGTGGCAGCCGATCAGCGTCTGATGTAGTATCAAAGACAGGTGGCATATCGCAAACAACAGCCTTGCCGCGGTCTTTTTCCAAAGTGCGATGTGCCTCTAGGAATGTCTCCCGCTCCGTATCAATGTCGAAAGGTACCGTCTTCTGACCAGCCAACCGAATCAGTGGTCGCGAACTATCTTCCCCAGTCGTCTTGCCTCCACGAGTGACAACAGCCACCGAAGCATCTTGTCGTCGTGGTTTTGCAGAAATGGTCGCAATATTTGCACCCTGTGTCTGGTTCTGCTGCAGATTCCTTGGTTGATTGAAATTTTGATTGGCGTTCAGTGGTGGTCGTGGGGGATGGTTCTGTACTGGTTGCTATACCTGATTCTGTACTGGTTGTTGTGGATGGGCCTGATTCTGTAGCTGCGGAGCATTCCCAGCTTGCCATCGTGCAATCAACTGTGGACAATTCTCAACCGTATGATCATTACCAAAACAGAACGTACACTGATTCTGTAGTAGTGGGCAGTCACGTTGATAATTCCCCCATACCACACAGTGGTAACATTGAACAGGTCCACGACCACCTCGGCCTCCTCCTCCACAACCAAATCCGCCACCGCGTCTGCCCCTGTATCCTCCTCCGTAGCCGCCCTGTTGTTGGTATTGAGGTTGGTTAAACTGTTGCTGCATCGGTGCTGTTGGTATCCCTTGCCCTTGTGGTGCATACTGCGGTTGCTGTACATACTGTGGCTGAGTGGGATTCATCTGCATCGGAGTATATTACGGCATGAACTGCTGCGGTTGTTGTGGTGCAAACTGCATCTGCGGTTGCAGTAGCGGCTGAGCTACCTGCAGTTGCGGTAGCGGCTGAGCTACCTGTGGTTGCAGTTGTGGCTGTTGCATGGCGCGCTGATCGTCCTTGACGTATAATGCATCACACATTCTCTCCTGTAGCAACCCATATGCACGGCAATCCCTGTCATCGTGACCCACCGACTTGCAAAATGTGTAATAAGGATTTCGCGGGGTTGTGACCATTTTCTGCATATACGGGAAATTATCATGACTGTACCCAAACACCTGACAAATGCGACACCATGGCATACTGCTGCCATTCAACGGGTTTGGCGCTCCTGACACCAAATAATTACGGAAATCCGGGTAATTATCCTTCGTATGCCCTTCTCCTCGGCATCGCGTACACCATACTTCATCGCGTTGTTCCTTGTTCTTCTTCAAATCTTGCAACTGTATAGTCAAGTTAGCGAGCTGTGTCTGTATTTGCGACATCCCGACTGCATTATCTCCAATCGGTGATGCCTCCAATTGCATTGCAATCTCTAGAGATTCGCTAGGCATCGATATGTTTTGCTGCATCAGCGGCAGCCGAATGTGGTGTAGCAGTGCCGCAATGAACCATTCTTTATGTTGGATGACTCTCATATCGAAACTAACCTTTGCCATCAGCGTCTTGAATCGCTGGTCAAAATTCCATACCGTCTCATTGGGATACTGCTTAATTTCCTTCAATTCAGTAATATATTGAGCCTCCGACTTAGGCCTTCTAAATTGGGCAATGAGCCCATCCTGAATCTCATCCAACGACTTCTCTAGGGCTCCCGTAGGGACTAGAATAAACTTCATGAACCAATCTAATGCACGACCTCGCAGAGTCGTGGCTAACTGTCCTTTCTTAGCATTCGCATCAGTGATCTGTTTCATGATTTAGACCGCTTCACATAAAAACCAATACTGTTCTGGGTTGTCTGTCGCACTTCCATGGAACAACGGTAACTTAGCATCATCGCCTGCCATTCTGGGCTTCCTTCCTCCTTTCGTTGTGCTACTACCATTTAACTTCTACGGAATTGACAAACTTGGCGGTGTCGAAGTGGTATTTCTTGCTGTTTGTGAGTCAGTGAGCGGAGGCGTGGGTACGTTGGTACTGGGGTTTGGTCCTGCCTCTATCCTGGGCGTAGCTTGGTCGTCCCTGTCAGGACTGTGAGGTTGCTTCGTCCTGTGTGGTCTTCCTTCGCGGTTTTGCGGTTCGATCGCAGCAGGACCTTCTCCTATCCTCTGCCTCTTCTCCTGTCGAAACCTCGCTCCTCCTCTTGTAAGACCACTTTCTTCCTCGGCTTCGCTCACAGTCTCCTCATGGTCTGCACCCATCTACCCCTTACCATTCCATGTACCATTCCCCAGCAGTCGCGGTACCCACGGCCTCCGCCCACCAGGCTATCTACTGATCAAGGTGCATCTTTAATATACCATTTTCGCAGATTAGCATCTTAATCGATAGTTGGAGCGACAACAGAAACCTTCCCCTTGGTCCGTGGAAGAAGTATCTTTCAGCTTCACTATAGGATTTCTGCGTGTCAACCGCAAATTCAGTGATATATCCCTCCAAGATGTTATCGAGCCAAACTCCGATAGCCCGTGATGCCTTATTATCGACTTCCTGTAGCTCCTGAATCAACTCCGGGGTCCAAACCGTCGACTCACCACCTTGGAAGTTCCTCTTCTGGAAGGTCAGCTTTGAAAACCACTCGTACAGAATGACCAGGAATTCACAGAAAAACCATTCATGCGGATCGTCGTGAATATACCTTCCCAGCCAGTGATCTACTGTCGGTGGCGTGTTCCAGCTTTCTTCTTCAGCAAACTCCCGTAACTTTTGATCAAACCAGCTCTGTATCTTCGGCTTTGTCGGGTGCCACAACATGACCTCTTTTCACTCTGCACACGGTCTCGGCAACGGAACCATTTGTTAACCAACGTGACCTCGGTTGACAGGGGTTCGCCTCACTGTCGACACATACCGCAATCTCCCTGGGCACCAGCTCGGGCAGGTTTGATCCCGCCCAGCAACACCCGCAGAGCGGATGAGGTCTCACCCGAGGCATCCAGGAAGAGCAGACGAAACCATTTTTCCACTGAGGGAGGAGGAGAGTTGTGGCTGCACGGACTAGTTCTATTGCAGTACTTAAACATAAACTTTAAATATTCGATATGGAGTTATAACATATTACTTAATCGCAGCATTGATCATCACAGCAATAGTAAGCAGACATTGCATCAAGAAAATATAACAACATTCATATATCGCAATATTGCACAAAGATCGTACCAAAACATCACCATTGTATTACTTTCACAGTCATATACCAGAAGCAAAACATAGATCTCCATATACATTCACCTTCTTATTTCTCGCTCCTCTTCTTGTCTCTCTAACACTTACAACTCTCATCTATTTATAGGCCTCTGCCATTACAATGTTTGTCCACTTACTAACGACTTCCTAACCGACACTATGGACAAATGACCCAATATTTAACCGACTCGGTCCAAATGACCCAAAAACCCGCATACCGCGGTACAATTGACTCAACCTTACATAACATATGGTCCAAGTGACCCAAAACCCGCCAATTGCGGTATACTTTTAACACAAATACTCCTTCCGCGCCCTCATCCGATGTGTCGCAGCGTCGGCAGTACTACAACATTTCCTCATCGAATTGCCTACCAACAGGGATATCTTTGTTGATTGAAGGGCTTGAGATTAGTCTTCGAGGGTTCGCAGCAGGTTCTGAACGATGCTCTTTTACTTTCTGCAAAAGGATAGTTGTTGTTACATCTGGAGGGATCTTTAAATTGAGGAAAATCGCCTTGTTTCTTACTTCCCATATGCTGAAAACGAAAAGGGCAGGGAAAGCTTCGAAGTTAGATACCCTGGAATCTTGCCACCAGGATAATACATTATGTTCCAATGAGGAATCCGTCTTCATTGTCATTCTATACTTTAAGCTTTTTGAAACCTTCTCCCAGATGTATCCTTTATAACGACAACAACAAAACATATGAGCAATTGTTTCTTCTGTGCTATTGCACAACACACAAACACTGGGACCTAGAAAACCTCGTTTTTTAAGGTTTTCCCACGTTAAAATTTTATTGCTTAATGCTATCCAAAGGGTTATTAAGGTTTTCAAAGGACTCGGGATGGTCCAGATTTTCTTCCACCACCTGCGATGTTCACTTACTAGAAGAGAGCTAATTGCAGACTCATAACCGAGTTTAGTAGAGAAACTGCCATCCTTTATATTTCTAGACCATATCAATTTATCGGGCTCCTCTTCCTTAAGGTGAATGAAACTGGAGGCTAGAAGTGACAGATAACGGTTCCAAGATTCAGCTTTTACTCTTGTAAGTCCTATGCTTTGAGCCAATTTCCATCTTGATCTTCCCCCTATCTCAGAAAGCTGCAAGTGAACGTCTACCAGTGTGAAATTCTTTTTTGCTTTGAGGTATGAGATTAAAACGGCTGGGAGTTTATATTCTTCCCTTGCTCCAGCCCGGGGATCTTCTCCCAAACGTACGCTTATGCCATCTCCTATCTTCCAAGAAATCCAATTACCAATTAAGGGGAAGGCAAGGAATAGAGCCTTCCTTCCATCCAATGGAACTATTTTTGAAGCTTTTATTTGGTTGTCTAAACCAATCAACGATTGAGGGGGTTTGACAGTATTTTGAGATCAAGATTCTGCCCCATAGGGAGCTTTGAGATTTTGTAAGCCTCCAGAGAGTTTTTGATGCCAGCTAATTGCAGAAGAGGTCTGGGTTTTTTATTCCCCACCCACCCATAGATTTTGACATGGATAAGGTAGACCACTTTACCAGAGGGATGCCCTCAGATTGTTTGCTTGTCGTCCAGAGGAAGGAAAATCATTTTTTCCTTATTTTTACCAGGATACCTTTTGGTATATATGCAATAGAATCCCAATAAACCAGTATGCTCTGGAGTACTGCTTTTAGCAACACTAGCCTACCTCCTCTGGATAAGAATCGGTTTTCCCAATGAGTGATTCTTGATTCAATTTTCTTGTAAAGCCATAACCAATCCTGAAAAGCATATGTGTTTGGTTTGAGAAAGAACCCTAAGTATTTAAATCCTTCCGAAATGGGGTGAATGGTGAAAGAATATGACTCCTCTATCCTACGTACCAGGTCTTCTGAGAGATTGTTATAGGCTAGGCAAGAATTTTCAGTGTTTATGACCATACATGTGGCCTTCTTGTAGGTGTCCAATATTGATGCAAAGGCTTGAATATTTCCAAAGGTACCCTCTCCTAACAGAAGAACATCGTCCACAAAAAGAGTGTGTGTTAGGACCACAGAGTTGGACACCTTGACACCTTTGATTAATTCTTCCTCCTTGGCTCTATGAATTAAATGACTAAGAGCATCTGCTACTAAAAGGAAGAGGAAAAGAGACAAAGGGAACCCTTGTCTTAAACCCCGAGTAGGTATGAAGAAATGGGAGGGTGATCCATTAATTAAGACACAAACGAAGTTGAATGAAGGCATCCCATTATCAATTCCACAACCTCAATCAGAATCCCTATTTGAATCAATAACAGATGAATGAACGTCCAGTTTACCCTGTCATATGCTTTGGAGAGATCCAAATTGAGGGAAAAAGCTGGCATTTTATCCTTCTTTATTGAATGAATGGCCTCCTGCGCTAGGGATACTACATCATGCATTTTCCTGCTGAAGAGAAAACTGAATTGTTCTTCTGTAATAATTTTGCCAAGGATAGGTTTTAGCCTTTGCGCTATTATCTTGGCTATGACTTTGTAGATCAAATTGTAGCATGCTATCGGTTTGTAGTCTTAAAAGGTTTCACCTTTCTGTTTTTTAGGAATAAGAGTGATGAAAGTGGAGTTTAGGGCTCCCAGGACCTTCCCAGAACTCTGAGATTCGATGACTACCTTAGCAGATCTTCCTTTATGAGCTCGTAGAAGTCTAGGAAGAATTCCAAGGTGAACCCATCCGGGCCAGGGCTTTTTCCTTTCTGGAAGGTGTGGATTACCACGTTTAGTTATTCTTCAGTAACTTTCTTAGTTAGATCCTCCGTCATTTCCTCCGAAATGAGTCTAGGAGATAAGTTTAAGACCTCCAATATTTCTTGGATGGGAAAACCAGGAGAGGCCATAAACCTGGAATTGAAATGGTCCACCGTAGCCTTGGTCTTATCATGGAAGGATTGAGCTATATTCCCTTGAGCATCCTTGATTTCTGCTATTGTGTTGATG
Source organism: Larix kaempferi (assembly GCA_027924585.1). Classification (NCBI taxonomy): domain Eukaryota; kingdom Viridiplantae; phylum Streptophyta; class Pinopsida; order Pinales; family Pinaceae; genus Larix; species Larix kaempferi. Next base: position 46,302,084 of record BSBM01000372.1, on the reverse strand, counting down.
TTTATTCCATGAGTTGTAAAGCGATGAAAGAAATTCGTATTCTTGTCCCCTTCCGCCAACCACAGTGTGATCCGGATTTATGTGGGAACGAAACAAAAGATAGCATATACAGAATCATATACAGAGATATATTGCAAATAACACAGTGATACAGTAAACACATATTCTATTAAATAGCGGAAATAGAACAGACTGTAAAATACAATAGCTAGAATGGTGGTAGCTATCTCTGAGAAGAGATGTGGTCGCTATGCTCATTCATGCCAAGATGAATCCAAAGAGAGGCCGAAAGGGCCTATTTATCATAAGCATGAGGGAAAGAATCCCAAACATCCAAAAACCTAACCCTAGAAGATGAACCATCATAAAGTTTGCGGCCCTAAGGTGGTTAGTTGAACAGTCAACTTCCCGGGGTCATAACTTTTGCATACGATCTCCGTTTGGGGCGCTCGGTAGCTCGTTGGAAAGGTCTATCCGAGATTTACAACTTTCAAGTAAAAAAAAATGTATGTTGTTGAAAACCATTTGGCCCCCCAAATTGCCAAAAAAGGTCGTTTAGGGCCTCAAAACGGCCCCGGAAGTTTAGGACCCGAAAAACCGTAGAAAAATTACTAGAAAATTGGCAAAATGGGAAACTGTTTTGAGCCAGTGGAATAGGTGGGTGGCCACCGATATCCATCTGGATCACAGTGCCCTCCTTTTTAGTCTCCATAACTATTCCTCCTTGGCTAGAAGCTGGGCTCTTTTGTTTTCTAACAACTTTAGGGACTCCAGTTCTTCATTAATAAAGACCCCTAATGCATTAGTGTTGTAAATATCCTGTAATTTGGACTCTGTTTCCTTGAGGTCTTTTTGGGAGAAAGCTTTACGACTCTTTTCCCATTCTTTAGAGAGGAACTTTATTCTTATCAGGTTGTTTGAGAATTGCTGCAGAAAAGTTTCCGACGACTGAATTAACATCTTCCAGTTTCCTTTAACCAGGTTGCGATACCCTTCCTCTTCCATCCAAGCAGGGTTAAATTTGAAAGGGGAGGGTGGTTTTTTCTCCGGGACTGTAATCGAGAGGGAAATGGGTTTATGGTCCGAAAATACCCCTAATTCCACTGAGGCGCTTAAGTTTAAGCGGTACTAGAACAAGATTTCTGCTACCAAGAACCTATCTTGTCTTTTGGAAACCGCTTGCCCCCCACTTCGATTATTCCGCCAATTGGGCTCATGTTTTAGGGGCTGAACATCGACTAGATTATTTCTTCAAAAAGGATCTTAAAAAAGGATCTTAAAAAAGTGGCTAAGCGAGATATTGCGAGCATTTTTGCCCCAATATTCTCTTGAGTTGAGGGTATAGTTGAGATCACCCGCTAAAATGAGACTGGGAGAGTCCAGTTCTCCAGAGCTCCGCAGATTTTCCCAAAACTCTCTTCTCCCATGGAACGACCCATATACATTCATGAAAGAGAAATGAATCTCGGTTTCAGAATCCTCCAACTCATATTTTAGAGCGCCATTGAAATCGACCGAAGAAAGGAGAAGCAGGTCTGGGCTCCATGCGGTAATTAAGCCCCTAGAATGGTTGTCTACATCTAGTGCTTCCATTTTCCAGTCTTTTAAAATACAACTTAAAATTTATTTTGCCTTTATACCTTCCAACATTGTTTCTTGCAAGAACAATACTTTCGGATTAAGAGTAAAAAGCAACCTTTTGAGGGCATTTTGTTTGGAGCCCCCCCTGGCCCCCTAATGTTGTAAGATAGAGCTAACATTAAGAGTCCTTGGCACGAGCTTTCTCCACTCTAAGAGCCCTTCCAGTGGTTTTTTGTTTCCCTCTTTTAATGTCTAGGGTTTCCTATAATTGGGCCTTTGAGAGGAGGGATTTACGACCCACTTGGAGCTTCTGAGGTTGATTTAGAGCAAACCCTCTGGAATATACTTGGTCCTTTTTGATGTTTAGTCTTGTCTTGGAATGTAACCCATATACCCGTCTTGCTAAAAGGGAAGAAACCGATGTTCCATTTTCTAAAGGAGAGGGTTCCTTAACGGGAGAGGACAGAACAAGATGTGCCTCTGCTGGAGAATTGTCAGAGGGAGTGGTTTGGGTTGGAGACTTCGAAACGAAGTTTAAACAAAGAGATGGGGTAGGAAAAGGATTACCTTTTTCACCCTTGCTGGCACTGGGTCCGGTTGACTGGAGCGTCTCTTTGTTGTTCTGGCATCCGCTAACTCCATCCGAGACTTTCTCTTTCATTTTTTCGACAGCCACCTCCAGAACTTTCTCTTCGGAATTCGCGTCAGCCAGCTCCTCTACGCATACAACGTCTTTGAAAAAAAGTGGAGGTGAAACTTCAAAACCTTTATTAGCTGGCTTCGAGCTTGCCACCTTTTCCTCATAGGTATCGGCTTTCACCTCAGTTGATTCTGGGGAGGCTGAAGTTTGTGCCCTTCTTACTTTGTGCCAAAGTTTTTTGAACTAAGGTTGTTGTTGTCCAATCTGCTGTCGAGTACAATCTTTTTTAAGGTGGCCAACTTGTACCTGAAACATCTGAAGGGAAATTTCCAATAGTCTAGATGTTGGACCCAGATACTACCATACATCTCGAGCCTGATTTCTTCAAATAGGTCGTCTCTTACATCCAATTCAACAAGTATCCGAGCGCATCGTCTGTCCTATTTGGTATCCCAGTCATCCTTCAAATAAGTCGTCTTTTACATCCAATTTGACAAGTATCCGAGCGCATCATCTGTCTTGTTTGGTTTCCTTGTCATCCTCCAACGCTACGAACTTTCCAAGTTTGTTTCCAATTGCTTCCAAGAAAAGATTTTGCCAGAACACCATTGGAAATCCTAGAAGAATTACCCAAATTTGTTGCACGTTATGTGGTTCTCTTATGGCGTTGAAGTTTACTGATCATCTTTTTAAAATTAAACCCGACGGTCCCCATCTCTAGCGCTGTTCAAGGAATTTCTCGCCCTCCTCTTCTTTTTCAACTTTAAAGAGGAACCATACTCTTGGGAGAATATGAAATTCGGGTAGGTAACCGATTAAGGGGACCCAATTCGTCTCCATCCAGGTATTTAAAGCGTCATGTCCTGTAGTCTTTCCACAAAAACGTCCGACTAGTGCGAATTTGAGATAATTTGGTATTTCAACGAGCTGGATGTCCCTGCTGACTGTGAGTTCTGGGCTTCCTCCCTTTGGCTTAATGATTTTCTTCCTTGTTCAGGGGCGAAGATCATGTTCTTTTCGATGTTCAACATTGTCAGAATTTGACGCACAGGGAACGTGCGAATTCATAGTTGATGATGGCGGGTTATCAATAGTCTGCATGGGAGAGGTCCTGTGAGGAGGGGGGAATGATTGACATTGATTTCTGGATGTGTTTTGTTATGAAAATCTTCATCCGTATAGAAAACGGGCTTGGATTCTGAATCTTCGTAGTCAACCTCGTCGAGAATCATTTTGGCCCCAGGCGTTTCTCAGAGGTTTAAGAGACAGACTGAACCCAACCTGACTCCACGCAAACGAAAGGGGGGAAAGGAAAACCAGAGCCTTCGTGTCAAATAAAAGAGTCGCCATCGCTTAAACTTCGATCTGTATTCATGAGTCCTTTGTTGATTTCGGGCCTCGAGCTGGTTCCGAGCCGTAGAGCTCCATCGCGCCTCTCCTATATATACAAATCCATTAATAATATATATATATATAAAGAAAAAATTCTTTTGAATATATACAATATATAAGAGTAAAAATGAGTAAGAAAATTCAAATATTTGAGGATTCAAAATTTGTGAGGAAGTGGATGTTGGTGGGGCTAATCCAATGGACAATTTCTCTCTTAGACTTATTTTTGAAGAAATCTACACTATGAAGGACTCTTTCATGTGTATTTATTTTCAACATCTTTATAGAGACATAAAATGTGGCAGCTGGCCTCTCAAAAGTTGGGATCTTATGGAAGCAGGGATTCAATATGCCCCGAAGAAGGATGGTTCTCCGACTAACACTCCATATATACCTTTCTTTCATTTTTCTATATTTTTTTTAAGTTTGATGACCTAATGTAAACCAAAAGGGATCCCTTAACTCCTTCCTTGTTTTTTTTTCCCGAGAAAACTCCTTCCTTATTGTTAGTACACGATGGTCTATATGTACAATCCAAACTTTTTTATTATTTTTATTTTTATTTCTATTATATAAATGATTATGAGTTTTAGCAAATTTTTCCTTAATACCATGGATGAGATATGTAATATAAAGGAAGCGTGTAATACTTTGATGTATGGGTTTTTTTGGGGAGCTTTAAAGGGTTTGGGAGATGGATGATCACTCTATTTTTGAGTTGGTGAAATGTTATCTATGAAGCATGTAATTTCAATATTTCAAATTATATATATATGTCTAAGAAAATAAAAAATTATATGTTTAAGAAAATGTTATAAACAAAAATTACTTATTTTAAAAAAATTAACACAATAAATATTTGAATAGAAAAGTGCATTTGCATTTTAGTATGGTTGATATGTATAACAATGTTTATTTGCAATATTAAACGATGAAAAAAATTCACACAGACATAAATGAAAATTATAAAAAATCAACCATAATAAAAATATAATAATGAAATAATCAATATAAATTGATCTTAACCTAACTTTTTGTGTTTCAATTTCTTTTTTATTCCTCTCAATGCTTAATAGATTGTGTATGTTTGTTAATTTTCAATAATATCACTATGGTAATTTATGAAAGACTTACTATTTAATTAGACCCAAAGAAGAAAGAAAAAATGCTAGGCAGTTTAAGTTTTTGACCTTTCCAAGTATGGCATCATTAGAATGGTTATTGCAATTTTGGATCGATAAAATTGTTTTTTTAATGGATACATAGATTCAACACCCTCAAATACCCCTATTTCAATCAAATTGTGCAATGCTAACATCTGATATTGGCAATTTCATCAATCTAAGATGATTTATTGCCAATATGCAAAAAATGTCGATTTCCCTTCTCATTATTTTGAGTGACAAAAAAAGTCAATTTCTAACACATTTAGACTTTGACCAAAATAAATAATTATATTGACAATTTAGAAGATTTATTTATTTATTTATTTTTTACAAAAACAAATAGTAATTTATATTAAGAAAGAGAGAGAAATCCCTCATCAAAACAAAGTACATCCAAGTCTTCGGCCTTTGGTCTGAAGGTTCAACACCAAATTACTATCTAATCGACGTTCTATAAAAATGGAGGCCCTATTATTGGTCCTAGCTATTACATACTGATAACTGTATCATCTACTATATTGGCCTAACAAAAACTTAAACTTGCAAAACATAAAACCGAAGATTTATAATTGCCATGGAACCTATACTTCAAATTTAGGTAGTTGAGGACGGGAAGAAGAGCCCTCTACGACATCCTTTTCTTTCAGGCTTAGTTGAAGAGCTTTGACAATTTTCTCCATCTCTGCAATTCTTTCCTCCATCTCTTTAGAATAAGATTTTTGACATTCATAATTGTTCTCTAGAATGCCTAGTTGATATTGGAAATCTCTCTTCTAGGCCTCCCAGATTCGGTCTTCCTCAATTTGCCAATTTTCTTGACTCCTTTCTTGTGCTTTGATTTCTTGTTTTAGGTGCCTCATACGATGATGAAGACTTCTAAATTTACCTGACAACCTTCAGACCCTGTGCTTGTTAGAGATAATGTAGAAATGCATCGTCTATTGATAGCATGAGTGGTTTGTTAGTTCCTAGTTCATAGGATCTGATCCATTATTCCTGGATCTAGTTTGGTTTGGGTTTACCTATAAATGTAATGTTTATTCAATAATATAATGTGTGTGGAGTGTTTCTCCTACCATGTGTGTGTGCGAGCCTTTGGCTCTGCACTTCCTTCTTTCTATTCTTAATATGGTATCAGAGCCTGTGTGCTGATCTGTGAGAGGCTGAGAGACAGAGCCTGTTGTATTGAGCCGTGAGAGCTGACTGTGTAGAAAAGAAGGGAATCGTGCAGAAATTGCAGAAGGAGAAATCGCACCTCTTGTTGATTGTTGAGCATAGAGCCGTGAATGCCCATTGTGAGGAGGCTGTGAATGCCACTGTGAGATGGCCGTGAATGCCATTGTGTAGAGGCCGTGAATGCCAATTGTGAAGGAGCCGCGTTCGAAGTGCTGAGCAGCTGCTGTGAATAGAGGAGAGAGCCGCCATCGCTCTGCAGAGGAAACGTCATTTGTTACTGCGTTGAGAAGAGAGGCCTAGAGATCGCTGAGGAGCAGTCGCCCACGATCCACGAGCGTGTGTAGAGGAGGATCCACGATAGCTCGCCCACGGAATCAGAACAAGCAGGTGAAAAGAAAATGGATAGGGAAACTAATCCCTCTCTCTCGACACAATTACGGAATTGGAGCTCACGCTGGAGTTTCATTTCATGGGCTCTTACAGTTGTTCGTAAGCTCACGCTGGAGCCCATAGTGGCCTGTTGGAGTGAAGAGGTCTACGGAGAAGCTGCCTGCTGAGGAGAAGCTGCCCAGAGAACACCGAGATCACCATTGGAGTGGAGATCACCATTGAAGGAGAAGCGTTGAAAGAGCCAATTTTTTGCAGAGCCGTGAGTGCTGGGCGCAAATATTTGAAGCCTTATCTCTGCCGTGAGTGAAGCAGCTATTGCTGCATGTGCATAGTCGCCAACGGAAAGCGCTTGGTGGCTTGGAGCTCTGTCTGTGTGGTAGCCCGTGCAATCAGCCGTGAAGGAGAGTCGAGTTCTTTCTCCAATTCTTAAATTATTGTGAAACTCCTGCATTATTTAGAAGGAACCTGCGCTTTTATAAGAGGAGTCATGTTGAGTGCTGAACTGAGAGCTGGACGGGCATTTTTCTGAGTCGTCAAACGTGAAGAGAGCAGGAGAGCCACTACTGAATCGAAGATCGTGGATCTACTGAGGCCGTCGGTGTCGTATCCTGACAAGGGAGCCGCTGCTGCCACGCAGAAGGAGATCGCTGTAAGTGTCTTCTCCCGTGTTGAAAATCACGTGAAGGGAAATATCGCTGCCCTGGAAGGAGATCGCTGTAAGTGTCTGCTGCCGTGTTGAAAATCACGTGAAGGGAAATATCGCTGCCCTGGAAGGAGATCGCTGTAGTGTCAGAGCCGAGTCTTGTGTGTTGACACTGTGAGTGAGCGGACCACCAGTACCGCGAGCAGCCTGTTACCATAACTACCACGGGCTATCAGTGGGCAGGAGAGCGGTACTACAGCGGTGCACGAGCATTCAGAGGCGCGGTAACACCACAGTACCGCGTGCGTGCTGACCATTGGGTCGCGATATCACCTGTAGCCTGTAATTTCTGCGCGCTTGAAGGAAAATCACCGGTGTTGAACGTGAGCCGAACACTGAAGGGAAGACCACCCATTGAGTTGACGTTGCAAAGGTAATTATTCCATTCAAAATGGACTTCCTCATGAGACTTGCTTTTGAAAGCATCTTTGAAGACGAAGAGGAATATGATTACTTCAGTCAAGTTCCTGTAAATGATGAAGGAGACAAAGAGATCTCGCTGGAATCAGATCCACCTTTGCATGATAATCCTGTAGCTATTGATATGGATGACGAAAGTGCAGAAAGGAAACTGCAAGATTCATTTGCAGATGAAGAAGGAGATGAGGAGATTCCGCTGGAGCAAGAGCAGGTTATTGAAGATATGGAGAACGTAAATACATTTGATGAGATGCTCATCGATTTAGTTCCATCGGTCTCCATTATTACATTCGCTGAAGCAAAAATAAAAGACTTTGATGCAGAATTGAGGTTTATTGAAGAATGGATAGCCAAGCCTAAGATTGTTGCAGATTCCATCGAGACTGCAAAAGATGAAAACAAGGATGGCAAGCAAAACTATGATGAAGACATTTTGGCAAGTGTAAAAATACTTATTTGTCTTCAACCATGGAGGCCAACTTTAAATGTAAACTTTGAAGAATTTGATGTTAAAATGAACAATACAACAAGGCTTGGAGATTTCAAGATCTGGCAGAGGAAACCTAAGAAGAAAAAGAAGTATGATTTGACGGCAACTAAGGTCAAAATGAAGAAGAAGGAGGACTGTAGAGTTCAAGGCCTAGAACCCTAGATCGTGAAATTGCTTTGCTGATTTGTAAGCCTGAAACTACAGGCATATTTAGTATTTTGATCCATTTCTACATTAAGGGAGGATGTTAGAGATAATGTAGAAATGCATCGTCTATTGATAGCATGAGTGGTTTGTTAGTTCCTAGTTCATAGGATCTGATCCATTATTCCTGGATCTAGTTTGGTTTGGGTTTACCTATAAATGTAATGTTTATTCAATAATATAATGTGTATGGAGTGTTTCTCCTACCAATCGTTGCTATCCATTTCTTCATTACACGGGAAACACACTGCCACCTCAAGATTGACTAGCAGATAAGAACACAACCAATTTTGCTTTAGAAATTTGCTCCCTCTCTCGACCACTGCACTACCAGAATGCTCCTGATGAGCCCTATTTATCATATCTTTCGCACCACCTTGACTAATTATCCTTGGAGTCACCCACAATCTCTTATTCAATTCCCATATTTTGATTTTACCAACACTGCCAATGTCATGATGAAGTTTACTAAAGGTATCCCAGTTCACATCCAAATTCATATGAAAGAATTGAGTCGTCCGTGCGTGGGAGAACCAGTAGAGCATGCGACTCCTTCTCATCATGTCCTTTCACATTAAAGTCACCTGAGCCCAAAACCAAACGGCGGGGGAGGGATACGAAGGCTGGAGGAATACTATTGAATTTAGAGTATGGTCGATCCATGCTGACGCCACTTGCATGCAAGACACTAATCTAAAAGCACCCATGCATCTCTCCCGTCCTTGCATAATTACCCGACCACCAAGATTGAGGATGTGGTAAAGTACAATGTTGGGGCATAACATATTGTTTCCATAAAAAGCCACGTTTCTCAAGTATACAGACTTACAAGATTGGGTCATAAGAGTACTCCCCATGAGAATAAGCAATGCTTCCTTCCGTTCTAGAGGTAGGCATACTCGCGAGAGCATCCGCCTCTATGTTTTGGTTTCTTAATACATGAAAAAAGCCAAGTTTTGACAAATTTGACTTTGGATTCTTCCCAATGAAGAGTTTTTCAATGTAGATCGATGAACCATAGACTTTATAATTAACCTTGAATCCTCAATAATGGTAGCCTCTTTTATCTTGTTCTGGATGAGAAGTTTAGTTCCTTGCCACAAAGTCAACATTTTTGCATTATTGTTCGAATCTCTGCCTAGACTCCAAGAGAAGGATTCAATCATGTTTCCTCCAGGGTCAAAGAGCACCTCCTCGCACTTGCCGCCCCACAATTTAGAAGATTTACTATTACTAATTAAATTTGTAAATAAAACAAGTGTATGTGGTTGACAATTTTCAAGATTCTCTAAGATAATTCATTTTTTGATTTGTGAGACTAGCATGTGGTCTAAAAAATTGGGGTGATCTTAGATACCTAAGTAGTCAAAATAACCCAATTTAACATGACTAAATTTGTTTTATTGTGTCCTCCCAACTATTTGCAAGATTAAAACTTAAATCGTCATACAAAATAATATAATGATGTACATAAATTAAAAGAAAACTTTTAATATTCAATTACAAATAAAACTAGCATAGATCCATCTTAAACCCGTATCTATCAAGCACCGAGAGGGATCCAATTTCTTGAGGTGTATTTCTTTTTTAAAATTTAAACTCAAGAAATTTGATATCTCTTGATTGATAGACCCTGGTTTAAGTTTTAAGTTTTTATTTTATAAACGAACATTGATTTTTTAAATACTTTTCATAATATTTTATTTTATGAGCCAACATAGATTTTTTTTAAATACTTTCATTAATTTTTTATTTTATGAACCGACATGAATTTATTAAGAAGCGACATAATATAATTGATTACTTTTTACTATTAGATATAATGCTACATCACACATGTAATGAGACATGTAACAGAACACATAATATAAATTAAAAAACAATATAACTTCATCTCAACTCAAAATCTAAATGGAAATACCACAATTTACAAATAAAACTTACAAGATTAAAACTTAACTCATCATACAAAATAATATAATAATGTACATAAATTAAAAGAAAACTTTTAATATTCAATTCCAAATAAAATTAATATAAATTAAAAAATAATATAACTTCATCCCAACTCAAAATCTAAATGGAAATACCGCAATTTACAAATGGATTATTTTTATAATAAAGACTATTTCGCTACTTTTATTTATTTATTTATTAAAGCAGCATGCTACTCTGGTTTCAACTATCTGTGTGTTGTGATTATATCTTTATATTTTATTATTATTGATTTATGCTATTATTTTTAAAACGTTATTTAATCTTTAATGTATACAGGTCGATTTTCAACTACGTCAGCCTAATGTCGTAAGAGAAACCAAATGAAAAAATGTATGACAGGAAAAACAATTATAACTTCTGACCGAAAGTAGATTTACGAGATATTTTCTTGTGAAAGGAACCAAACGTCATTGGAGGAGATTAATTATTCAGGAAATAATGGGGGATGTATATTAGCGATCTTTCGAATCTGTCGAGAAATGAATAATTAACACCAGTCAAAGCCCGAGCATTGAAAGAAACACGTACAAAAAGTATTTCGGAAAGCGCGTTTCAAGTTGATAGGGATGTCGTGGGAGAAAGCATACAGTTTCTGAATATGAAGGTAGCCCAACACAGAAAGTCGAGCCCCCTTTTATAACATTACATAAAACAACAGCGTTTTGGATGCAAGGGGGTCGATTCCTGTGAGCGATTACCTTTTAGGAGTCTATGCTCAATGGCATTAGATCTCTCACTGGAGGAGCAGCAGCAACGACGGCTAGCCCACCCTGACGAGGCACTGCCACCATCATCGTATGCAATTTCTGCTATTGGAAACGCGGCCAATGAAATCCCACTCAAGCGCCACAAGCTCTTCATCCCACCTCGGTAAGTTATTTCTGCCAATTCAATTCATTCGAATCGTTAAATTCTCTTCCGTATAAGAAACATTCAGTTTGGTGAATCGTTAAATTCTCTTCCGTATAAGAAATATTCGGTTTGGTTATGTTTCAATCCCTAAAATCTTCAAGGGCCGAAATGGGTGCTTGGGGGTGAATTTTTTTTTTCTCTCTGAGGTAATTTCAAAACTTTGTTTATGAACTCGTCTAACTGAAAATTGACGGAAGCATCAGCTCCCCCGAGTTCTACAATCTCAAGGCTAAAGTGCAATTATGGAGTCTTGATGCAAGGAGGGTTTTCTGATTGGCTATTATTGTCGTGTACCTTTTTTTTCCTCCAAAATAACATATTTATATTCCCAGTATAAATATAAAATATAAAATACAGTCCTCAAATGTTCATAAACAAATCAGCCAAAAGGTTGCTGCAAACTCTTCATAGAGCCCGTGTCTCAAACTGGGAACCCAAAAAGAAACCTCTGAACCAGAGATTTATACAGTATCCAAGAAAACAAAAATTTATAAGTTACAGGAGACAGATCAGAGAGATCTTTTAGCACTGGAAAGCATATTCATCAACAGCCCAGAAAAGAGCAATAAAGTAATTATCTTTAGAATTCATATAAATGTCATGTCTGAGATGAGACCACTGTCCCATTCCTGTATTCATCCTCATGAATCTGTAGGGGGACCCCAGCAAGACTCTCTTTTTATAATTTGTCAGCCTGAACATTGAACTCTCTGTAGGTGTGAGCAAAAGAGATGTGCTGGAAGAGAGCAGCCACATTCTTGATGAGACCTGCAAGATACAACAGACCAGGCCTGAGCATTTGATTTTCACCCTTCATCCATTTTACAGTTATCTCAGAGTCCCCATATATCTGAAAATTTGTTAATCCTTTACGATAAGCAGATTTCATTAAGAGAAGAATAGCCTCAAATTCCCCATAGTTATTAGTGCCTTGTCCCAAGAAATTCCTGCCTTTAAAAAGTGATCATCTGAGATAAATAAAATATAGCCAGCTTCACACAGCAAGCCCTCATTTTGGCTAGATCCATCAAAATAGCCCCAGGGAGTGGATTTATCAATCTGAGGTGGGTTCATGGTTTTGACCTAGGTGCCAGAGTTGTGGACTTGGAAGTATGGCAGAACTGAAAGAGCTTGTGCACAGACCTGAAATCTAGTGACATATTTGTCCTCAAATATACATTCATTCCTGGCAATCCAGAGTCTCCATAGGATCATATCAGGCACACTTACTGATGTAAATCATGTAGATTTTCTGCCCTCACTGACTGCTGGTTTAATGCCAAGTTTTAAGGTGGTTTTCACCTACAGCCCTGTTGTGCATTGGCTGTAGGTTACTTAATGCACTTTTAGTTAAGCAATAAACACACACTGAAAGCAAATAAACAGGCTGCAAGCTAATTCACAATATTCACACACAAATTTGACACAGTAGTTTTTGGCCAAATCGAGCCCTGGAAAAACCCCCACGGGGAAAACCAGTTGAGTGAGAGAGAGATATTATTTCATCAGCAAATTATACATCACAGCATTACAATGAAGAATTTAACTTATCTTCACCACTCAGCAGAATTCTTCTGGTTAGATGTGCACCAACAGCACCTCGAAGTGAGTGCCCACAGTCTCGAATTCTGTGCCAGAAATTAACTCATGAACTGTGCTGGAAAATACAGTCTGAATCTCTGAGTCTCCTCGAGTTCTGAGTCAAGTACCTCGAATTCTGTGCAAGGAATACTTGACAGAAATCACCCTCGATCTCTGTGCTGGAGTTCCTCGAATCCTGTGCAGATTTCTTTCAGAAAAATTAATGCTGATAGATTGTAATCAGTGCCCAGACCTTCATCACAGGTTCAGCAGAAAGTGTAATGAGAATGGTGCTCAGATTAAACCCCTGCCCTGTACCTCCTCCACAGTTGCAGCAGAAGACACCTTGGGAATGGCGCCCTGTCTCTCCTAGAACTGCGTGCTGGAGAAAGCTTCCTGCCCTGTACCTGCTGTACGGTTTGCCTCCACGTGAAGTTAGCTGTAGCTTCCTGCTGTATGGAATTAACCCTGCTGAATACTCATGCCACATGCATGCCTCGAATTCTGAGCCAAATACTGGAAGAATGGTGCATAGAAACTCGTGTCCAGAAGATCACAAGTACTGTACCTGCGCCCTAGCTTTTCCTTCTTCAAGCTCTCGAGCTCTCTCTTCAGTCACCTCTTCATCATAATAATGAATAGGTATTTGCCTCCCTCCCTTTTTATTCAACCCTAAAAGGAATCTTAAAACCAATGGCTCAGATTAGATCTAATCAATGGCTCAGATTAGATGTGAGTAAAACGTTATTAATTAAATCACTTAATTAATAATTACTCACTCACTTTTAGACTTAGGATAAAAAGTGACATTATAGTCTCATTAATTAATTACTTAATGTGAGGGTCCCACCACCCCATGCTTAGTGACTTAGGCTAAATCACTAGGGGAACTCGACCAAGGTACAAAACTAACAAATCACCTCTAACAAACCAGTCATGTAAGTTCAGTATAAAAGTATCACCTGTCCACAGCCTTGAAATACCCAGTATAGTCGCTACATGCGTCCAGACCTGAACAGAGAAAGGACAAACACATAAAAGATGTTGAATTGTTTCACAGGCATTCTTACATAAGCAGCACCATCCAGGGCCTTCCATCCTCTTTTTTTGAATTCTATCCCAAGTTGGGACTCTAGTTTTCAGAATGAGCCAAAATAAGAGAGTGCTTTTTGCAGGGGCAGAAACTTTCCACAATTTCTTTATCCACCACTCTATAGCCTCCAACCCAGGGGCCTATTGAGCCTCATATCCCAGTGCCACTCTGTAGTCCTTACCTTCCCCCTTCCAAGACCAAGCCAATTCATCAGGATCCCCTGATGGTTGATATCCTTATGTGATCTCTCTTCAGAGCATCTATGAAACTAGTCCATGCTTGAACATGAAGATCATCAAGTTCTACCTCCTGAGCAGTTAGCCATCCTTGTGACCAAATTGAAGTTTCATTCTCTTTGAAAATTTTATTTAAAGTGCACAAACCTCTCAATTGGAGATGTTCAATCACCTCAGGGGGAAGGAAGACATTAAAATTACAACCCAGAATAGCATATGCACCAATCCTTACCTGAGTGCCTGTGCGTACTATCCAAGACGTGTGATTCCCAATAAATGAGAAAGCAGGAGAAAGGGCTTTCCAATGATTTGAGCAATTAGGGTATATCTTCCTTGGACTGCAGATCCAGTCAATTATACTTAGAGGCACCATATACTTTTGTTGGATAATTCTCCCCACAGACTGTCTTTGGTCATTATTTGCTATAAAGATTTAGCAGCAAGGGATTCGCCAAACATATTCAGGTCTTTGATTCCCCACCCCCCATATTTCTTGGGCTTTGCAATTGTATTCCAGCTGGCTAGGTGAGCCCCTTTGTAGTCTATACTTCATTTCCATAGATAGTTTGCACAAATCCTCTTGATCTTTCCCAAAATTCCTTATGGAATTGAAGCAAGGGAAAGCCAATAAACAGGGTTGCTTCAATAACTGCTTTGATCGGGACCAATCTTCCTCCCCTGGAAATCCACCTGTTGCACCACTGCTGTATTCTGCCCTCAATTCTTGTGATGAGCCAAGATCAATCAGTTATTTTGTAGCATTTTTCCTTCAAAGTGTATCCCAAATATGTAAGACCACCCTCCATCTCCTGCAACGGGATATGAACAAGTCTTTGCGGCCTGTCCAAAAGTTGGCCATCCAATCCAAATGAGTAGAAGGCAGATTTTCCAGATTTATGACCATCCCTGTTGTAGAGGAAAAACGATTTAAGATGCCATTTATTACTTGACCTTTTTTCATACTCCCATTCCCAAACAGGAGTATATCATCTACAAAAAGCAGGTGGGAGACAACAATATTCCTTAGAATTCTTACTCCTTGAAGATGACCAAAAGTTCTTGCCTGGTAAATGGCCCTACTAAGACTCTCAGCCACCAGTGAAAATAGATAGGAGGATAAAGGGCATCCCTTCCTTAATCCTCTGGAAGAGGGGAAGAACGTGGAGGCTGAACCATTGATAATGACGAAGAAACTGGCAGTACTAACATAGCACATAATCTATTTGACAGCTTCAAGTGAGAACCCAACATGGAGCAACAATAGTATGAGAAAGATCCAAGAGACATGGTCAAAGGCTTTGGATAGATCAAGTTTAAGAACAAAGGCATGGAGGGAAGACACCTTAATGGGGTGTAAGGTCTCTCGGGAAGACCCAATGGCCTCATGAATAAGCCTTTCTTCAAGAAACCAAATTGTTGGTGGCCTATAAACCTAGATAAAATAGGCTTAAGCCTCATAGCAACCACTTTGGAAATAATCTTCAAGGCACAGGAAAGGGCAATTGGCCTATACTCATCAAAAGAAACTGGATGATCCTTTTTAGGTATTAATGCTAAAAAAGTAGAATTGAGACCTCTTGGGATCTTACCCTGAATTCTGACCTCTTCTACCGTCCTAAGAAGATCTTCTCCTACTAGATCAATAAAAGATAGAAAGAACTCAATTGGCCATCCATCTAGCCTTGGGCTTCTTTCTTTCTGAAAAGAAGACAAGATCTTCTTCATAAGCTCCTCTAAAGTGACTTCGTGGTATAGGGATTCATTATTGGCAGCCTCTACCATCCTAGGAAAAGTAGAGTTGGCTTTTAAGATGTCCCCCATATTTTCATGTTCTAGAACCTTTAGTAAAGAGGCAAAGTGCTTTACCCCCAAATCTGCTAAGTCATGAAAACCTTTCACAGTGTTCCCCATATCAGCCTTCATGTCCCAGTTAGTATAAGTGCTTTTCCTGTGATTTGCAAATTTGTGAAAAAAATTTGTATTTTGATCATTTGAAGAGAGCCAGGTGGCTCTACTTTTCATCCTCCAGTCCTTCTCTCTATCTAACAACAACTTGGATTTTTGAGATTCTAAACCTTTTATAGAGGAAGGAATTTCTACAGAAATGTGTCCATCAACAAAGGATTTATATAGCTGAACCAAGTCATCTTCTATAGTTTTGAGAGATTTGTCCCTTGAAACAAGGCGTTCATGGGCCCAAGGAATAGCCCTTTCCTTCAACAACTCTAATGACTTGGACAGTTGTACACAGGGATAATCCTTTGAGTCAAAATGTTTCTAGGTATCATAAACCAAAGTTTTAAAGTCTTCCTCCTTAGCCCAAACAGGGTTGTATTTAAATGGAGCACAAGGTTTGCTGCTTCCACTACCCACCTCCAAAAGGATAGGGAAATGATCAGATACCTTGGAGGGTTCAATCCATGCCCAAATAATGCAGAGAAAGTGAATGATGTAAGAGAAATCTATACAAATGTTTGACAATACTAGCATCCCCTGTATGGTTGTTGACCCATGTGGGGGAGGTCTCAAAGGGATCAATGTTCACTAGCCCCTTATCTTCCAACAAATTAGTGAAGAGCCCTACAAATCTGTCTAGTCTAGCCGAGGTACCCCAGAACTCTCCTCTATGAAGAGTTAAGTTTAGGTCTTGTTATCAGCTAAGTTGCACTTAAGTGATTTCAAGTGAGCCTGTGAAGATATAACAAGTCCACTTGTTCATAATCAGAAGATCAGAAGTCCTAGTAGGCCACCTTGGCCCTTTTTTTTAATAAAATCATGTGTCCATGCCCTGCGGGAAAATTGTAAAAAATGTCATAGCATGATGGTTTTGTAAAGGACTCGGCTTTCCTAGGACTTAGTTATTAGTCTGACTAGCCCAGAGTGTTTTTTCCCTTGTCAATTATATGTTGTTGAATAAACGACATATTATTTTCGAATTTTTCACTCATACCTCCAAAGTTGGGGTGGTCGTCATGATTTCTCGGTCTTATGAGGTTATTAGAGTTCAAGTGTCAATGTATATTACCATGCTAGATATTAAAATTGAGTCGTATGGACATGTCCTAGATCCCCCTAAGTTTTTTTTTAATTTCCGAAGAAAATAAAAATTTCCATAAAACTATACCATTTTTTAATGGTTTAAATGGAAAAATTCAAATTGTAATAAAAGTGGGGTCTGGAGGCGGATTTTGGCGTGGAGATGCTCGTTTTCACATTCCAAGCGTCCTCTTTACCCTATGACCCACTTTCTCCATGTTCCGGGTAGCTACGTCGTCTTTGGGAGCATTATTCCTTAAAGATGCGACAAATTGGCAAATAAATGCTAAAATACACAATTTGCACCAATATACAAACTTATATATTTAAAAAAAAAAGTATTTAAAATGTGCCAAATGAGTTGGCATCATGTCACATATGGTGGGCGACTTAATTTAAGGATCAAAGCACATGTGATATGGGTCGAATCAAGAGGATTTCATTTGATTAAGTTTTATTATGCACCCACCATCGCATTCCTTCACGTGGCCGACCCAACAGATGTGGTAGCTCGTAGTTTATGGGAAGAGATCCCAAGGTAGAGGGGGCGCACCTCTTGTGAGGTGGCGCCTCCCTCATTACTCCAACTCCATCTTATCCTTCAATGAATGGGATTCAATCCCTCAATTATCTCATGTGATGCGCCCTCCTCTCCTCATGGGGATTGCGCCCTCCCTTTCTCTCATTTGCTATTTAAACAAGACCACTCTCTCCATTTGAGCTAGTTGGAGTTGTGGAGAAGAGTAATCTTGCTATTTGTAATTGTCTTATGCTTTGCATTGTTGGAATAAAGAGTTCAAGCTTTGGAGGCTCATTGGTATAGTGTCTTTGTGTTGGATGATCATGGCCATACATGTTTGAGGTAATTTGTGTTTAATTAAATTCTTCTTGCAACTTTGCATGGTGAATCTAGCTCTGGTAGGATTGTTCCCAATCGATAGGAAGGAATCATTTAATAAGTTTATTTCTTGGTTCCTTTTGCTCATATATGTTGAAGAATATAGATATAGGATCTTAATAAGTTTATTATTATGCTTCTAGTTTTTCTCATGCATGTGTAACTAGATCTCACAAACTTTGTTGCAAGTGTCTTTCGAAATAGTTGCAGGTAACCGTGGATTGGAGCTTGAACAAGCTTGTTCTCCCTCTCTCCAAGATTTCATGTGGCTTAGTCCAATTGCATTCCACCAAAAAGTTTCTACAAGAACTTCATCCGGCATCAAGATCGCTTCTCCTTCTCTTTCTCCTCTTTAAACAAGTTTTTCTTGGTTACCGGTTCTCTTACCCTCAGATCTAGCTACTCTTTCAAGTTAAAATTTATTTATCATTCTAGATCTAGATATATATTTAGATCTTTCAAATTAAAAGTATTATTTTTGTAGATCTAACTTAGCCAGCTTCATTTTATGAAGTCATTTCATAGAAAAATTCAAGGCTTGAAGTAGAAGTTAGTTTATGCTTTTAAAAGTTTTGTTTGGCAAATAAAAAGTGCTTCATTGGCTTCCCTCAAAAGCAAGCCAAGATCCTCAAGAGGACTTGTCCTTTTGAGTAATTTTAGTCAATTTTTGTAAGTAGTTTAGCTTAGAATTTTTTCCATAATTTTTTTCAAATTGCCCGAATCACTTTTAAAGTGATTTTGGGCATTTTTGAGTACTAATTAGCTCGCTGTCCTGTTTTACTTTTTAGTAGGTTTTGGCACTTTTTGGTCAAAAATTCAATTTTGGGCCATTTCGGAGCTTCCTGGGGCATCCTAGCTTCATCCGGCAATTTGTGTAGTGTCCCCTCCTACCATACAGCAGGATAGAGAGGACGTGGTACACAATCCGGGCAATTAGCCCCAAAACGTTGGAATTAAAATCGTTGATGCAAGGACCTGTATCTATGCATACTATGGAAAAACGACTGTAATCAAATCAATGTTGTTGATCTCTAACACACATTCAAGATTCTGTGACAGCCATGAAGTAAAGATCTGTGCAGAACTATACAAGATCATATGGAAATGCATAAACTTTTAAAAACACAGCAGAAGCAATTTCGTTTAATACATCCACATACATTCATAACATTCATCAAATGATAATTGCCAATTTACACAAGAGAATACTTATCTCAATAAGGCAGTCCCAAGCAACTGGCTATGCAACTGCAACGTTCCACCCAACCATAGGCCAGTGTGCTCCTTAATCTCTCAGCACCACTGCCACCCCCGAGCTGGGCATGATCTCTACAAGGAACCAGGGAACAGCAGACTCACACATAGCCAAGCATACACCAAAATGAGCCAAGCCAATCTACAATTGGGTTTATCAGGCTGCTAGGAGATGGAAAGGAAGAATTGCTAAGCTAGTGAGCTCAACTACAGAGCTATGGGTACCTCTCTCAGATCTATCTAGCTTGGCACTCACAATGCCTACACACCCAACACCAGGAAGTATTCTCTTCACTGCCATACAGTCCCTCAAGCCATACCTTCCTCTCTAGTGCTCTCAGGGTGTGCATAGAAAAGTAGCCAGCCCTCTTAATCTTCTTGAGAGGATACTCCCTACACTAGGTTTATCAAGCCAATTCTTTCCACTACCATTCCAGTTTCTTACTCATGGGTTCCAAACAAAACAGGGATGCACCTGACAGCAACCTACACTTGTTGAGCATGAGAAAACGTTTCCAACAGTGAGATGCATGAGATGGGGTTTCCTGGACTTCAGAAGAACGTGGGTAGACTCAAAACGTATTGGCACTTTGGAAATTCGACTGGGGAAGCAAAACCCATTCCAGAAAAACGCCCTAGGGCCAAAAACGCCCTCACCCTCGGTCCCAATTCGCGTCCCTCCTTCCCCAGCTGTTGCACAATCCAAAAACGAGTTCCTGGGCATGGAAAAACACAGGGTTATGGTGAAAAACGTGAGGATAACTTCCTGTGAGCTCAATCTGCGTGAGAGGAAGAACGTGATGCATGAGGAATGGCCTTGGGTAGCATTTCGTGGGGGTTTTCTTGCCCAGCAAGCCAAAAATACGATTTTCAGGTTGGTAGCTTGCCCATGCACGAAAATCTGACTGCCATACCTCTCCCATCCCAAGACATTAACTGCCTTAACCAATTTCTTGGAAAAATTAAATGATTGGGTACATGAGACAAAATGGTTAGTTGATGGTTTATGGGTTTCCCCATTGATACATGGATTAATACCATTGGCTCAAGGGTTTGAATAATTTCCCTCCCTTTTCCTTGTAGAATCATGCCCCATCTCTTTTGTTGCATTGCATAGCCGGTTGTGGGTTTGTCCATTAAAATTCGTATTTACATGGTGTCTTATTTACAGTGTGCCCATCTCGCACAAGAACCATGGGCATCTATTTTTAATTGCCGATACATGAAACGCTAAATCAATGGTGGGGCCTTGGCCTTGAGCTCCTCACCATGATTAAATTACAATATTTACATCATTTACGATTTAATACAAAGGGGGTCAAAATGGGGACATTACATTCCCCTCCCCTTACATTAGCACTGTCCTCAGTGCTCATCAAAATTTAACAAAAATGGATAGGCCACCCTCATGGCATCCTCCAGCTCCCATGTAGCCTCATCGGGACCGTAGTGCTTCCATTGCACCTTTACCTGTCCGATGGCTCGGTTCCGGAGCAGTGTTACTTTCTTGTCTAGGATGCACAATGGATCGGTTTGGAATTCTCCCTCGGGTTCCACCTGGATCACATCCCAATTAATCACATGGTTAGGATCATGTACATATTTCTTTAGCAAAGAGACATGAAAAACATTATGAGCTTTAGTGCTAGCAGGCAATGCAAGTCTATATGCAACTGGTCCTATTCTTTCAAGCACTTCAAATGGCCCACAATATCTAGGTGATAGCTTGGCACAGCTCCCAAGCTTCAAGGAACTCTTCCTTGATCTCACTCTAAGATATACATGATCCCCAACATTGAATTCCCTATGCATTCTATGTTTATCTGCATAGCTTTT
Organism: Larix kaempferi; assembly: GCA_027924585.1. NCBI lineage: Eukaryota > Viridiplantae > Streptophyta > Pinopsida > Pinales > Pinaceae > Larix > Larix kaempferi. The sequence continues at coordinate 46,281,078 of BSBM01000372.1, read as the reverse complement.
CTGTCTATCCTGGGCTGCTTTTAAATTTTGCCGGATCTTTGCAACCTCTTGTTCCATTTCCTTAAGCAATTCTGGCCCAAGTACAATTCTGTTCACTGGATTGTCCCAAGTCACTGGTGTCCTACATCTTCTGCCGTACAAAGCCTCATAAGGACTCATTCCCAACGATGCTTGTTGTCCATTGTTATAGGCAAATTCTACCAAGTGTAGATAATCCTCCCACTTGGATGGTTTGTCCATTACATACATACGGAGCATGTCTTCAAGCACCCGATTTACTCTTTCGGTTTGCCCATCTGTTTGAGGATGGTATGCAGTACTAAAGCTTAGCTGTGTACCCAAATCTGCAAAGAGACCCTTCCAAAAATTGGAAGTGAACTTGGTATCCCTGTCCGAAATTATTACCTTAGGCAACCCATGTAATCTGAAAATTTCCTTCATGAAAATATTTGCAATGGCATCGGCTTTGTGTGTTGACTTAACCGGTATAAAATGTGCTGCCTTTGTTAACTTGTCCACCACAACCATGATGGAATCATGTTGTCTCTTAGTCATTGGCAATCCCGTAATAAAATCCATGGATATTACTTCCCATTTCCATTCTGGAATTGGCACTGGAAGCAATAAACCTGCTGGGTGTTGGTGTTCACTCTTCACCTGTTGGCATTCCATGCACTTAGAAATGTATTCAGCAACATCCTTCTTCATGCCGGGCCAGAAATAATATTTCCTTGCTGTAGCAATTGTTTTCTGATATCCTGGGTGACCAGAGTATGGAGCTTTATGGATCTCATCCATAACCATTCTCCTCAAATCTGCCGCATTTGGAATGTAGACTCTATTCTTATAAGTAAGAAGTCCTTCTTCTTCCAAATGATAGCCCTCATACTTCTTTTCAAGGTTTTGCTGCTGCAATTTTCCCTTAATCTGCTCATACACCTCATCCTCAACCAAGTGGTTAACAATCCGCTGCCTCAAATCTGGTTGGTAAGTACTAAGCGCTGCCACATGCATTTCACGTACCTTCCTGCTGAGTGCATCAGCCACCTTATTTTCCTTCCCTTTTATGTGCTTGATTTCGAAATCAAATTCACACAAAAATTCCAACCATCTAGCTTGCCTAGCATTTAAAGTTGGCTGATCAAACAAGTATTTCAGACCACAATGGTCTGTCCTTAACTCGAATTTTCTTCCCATTAAGTAATGCCTCCACATCCTTAAAGCATGTACTATGGCTGCAAGTTCTATATCATGAGTAGCATAGTTCTTCTCATGCTCCTTCAACTTTCTTGACTCATAGCATATCACGTGGTTGTCTTGCATAAGAACTCCTCCAAGTCCTTGATTGCATGCATCGGTACACACCACAAAATCTTTTTCCGGGTCTGCAATCTTCAAAATAGGTGCACTTGTAAGAAGATTCTTCAACCGCTGAAAACTTTCCTCACATCTTGGTGACCATTCAAACTTTATCCCCTTCTTTTGCAAAGAAGTGATTGGGTTTGCAACCCTGGAGAATCCCTCGATAAACCTCCTGTAGTAACCAGCAAGGCCCATAAAAGATCTCACATCAGTCACATTCCTTGGAGTTGGCCAATTCATAATGGCTTCAATCTTCTCAGGGTCTACAGATATTCCTTCGTCGGAGATGATGTGACCCAAATAATGAATTCTATCTTTATAAAAGTCACATTTGCTCAATTTTGCATACAGCTTATGCTCCCTTAGTAATTGCATGGTCATTCTCAAATGTTCTTCATGCTCTTCTTCATTCTTAGAATAGATGAGAATGTCGTCTAGGAATACAAGAACAAACTTGTCCAAATATTTGCTAAAAACATTATTCATGAGACACATGAATGTAGCTGGTGCATTTGTGAGACCGAATGGTACCACTACAAACTCATAGTGTCCATACCTCGTTCTAAAGGCTGTCTTATGAATATCTTCTTCTTTGATTCTTACCTGATGGTAACCAGACCTCAAGTCAATCTTTGAAAATACCTTTGCTCCTCTCATTTGGTCAAAAAGGTCATCGATTCGGGGCAATGGGTATTTGTTCTTTACAGTGACTTTGTTCAACTGCCTGTAGTCGAGACATAACCTGAGTGTTCCATCTTTCTTTTTCACAAATAGAACAGGTGCTCCCCACGGGGACACACTTGGTCTAATATATTTCTTTTCCAGCAACTCTTGCAATTGCATTTTCAATTCTAGCAATTCCGGGGTACTCATCCTGTACGGTGTCTTAGATATTGGTGCCGCTCCTGGCACAAGTTCAATTGTAAAGTCAATGTCTCTCTTTGGAGGGAGTCCTGGAATCTCATCAGGAAAAACATCCCTGAATTCTTGCAATACCCGATAGTCCTCCAATTTCAGAGTTTCATTCTCTGTTGCCTCTAAAATGTGGGCCGCATACACTTGACATCCCTTCCTACAGAACTTCTTCAGCTGCATGGCCGAAACCTGTCTAACAGAAGTCACCTTTGGAACGCCTTTTACAACCCTCGGATTTCCTTCTTCGTCCATGCATTCAAATGTCTTATTGTAGCAGTCAAGTTTAACCCTGTGTGCTTCTAACCAATCCATTCCAATGAGAATATCATAGGAACCCAGTGGCAAAATATTCAGATCTGCATAAGTGAATAGCCCATCCATCTCTAATGGACATTTCTCTACTATTTCACTAACTTTTCTCTTGGTCCCAGTGGCTAGTTGAACTAACCAGGATTTACTATGCTTTAATTTCTTGAAGGCACAAATCTCAACAATCCTAGGAGTGACATAACTGTGAGTAGATCCGGGATCAATCAAAATAGAAACAGATTGCTTAGCAATCTTACCTTCAACCTCAACCACAGTTGACTGATGATCTGCTTGGCGGTCGTCCACTGCTGCATAGATTCTAGGGATTGTCCTCGCCACTTGACCCACAGTTCCAGCTCCTTGGATGTTGTGAACTTGATTTGCATTCCCATTCCTATGTGGACAGTTCCTAAGCATGTGGTCTCCTCCACAACCCCAACATTGAAGTGGTTCTCTTGGCTCCTTTGGATCCCTTGGCTTGTCTCCCAACATCCTAGTTGGCTTAGTCACAACTTGTGATGGCTGCCTTTGCTGATTCCGGAATTGAGGAGGCTTGAACCCCTTCTTCCTTTGATCAAACTTCTCATTTTTCTTATCCTTCCATGCCTTATGGAATTCGGGTTTGCTTCTGTTCTGATCAAAGCAATACTTGGCCTTTCTTATGGCCTCCTCTAGAGTTCGAGGTTCATCAAACTCAATTCTGTCTTTATATGAATGGGGCAGTCCACTTAGGAAACGCTGAATTTTCACCTTATCATCTCGAATATACCTGACATACCTCAGCAGCTCCAAGAACTTGTTTGCATATTCTTCCATGGTCGATTGTCCCAATCTCAGCTCATGGAACTCTTTGATCTTATCATCATAGTACCTATCAGAGAGGTACTTTTGCTTGAAGTATTTCTTGAACTGCTTCCACACAATCTTCCGTTCATTGATCCTCTTCACTTGCCTGGTGTGCTCCCACCATATAGATGCTCTTCCATTCAAGTTGAAGATGGCTACCCTTGCCTTCATATTTCCCGAGTAGTCTTGGACTTGGAAGTATTTTCTCATCCCAAGAAGCCAAGCTTCAGCTTCTTGACCAGACTTCACTTCTCCATCAAATGTAGGAGGTTTTGCCTTCTTAAATTCCCCATGTGAACTGTTCTTGTAGTGTTTCTTCCTCTTACTCATGTGAGATGAAGAGCTTGAACCCTCAATGGATTCTTCAGAGTCAGATGATTCATTAGAAGATATTCCTGGAGTATATGTGCTGTCTGCAGAAACTCCTCTTGGGCTACTGGCCCTCTTACGGGGATTTCTTCTAGAGCTGCTCCCACCCCTTTCTGGATTTGATATCTGATGCCCAGAGTTTATTTGCCTTTGGATGTCTGTTAAACTCTGCAGCATGGCTGCATTCAGCTGATTTTGTTCTTCCTGAGCTTTAATCATCCTTTCATTATCTTCCCTATAGCTTTGCAATTCCACCCTTAGGCTTCTCATGGTGGCTGCAACATCTGGAGGAGTCTCTTGATTCCTCCTCCCATTAGATTCTGTTTCAGCATTCTCAACCTGTATGTTTTCCCCCATGGCATCTGTCTCAGGTTCATAGGGATCCTGTGCATCATTCATGATGTTCATTTTCTTGGCCCAACCAAGATCCAAAATTTTTCCACTGTATTATCTAGAGTGTTACCTTGCTGTAACTGTGACTCTGTGGAATGTGTTTATCAAAACAATTGTTAGCTGCATTACATTCTCAGAATTCACAAATTACTTCATGCACATGGGAAAAACATTACGTTGACAAATTTTCAAATCACAAACAACAACGAAATACGAGGGGGAAAAAGAAAAAAAAGGGGGGGTCAAGGGGGCTTGCCCCCTTGTGGCTCGCCACAGCAGGGCGGGTCGAGGGCAGCGCCCTCGTTTTTTTGTTTTTTTTTTTTTTTTTTTTTTTTTTTTTTTTGTAGGAATCACGCCGCATCGGGCGGTTCGCGAATTCCTGCCGCAACGGGCAGTTCGCTGAATCCTGCCGCGATGGGCGGTTCACACACTGCTCCCGCAACTGCGGGGAGGTTCATTATATGCTCCCGCAATGGGCGGGGTGATATGCTGAAGGCTTCCGCAATGCGGGCCGGTTCACTGTATGTTCCCGCGACTGCGGAGAGGTTGGCTGAATGCTGCCGCAATTGCGGGGCGGTTCGGCGACGGCTTCCGCAATTGCGGAGCAGTTCGCCGAACGCTTCCGCAACGGCGGGGCGATTTGCCGAGCGGAGCCATTCGGCGAAGGCTTCCGCAGTTGCGGAGCCATTCGGCGAATGCTCCCGCAATTGCGGAGCCATTCGACGAAGGCTTCCGCAGTACCGGAGCCGTTCGCGGAATGCTTCCGCCACAATGCTTCCCACGATTTCGGGTGATTTTTCGGAATGATTCGGCGAAGTCTTCCGCAGTTGCGGAACGATTCGCCGAAGTCTTCCGCAGTTGCGGAACGATTCGGCGAAGTCTTCCGCAGTTGCGGAACGATTCGGCGAAGTCTTCCGCAGTTGCGGAACGATTCGCCGAAGTCTTCCGCAGTTGCGGAACGATTCGGCGAAGTCTTCCGCAGTTGCGGAACGATTCGGCGAACTCTTCCGCGTTTCGGAACGACTCGCCGAACTCTTCCGCGTTGCGGAACGATTCGCCGAACTCTTCCGCGTTGCGGAACGATTCACGGAATCCTTCCGAAATTTCGGAAGAGAATTCCTTCCGCAATTTCGGAAGAGAATTCCTTCCGAAAAACTTCCCTTCGCAAATTTTCGGAAAAATTCTCGGAACGCTTCCGAAATTTCGGAACGATTCGCCGAATGCTTCCGCAGTTGCGGAAGGCATTCGGGAATTCCTTCCGAAACAGTCTTAAACCAAAATTTCCAGAACAGACTTAAAACGGAAATTTTCAAAAACAGACTTAGGAAATTTAAAGTCTTCCCTTGTAATTTCTATCAGTTTTGGCCCATAGAGGCCCAATGCTGCAACGCAGCTCTGATACCATAATGGAGTGTCCCCTCCTACCATACAGCAGGATAGAGAGGACGTGGTACACAATCCGGGCAATTAGCCCCAAAACGTTGGAATTAAAATCGTTGATGCAAGGACCTGTATCTATGCATACTATGGAAAAACGACTGTAATCAAATCAATGTTGTTGATCTCTAACACACATTCAAGATTCTGTGACAGCCATGAAGTAAAGATCTGTGCAGAACTATACAAGATCATATGGAAATGCATAAACTTTTAAAAACACAGCAGAAGCAATTTCGTTTAATACATCCACATACATTCATAACATTCATCAAATGATAATTGCCAATTTACACAAGAGAATACTTATCTCAATAAGGCAGTCCCAAGCAACTGGCTATGCAACTGCAACGTTCCACCCAACCATAGGCCAGTGTGCTCCTTAATCTCTCAGCACCACTGCCACCCCCGAGCTGGGCATGATCTCTACAAGGAACCAGGGAACAGCAGACTCACACATAGCCAAGCATACACCAAAATGAGCCAAGCCAATCTACAATTGGGTTTATCAGGCTGCTAGGAGATGGAAAGGAAGAATTGCTAAGCTAGTGAGCTCAACTACAGAGCTATGGGTACCTCTCTCAGATCTATCTAGCTTGGCACTCACAATGCCTACACACCCAACACCAGGAAGTATTCTCTTCACTGCCATACAGTCCCTCAAGCCATACCTTCCTCTCTAGTGCTCTCAGGGTGTGCATAGAAAAGTAGCCAGCCCTCTTAATCTTCTTGAGAGGATACTCCCTACACTAGGTTTATCAAGCCAATTCTTTCCACTACCATTCCAGTTTCTTACTCATGGGTTCCAAACAAAACAGGGATGCACCTGACAGCAACCTACACTTGTTGAGCATGAGAAAACGTTTCCAACAGTGAGATGCATGAGATGGGGTTTCCTGGACTTCAGAAGAACGTGGGTAGACTCAAAACGTATTGGCACTTTGGAAATTCGACTGGGGAAGCAAAACCCATTCCAGAAAAACGCCCTAGGGCCAAAAACGCCCTCACCCTCGGTCCCAATTCGCGTCCCTCCTTCCCCAGCTGTTGCACAATCCAAAAACGAGTTCCTGGGCATGGAAAAACACAGGGTTATGGTGAAAAACGTGAGGATAACTTCCTGTGAGCTCAATCTGCGTGAGAGGAAGAACGTGATGCATGAGGAATGGCCTTGGGTAGCATTTCGTGGGGGTTTTCTTGCCCAGCAAGCCAAAAATACGATTTTCAGGTTGGTAGCTTGCCCATGCACGAAAATCTGACTGCCATACCTCTCCCATCCCAAGACATTAACTGCCTTAACCAATTTCTTGGAAAAATTAAATGATTGGGTACATGAGACAAAATGGTTAGTTGATGGTTTATGGGTTTCCCCATTGATACATGGATTAATACCATTGGCTCAAGGGTTTGAATAATTTCCCTCCCTTTTCCTTGTAGAATCATGCCCCATCTCTTTTGTTGCATTGCATAGCCGGTTGTGGGTTTGTCCATTAAAATTCGTATTTACATGGTGTCTTATTTACAGTGTGCCCATCTCGCACAAGAACCATGGGCATCTATTTTTAATTGCCGATACATGAAACGCTAAATCAATGGTGGGGCCTTGGCCTTGAGCTCCTCACCATGATTAAATTACAATATTTACATCATTTACGATTTAATACAAAGGGGGTCAAAATGGGGACATTACAATTTGCCTTTGCATTTTTTGTAAGCCTTTGGATCTAGATCTGTAAAGATCCAAGGCGTTTTCTTTAAAAGTTTATTGTAAATCATAAATAAAAAGAAGAGCAAGTGGGCTACCCAACACCCACACCCCAACCCCCCTGGGAGTTTTGCGTCTTTGTGTGATCTTTCAATTTTTGCTTAGTTAGTTTTTTCTTTCAGTTTAATAAATCAAATTAAGTTTAAAATTTACTGTTTGAAGTGTCTGATCCAAATATCGGCCTTCAAACTCACTCAGGACGTAGGAGCATCTAACTACTTTTTTTGCAGGCAGTATACTTTGCATTTCAATCAAGTTTTATTTTTCAAGTATTTTTTCCAATGTAATAATGCACTAACCCACCATGCTCTACCAAAGTACCAAGAGGGAAAAGATATTCGTGGTGTAGTAATTAGTTCACTTTACTTTCAGTCTTTGCATTTCTTTAAAGTAACAAATCCGACATTTCTCTCCCGAAGTATGCTCTCGCCGTCACATAATGGGCTTTACCTGAGTACGTGATTGGATGATCAGAAAAGAGATTCCTTGCCTTTAGTAATTAGCATAACACTTTTATTTCAGTTGTTTACTTTTGATTAATCGGAACAAATATTTTGTTGTTACTTGAAGTATGCTCTTTCCCCTTGCGGTTATTGGCTTGGTCCTTGGGAAATCAGAAAAGAGTTGCAACAACTTCTTAATTTCCACATCTAAATTAAAAACTCATATTAATAAATTAACAACCTTCAACATAGTGAAAATCCGACATTCGACAATTGAACATTGTGTGGGAAAATTTCTTAGAAGAAGTGGGAACCACTGGAGCGTGACCTCGGGGCCCCGTTAGGCTACACCCTTGTTGGTGTAGTGTTGAACATCCCCTCGAGACTCCATCCAGCCCACACGTCTTTGTGAGGAGCCACTCTTGTTCAAATTCCGGACATACTCCTTGTACCTCATGGTATATCTGGAGTTCCCCTTTCCCCTAAATTAATATCATCTTATTAATAAATAAAACTGACCAAGAAGCATTCGCAAAACATCTACAATACAACAACATGTTTTTTCGACTCCACTTTGGCACTGATCTTATTTACAGTATTTCAATCTTTGGTTCATATCTCATGTGTTATTTGATTATATTTTGCTGTTGATCTTAATTCACATTTGCAAGTGACCTTTTTGCTTTCACTTAAATCTTGTTCAAAACTTCTAAAAAACTTACCCAATCACAACCTAAAGCTTAATGAGCCTTAGTAACTCATAGGGACTACCCCCCTTGGCTTCGTTAGGAGTTTTGCCTAAACGAAGTAGTCAAGATCAAGTGACAGTACTTGACTCGAGACTTGCTCCCAAGGAAAGACCTAAGTAGCTTGAAGATTTCTGCTGCGATAACCCCCGGGTGTGTGTTCCGGCGACAACAAGTCTCCCCTAAGGATAAGCTCCTTTTCTTTGTGTTAGTTTTTGAGCATTTAATTCAATAGATCTAGGATCTTAACTGAAAGAATAACATGTACAACATATTAAGCATAAGAGACAAGAGACAAGAGACACAAAACATTTCACTGGGGAAAACCAAGAAGGTGAAAAAACCCCGCAACTTCCTCAGAGATAGAATAAGCATCAATACAAGGATCACCATGATCAAACCCAAGAGATAAATATCTTCAACAACATGCTCCTCCTCCACTTGTGCGTGCTCCTCCTCTCTCTCACTAATGCGAAGTGAGTGAATGAGACAATGTGTAAAATGAGAGAGACACACTCTCCATTTATACACTAACTTGTTGATGTATTTGTAACTTCATAATGTATTTCACATATGTATATTGTACTCCTATAGAGATGATATTATTCCTCTATACGAAAGTGTTGTCATTTGTATTGACAAGTGTTGTAACTTGCTGATGGGTTATTAGACCACCTTGATGGGGTCGACCCTGTATGAGTCATGTGGGTAAATGGGTTATTAGACCACCAAGTGTGGGGTCGGCTCGGATTAATGTAACCATGGGTTATTAGGGTAAGTTAGACAAGTCGGCCCCACTAGTTTATTGGGCAGGACAGGACATGTATAAATAGAGATCGGGAGATCTCTATTTGATGCTCTCATTACTCACACTTCTCTCATTCGGAAAGTGGCACACTTGTGAGGAGGAGGATCTGCTGCTAGGAGAAGACTGTCTCTTGTACTTTGGTTGTATCATTGCTCTTTCTATTTCTGAGGAAGTTGCGGTGTTTTTCACCTTCTTGGTTTTCCCTGGTGAAACTCTGTATCTCTTGTGTGCTTGCATTATTGTGTCCATGATTGATATGCTGTAGATATGCTATACATGTTATTCTCTCAGTTAAGATCTTAGATTAGATTGAAAATTCTGAAAAATTAACATGGTATCAGAGCTAGCCTGAAAGAATACATGGTATGGCATGTATGATACTTGTTGCACTTGCGATGCTAGGGCTTGATATAGCAAAAACCAGTCATCGTAGCACTTTCGCTATAAATCCATTTCGGCGAGGTTTTAGGATCTGAAATTTTTACAGGTCGAAGATAAGATCCCAATGTACCTTGTGTCCGAAGCACAACTTATAATTTGTTGTACTTTGTGTTTTATGATTTGCACAATCTAGGGTTTCTGCCTCTTCCAGATTTGAGTCATAAACAGGTGACCTAGGCAAAAAGGTCATAACTTGGGCTAGGAAGCTCCAAATGAAATTTCGTAAAAAGTGATAGGTAGGGCACGGACTGTACTTTCACAGGTTGAAGGTTTAGAGGCCGAAAGTGAACCAGTGACACGTGGCACGCCTTACAAATTCACTCTCCTGTTTTATCCCATAAATAGGTCACGTTGCGACACTTGACATAACTCTCTCTCAGAGAATCCAATTGAGGTCAAACCTGTGGAGTTGGAAAGATGACAGGTCGGGCTACCACAGGTAGAAGATTCAGACCCTGTGGATTCGTAATTTCGGAGTTACACCAGAAACAATTAGGTGCATATTTCTGTCAAAACAGAATTGGATTTTGAGCACTTTCATTCATGGCTCAGGGAATTAGGGTTTCGGAGAAAGTTGGAATTTGTGTAATCGGAGACCACGGCTGAATGCTACTCATCAAAATCGAAATTTAGAGACCAAGATAAAAATTTTTGGTTGGGCAGAAGGTCGGGCTTGATCAAACCCTAGTTTGGGACTTTGATCAGAAAAGTGAAAAATTAAGGCTTCTGCAAAAGTTGGAATTTTTGAAGTTTGTGACCACAGCTGGAAGCTCCTCAGAAAAATCCAAGTTTAGAGCTTTGGATCGAACCTTTTTGGTTGGGCAAAAGGGTGGGCTTTATCAAACCCTAGTTCGGGATCCTGTACAGAAGATCCGGAAGTTTCAAAAGCAATTTTGAGGGGTGAAATTCTGAGTATACCGGCTTGATCAGCTCATCAAGACGCATCTTTCTATCCTTTCAGAAGTTTGAAATTCAAAGTTTGAATTTTTAGGGTTTCTCTGACAAACCCTAATCCAGCTCCAGATCCAGTTTCTGCAAATCAAGTGGATTGGATTAATCCTAGAAGAGAATGGATTGGTCACCTGCATAAGTGAAGAAGTTCCTGTTTCAGAGGGAGATGAGGCTAAGGCCTTACATAAGAAGATTACAAGCAATCTCGACAAGTATGACTTACAGGTATGTTTCAAAATCTGTTCATGATTAAGTTTACGATATGTTTGTCTTTATATTATTACGTTGGTACAATCTTGATTAATTTTTGACTACTTGTATCACCTTAATAAAATTATGAATGCATGATAGATGATATTCATTGATTAGAGTTTTGACACTTATGATTGTACTAATGCATTATGGTGTTGTATGAGGTTGATGTTGTCCACTAACATGAAAGGTATATCAAGAAAGACAAATCATGTTCTAGTTCAAGAACATATGACCATGGAGACATGAAGACAGAGATTCATCCATTATCATGGATCACATAGAAGATCTACTTACGAGGTATGTATAACTTGGTTCTATAATGGTTAACTTATGAGATATGCAGGTTACTAGCACAAGTCATTGAAGAACAAGAAGACATCATGTGGGTATGTTAGACATAGCTAGCTAACATGCTAATCCAGGTATGTTTTTCCTATATCAAGTTAAAATCTTACCTTGTGTTAGGATATCTTATATAAGTATACTTGGCATGATTGATTATGATTATTCATGAAGTTATAGGTTTGAGTAATCATGGGTTTAGGCATATTATGTTTCTTACTTTAATTGATGATATGACTAACCAGAAGAGTCCTATATATAAACCTTGAATACTAATGTTTATTATCTGTGTTTAAAATGATCATTACTATACATGTTTAAGACTATTGTGTTTCTGATAGTATTGAGATTATACTAATAAATGTATGATTATGTATGAGATCTCGAGGATATCACAATAATGATACTTGTAAGCATGCATAGTGATCGAGGATGGATATAAGTTCAAGGACAGGTAATCCAGGAAGCAAAGATCAAGATGGAGCACACTTTAGTAGTTTCTGCAAGGATGCAGATATTCAGAGGGAATCGATCACTTCTCACAATCCACATCAGGATGGAGTTGCAGAAAGGAAGCAAAGACTGAGAGGGAGTCAACCCAACAAACAAACAAAGATCAGTATTTGAATTATCATTTCTTGCATATTTGATTGTTTAAATAACACTGTTCAATGATGTATATACTGATGTTCCTAGAATTAGGCTGTGTATTTTGGCATGTTAGAATAGTTGCATTAATGAACAGCATACTACTAATATGCATGTAATGGGTAAGTGGCCTATGGCACTGTACAACATTCCATTGCTACTTATCTAGTATGAAACCTCTTTGCTGACATGTTGGGAGTAGTGCAAACTCTTAACAATGTTCTGGTAGAGATTGGAAGGCATCTAGAAAGTTACAGGATATGGATGAATGTTGTATTGAAGCATTGGCTAAAATGATTGCATGATTGTATGACATATTTCTTTATGTGTAAGAATTTGTTATGAAAACTATGAGATGTTTCTAATCATGCAATTTAACTTGTTTTGTAGGAAAGATCGTATACCATCACCTACAAAAGGACTACAACATTTGTTCCAGCAACAAAGATATCTATTGAAGATATTGAATATATTGAAGTCCCCAGGATCTGGGATGAAGTAATGGAAGAATGCCATGATCCGTCGATCATGAAGAATGATGGTTGGGATGTGTTCCAAGACCTGAAGGGAAGTATGTTGTGACTTCCAAATGGATCTATAAGATCAAGCATGCTGCAGATGGTAGCATGGAGAAATACAAAGCGAGGTTTGTAGCTCGTGGCTTCTCCTAGAAAGAGGGATTGAGTATGAAGAGAATTCTACACCTATAGCTAGGCACACTTCCATCAGATCAGTACTTGCTCTGGCTGCAGTGATGAAATGGAAGATACACCAGATGGATGTCAAGACAGCTTTCTTGAATGCTGTAGTCGAAGAGGAAGTGTATGTGGAGCAGCCACTCGGGTTTGAGACACATGACCGAGAGTCATATGTGTGCAAGTTGAAGAAAGCCTTGTATGGCTTGAAGCAAGCTCCTAGGACCTGGTATGGCAGGATAGATGGCTTTCTATTTAGTTTGGGCTTTACCAAAAGTAAAGCAGATTCCAACCTTTACTACAAGGTTGAGGAAGGCAATCCAGTGATACTACTATTGTATGTGGATGACCTGTTTGTAACAGGTGATGATAGATTGATTGCCGACACGAAGAGGAAGCTTGCTACCGAGTTCGAGATGAAAGACTTGGGAATGATGCACTACTTTCTAGGCATGGAGGTGTGGCAGAGTGTAGATGGAATTTTCCTTGGACAAGGGAAGTATGCAGTGGAGATCCTGAAGAGGTTCGGGATAATGGATAGCAAGGCCATGGCCACACCTATGGCATCGAACCTGAAGCTTCTGTGTGATGCTTCATCTGATCCAGTTGATGTCATAGTGATTTGTCAGACGATTGGGTCCTTGATATACCTGACGAACATGAGACCAGATATTTGCTTTGCGGTGAACACATTGAGCCAGTTCCTGACGGATCCCAGAGGTGTTCACCTGGTTGCTGTAAAGCATATTCTGAGGTACCTGAAGGGTATAGTTGATTATGGGCTCAATTATGATGCGAATCAAAAGTTTAACTTGGAAGGTTATGTTGATTCGGACTGGGTGGGCAGTGCTGCAGATAGGAAGAGCACATCTGGGTGCTGCTTCAGTATGGGATCAAGTGTGATCTCTTGGTTTAGCAAGAAGCAGTTCTGCGTAGCACTGAGTACAACCGAAGCAGAGTATGTTGCAGCTTGTTCGGCTAGTTGTGAGGCAGTATGGCTCCGGAAGCTACTGTCTGAGCTATTTGATCTCTCGTTGGAGGCTACTGGTATCTTTTGTGACAACCAGAGTTGTGTGAAGTTGTCTGAGAACCCGGTGTTCCACGACAGGTCGAAGCACATTGAGATCAAATATCACTATATCAGGGATATGGTGCAGAGAGGAGCAGTGAAGCTCCTGTATGTTGCGACGGATGAGCAGGTTGCAGATGTGTTGACGAAACCACTAGCCAGAGTGAAGTTGAGTACTTTAGAGAGAGGCTTAGTGTTCTTCAGATTGAAGATACTTCGAGGAAGAAGTGATGGAACACATTTGCAGGAGCCATTCCAATCATGGTGGTAGGAGGATCCTCCTATGGCTGTGGATGTAAGCGCTGTGTGATGAGCATCAGGACGATGCTCCGGTTACTGCTTGATATGATCAGTTGGATCATGTATTTGTATATGCATCAGTTGGATGCTTGGTATGATCAGTTGGATCATGTATATGTATATGCATCAGTTGGATGCTATGTATGAACAGGATGATCATGTGTGATGAGTATCAGGACGATGCTCTAGATGACTTGCATTAGGACGATGCAGTGACGATGATCAAGATGATCATGTGTGATGAGTATCAGGATGATGCTCTAGATGACTTGCATCAGGACGAGGCAGTGACGATGATCAGGATGATTATGTACATCAGGATGATGTATGGTGAGTATCAGGTTGATACTCTGCGGTCGTGGATAGGTTGTGTAGATAAGCATATAATAGTGCCCTGGGAGATTTGCAGATGCTCTTGCTAGGTTTTGCCGCTGGCATATAATAGCTCCCTGGGAGATCTGGCAAATGCTCTTTCAAGGTTTTGCTTGGGGGGACATATAATAGCGCCCTGGGAGATTTGCAGATGCTCTTGCTAGGTTTTGCCGCTGGCATATAATAGCTCCCTGGGAGATCTGGCAAATGCTCTTGCTAGGTTTTGTCCGTGGCATATAATTTCTCCCTGGGAGATCTTGCAGGTTGCGCTGGGCACGTAATCAGTCTTGGGATGCTCTTGCTAGGTTTTGCTTGATGGCATATAATTTCTCCTTGGGAGATCTTGTAGGTTGTGCTGGGCACGTAATCAGTCCTGAGATGCTCTTGCTAGGTTTTGCTTGGTCACATGTAATAGCTCCCTGGGAGATCTGATAGGTTGAGCAGTATGCTCGTAATCAGTCCTGGGATGCTCTTGCTAGGTTTTGTTGACGCACATAATAAGTCCCGAGGATTCCATAGTATGGCCAGTGATGACGAAGACCTACAGGTGGTGGGCCTACGTCCAGCATGAAAAAGGTTGGCTCTGTAGATGTTGATACATCCAGCATGAAAAAGGGTTGGCTTTGTAGATGATGAAGACCTGCAAGTGGCAGGCCTACATCCAGTATGAAAAATGACTGCCTTTGTAGAACTTCCTATGACGAGTAGATTGGAGATTGATTGAGATAGTAACAGTAGCGATGGTCCAGTGACGATGATCGAGAGAAGAAGACTTGTGCTAGCATATTTGTGTTGAGAAATACCTTCCTAGTTAAGAGGAAGTGTTGATGTATTTGTAACTTCAGAATGTATTTCACATATGTATATTGTACTCCTATAGAGATGATATTATTCCTCTATACGGAAGTGTCGTCATTTGTATTGACAAGTGTCGCAAGTGTTGTAACTTGCTGATGGGTTATTAGACCACCTTGATGGGGTCGACCCTGTATGAGTCATGTGGGTAAATGGGTTATTAGACCACCAAGTGTGGGGACGCCCCGGATTAATGTAACCATGGGTTATTAGGGTAAGTTAGACAAGTCGGCCCCACTAGTTTATTGGGTAGGACAAGACATGTATAAATAGAGATCGGGAGATCTCTATTTGATGCTCTCATTACTCACACGTCTCTCATTCGGAAAGTGGCGCACTTGTGAGGAGGAGGATCTGCTGCTAGAAGAAGACTGTCTCTTGTACTTTGGTTGTATCATTGCTCTTTCTATCTCTGAGGAAGTTGTGGGGTTTTTCACCTTCTTGGTTTTCCCTGGTGAAACTCTGGGTCTCTTGTGTGCTTGCATTATTGTGTCCATGATTGATATGCCGTAGATATGCTGTACATGTTATTCTCTCAGTTAAGATCTTAGATCAGATTGAAAATTCTGAAAAATTAACATAACTTTCACTTGACCTTTACTCAACTAGGTCGGCCCCAACTTAACCACTTAACATAATGCTGACTGGGCCGACCCCTACTAGGGTGGTCTAATAATCCTTTGACCCACATGACCATACAGGGCCGACCCCATCAAGGTGGTCTAATAACCCATCAAGTATAAGTTATGACACTTACAATATAACTTGCGAGTTGCGACACATGCAAGTACAACTGACAACACTTCCAATCGGAGGAATAATACATCTCCGTTGGGGATACAATAAAGTACAATTACAATATACAAGTGAATATCTTCCGAAGTTACAAATACATCAACACTTTGATCCAGTCACTATCCAACAGTGAGGTCCAGAGGCTTCTCTACCCTCATAAGTCCCATACATGTTAAGGAGCTGAAAGGATTTTCCCAATTCATGACTATAAACCTAAGTACAAAGACTTGAAAATGTTCCAAAGGCATTAATTAGTGATAGAGAGTGATTCCAACCTGTAACCAAACCACCCGAGATCCCAAATGAGTCGAGAGACACAAAGTTCTAGTTTGGGAGCAGTTTCCCCAATATCTTGACTGCATTTTTCCCTCCACCCATGGTTTCTTGAGCAAAAAAAACACCAGGTTTGTGTGAATCTAGGAGTCTCGAGGGCCACTTTTTTGGCAGCACCTCCCAAGTCATGCACTTTGCAAGAATGGATCTTCATATACCCACCCCTCTTGGGGTGTTCCTTGCTAAGTACCCCTAGTAAAAAGCTTTGTTTGCCTTCGTTAACTTCCCGTATTGCTTGTGCGTGGGCTTGTTTTATTGTTGATTTATGGCCTGATTTAGTGCCCCCAAGCTCCTTCGAGGCATCCAAAGCCAACCTCGAGATTGAGAAATATTTTTGGGCCTAAGATCATAATGTCCACCACCTCGACTATTAGAAGGAGATACCTCATTCCTTGAAAGATTCAAAGACCTTGGAAGGGTTCGGGATTTCTATCTCTTGAGTCCACATCATTAGCAAGGTTGATCACTAAAGAACTAGGAGGGAAAACAACATCAGCTGGGGGGAGGGATCTTTCATGGAGGTCCTCGATAAGTTTGTAATAGAGTCCGATCCTAGAGCCAATTTGGAGGATTCCAATCTATGGCTTTCATTATGGGAGGCAGTGGATTGCCATATGTTGTTGATCTTATGTTGTTGTGAAAGGGAACGGTTAAGTGAATCTGTGGAAAAAGACTTTGAGGGGATGTGCTCCTTCAGGGGAAAAGCAAGAGGTCCAATATGGACCACCGAATTACCAAGAGTGCTCTCCTTCAAATTAGAACTCAACACTCTACATTGGCTCCTCCACCGGAACAAAAGAGAAAGAGGGTTGTGATGGAGAAAACCCTAGGATATCTTTCCCTTCAAACTTTTTTTAGGAAGCGTTTCTCACAATCCTTTGTAGAGTGCCCATATAGATGAAAATGTACACATTGAAAAGGAAAATTGACATAATCAAGAATCTGCAAGTGATTGGAGGATTTAATCTCTATTTCCAATGATTCTGTTATCAACTGATTTGTACAATAGTTGAAACCTTATTGAGCCGCCAGTGTTGGAACACATCAGTGTTCACTTCCAGAGTATCTGGGTTTCATATATTTGGGTCTAGCCAGTTTTGTTTTTTGAGTCGACATGACCATGGCCCCATGGGGGTTTGTAGTAAAGAGTGCTAGTAGGGTCTGACTGGCTCGGTCCCCCATGACTGGATTAAACAACTAAGGTATTCCAGGGAGTTTTTTCACCGTCAGATTATACTTTGCTTCAGGCGAGATATAATCTCTTGGTTTTTCTCCCGCTTCCTCCAAAGCTGGAATGCCCGATTTTGGAAATTTTTGCCATGGGGGGTTATTAGGGTCCAACTATAATGTATAAACCTACTAGACACTATTAGAATAGGTTCTGGTCATGTCCTAAGTCTCTAGGACCCCCAGAAAAAAATTTCGAAATTTTTTTACCGGATGCGACGGAATTGGGGTTTTTAATTATTTTTAAATTTTAATTAAATTTCTCTATAGTTTAAATAGAGAAATTTGAGTTTGTAATATGTCAGTCATCCTGGGTCTGAATTTAGTGTTTGATGGCTCGTTTCATAAGCCAAAAACACACATGACCCATGGAGCAGCTAAACCCAACTTTCGGATGTCAATTCAGCCTCATAGTTAATATTTTCTCTAAAAAGTCATTTACAGAGAAATTATTAATTAAAATAATAAAATTGAATATTTTGGAGATAATCCAAATCTCTCCAAAATTAATCAATTTGATTAAAATAAAAGGCTAAATGACATGGCAATAGACATTTATGAGGATTCCAATCAACTCCAAGTGATTCCAGTCAACTATCCAGTCACCAGAAGATTATCCACTTGAGCCAATTCGCCCTTCCTCATGCAAAAGTCGATTTAGTGTGTTGTCAGTTGGTAAATGGGTTGGTTGGTTTGCATTTAAGACTAGGATATGCGCCCTCATGACTCACCAAGCTTGGCTCTCCTTGCAAATAGAATTAGCACCTATCACACTCCACTTGCCCTCTTTGTAATCTGGGTGCTTCCGACCTATCACCTAAGGTTGCCAGTGTTTTTCTTGGATAAGGTTCCACTCCTTTTGATACCTTTGTTCTTAGCCATAATAATCAAGACCATTAAAATCTTAAATTTACCAAGATAAGCTGCAAAACGTTCTCACAAACTCTTATTTCAAACACTTGTATCAAGCATTTTATAATCACTTTTATATTTGACTCCATAAGGCACTGGTCCTTCATCATATACTTTATTTGCTTAAATATCAATATTGGAGTATTTGTCTTAATTTGCGTAAAGAGTGATTTATTTCTTGTTCAAGTGTATCTCTTATCTTCTGTTGCAACGTGGATTGCGTTATCTTGGTCTCATTTAAATATTTTTGTGTCTCTCATTCTCAAAAAACTCCTAAACAACACCCATCCGCATCACAACACCAAAAAACACTATAAATACTAGAGCCTTAGTGAAACTCTTTTATAGGGACTACCCCCCTTGGCTTCGTTAGGAGTTTGCCTAAACGGAGGAGCTGGGATTCAGGTGACAGTACCTGGCTCATTGCTTGCCCCCAAGGCCACACCTCTCTCACTTGTAGTGAAGAGACAGCTTTCGAAAGATTTTCGCTGCTGGTGTGCAGTTTGGTGGACAACAGATTCAAATAACCCCAAACTAAGCTTCTTCACCATTCATATGGGCTTCTTCTCATGTTACAAGTACCAAGCTTTTATTACCATAGTTACCACATTCAAGAAGACATTAATGGTTACCAAAACTTCTTTTTCAAGCTACATACGAGCTCCATCATGATGATATAATGTCCAAGTGCCATCACCCCATCAAGCCACAAATGACCATAGAATGGGTCATTTGGACCACTTAGGCCACCTAGTGTTCCAATGCCCAAATTATCATGTTCTCTTTGCCATGTTATCAAACTTTATTACTCCATTGTCATTAATGGCTTGTCATCAATGACAACCATGCTCAACAGATCGTACAAAATTCTTCTTCATATAAGCTCTATCAGGTACGTGTTATCACAGAACTTGTAGTTGTCTCTAAAGGTATCCCATCCAGGATGGTAGAGGTGTAGACAACTAAAGAGGTGACCCAAGAGATGCCACGGTTCCCAATGCAAGATGGGTGTCACGTTAACCGAGGCATTCTTCACTTTAGATCAAGCCTAAGCAAAATCAAGGGGGAGACCCTCGCTTAGCCAATGAAGGCTAGCGAATGCAAATCAAGGCCCAGGGAAATGTGATGATGAAAGATAAGGAGACCAAGATGAAACAAGATCTAGATCTAAGATGGATAAGTGGACCCAAAGTGGTTAGGGCTTGGTTGAAGAGGCTTAGGAAGTGACAAGTGTTCAATCAAGTGTAAGATAGGGTCACTTATGGATTAAGAATAGTAGATCTAGATAGATCTAATGCCAAAGAAAGTATCCAAGTGGGGCCCACCCCTTAAAAAGTAGAAAATGGTCCAAATGGGGCCCACAAGGTCAAAATCAAGATGAGATGGCACTAGGGGGGGATGCTATAGCATGGATCTATGGATTTGAGAAGGAATAAGCAAGTAGATCCAAGAAAAATCTAATGCATCACCTAATGACCCAAGTGGGGCTCAACCCTCAAAATGAGGAATGGGGCCCACAAGGTGAAAATGAATAGGGTGAAGCACTAGGGTTAGGTTTTAGGGGTTGATCTATCCAATGAAGCAAAAATCTCACCTACCCATGTGTGGGATCTAGCAAAATACCACTAACCCAAGGAGTGCGACTTGCCTCAAGGAGGACTAGTGCTTTAGATGAAGGGGCAAATGGAGTCGGATGTCCACCAAATTATAGATCGGGATAGTTAAGGTGATTATTAAGGTGGGTTTTAATTATTAAGCCCAATTGATTGCTAGATCTCCATAGATCTGAAAAATAAAAAATGCAAGGGTTTTGATTTTAGGGTTTTAATGACCAATGGAGAAAGATGGATGGAACTAGATACATCCCTTGTAGAACATACCTCAAAAGCTTGTGGCCACTTTGCAAATTGATAATCTTCCCCTTGTGTGTATATTCAAGAGTGAAATCCAAGAGCCCAAGTGAAATGATCCTCCTCTTAAGGTGACCATTTCACCCTCCTCCTGCAAGACAAGATCAATGAGAAACAAGCCAAGCAAAAGAATGATGAAAAGATGAAAGAGAAAGCATCAACTATGTCACTAAGATACAATAATGATACTCCCTGAGACAAAAGGCCAATCGAAGGCAAGATATGGGGTTTCCCCACAATAGCTCTCCTCCAAATTGTCCTCCTCTTCACCAAATCGACCTCCTTGTAGAAAAACGTCTTGGAACCCTCAGATCCACAATGATACACAAGAAAAAGATTGTATATTCAATTTGCAAAAGAATCCATCAAGACAAGAGAAGTAGATCCACAAAATAGTGTTTTTATTCCAAGTTTGTAGAGCTCCAAAGGTGCCTTTACAATAGGGGGGTCTCCTCCTTAAATAGGATGAGGAAGACCAAAACTCTAAACCACTTTTGAAAACTAGTGGTTGAGATCAAAAGATACAACAATATAATCAATGGCTAAGATGAGCCAATGCAACATAAGACAAGGATCACTCACTAAAGTGATGATGTCATGGTCAAAAAGACCCTAGCAGGGGTGACGTCATAGCTAGGGGAGACTAATACATATGAGTTCCTCATAAAGTGACTAGGACAAGTGACTAGGGGCACATGGTTGGGTTAGGAGGTATTATTTCCCTTCACTAGCATCACCCCATGGCACAATTATATAACATGAGAGTAGATGTCATGTCCAAGTACACAAATGATCAAATCCTGTCCCCTCAATCTGAGAGAAAAGTACATCAAAAGACATCCTGCTGACTGTGTGGACCCCATTGACTACTGCAAACTGATCTGAAAGGAGTGGGATACACCATGGATGACCTCAAAGCAGACCTCATGCGAAAACCTTGCCTCAATTGCCCAAATCGAATTCCTCAGTGACCTTTTTATTCCTTTTTTTAATCCTCCTGAAAACCCTAATACTGCCCATAACTGACCACCAGGCGGCTACGCTGTCAAATTGAGTATGCCATTATGTCCGGAAAGGGGGTAATATGGTAAAAACAAGTGGGTGGACCACCCCCTTCCCCTGTAGTGCCCTAGGCAACGACTAACCTCCAAGGCTCTGGCTGGACATGCCACATCAACATGGCCAATTTGTTCAACAGGTGGAAAACTACCAATAGCATGCCCGAGAGTGCCTGAAACTGATAGATAAGAGTCTCAATGGATCCAAAAGACCCAAATCCACTAGAGATGAGTACTCATACACCTCATGATAACCTGTAGGATCATCTGTAGGGTCCATCGTACTCTAACAGTGTAAAATATGATGATTTGGAAATAATAATAAACATGACAAATTGCATCAATCATCATCTGAAGCCTGTGTCCATCATATGGAATCATCAAAAAGGTATATAGAAGTCCATATATCATCATCAAACATAAAGTGGTCCATCTCATCACGGATCCCAAGGTTGACCTTGGTCAAACTAGGTTTGACCAAGTCAAATTGATCAAAATATTACCCTGGCTAAGAAGCCAAGCTGCTAGAAGTGCAAATAGTTAAGACATGCTCTCTAGATCATTTTCATAGCTAGACTCTAAAGTATTAAGTATTATTTCACTGACAATTAATAAATAGTAAATAGGTTAGTTAAATAATCCACTTCCAAGAAGAATCTCAAGAGTATATTTGTTTGTAAACATGATCAAATTGCTAGCAAAGGGTGAAGGATGAAGACACAAGGCTAGGCTAGAAGGTATGACTTGACTGACTTGACACTGTGATACTCTGGATGAAGGACATGGTGTTACACACTTAAGCACGTGTTGGACAAGAGATACACAAGGAACGACAGTGTCTCACAAATGGGTAAGTTGTTCAGAGAAGTGCTTATTCAACCTTGGCAAAAATTGTCTACTACTAGAACCGCCATGAACTAGGTGCTCGGCTAACCGTAACTTGAGGTTCTAGAGGACACTTAGAATTAATTGTCCCTTGCTCCGTCTCACATCATCGCCCGCAGGCTCAATGAGGAAAGTTTCACATATAAGGTCAGCAGTCTTTAGATTTCGCATACATTTAGCCACTGCTTTTTAGGACCTTTCATTTCAATTCATTTCATGGCCAACAATCTTTAGATTTAACATACATTTATCCATTGCTTTTTAGGCCTAATATTTATATAACCCCTCTGGGATTTCACATGCACTGATAAGCTCAACTAATCGCAGCTTACATCCGGGGACCGGGGTGCATTTACATTTCACATTTGAATTTCACTTTAATTTCATAGCCCTTTTCATTGGGCTGTACAAGATATAACAATAGTTTCCATATGTAGTACAATTTTGCTTTAGGACCTTTCATTTCAATTCATTTCATGGCCAACAATCTTTAGATTTAGCATACATTTATCCATTGCTTTTTAGGCCTAATATTTATATGACCCCTCTGGGATTTCACATGCACTGATAAGCTCAACTAATCGCAGCTTACATCCGGGGACCGGGGTGCATTTACATTTCACATTTGAATTTCACTTTAATTTCATAGCCCTTTTCATTGGGCTGTACAAGATATAACAATAGTTTCCATATGTAGTACAATTTTGCTTTAGGTTTTAGCCAACATAATTCAAGCAACTAGGGGGACTTCCGCAATCTAAACCAAACATCGGGGTAACCGACTAGAATGATAAAGGCATAAAATCCAACTTACCAAAGGCAAGTTTTGTTTCCAACTTAGAGTCGAGACACAATATAAACATGGATGCAAGTCCAACACAGAGGCAGAAGCGGGGAGATCCTCAATATCACAAGTCAAGGTGTAAGTCAGGGTGAAAACCCATACATGGGGAAATGACAAATGGATGGATGGAGACAAGTGAAGATGGTGCCTAAGCTAGCAGGTCAGAAAGACACTAAATGATCATGTTCACATTCATAAGAAGGTAAGGACCAAAAAGTATAAACAAGAGTTTCCAAATGTTAGTAGTACAACCGATACATATAATCTATAACCAATTTCATTTCAATTTTAATACACTGCCAGATCATAATTACTTTATACCAAGTCAATGCTAATAAAAATGACCTAAACAACAAGGTAATAACATCAATGCACATCATATATATACTGGGTCATCAATCAATATCTGTAATTTGAACCAACTATAACCACAGAGAACACTGTATCTGAAATATTGAAGAACTGCACTGCAACTGTATGGAATAAAAGGCCTACTAACTGCCTTGGCATAAGGTCTACTAACTGTCTGATACAAAGATCCTCTGATGTCTGAGTGATCATAAATAATGCTGCTCATCATAGTTGATCTCACTGAATAAGTGTAAAGGCAAAGCTAAAAAATGTGCAGATATCTGCTCTGACAACATGGTAGCCCAACTACTATGTATGATAACAATATTGTTCCCACCACTAGTGATACTTGGCTCATAGATAGTGGTGCTTCTAGACACATGACAGGTTATAAAGAAAATCTTTTAGAATTAGTTGAGAAAGATTCTCATCTCCGTGTTGTACTTGGAGATGATGCTAACTACACTGTGAAGGGATCTGGGGCCACCTCCCTCCAGCTAGAATCAAGTGATACACTACACTTTAGTGATGTGCTCTATGTACTAGCATTCTCAGAAGGGAAAGTACTTGCTTGGCACAAGAACTCAAGCATGGAGAAGGCCAAGGTTATTGGTGTAAGCGAGGAGAGCTTGTATCGACTGAACACTCCACCAGTCCAAGACCTAGTCTATGATTCTACAAGCATAGGTGACCTATGGCACAAAAGACTAGCTCATCTAAACTATCGAGCTCCCAACATTGAAGAATATGGTGACAGGTTTGCCAGTGCTTTAGGTAGACCAAGATGGAACATGTAGAGGGTGTTCCGAGGAAAAAACATGTAGAGGGTGTGCACTTGACAAGAATGCCAAGAGATCTTTCCCAGATAGCGAAAGCAGATCTAAAGGAATTTTGGATCTAGTGCACTTTGAATTGTGCGGACTCATGACAGTTGCATCATTGGGCGGATATCATTACTATGTAACATTCATTGATGACTCCTCACTAAAGACTTGGATATACTTTCTCAAGACCAAGGAATCCGAGGAAGTACTCAGCAAGTTCAAAGAATTCAAAGCACAAGTCGAGAATTTGTTAGGAAAGAGGATCAAGATCTTGAGATCAGATAATGGTGGAGAGTACACCTCTATAGAATTCAATGATTTCTGCAAGGAAGCAGGAATTAAGAGGGAGCTCACAGTTCCCTACAACCCCCAACAAAATGGGGTTGCTGAAAGAAAGAACAGAACAATTGTGGAGGCAGCCAAAGCCATGATACATGACCGGAGTCTACCAATGTTCTTATGGGCAGAAGCTTCCAGGGTTGCTATATATGTGCAAAACAGATGCTCACATAAGATAGTGAAGAATATGACTCCAGAAGAATCTTTCACTGGAGTGAAACCAAAAGTAGGCCACCTCCAGATCTTTGGTTGTCCAATTTATATACATGTGCCCAAGGGGAAGAGAACGAAGTTAGAACCTTCAGGAAAGAAGGGAACTTTCGTGGGATACAGTGAGTCTTCAAAGGCTTACAAAATCTACATCCCAGGATCCAGACAGATTGAAGTCAGCAGGGATGTGACCTTTGAAGAAGAGATGGCTGTCAGGAAAGGCAGAGGATCAGACATGGAGATTGATGATGAAGAAATGCTAGAACCAAAGGAGATGAGATCATCTCCCCCTCCAGTTCAGAGGGAGTTAGCAGAAGAGGATTAATCCATCGATCCTATTGATCCAGTTGATGTTCCTAGAGATATTGCAGTAGGCCGAAAAAGGCCTAGATGGGCACAATAGACTTTGCAGGATGCAGAGGGACATGAAGCTCCACATGGATCTTTCCGAGAAAGTAAAATACCTCAGAGTTTCTCCAGTTATGTAGCATTGATGAGTCACACCATTGACTCAAAACCTACCACTTATGAAGAAGCATCCAGACACCAAGTTTGGGAGGATACCATGGTGGAAGAATACTAATCCATCATGAAGAATGATGTGTGGGAGGTTGTGCCGAGACCTGAGTGGAAGTCAATAGTGACTTCCTAGTGGCTATACAAGATCAAGCATGGAGCAGATGGGAGTGTTGAAAAATACAAGGCTAGATTTGTGGCTAGAGGATTCTCTCAGAAAGAGGGAGTCGGTTATGATGAGACATTTGCTCCTGTGGCTCGATATACTTCCATCAGATCGATCATTGCTATTGCTTCAACTATGGGATGGAAGTTGCATCAGATGGATGTCAAGACAACCTTTCTCAATGGTGTTATTGAGGAAGAAGTATATGTTCAACAACTAGAAGGGTTTGTCGTCCATGAAAAGGAGTCTCATGTATGCAGATTGAAAAATGCCCTGTATGGATTCAAGCAAGCACCTCGTGCTTGGTATGGACGGATAGATGGATTCCTTGTGAGTTTGGGATTCACCAAGAGTTATGCAAACCCCAACCTTTACTACAAGGTTGTGGATGATGAGCCACTGATTTTGGTACTATATGTTGATGACCTGTTTCTCACTGGAAATGAGAAACTTATCGTATGGTGTAAGAAGAAACTCGCCTCTGAGTTCGAAATGAAGGATCTTGGATTGATGCATTGCTTCTTGGGATTAGAAGTATGGCAGAGGTAGAAGGAGATTTTCCTAGGTCAAGGAAAATACACCATAGATATCCTGAAGAGATTCAAAATGTTGGATTGCAAGTCCATGGCTACTCCGATGTATGCAAATTTGAAGAAGCTGAGGGATTATGCTTTAGATTCAAATTTGATTGATCCCACTATATATCGCCAACTGATTGGGTCCTTGATGTATCTGACGAACACTAGACCAGAGATATGCTTTGCTGTGAATGCTCTCATCCAGTTTATGTGTGAGCAGAGGCAGATTCAGTGGATTGCTGCAAAACATGTGCTTAGATACTTGCGTGGCACTATGGGATATGGTCTGAGATATGCTTCAGAATATGACTTGAGATTGCAGGGGTTTACGTACTCATATTGGGCTGGATGTGTTGCAGATAGGAAGAGTACTTCCAGATGTTGCTTCAGTTTGGGTTTTGTAGTGATTTCCTGGTGCAGCAGGAAGCATAATTCAGTAGCACTCAGTACTGTAGAGGCTGAGTATATGGATGCTAGTACAGTAGCCCGAGAAGCAGTATGGCTTCGTAAACTCCTTGCAGGATTGTTTGGCCAGATTCCAGCGCCAACCGTGATTCACTGCGATAACCAAAGCTATGTGCAGATGTTAGTGAATCCTGTATTTCACGACAGGTTGAAGCATATAGAGATTCGATATCACTTCATTCGTGATATGGTGCAGAAAGGTGTGGTCGAGTTACAGTATGTTCCGACAGATGACCAGACTACAGATGTTCTCACCAAGCCTCTTTCCAGGATGAAGTTCGAATACTTTCGCGGAAGACTTGGAGTAGAAGAGAACGTATCCCTCCTTGAGAGGGAGAGATGACATAGAGATGTTTACTATGCTTACACCCAGGTACCTCTACTAGTCCAGGTTCTCAGCCAGGTATGGGAGAAATCCCATCGGCAGATGAGACAAACAGATAGTAGATGGTCAAGTTCACATAGGTGCTTCTGCTCGTCTAGGTTCTTTGCTAGGTATGGAAGAAATCCCATCGACAGATCAGATAGACAGGTAGCAGATGGCTGTGTGATAATTGCACAGGTACCTTTACTCGTTCAAGTTCTCAGACAGGTATGGGAAAAATCTCATTGGCAGATGAGACGAATAGGTAGTAGATGGTCGTGCCCCTCTGCTCGTCCAGGTTCTCAGCCAGATATGGGAGGATTCCATCGGCAGATGAGACAGACAGGTAGCAGATGGTAAAAGCCTATCTCTCGTACATCCAGGTAGGATGGAGAGACTCTCTTGAACTCGTTGAAGGACTGGTGGAGTTGATGCATGAAGACACTTCTCAACCTTCAGTATGTATAGAGATGATGGAGACAATATAGATGAACAGATGAAACCCAGATGATCTTGATGCTGATGAAGACTGAAGAATACCTTCCTTGTTGAGAGGGAGTGTTGGAATTTGTGCAACTTCAGAAGATATTATTATTGTATTTGATTGTACCTCCTAAGGGAGTTGAACTTAATGTAACTAATCATGTAAATCCTTGAAAGAATCAATGTAAACCTTGGGGTTAAAAGCAAACAAAGAAAAAGATTAAAAAATAAATTATTTATTGTCCCCCAAGAGAAGTCAACCCAGTCAACTAGAAAAGTCGGCCCAGTTAGGGAAATAGCCAGTTTGACACTTGTATAAATAGAGGGAAAGTTCACCTCATTATTCACTCATCCACTCAAGTGAAGTTCGCATCACCCAGAGAGAGATTTGCATCTGTAGCAAGGAGAAGACAATTTCAGGGGTTTCTACTCGGAAAGTATTTCCATCTTTTCTCTTTCATTATTGTACTCTGATCTCATAATTATCATCTCTATACGAAGGTTGCTGGGTTTTCTCCTGTTTGGGTTTCCCAGGATAAAACTCTTGTGTTATTGTTCTATGCTTTGTCTTTCTTCTAGTGATCCTATTTAATTTATGCAAGTGAATTATTATGCTATACTTGTATGAAAAACTAACAATAAGTGGATGTTACATGTTCCAAGATCTGCGTGTAAAGAACCACCTCAATCGATGTTGTAACAGTTGCATAGACCATGGAAAATTTTGATTGGAATTAGATTCTATAGGTGGATGTAGAACTGAAAAAGAGGATGAGATTGATGTTGTGCTTTGAGAGTAGCAAAGGGTATACACTATTAATACAACCATCCAGAATATGATACTTTCTCCCTTCTTTTTTGTTTGTTTGTTTTGGACTGCATTGGGATCATTGTTGTTGTGTAGATGTATGTTTCACTTCCAATAGTATCTAGAGTAGGTGGAGTCATGCCACAAACTTATTATATAGAACCTTGTATTAACGAGTGGGTTTCACTCATTACATAAAACCAAGTGGATAGTGCAATAGGACCTAGTCAACTTTAGGTATGTGAAATTACAAGTTACTCCTTGAAAGAGGCAGAATTCTTGTAATACCAGTCTCTACTTGCTCTAAGAATGAATATGGAAAAAACTTAATCCATCTAGAAAGTCAAATGATCTATCAATATGATCCACAAATGAATGGACAAAATGGATATTCATATTCTTACACATAGATATAAAATGCACAAAACTTTGACTATGTAAAGAAGATAATGCTAGGTGATCCAATCGTATCGATTAAAAATCCATTCACCCTATAAGAAGATCAAGTTTGACAATTTGTGAAGGGGTTCTCAAGTGCTATTCATGAGTTGCTCAATAAACATAAGGTGTGATTATTATGTGATAAGGGTCTAATAATTCTTATTGGTGACTTAAGCTTTAACTTTGGATTTTTACTTTTTTATTGGTATAAATTTGGGGTTTCTCTTTGTAGATGTATATCTTATCATTTTATCAATGCAACCAAGTAGTTGGAGGTGTCTTCCTTCGTTACTCGGATTTACAGGTGCAATCTACCTTGGTGTGTGCAAGTGCCCCCACTCATTTTCCTTGTTTTGGTTCTTATTTTTGTTACTCGTAGCATTCTATTTTGGGTTGCTTCAATAGTTGTAGTGTTAGTTCCATTTTAGGTACAAGGACATTGCAAGTTGGTGTCATAGCTTCAATTGACTTTGCTCTTGTTGTGTGTTTAAAAAAGGTGAAAAAGTGTTGAGGAGTAGATCTTAGTATGCAACAAAGGAAGAGATGGAAGAAAATTTCATGAAGTTTGTAGAAGAAATGAGGTAGTTCATGAGAGGCAAAGGGCCCATGGAGCATGGTCTAGAGTCTTCATTCCATAATCACAAGGGCTCCAAGGAGGAAGAGGAGAGCAAGAACCCTTGGAGATTGAAGCATAATACCCCTTCGAGATCATTGGTGGAATGAAACTCTCATAGACCTACTTTCAACATTTAGATGAAGATTTGACAATATCTTTGGTGGTGAAGTAGAAGTGCATACTTGGATAAGCAAGGTTATGTGAACATTCAAGGTGCAACAGATGCACAACCTAGTGTGCCTCCACAACAATTGGATGGGGCAACCGATACTTGGGGCGAGAGATGGATTG
This sequence comes from Larix kaempferi, assembly GCA_027924585.1. Lineage (NCBI taxonomy): Eukaryota > Viridiplantae > Streptophyta > Pinopsida > Pinales > Pinaceae > Larix > Larix kaempferi. The sequence goes on along the minus strand of BSBM01000372.1, from coordinate 46,251,344 downwards.
CTGAAAATCCTATAAGAGATATTGGCGAGTTTGTAGATGCAATAAACTCAAAGAGAAAATCAGAAAATGCACTTATTCTAAAAGGACATGTTAGTCAAAGAATACCTTGTGAAGTTCCTATTCTTGGAGTCCAAGGCAAAAAGTTTTGCAGATCTTGTGTAGGACATCTATGTTTCAAATCCAAGGATAGGACTCTGGAGATATGTAAGAATGTTTGAACGTGATTCTTTGGAAAAAGTTACTAATATAATAGAAGAGTAGAGAGTCACCTTGAAGCTATTAATTGAAAATACCATGCTATAATAAAAAGGGCTTGTTATCACACATCTTGTAGTTGCCCCACAAGGCTATCCCATCCAGGACAATAGAAGAGATGGGAAACTAAAGAGGTGACCTAAGAGGATCCTGATCCTCAAATATGGATCGGTTGTCACGTTGATCAAGATTCTCTTCACTTTAAGCCAAATGAATAAAATGGCTAAGGGGGAGACCCTGGCCTAACCTTGTGGGAAAGACCGGAAGACAAGATACCTGTTACCGTTCAAACGAGAAGGCTAGGCTTGCAAGTGAAAGGCAATCACATAAGAAACTTGGACTGCTGTCATCTTTGTCCAATCTCCTAACTTCTTCGGGATCCAATGTTGTCCCAAGGGGATAGCCCTTTAATGTACCTTCCAAGTAGATGCCAAATTCCTTCCAAACACCTTAAAGCATAGATCAGTGCCTCTAATGGAGTCAAACACAGAGTAATAGAGAGAGTTAGGATGGTGCTTGTATAGTAGTTTTGGCAGTTTTGCAGGTCTGTTTAGGGTTAAAAAAGATAGGCCGAGGATTTCATGCCTGGAATTTTAGGGTTGCGAGAATTTAGGGCCGAAACTTTGGGGTCGCGAGAATTTAGGGCCATGAGAATTTAGGGGTGTGATTTTAGGGTCGTGAGAATTTAGGCTGAAATTTTGGGGTCACAAGAATTTAGGACCGCGAGAATTTAGGGGCGAGATTTCAGGGCCGAAATTTTAGGGAGGCCAAAAATGAAGCTTTTTGTTTTTTAGGGTTTTGTTATAAAATTGCAGACCTAATTCTAACTCTAATTCTACCATGAAACTGCAAAATTACACATGAAAATGCAAGTTTAACCTAGCAATAATATTTAAAAAAAAAACTAGGGTTTGATGTAGAGAAAATGGACAAATTTAGGGTTTTAATGGATGTTACCCCAAACCCTAGCCTTAGAGGAAGGTGACAAGCCTTCATCTTGAAGGTAATTCTCCTTGCTACTAGGTTAGGGCTTCTTGAATCAACCTCTAGGGTTGGTTTCAAGAGTCTAAACTAGGGCAAAGTTGGAGTTCCAAGGCCAAACTTTGTAAAAACCTCCTATCAGGAGCGTTTTTAGTATGCAATGAGGATACAATAGTAGGAAAAAGCCTTATTCAAAGATAATGTAGCCCTAGGGCTACCATTCAATCATTCAAGATGCAAAATTGACCTATCATTTATCAAGCAAACCTTAAAAATGTAAAAGACTTACTTGAGCATGAGTTATTCCAACCATTCAAGACAAGGAAAGCATCCAACTTCATCCAAGACCAAGAAGAATCATCCCTCCAAGAGGTGCACATCACTTCATAAGGCCCTCCAAGGGTAAAAAAATTAGCATAATGAATTTTATCCCATAAGTTGTGTGTAAAAATGAAGTGAGGAGATTGTATTTATATGATCTCACACTCACTTTTTACAGAATAACCAAGCCTACATGCTTTAAAATGTCAATTTAAAATTATAACATAAAATAATATAAAATAATCAAATCTGTGGGTAACTTGAGACATTTTCCCTAGAGTTTACCCAAAAATAACTAAAATAGCGAAAATGAGCAAATCACTCCGAACTGAAGGCAAGAGTGGTGAGGGGGGGAGCGTCATGCCCCATCTAACCCCAATAGTAGTGAAAATCCCTCAACGCCCCTCCCTAATCAAGCAATGTAAGCCTGGAAGAAGGATGACGCCATCATCAAAGGGCAACCAAGGAGAGAGGGCGCTGCAGTACTGGAGGACCAGGAGGGTGTGGAAGGTGACCTGGAGGAGAGACATAAGCCTCAGTGTTGAAAGAGTGCCACCAGAATGATAAAACAAGGTGGGGGTCATGTGACCCAGTGACCCACCCCTGGGAGCCCCGAACACCAACCTCAGGGCTTCAAGCCCTTTTATGAGGCAGTCAGCAATGCCACTAAGCCATAGTACTCCTAGGGGAGGAACCAAAGGGTATGGCCATAACCCCCACTTAGAAAAAACTGGATAACACCCCTCCTGGTCAGGAAAAAATGACCTTCTCTCCCTGGGGCACATCTTCAGGTGCTCTGGTACTGGTACCACGTAACAATACCGAAATAAACAATGAAGTGAAAGATAGAGATGTCTTGGCTATGAAACCCTAGATCATATGGATAGCTAAAGAGGGAGGCTTAGAGGATTGGTAAATGATTACAAAAGTTGAAATACAATCCAAATGATTATTTCTCAATAGCTTAGTTGATTTTAAAGATCTAGGTTGAGATTGCTAGGTGAAAGAATGACTAAATCACTACCTTAGGGGATTTGAAGCACAAGATTGAAAAAATGCCAAAGATAGTAAATTAATCTGAAGTTAATGCTTCCTAACACTTGATTAGGTTACTTGGATGACATATTTACAAACCGGAAAAAAATACAAGCAATAGACTGGTCACAAACTGGAAAAATGGCCTCCCAAACTAGGAAGTGCGTAGCTACTTAGCAGATCAGTGCCTTGCTATATTGGGCACGGGGTCTCTATGGATGATGCCCTAGGGGCGTTTTGGCTGCCGGAGGCACTAAGAAAAATACCCAAATTCGGAAAACCCAAATTTCAAGTTAAATGACTGGGAGAATTTTTATTATTTTTTTTTACTTAGGGTTTTAGTAGTGTTTTTTATCATGGTTGACAATGGAGTAAGAGAAAAACTAGAAATTGTTAGAGGCTTACCCTGATCCCGTCGGTTTATGTAGATCCTTTACCTTTGCTCAACAACACCATATACATCAAGCATCCATTTTAGAACAAGCAATGAGATCCATAAGTGCGCCCCACCAAAGATAAAGAGATCACTGTACGCAAAATGCAATTACAATAATCAAAATGAAATTAACAAAGCTATTGTATTGATAGAAATAGAGAGTGATCACAACAGATAAATGGCACAAAGCAATAGATATCCAAGATGTAGAAAATATCCTTGAGATGAAGTCACCCCAATGAGAGAGAGAGTCCCATCTCCAATTCGCATTAGGAAGAAATCGCCCTCCTGCCAAGACAAAGTTTAAAATATTTGCTCGGAAATAGATCTAGATCTAGTGGTAGTAGAAGCTTGGAAGAAAGAGAAGCTAAATCTGATGAATATGTCTATGGTTGTCATTGATGATAACATCAATGACAAAGGTGAAGTGTGTGGATGGATTGAAGTGATACCCTAGACAAAGACAAAGTGGACAAAGTGCTGGGCATTGGATCACCTAATGAGCCAAATGACCCATTCTGTGGTCATTTGCAGATGGCCCTAATACCCCAGATAAAGATAATGTGAACAATGCACATGGACAAGGACATGAAGCCAAAGCAAGCAAGCAAGCAAGCAAGTGTGTGATGGTGACATGGATCACATGGACATCATGACAAATAGATGATGTGCATGGCTTGAAAGATAATAAGCATGAAGATAGGCAAGCAATGATGACATGAAGAACACATGGCAAGCATGACAAAGCACATGGCTTGATGACAGATGACCCATACTGTGGTCATTTGTTAGAGGAGTTAGGCAACTAAAGAGGTGACCCAAGAGATGCCACGGTTCCCAATGCAGGTGGGAGTCACGTCAACCGAGGCACTCTTCGCATTAGGTCAAGGTATAACTAGACCAAGGGGGAGACCCTATACCCCAATCACAGTTGATTGGACCCAAACAAAGGCTTCTAAGGGTAGGTAAGTAATGAGTTACGGAAACCAATGCAAGGCTAAGTGGACCTAAGGGTTAAGGTATGGTTGAGGGAGGTGTAAGAGATTGTTAATGTTTCAACCTATGTATGGTTTAGGCCACATGATGGGGTATGATAACTAGGTAAAGTACCATGTGTTTACACAAGTGGGTCTAGTTTCTTGGGAAGTGTGAAATGGTTCTAGGCGGACCCACAAGGTGAAGTTAGGTGTGAGGATGGTACTATAGGTTAGATATAGGCTAGATCTATGAGTTTGAGTTGGTTCTAGGAGTACCCATGTACTAGATCTAGGGTTTGACACGAATCCCAAGGAGTGCGACTTGCTTGGAGAAGGACTAGTGCCTTGTTGAATGGGCTAATGGAGTCAAGAAGTATGTCAAAGTGTAGATCGGGACATCTAGAAGCCAAGTCAAGTGGGTTGGATGAGATCCAATGGTTGGATCTTACTAGATCTAGGTTTTTAGGTGATTACCCTAAGTGGACCACAATCCCTTGAAACAAGGAATGCAATCCCCAAGGCGGATCGTGACAAAAAGACAGTATAGACCTAGGTTTCAAGGCATGGGGATTCCAAATCCACAAAAATCTCAAACACCCACCTCCTAGAAGTGGACAAACTCAGATTTTCAAGGGATGCGATTTGCTCAAGGAAGGCCCAAAAGTGGGTTTTGGTGGACCAAATCAAGTCCAATGGCCACCAAAATGTAGATCCGGGATACTAGTACCCCGATCTATGTATGTTCAAAAGATCAAGTCAATCCAAGGGCTAGATCTTAGTAGATCTAAGTTTTAAGGTGCCAAGAAGATCAAAAGGGGGTTTTAACCCCTTAAAACATGGAGAGATGTCCACAAGGTAGTTTTCACCAAAGTAAGGATGTGGGGGTAGGTTATCAAGTGTCTAGATTTCAAATCAAGCGGGATCTTACCTACCCATGTGCTAGATCTAACCCAACAAGCCTCTCTTAGGGAAGTGCGATTTGGTTCAAGAGGGCTTTTTGCATTGAAAAGTGTGTCAAATTTTAGCCAATCACCACCAAACTATAGATCCAACTAGGGGTGGATGCTATAGAGGTGGGTTTTCAATTTTTCTTCAAATGCAAGGCTAGATCTAAGTAGATCTAGGAAATACCAAAAACAAGGGTTTTAATTTGATTAGGGTTTTTATGACCAATGAAGATAGAATGGATGAAAGAGGCACATACCTTGTAGATCTTACCTCAATTGCTTGTGGCCACCTTGCAAGTTGATAGCATTCTCCTATGTGTATATTCAAGAGTGAGATCCAAGTGCTCCAACCAAAACGTCCTTCTCCAAGATAGCCAAATCGTCTTCCTCCTACAAGACAAGATCAAAGAAACAAGTCAAGCAAGATGATTATGAAAATGGTAGAAAGATGTAATAGAAAGCATCAACTATGTCACGAAGATACAATAATGATACTCCCTGTCACAAGATCAACCCAAGAGAGAATATGTGGATCCCTCCAACAATAACCCTCATGAAGTCGCCCTCCTCTCTCCAATTCAACTTTCCTGTCAAAAGATTAGTAAAAGCACAAAAATCCACAATGATACATAGAAGAGATACTGTATATTCAATATGCAAGAGAATCCACAATGCAAGAGAGATGTGCTCCACAAAAAAATCTTCTATTCCAATATTCCAGAGCTCCAAAGGTGACTTTACAATGGGGGGTCTCCTCCTTATATAGGATAATAAAGACCAAAACCCTATACCACTCTACAATACTACATCAAATGAGTGGTTGAGATTATAAGATCTCATCATACAATCAATGGCTAGGATGAACCATAACATAATATCACTTGGATCACCCAATATAACAAAAGCGCCCTCACTAAATGGTACAATGGAGGGTGACGTCATCCCACTAGAGGGGTAAAAAGTACAATGATCCACCTCATGATGACTAGGACATGATAAAATAAGCACATGGTGGGGCTAGGAGGCATCAATCCTTACTAGCTCATCCCCAAGGCACAATAAAATAATAAAATATGTCCAATATAATAAAAATGACCAAAACTGTCCTCAGAATACATGACAGTCAAGTAGTAAATGTCCTCCTGTGATCAATCCGGGCATACCCACATGGTGAAAACTGACTGGAAGATAGTGATGCCACCCTGGAAGACCTCTGTGAAGACCAAATGCCAAAACCTTGCCGCAATTGCCCAAATCGATTTCCTCAGTGACCACTTTATCCCATTTTTTAACTGCCTCGGGAACTGTGAAAGTGCCAAAACTGCCTCCTAGGGTGCTAGCGCTGTCCATCTGAGCCCACCAGGCTCTCCGGAAGGGGGGGTAAATGGTAAAAACAAGTGGCTGGACCACCCCCTCCATCATCAGCGCCCTAGGTGAACTAGCCTCTCGGGGCCCCTGCTGCTTAGGGTGGGAAATCAGCCCCCAATCTGGTCAACAAGTGTAAAACTGCATCAATCACTGTCAGAAGTGCCCGGAACTGAAAGATAAGTGTCTCAATGGATCCAGAAGACCCAAATCCACTAGGAATGAGTACTCATACACCCTGGGTTGCCCTAGTGGGCCCGCTGTAGGGTCCACCATATATGGACAATGTATAATCTGCTGATCTGAAGTAATAATAAACCTGCTGAACTGGATCAAACATCATCTGCATCATATGTCCATCATATGATATCATCATCAAACATGTGGGCCCATAAATCATCATCAATAATCATCCATACATGGTCCACATCATCACGGATCCCAAGAATATATATAATCAAGGATAAATCACATCAGTAGACTAAGACAATGCTTCTCTAATCACTCCCACAGCTAAGCTCAAAGTATAAATTCCATTCAATGGCATTAATCAAGTTAACATATTCCGTTGTTATATAAAATTACTTGCACAATAGTTCAAATAACAAACTCACCCATTGGACATGGTCAAACTGCTAGTGAAGGATGAAGGCTAGGAGCAAGGTTGGGCCAAGGGTTTGACTTGTCTAACTTAACTCAAAAATACTTTGGACTGGGAGAAGGGGGAAGCTACAAACTCTGTGCTGGACAAAAGAACACGGGGGATGGCTGTGCCTCACAAATGGATAAGTTGTTTTAGAGAGTGCTTATTCAACTTAGGCATCATGTCTACATCAAGTTGATCCAGGTTCATTAGGATCATTCAATTTTATTCCATGGCCTTTTTGGCCTACATAACCCTTCGGATTTCAGATGTGCTGAGAAGCACAACTAGTTGCAGCTTGCATCCAGGGCATGTTTTTTCAAATATTTATAAGGTCAGCAATTGTTTAGATATAGCTTTTAAGAACCATTGCTTTTTAGACCTTTCTTATACTCTTCGAGGAGTATTTTTAGTTGTTCATCGCTCTTGCCCTTTTTTTGTTTCCATGGGCGAATTTATAAGTTTCCATAGGTAGAACATGAGCTTTCAGTTTTAGCCAACAACATCTCAAGTGACTAGGGGGAGTTCGAGCCAATGCCAAACATCGGGACAACCGACCAGAATGATTTAGGCCTACAATCCAACTCACCAAAGGCAAGTTTTGTCACCAACTCAGAGCCGAGACACTGAATAAACAGGGATGCGGTCCAAACACAGAGGTAGAAAAATAGGGAAGTCCTCAGCATCAGAAAGTCAAATGAGACCAGTCAGGGTTTAAAGTCAAACAGGAAGGTCATGTATGGATGGAGATAAGTGAATATGGAGCCTACACTAGCAGACAACTGGTGTCGGGAAAGACCATATCTATGTAAGGTGAAAAACCAGTGGGTTTTGTTAAATGACCTAAAAGTGCAAGTGATTGTCCATTTTATGATTTACAGTTCATTTTAAATAGTTTGCCACATCAGGAATAATATACCAAGCACATGCTATGATCATGACTAAATCAACAAGATAATAATCCACAGTCAGTGAGAACATATCCATAGATCATACAACATCATCATAATAATAATCATCAAATATCATCTGAAACACTGCTGTAGTATATCTCTAGGCACTGAACTGAAACTGTATGGGATAAGTGGTCACATCAGTCATCAAATCTGAACTCTCAAGGCTCAGCCTTGACACAAGGTCATATACAAATCTGAATAATGTACTGCTCTGATCATGAGTGATCCAAAATATATAGCCATGCTATGGAAAAATGGAGGCTCTGGAATGTGCAGATATCTGCTGTACAAGAATAGTAGCCCTGCTACTATGGTGTGATAACAGTATTATTAAAAAGAAGAGATAAAGTATTATTTGAAGATGGACAAGTCGGCTCAGTCAATAAAAATAAATAAAAATTAAAATAAAAATACTAAATCTTGACAAGTCGGCTCAGTAAGTATTTTTTCCTTATGTGTATAAATACACTTTAAAAATTTCATTTTGGTGGGGAAAAATTCGGCCAGCTCTACAGAGATTTCAATATGGACAGTGTGGACAGTTCGTGGGCAGCAGCAGGAGCAATAGTAAAACTTTTTTTTTGATATCTGGGTTTGACTAGGGCAGTAGGTTAATGAGAACATAAGCAACAACAAATTATTTCCTATTTATCTTCTATTTCTATGATTGCTAGTGAATGAAGAGTGGAAATTCGGTGGTGTGAGTGAGAGGTCTGAACTTTTCAGGGGTACAGTGGCAGCAACAGAAAATCAGGAGGAACTTTGATGGATTGATTTTTACATCTCTGATTTTCTGGGCTTCATTAAGACAAGAAAAGAACAGTTTGATTGGGGCAGCAGTGCTTGTGATATGATACAACAGTAAGACAAAATGATGAAGTTATGCTGAGGACATGACTAATGATGGATGACAAGTTTATGGACAGACTGGTTAATGACATCATGGACAGAATGACAGAATGAAGATATGCATTTTGATGTATGTATGAAGCTTATTCAAGGAAGAGATAAGTGTTTTGGTGTAATATGCTCAATGATGTTGAAGTACTAATTTGATGATGTGCTGAACAGAATGATGGCCTGCTGGGTTCAAAATGTATTTGTGCTTACATGCAGAATGTTGACATGAAGATGAAGTACTTGTGGACAGTACTATGATAATGTCTTGGTATTGATGTACTGATGGACAGAGTGTTGATGTACCTAAGTGATTGGGTACAAACAAGGGTTTCTTGTTTGTTGATGTATGCATTTTGCAGACTTTAGAAAAAGTCTGATATACTGTCTGTAAATCTATACTTGTTGGGGGTGTTGTAGCATCCCAGTCAGTTGTAGCTGAGAAGATCATCTGGTGGGTTGTGCCACCTTATGGGTTGTAGCCCATACTGGAGATTGAAGTCTCCAATTATATAAAGTTTACAAAGCCTATATCTTGTGTCTTCTATGTGTTGATGATAATGTGATTATTTGATTACTGAAATATACTTCATTGATGAATATAATATTGAAGTAGTTTTATAAATGATGATCTTGGTTTAGAGTTAGAAGAAGTTCAAATCTTCAATAAGTGTAGCTCACTGATTCACCCCCCCCTCTCAGTGAGCATTGTGTCTAACAAAATCATCCACAAGAACTCCGAAGAGAAGAGCCAAAAATAAATTCTATTAATTTCTCTCGAGAGCCAAAAGTCCATTTTACAATGAGGGGTCCTCTTTTTCAAATAGATTTGAGAGAAACCAAATCCCTAACCAAATTTTAAATTGATGGTTGAGATTAAAACATAATACAATGATAATCAAGGTTGGAGATCTAATCTCACACTCAATACATGGATCAGTAGACTTGAGGGGGGCGAATTGCCTCATAACGTCCAAATATAAGATAATACAATGATATAACATGATAATACATCATAAAAGGTCACCTAGGGACCAAGTGTGCCTCCTAGGGACATAATACAACACTTTACACATGGTACATGATATAACAATGAGATACATCATCAAAAGTGCACCCCTCCTAGAGAAGTGCAAATAGCTTGGGAGAGGCAAAAGTGAAGTGTTGACGCAGGATGATGAATAACCCATGTGAAAGCGTGCGAGAAGAACCTCTGGAGAAATAGAAACATAACCCAAGTCACCTCTTTGCCATTCACTTAGCCATCGTTCCATATGCCATGCCATGGTCACTTTAATTATTTAATTAATCTGCTGATATCCTTTAGATAAACTGAAAAATGATCATAATACCATCTTTCCTTTTCCAAAACACTGAAATAAGTGCATGGATGAACGCAAAAGCATCAAATCCACCAACGTTGAATACTCGTACACCATGGAGGAACTTGTGAAATAATCTGTAAGAAAATCCATCTCCAATAAATAAAATATGGCCTGCTGATAATAATAAAATATGAATTGTGGCCCAATTTCCATACACTGAAGCATGGAATCACCTGGTTACCATCCAAAGGCATCAAGATACATCAAATGACAGACTGTAGTCACATCCATCAACAAAATATGGTCTACTGATAATAACAAAATATGAACTGTGGCCCAATTTCCATACATTGAAGCATGGTGTTACCGGATGAACTAGCAGGGATAGTATCCGATGAAAAAATTTAGGGGAAAGTGACCACTGTCACCTTAGTCACTCCTCCAAACTTCTTCGGAGAGTTGGAACCTCCAAGGGGAGAGCCCTTCAATGACCTGCAAACACCTTATGCCAAGAGAAGCTATGCCTTCTAGATAACAAGTTAGTGACCAGTGCCTTAATCAATATGTTTTTGTGAATGAAGAAGACATACTAGATAATTAGGTACTTTGTGGATGGCAACTATATCAAGAGAATGTAGCAATAAGAATAGTCAATGGCAATGTATGTGTTAGGTCGGTCATCAATCATCCACCATGTAATATAGATCATCTAATAACAAGAAATGATAATTAAGAAAATGAGAACTATGGACTGATATAGTGCAGTATGATAGTCAATACAGTATGATGATAATAATCCAACAGCTGTATGTAATAGCAGTAAGTTTCGATGCAAAGAGTATAATCGAGATGATCACAAGATAAGGTCCAATACTCAACCACTTTATGTCAATCAAATAATATTAATTTCAGACTGTATAGGGTAGCATTAGCAACAGTATAACAGTTGTTCCAAGATCAATGTATAGCAGTGGTAAATCAATCAAAGAGATAAGAACACGATTAGCAATATTACTTACAGTTTCAACCAATATCACCATCTACTTTTATGCATCAAATGTAAGTTTAACAGACTATATGTGAAGTTAGTTTCAAACCTCTTTATGATGTAATTTTTCAGACCAAAGCAACCTTTAATACCACAGTCAATGTTATGAAGTATTAACTTTGTGTGACTTGCTTGTGTAGGGAAGAGGACTGTTTATGAGTTGATAGTCTGCCAAAAAATGCAGACCTAAAATGTAGCAGGAGTAGGAGCTGATTAGGGCTGTTAAGGCCTTTGAAAAACACCCAAACAAGGGACCGAGATCCCTAGGTTAGGGCCGAGGGCAAGAGGGATGAGGCTGAACCCCCAAGAGGTCAAACCAAGCCTTTTTTAGGGCCGACCGAAGGTCCTTCTGAGCAGGTCGTGAGGGTACAAGAATGAGGGAAGAAAGATAAGAGAAAAGGAAGGAAGGAGAGGAGAGGAAAGAGGAAAGGGAAGAAATAAAAGGGAGAGATAAGGAGGAAAGAGAGAGGGAGAAAGGAGGTAAAAAGGATGGAAGGGAACGGAGAAAAGGGGCAGCGAAGGGAAGAATAGGAGCGAAGGCCTAGAAAGGGAGAGCGAACCCCAATAGGATGAGAAAAGGAATTCACTAGGGTTAGGTTAGGGTTGCAGTTAGGGTTTCAGGTTTTAGATTCGGGTTTTCCTTATTGGATTTTATGTACAAAAATAAGAAATTAAAGCTAATTAAACAATAAAATGCAAAAATTAACCTAACAACTATGTACAAATTTAGAAACTAGGGTTTGATGTAGAGAATGATAGACCAACTTAGGGCTTTAATTGATGTTACTCCAAACCCTAGCCTTAGAGAAAGGTGACCAGCCTTCCTTTTGGAGGTAAATTCTCCTTGTCACTAGGTTAGGGCTTTTGAAACAACCTCTAGGGTTGGTTTCAAGAGCCTAAACTAGGACAAAGTTGGAGCTCCAAGGCTAAACTTTGTAAAAACCCCCCTTTGGGAGCGTTTCTACTATGTTAAGGGATATAAAAGTAGAAAAATGGCCCTATTCAAAGAGAATCATCTCGAGGGATACTATTCAATCATTCAAGATGCAAAATTTACCTACCATTCACCAAACAAACCTTCAAAATGAAAAAGACTTACTTGAGCATGAGTTATTCCAACTATTCTACCATCCACATAGCATTAACAAGACAAAGAGTGCATCCAACTTCATCCAAGAGACAAAAATAATCTTCCTTCAAGAGGTGCACATCACTTCATAAGGCCCTTTCTAGGGTAAAAAAGTAACATAAGAGTTTTATCCCATAAGTTGTGTGTAAAAATGAAGTGAGGAGATTGTATCTATATGATCTCACACTCACTTTTTAAAAAATAACTATGCCTACATGCTTCAAAATTTCAATTTAAAATTAAAACATATCAACTTAAAATTATAACATAAAATAATATAAAATAATCAAATCTATGGGTAACTTGGGGCATTTTCCCCCGAGTTTACCCAAAAGTGACTAAAATCACTGAAAATGAGTAAAATACTCCAAACTGAAGGATGGAGTAGGCAGGGGGGGATGTCATGCCCCATCTAACCCAAACAGTAGTGAAAATCCCTCAACGCCTCCCCCATATCAAGCAGTACGGCCTGGTACAAGAGATGATGCCATCATGAGAAGAAGCCCAAGGAGAGAGGGCGCTATGATGCAGAGGGACCAGGGGGGTGTCAGTGGTGACCTGGAAGAGACAAAAGCCTCAGTGCTGAGAAAAATGCCACCAGAGTGATGAAACAGATGAGGGGTCATGTGACCTGATGACCCACCCCTAGGAGCCTTGAACACCAACCTCAGGGCTTCAAGCCTTTTAATGAGGCAGTCAACAATGCCACTAAGCCATAGTACTCCTACGAGAAGGACCAAAGGGTCTGGTCATAACCTCCACTCAGAAAATGCTGGATAACACCCCTCCTGGTCATAAAAATTGAACCCCTCTCCCTGGGAACACATCTGAAGGTGCACTGGTACTAGTACCATGTAACACATGGAATCACCTGGTTAGCCTCCAAAGGCATAAAGAAACATCAAATGACAGACTGTAGTCACATCCATTAATGGGCCTGCCCATTGACCAAGTCAAAAAGGTTGTGTTATCACACCATAGTAGCTGGGCTACTATTCTTGTTGAGTAGATATTTGCACTTTCCAGAGCTTTGCTTTTACAGAGATCAGTTATGATGAGTAGAGTTATTTGAGATCTCTTACAGATCAAAGCAGTATATATCAGACATTGAATAAACCTTGTGCCAAGGATGAGCCTTGAGAGCTTAGATTTGATGACCGATGTGACCTTTTGTTTCATACAGTTCCAATTCAGTGCCCAATTGTATTGTTGCATCAGTGTTTCAGTGGTTCTATATGATGGCTATTTATGATATGCAATGATATGACCATTAGACTTGTGATTGTTAGCATTGGACTATTATCTTGTTGTTTTAGTCATCTTCATAGCATTGACTTGGTATATAGCTCATGATGTGGCAGTACTATTTAAAAAATGAAATGAAATATCTTGGATGGATTTAAAATATAAAATTGGATGTATTACTTGCACTGTAAGGTTTACTGACTATACTCATTGGTTTCATTACCCTCTTGTGGGCATGGACATGGTCTTTCCTGACTTTTGTGTTTGCTAGCCTAGGCACCACATCCACTTGACTCCATCCATCCATGACCTTCCTTATTTTGGCTTTCACCTTGACTTGCCCTCTTGACTTTTTGATATGGAGGACTTCCCCTTTTCTACCTCTGTGTTGGATTGCATCCACCTTTGTCTTGTGTCTCGACTCTGAGTTGGTGACAGAACTTGCCTTTGGTGAGTCGGATTTTATGCCTAGATCATTCTAGTTGGTTGCTTCGATGTTTGGCTTAGTGTGGAATTCCCTCTAGTCACATGAGTTGTTGTTGGCTAAAACTGAAAGCACATGTACTATTATATTGGAAATCTCTTATAAAATCCTATGGAAATTAAATTCTAGAATGTGTTTCTTAACACGCGATGAGTTAAAGGCTAAAGCAATGAAATGCTAAAAAATACCCCTCGAAGGGTCTAAAAAGGTTTAAAAAGCAATGGTTAAATGTATGCTATATCTAAAGATTACTGACCTCATAAATGTAAATATGTCCCAGATGCAAGCTGCGATTAGTTGTGCTTTTTAGCGTATGCAAAATCCTAGAGGGGTCATATAAGCCAAAAAGTCGATGGAAATTAAATGAATGATCCTAATGAACTTGGATCAACTTGATGTAGACATGATGCCTAAGTTGAATAAGCTTTCTCTAAACAACTTATCCATTTGTGAGGCACTGCCATTCCCTTTGTTTATTTTGTCCAACACAGAGTGTAGCTCCCCCTCTCCTCGTCCAAAGTGTCACTTAGTTGAGTTGGTTAAGTCATCTCTTTTACTTAGCCTTGCTCTTAGCCTTCACCCTTTGCTAGCAGTTAGGCCATGTCCATTGGATGAGTATGTCTTCTAGAGCTTTTGTGCAAGTAAACTATAAACAATATTGAAATATATATGTATTAACTGCCACAAAATGATGTTTATACTTTAAGTTAAGCTATGAATATGATTAAAGGAACATGTCTTAGTCTTTTGTTATAATCTAGTCTTTGGTTGTATTTTGACCTAGTCAAACATAGTTTGACCATGGTCATTCTTGGGATCCATGATGAGATGGACCACTTGTGCTTATGGATGTTGATCTATGGTCCCACATACACCTATTGATGATTCCATATGTTGGACATATGCTTCAGATGATGATTGATGCAGTTGCTCAGTTTTATTATTATTTTCATATCATCATATTTTACACTGTCCTGGTATGGTGGACCCTACAGATGACCCCACATGTTATCATGAGGTGCATGAGTACTTATCTCTAGTGGATTTGGGTCTTCTGGATCCATTGAGACACTTATCTTTCAGTTCCGAGCACTTCTGGGTATGATAGCAACAATTATCCACCTGTTGACCAGTTTGGGCATGCTGATCCAACCTGTCCAGCAGGAGCATTGAAGGCAAGTCGTTGCCTAGGGCGCTACAGAGGAAGGGGGTGGTCCAACCACTTGTTTTTACCATTATACCCCCCTTCCAGACATGATGACACTTTCAGTTTGACAACCCAGGTACCCTAGAGGTAGTTTTTGGCACTTTTAGGGTTTTCAGGAGGATTAAAAAATGAAATAAAAAGGTCACTGAGCAATTCGATTTGGAAAATTGAGGCAAGGTTTTGGCACTTGGTTTGCTTTGAGACCCCCCTTCTTCCAGATCAGTTTGCACTAGTCAGTGGGGTCCACATGGGCTACACGAGTTTTTTTTATTGTACTTCTCTCTCTGATGATGGGGACAAGATTTGATCATTTGTATATTTTGACATGTCATAGACTCATATTTTATATTATTGTGCCATGGGGACATACTAGTGAAGGGAAGTAATACCTCCTAGCCCCACCATGTGCTCCTAGTGACTTGTCTTGATCTTGTTGATGTGGCACATGTGTTATTAGCCACCCCCATGTATGGTGTCACCCTCCTTAGAGTCTTTTAGGCTATGACGTCATCACTTAGTTAAGTGATCCATGTCTTATATTGTATTGGCTCATCTTAGCCGTTGATTAGATTGTTATATCTTTTAATCTCAACCACTAGTTTTCAAAAGTGGTTTAGTGGTTTAGGGTTTTGGTCTTTCTCATCCTATACAAGGAGGAGACCCCCATATTGTAAAAGCACCTTTGGAGCTCTTGAAGATTGGAATAAAAGTACTATTTTGTGGATCTACCTCTTTTGTCTTGATGGATTCTTTTGCAAGTTGAATTATAAAACCTTGTTCTTGTGTATCATTGTGGTTCTTGGGGCTTCAAGTCGTTTTCTATGGGGAAGGCCGAATTGATGAGGAGGAGGACGTTTTGAAGGAGGCTATTGTTGGGGGGACCCTCATATCTTACTTTGGATTGATCTTTGTGACAAGGAGTATCATTATTGTATCTTAGTAACATAGTTGATGCTTTCTTTTACGTCTCTCCATCATTTTCATCACTCTTTTGTTGGGCTTGTTTCTCATTAGATCTTGTTTTGCAGGAGGAGGACGATTTGGTCATCTTTGAGGGAGGATGTTTTGGCTTGGAGACTCTAGATCTCACTTTTGAATATAAACACAAGGATAAGGTTATCAATTTGCAAAGTGGCCACAAGCATTAGAGGTATGTTCTACAAGGTATGTACCTAAATCCATTCTTTCTTCTTCATTGGTCATACAACCCTTAAAATTCAACACCCCCATTTTACATTTTTTTAGATCTACTTGGATCTAGCACGCTTTTGGGGATAAAATTAAAGACCCACTTCTATAACATCCATGATAATTCAAATCTATAATTTGGTGGTGATTGGCCGTCATTTGACCCACTTCCCAAGGCATATTGGTCTCTCCAAGGGAAGTCCCATTCCTTGGGAGAGGCTACCTTGCTAGTTCCAAGACGTGGGTATAGTTCCAAGACGTGGGTAGGAAAAATTATTGTTTCATTGAAGAGATCAACCCCTAAAACCTACCCCTAGGGCTTCACCTTGTGGGCCCCATTCCTCATTTTGAGGGTTGTACTCCACTTGGGTCACTTGGTGATGCATTAGATCTATGGAGATCTAGCCATGGCATGTACTTGATCTTGAAAACCCACCTTGCTTATCACTTCACTTGCCCCGATCTATATTTTGGTGGACATCCGACTCCATTTGGCCCTTGATCTAAGGCACTAGTCACCCTTAGGGCAATTCACACTCCTTGGGTAGGTGGCCATTTGCTAGATCCCATACTTGGGTAATGCTATTTCCTCATCAAACCTCTAGATCCATGTCATAGCATACCTCTAGTACCATCTCATTTTAACTTTGACCTTGTGGGCCCAACTTGGACCATTTTCCACTTTTTAAGGAGTGGGCCCCACTTGGCTAATTTTCATGGTACTAAGTCATCTTTAGATCTATTAATTGAACCTCATAAGTGGCCTTTGCCATTCACTGGTTGAACTACTTGTCACTCTTTAAGCCTCTTCAACCATACCTTAACCCTTGGGTCCACTTAACATCTCTAGATCTAACTCACCATTGATCTCCTTATTTCATTTTACACATTTCCCTAGGAGTCTTTGGGTTAGCTAGTCTTCATTGTTTGGCTAGGGTCTCCCCCTTGGTCTTGCTTAGGCTTGATCTAAAGTGAAGAGTGCCTCGGTTACCGTGACACCCAACTTGCATTTGGAACCATGGCATCTCTTCGGTCACCTCTTTAGTTGTCGATCTCCTCTACCATCTCGGATGGGATATCCTTAGGGACAACTACAAGTTGTGTGATAACAGGTTGACCGGGTCAAAATTGATCAAAACACTGATTGAGCTGAAAACTGAGTACCTCTGCATGCAAGAGCTGTAAGTAGTACATTCTTAATCATATTAGCAGTAGACTAAAAGCATTAGTAGTATAAAACAATGATGATCGATACAATAAGTACATAAATTGGACTTGTAATTAAAATAGTTGCATAGCCAATAATGAAGTTTCTACCATATACTCACTTTCACATTCAATCCAATTTACAAAACAGATCATTCCTCACTAAGCTGGGTGAGATGAAATGCAACCAGGCTAGGCTTAATGATTGTTTGACTATTTGGACAGACTTAATGGACTCTCAGATATAAGGGAATTGTTATCACATTTATAGTAGCCGGGCTACCATACATTATTTTTCTGATTCCAGTACACTATTCAGCCAGTTCCCTTACATTTGAGATGCTGAGATGAGCATCTATATTGGATCACTATCAGATTGTGGACAACAGTGTATATTCCCCATGCCATGACTGAGTCTCAGGACACTCAGAGAGATGACCGATGTTGCCATTATACCATTGGTACAGAGCAGTCAATAGTGCCCAGAGTCACAGCAGCAGTTTCAGAGGACAGATGATGGTACAGGTTGATGAGCAGTCAGGTATATGACTCAGCAGGTATATCATTGTGTCATGGTTATATTGCTTTTATATTTATTCTTATAGCATGTCTTAGCACTTAGTGTCATGATCTGGCGATCATATAGATATGTGGACCTGGTTGATCTTATTATATATATTATATTGTCCCTACTCAGACTTAGAAGTTCACTATTCATACTCATTGGTTTTACCCTCCTTAGGGAGAATAGAGGTGATCATTCCACCATACCTTGGCTTGCTAGTGTCGGCTCCATTATTCATTGTCTTCATCCATCCATTGCCTACCTTTTTAGTTTATCACCCTGACTTACTACTTGACTAGTGACATGGAGGATCTTTTCCCCACTGTAGCCTCTGTATTGGATGAGCTTCCCTGTTTATTGTGTCTCGGCTCTGAGTTGGTGACAAAACTTGCCTATGGTGTGTTGGAGTTCCTTGTGAATTCCCCCTAGTCACTAAAGTTGTGTTGGCTAAACCTGAAACTTTTAGTGCTGCCATGAATACAAAATCTGGAAAATAAAACGCTATATCTTGGATGAAAAGCCCATTCATGCAATGTGTTTCTAAACACACATGAATGAAAGGCATGCCAAATGAAAATGGCCATGAAAATAAAATGTTATATCTTTTGGAAAAATAAATACCTAGGTAAACAAGCTGTCCATGACACACCTAGAAGTGCTCAGGTAAACAAGTGCCTTAAAAACACACCTGTAGCAGAAAGCCTAAAATAAATGTAAATCTATGCAATGTGTTTATAAACACACATAGATCAAGGCTATGGAAACTTCAGGCCCAAAAGCAATGGAACTTAAATGCTATATCTAAACAATTGCTGGCCTTATTTGTATTATGGATTGTGCGCATCTGTTAAAGGTGAATAAACCCTCTTTGAACAACTCATCCATTTGTGAGACACCGCCATCCCCTGTGTTGTTGCTCATTCAGTATATACTATGGTGTGTATTCCCTTTCCCTTTGCCAAAGTGTCACAAAGTTAAGTCAGTCAAGTCATCCCTTAGCCTAGCCAGTTATTTTAGCCTTCACCCTTCACTAGCAAATTGATCACAGCTATGAAGTGAGTATGATCCTAAAAGTCTAACCTGAGTAATAATAATAATTAATGACATTATATATTTGGACTTAGATCGCCAGTAATGATTACTTTGTGTTATAATTGTTATTTGAATAAGTTGTAGAGCATGCATTAACCTTGGACACTTTGCAGCAGCTTCTGATGATGGTCTGAGTTATATTTGGGCATGTTGACTTGGTTAGACCAAGGTCAACCATAGGACATGAGATGGTTGGACCCTATGATGATATGGATAGATGATATATGGTCTATGTACATGTATATGATGATTCTATGCAGCAGCTACAGGGTTATGATGATGATTCTTGGTTTACATCAGTATTTGATCATTTACAGCTTATTATTATTGGCCCTGTTCCGGTATATTGGATATATATTTTGATCATGCAGAGACTCATATGGTGTATGAGTACACATCTTGGAAGGATTTGGACCTTCTGAGTCCAATGAGATAGTTTGTTTTCAATTCCGGGCACTTACAGTGATGGTTTTGCCTTAGCAGGCTATCCCAGGGCAGTTTTGGTCTGTCGGAGGCCCTGTTAGAGCAGATGTGATTTTTATCCGGTTGACCTAGGGCGCTGATGATGGAGGGGGTGGTCCAGCCACTTGTGTTTACCATATTCCCCCCCTCTCGGACACACTGGTACCCTCACCTTGACAACGCAGGCACTCCAGGAGGCAGTTTGGGGCAGTTTCACGCTTCCCGAGGCATTTCAGGATTGGTAGAAATGGCTATTGAGGAAATCGATTTGGGCTACTGAGGCAATGTTATGGCATGGGATGATCAGTGATGATAGATCGGGGTCCTCCACACCTCCTCCAGCAGTTTCAGCTTCATCGGGGCCCGCATCCATCACTTATGGCACTTTCTGAGGATTTCTGAGGTCTTTTTGAGGTCTACGATTTGACCATGGAGGCACGATTTGGTACATTGAGGATTATTTTATGATTATTGTGCTATGGGGATTGACCAAGGAGGGATAAAATTACCCCTTGGACCCACCATAACCCCTTTATTATATTTTGTCATCATGATTTGGTGGGATTCCCCTTTTCTAGGGCGATTTTGTCCACTCATATAATATTTTATTAGTGATCCATGTATTTTATTGTTGAGCTCATCTCAACCATTGATTAGACATTTGTATCTTTTAATCTTAGCCACTCATTCAAAAAGTGGTTAGGGTTTTGGTGCCTCTCCTTCCTATTTAAAGGAGAGAGCTTCTCATTGTAAGGGGTCTTTGGCTCTTGGATTATTGGTATAGAAAAATTTCTTGTGGAAATTCTTGTTGTCTCCTTTGCATCTGGTGTTCTTAGATGGTGATTGGAAAGTCTATTGCAACCTAGCATTTGGAATTTGTGGTAAGATCTATCTATTTTGGAAATCATTGTCTTGTCTACAGGAGGGCGACTTCAACAAGGGCGATTTTGCAAGGCTTCTTCAAATCAACTTTCTTGGCATTTGCTTGTATCAGGGGGTTATCATTAGCATCATTGTGATCTATGCTATCTTTCTGTTACTTCTCTTGTGGCATTAGTCTTATCTCTTGATTACATCAAATCTGATATTGTTGACGTTTGTTGTGCAGGAGAGAGGGCGCATTAGCTTCTTGGACTAAATCGATTGCATAGAAAACTACCTCAAAGCTTCTCAAATTGATCGGATTTGCATAGATCATCATCATCAAGGCATCTACAAAGTTACCCAGGTAAGATCCATAGGTTTGTTTCTCTTATCTTGATCCAATCCATTGACCTAACTCATAAATTGATAAAACCCTAATTACTTCAAAACCCCCATTTTACATTTTCTCAGATCTACTTAGATCTAGTGGGTTGTTGGGTATAATATGAAAACCCACCTCTATAGCATCCACGGCATCCCGGATATATAGTTTGGTGAGGATTGGCCTCCGTTTGACTCTCTTCCCAAGGCACTTAACCTCTCCAAGCAAGGGCGCACTTCTTGGTTTGGGTGAGTTAACCTAGATCTAGTACATGGGTAGTTGAGATCCCGCTTGATCGATAATCTACACATCAAATAACCTACCCCCAGATCGTCACTTTTCTGATTTTTACCTTGTGGGCCCTATTCCACATTTTAAGGGATTTAATCCCCATTTTGGACCACTTGGTATCTTCAAACTCAGATCTAGTAAGATCTAGCCGTCGGATTGCCGTGAAATTATAGATCCATACTCCTACTTGACTAACCTACCCGGATCTAAAGTTTGGATGTCATCGGACTTGTCTTGACCCCACTTACCCCACTTTTAGGCCTCCTTGGGTAAAGTCGCACCACCTTGGAGAAGTGAGTTGACTCACTTCTAGGACATGGGTACTTGAGATTTCAGTGGATTTGGAACGGGAATAATTCAAAACCTAGGTCTAGTAGGTCACCTTGTCAAATCTTGCCTTGGGGATAGCATTCCTTGTTTTAAGGGATCGTGGTCCACTTCAGTCAAACCTAGATCTAGACCTATTCATCCATCAAGACTTTAATTGCCCACTTGTCTCATGCAATAGGAGTCCTTAACCACAAGTCAACCCTACTTTGACTCCATTATCCCAATTCTTAAGGCATTGGTTTCTCTCCAAGTCAATTTGACTTTCCTAGATTGTTGGATTAACTTGTGGTTTGACCTTAGTGTGGTGAACTAAACCCTTGATGCCATCATATATCATGATCAAGCTTGTCACATGTACTAGTTAGCCCCAATTCAACCCCTAAACTACCCTGCATTGGACATGGTTCCCAAGGCAGTGGATTTTTCAACGTTGAACTAGTACTCTAATCCTAGATCTCATTTCAAATGTTTTAAGTCACTCTCACATCAACTATGAACCAAAGCTACACTCTTTGAATCCCTCACTTGTCTTGTGACTCCATCCTAAGATCTAGGAAAAACCATACACCTTACTTCACTTAGAAATAACCTGATTTGGTGTCTTGGTCTTGATCTCTCTTGTCGGGAGTAGATCGGGTCTCCCCCTTTGTTGTCTGGGCTAGATAACATAAAGTGAAGGTTGCTTCGACTGGCGTAACAACCATATATTGGAGGTCGAGGTGATCGTGGTTGCACCTTTTGAGTTGCCCTTCCCTATTGCCATCCATGATTAGATATATCCATAGGGGTAACTACAATTTAGGTGATAACAGGAACCAAGGAGACCGAAGTGACATGTGCTGGATAGAGGAACACTAGGGAATGGAGGTGTCTCACAAATGGGTAGAGTGCTTAGAAGGCCTCCAATAGACGCTAACAAGTATCCTTGCTTGTTATTCATTGCAAAACTTCATATAATTACTTGCTGTTCATTACAAGTCTTGAATTTCATTTGGCTTGATGCGATTTTATTTCATGGCCTTTATTTGATTTCTTTGTGTTGAAAAACACAACCATTTGTGGCTTCATTTTATATGGCTTGACATTTTGGCCTGCATTCCTTTAGATTTAGCATTTATGCGTTCCGATGCAATTTTATGAGAGTACTTGCTTTGAGAACTAAGGGAGACACCTCCAGTGACCAACACATTTATAACTGCACTTCAACATCTGGGGTAACGGACAGAAGTAGATCGACAGGTCTACAAGTGCAGCCACACACTCCAGAGCCGAGACACAAGTAAACATGGGGTCTATCCAAGCACATGGGTCACAGCGGGGAAAGTCTTCAAGCACATCTGTCTTATCCAAGTCAAAGGGTTGAATTTTGCACTACGGAACAAAGGATGGACGGGCGGACAAGTGAAGGTGGTGCCAGGCATAATGGAGAATGATCTAGTTTGTACGGAAGCTAACCCTACTAGTGAGCAGATACCAGTGTTAACACTGATACCACTTAACCGTTCAAATCACAAGTCCACAAGAAACCAATAAACTATGATCACCAATGCTAACTACATATGCCAAGTCACATCTGTTTTCACGTCCATGTTAGCTGGAGCTACCATGCTGCAGATTGTGTGGTCAGGGACCATACTACATTTTTTTTTCCCAAATCAGAGATTAGATGTCTTCGGAGGGGGCATTAATTGTATTCAGATTGGCCCGAGCAGAGATATCAGAGGGGATAGATTGTTTTGTATTGGTCTAGAGCTACTATAGAGCAGTGATTGCAGGGTCCCCCTTCCTTGCCGAGCTTTGCATGATCCCATTGAGAGAGTTACTTAGCCATATTATGATGAGAGCACTACAGAGTATTGCTGGTTTGCCCCTTATTGTCCGGATTCAACAGAGGTTCAGCTTCAGCAACAGGTATATGGTATGGCAGGTATAGCACTTTATGGATTATTGCTCATGTTGATTGCTTTGAGACTTGTTTATTTATGATAGTACATGGACTTGATGTATGATGTTTGATGTGGTGATCTCGGTTTTCATTATGATGTTTATGGCCCTTGGTGATGTTAGTCCACCTCTTTCAGTAGGCTCTTGTTTATGCACACTGGTTCCTGTCCCCATTATTGGTATAGACTTGGTCATTACTTCTCCTAGGAAGCTAACTTTGGTTCCACCTGTCACTTCCTTCCACCCATCCGACTCATCCATTTTTGGTCTTTCCCGACTTGGACCTTGATTTGTCGCTTTGAGGATCCCTTCCCCCATTGACCTCTGAGTTTGCCATGACTCCCTATTTATTGTGCCTCGGCTCTTTAGTATGTGAGATGCATTCTCAAACCTGGGATTTGCTCCTGTCGGTTGCCCCCGATGTTGCAATGCAATATAGGATTGTGTAGACTCACCAGGTGTTCCCCATTGGTCATCGAAGCATGCACACTTGCCCCCATTACTTTGCAGTATGTGTACCATTGTTATATCTTTTGAGATATGTATTGAGCCCAAAAAGGGCCATGAAATGTAATAAAGCCAAAAAGGCTATGTATGAAAGTTAAATGTAAAGTCCAAGAATGTGTTTTTGAACACACACGGACACAGGCCAGCCATATATATCAGAGCATTGTATTGGTTATTTGCTCACCTAGTCTTGCGGGGCAAGGAGGTGAGATGGAGTAAGGGACATGTTATCACACAACTTGTAGTTGCCCCTAGTGGTATCCCATCCGAGACGGTAGAGGAGATAGGCAACTAAAGAGGTGACCTAAGAGATTCCACGGTTCCCAATGCAAGGTGGGAGTCACGTCAACCGAGGCACTCTTCGCTTTAGATCAAGGTGAAACAAGACCTAGGGGGAGACCCTATAACCAATCACAGATGATTGGACCCAAACAAAGGTTTCTAAGGATAAGTAAATGATGAGTTACGGAAACCAATGCAAGGTTGAGTGGACCTAGAAGTTAAAGTATGGTTGAAGGTGGTTTGAGAGATGGTTAGTGTTTCAACCAATGTATGATTTAGGCCACATAATTTGGTATAATGACAAGGTATAGTACCATGTGCTACATAAGTGGATCCTGCTTTCTTGGGATATGTGAAATGGCTTAAAGTGGACCCACAAGGTGAAGTTAAGGGATGCAATTGGCACTAGAGGATATGTAATGAGTAGATCTATGGATCTAAGTTGAATTTAGGAGTACCCATGTACCGGATCTAAGGTTTGACACAATTCCCAAGGAGTGCGACTTGCTTTGAGGAGGACTAGTGCTTTGTTGGATGGGCTAATGGAGTCAAAAGGTATGTCAAAGTGTAGATCGGGACACCTAGAGGTCAAGTCAAGTGGGCTAATTGAGATAGAATGGTTGGATCTTGCTAGATCTAGGTTTTCATGAAATGACCCAAGTGGACCACAATCTCTTAAAACAAGGAATGCTACCCCCAAGGCAGATCGTCACAAAATGATACTCTAGACATAGGTTTCGAGGCATGCCCGTTCCAAATCCACAAAAATCTCAACCATCCACGTCCTCAAAGTGGGCAAACTCACTCACCCAAGGGAGTGCGACCTTCCTCAAGGAGGGCTAAAAGATGGATAAGGTGGGCCAAATCAAGTCCAATGGCCACCAAACCGTAGATCCAAGTAGCTTATGCACCGATCTATGTGGATCTAGAAAATCAAGTCAATCCAAGAGTTAGATCTTACTAGATCTGAGTTTTAAGATGCCAAGTAGTTCAAAAGGGGGTTTTAATCCCTTAAAATGTGGAATGATGCCCACAAGGTAGAAATCACCAAAGTAAAAGTCTGGGGGTAGGTTATCAAGTGTGTAAATTGCAAATCAAGTGGGATCTCACCTACCCATGTGCTAGATCTAACCAAACAAGCCTCTCCAAGGAAGTGCGATTTGGCTCAAGAGGGCTTTATTGTCTTGAAAAGTGTGTCAATTTTAACCCAATCACCGCCAAACTATAGATCCCACTAGGGGTGGATGCTATAGAGGTGGGTTTTTAATATCTCTTCAAAAGCAAGGCTAGATCTAAGTAGATCTAAGAAAAACCAAAATGAGGGTTTTGATCAATTAGGGTTTTTATGATCTAGAAATTATGGACGATTCAAGGAAGAAGAAGATCATATCTTTGGAGCATACCTGGATGAAGAGATGAATGCTAGTTGAGATGAGAATTACTTTTGCCAAAGATCAAATGGAGAATTTTTGAAGCCCTCTTGCCAAATCGATTTTTCCAAGCCACATATGTGTCCCTCTAACCTGTCAAAATCAAGGAGCAAAGCATCAATCAGTTTAACATGTTGAAGGTAGATACAAGCAAGAAAGAGATAAGCAAAGAATAGTTGGTGCAAAGACAAAACCAATCCTTGTTTAACCCAAAACGTCCTCCTCCAAGCTTGAAGGGCAAGCCTCCCCACCAATTCGCACTTGTTGAAGAAGTCTTCTCCACTTGTAAAAAGATATGGCAAATATGCAAGATAGCTACAATAGATCCTCCAGTGCAATGGACAAAAGCATTTACAATCAAAACAACCAACATCCACTCCAACCCAAGCATGTACTCCAAAAGATAGAAATTATATTCCAAGAGCCAAGAGCCAAAAATCTCTAGATGATTTTACAATGAGAGGCTCCCTCCTTAAATAGGATGGGGAGAGAACATAATCCTAACCACTTTTTACATGAGTGGCTAAGATTAAAAGATCAAAAGATCTAATCAATGGTTGAGATGAGCTCAACAATAAAATACATGGATCAATCATAAAATATAACAATAAGTGGACAAAATCGCCCTAGGAGAGGGGATCCCACCAAATCATGATGACAAAATATAAAAATAAGCTTATGGTGGGTCCAAGGGGTAATTTTATCCACCCTTGGTCAATCCCCATAGCACAATAATAACAAAATAGTCATCAATATACCAAATCGTGTCTCTATGGACAAATCGTAGGCCTCCAAAGACCTCAGAAATCATCAGAAAGTGCCATAAGTGATGGATGTGGGCCTCGATGAAGCTGAAACTGCTGGAGAAGGTGTGGAAGACATCCCACTCATCATCACTGATCATCCCATGCCAAAACTTTGCCTCAGTAGCCCAAGTTGAATTCCTCTGTAGCCATTTCTACCAATCCAAAACTGCCACGGGAAGCATGTACCTGTCCCAAACTGCCTCCTGGAGTGCCTACGCTGTCAAGGTGAGGGCACCAGTGTGTCCGGAAGGGGGGTAATATGGTAAAAACAAGTGGCTGGACCACCCCCTCCATCATCAGTGCCCTAGGTGAACCAAATAAAAATAATCTCTGCACTGACAGGGTCTCCGACAGACCAAAACTGCACTAGGACAGCCTACTGAGGCAAAATCATCACTGTAACTGCCCGGAATTGAAAATAGACTGTCTCATTGGACTTAGAAAGTCCAAAACTATCCAAGATGTGTACTCATACACCATATAGCTATCTGCATGATCATATAATATACCCAATATACCGGAACAGGTGAAATAATAATAATCTGTAAATGATCAAATAATGCTGAAAACCATAGATCATCATCATAAACCTGTATCTGATGCATAGAACCATCATGTACATGTACATAGACCATATATCATCTACCTGTGTCATCATAAGGTCCAATAATCTCATGTCCTGTGATTGACCTTGGTCAAACTAGGTTTGACCAGGTCAATATTGACCCAATATAACTCAGACTACCATCTGAAGCTGCTGCAAAGTGTCAAAGGTTAATGCATGCTCTACAACTCATTCAAATAGCAATTATAACACAAAGTAGTCATTACTGGCGATCTAAATCCAAATATATATTGTCATTAATTATTTACATGACTCAGACTAGACTTTTAGGACCATACTCACTTCATAGTTGTGATCAATTTGCTAGTGAAGGGTGAAGGCTAAAAATAAACTGGCTAGGCCAAAGGGTGACTGACTGACTTAACATTGTGACACTTTGGATATGGGAAAGGGCATACACACCATAGTATATACTGAATGAGCAACAACACAGGGAATGGCGGTGTCTCACAAATGGATAAGTTGTTTAGAGAGTGCTTATTCAACTTAGGCTTCATGTCTACATCAAGTTGATCCAGGTTGATTAGGATCATTCAATTTCATTTCATGGCCTTTTTGGCCTACATAACCCTTTGGATCTCAGGTGCGCTAATAAGCACAACTAGTTGCAGCTTGCATCCGGGGCATGTTTTTTTATACATACATAAGGACAACAATTGTTTAGATATAGATTTTAAGAATCATTGCTTTTTGGACCTTTCTTATACTCTTTGAGGAGTATTTTTCAGCAGTTCATCGCTCTTGCCCTTTTTAGTTTCCATGGGTGAATTTATCAGTTTCCATAAATAGTACATGAGCTTTCAGTTTTAGCCAACAACATCTCAAGTGACTAGGGGGAGTTCGAGCCAATGCCAAACATCGGGACAACCGACCAGAATGATTTAGGCCTACAATCCAACTCACCAGAGGTAAGTTTTGTCACGAACTCAGAGCCGAGACACAATAAACAGGGAAGCTCATCCAATACAGAGGCTACAGTGGGGAAAAGATCCTCCATGTCACTAGTCAAGTAGTAAGTCAGGGTGATAAACTAAAAGGTAAGCAATGGATGGATGAAGACATTGAGTAATGGAGCCAACACTAGCAAGCCAAGGTATGGTGGAATGATCACCTCTATTCTCCCTAAGGAGGGTGAAACCCATGAATATGAGTAGTGAACTTCTAAGTTTGAGTAAGGACAATAGAATATATATATAATAAGATCAACCAGGTCCACATATCTATATGATTGCCAGATCATGACACTAAGTGCTAAGACATGCCATAAGAATGAATATAAAAGCAATATAACCATAACACCATGATATACCTGCTGAGTCATATACTTGAATGCTCATCCTCTGAACCATCATCTGTCCTCTGAAACTGCTACTGTAACTCTGGGCACTACTGACTGCTCTGCATAAATGATATAATGGCTACATTGGTCATCTCTCTGAGTGTCCTGAGACTCAGTCATGGCATGGGGACTACATATGCTGTCCAAAATCTGATAGTGATCCATAGATAGCTGCTCATCTCATCATCTCGAAGTAAAGGAACTAGCTGAAATGTGCTCTGGAATCTGAAAAATAATGTATGGTAGCCCAACTACTATATATGTGATAACAGGACAACTATGCGAATTGTCCCCTAGAGTCTCAAGTTACGGTTTGCCGAACACCCAGTCATGGCGGCTCTAGAAAAGATCCTCACGGAGTCTTCTGAAGGTACGGATGTGAGTTGCAAGGTGTGTGTTAGATGATCAGTGGTGGTTTCCCTGCACTATACCCATTTGTGAGGCACCACCCTTCCCTTTGTGTTATCATGGTATGCTTATGTCAGTGGGTCCCGCCTTCCCTGTTTATCCGAAGGGTCACATGGTCTTGGTCCTTGTCTTTCCTCCATCCTTCACCTTGTTTATCCACCTCACCCGAAGTCTATAAGTTGTGCATAGCAGTTTTGAGTCTTTGATGGAGGTGGTGGGCCCACGTCACCTGGGGCCTATTTTTATTGAGATATTATTTACTTTGATCACCATGTCGGCATTTTATGTTTTAAGTAATGTACTAACATAAATAAGGAGGCCTTGGCACTTCATGTTGCATACAGGTTTCAGCCATTGCCATTTTGACCAGATTTGACTTGGTCAAACTAGGTTGACCAAGCCAAAAATGGGCCCGAAAAAAAGTTGCGATCAAGATTTCGATTTTGGTCATTTATCATGTCTTGGGGTCCCATATGCACCTCCAAGTGTCAGATTCATAAAATGTTGAAGCGTTGATGATATTTTAAATTATTATTGGTCACTAGGGACCTGTTTTAATTAAAAATCTTTGATCTTGAGCATACAGTGGTAAATTGTTGGATCGTGGTCGTTCTAGTGACCATATCTAGTATATTTGCGGTCTATGATTGCATTGCAGCAGACGGTTTGTCGATCCGGGCAATATAAGTGGGTCAAAAGCGCAAAATACATCTTCAGAAATAAAACCAGCAATTAATTAAATATGGAAAATCAAATTTGGCGAAGGTAACTATTGAAATGGTAAGTGCAATGGTTGGTAAAGGTAAGGGGGTCCCCCAATGTCATTTTTGCTATGTTTGGACACTTAATTTGTAGTGTGGGGCCCTCATTTATGCCCAGCTCCACACATGGGGCGAATTTGCCCATAGAGGGGCGTTTTTCACTTGGTAAAATTTCATTTTTGTAATAACATTGATGTGAGACCTTTGGTGTATGGTCCAAGGGGCTAAAACAACCCATAGACACCCCCTAGACACCTATTTGTGCATTGTATGGGCCCCACGAATGGCCCCTTCTCTCCCTTGGGCGCATGAGGGTAAATTTGCCCCCCCTCACTATAGTTGATCTCCACCATTCGATTGGGCATGGAGAGAGATGATCCCAGCCATCGATTTTGGAGGGAGTTAGGGCTAGATTGATAGCTTTCTCTACTTAAGAGAGCAACTCTCTCATTTGTACTTCTTCTTGGCATTTTTGGTACTTGAGATTGAGATATAGACACATTTCTCCCGGTTTTGCTTGAGTAATGGTGTATATTGTGTGATGTATTGATTATCAGCTAGCATCCATTGCATTGTTGAGTTGATTAGTGATTTTTCCATCCATCTAGAGCTGGTTCGATTTGTAGGTTCGCTGGCCATTGGGAGAGAGGCGCATTTCTTGGGGTGGAAGCTCCATTCTTGCTCTAATCTCCACAGAATTAACAAGGGAAGTGTTATTTACATTTTGTATTGCATTTTCCTTCATCATTTGTTAGTTATTTGCTGTGTTAACTTGTGATTTGCTGCACATTCTGATTTTTATCTCTTTGTGGCAGGTTGCTAAGGTGCACTTGGTCCCAGTTCGCTCCAAACGCTCAAGGAAAATCGCTGGTTGGTTAGCATTTGGTCTTTCGGGGTTACTCTTCATGCAACACACATTATTTCACCGTTATTTCAGGTAAGTTTCTAATGCTTGTTTCTCTTAGCTCAGTTTCATTGTGAATGTCAAGATGGAAATTGTTAAAATAAACCCCAAACTTAAAAATCTAAAAATTTCACCGCTAAAAAATTATTTTCCTTACAAACCCGCTTCCAATATAATTTTTAGAGTTCAAATCCAAAATTGTAGATCATTCCGACTCCATTTGCCCTTCCCCATAGGCACTAGTAATTTTCTGAATTTGCCCTCCTTGGGCAGCTTGCTCAATCACACAGCTAGGGTCTTTTTCCGGGTTTTGGGTGCACTTGATTTGTGTTTTAATCGTCATTTCATTATTAGAAATCAAGTTGTCATTTGCTAGAAGTGTTTAAAAATGTTAATTTGTTGTTGCCTTAGGTCAACTAAGTCACTGAATCAATCCTCTTCCTTTGGCAAAATTGCTTCATTTCATCACTTCTAGTTTGTTTTGCCTCCTTTGCTGATTTTCCAGCCATACAATTGTTAATTTAATTCATCTATTTCATCATATTTAAGAGCTGGTCGCATTCTATATCATGCTTATTTTATCATTGGTGTCCAGTCTTTGGCTAAAATTGACTTTAGCGTCCATCTTACACTCATCTCTTGTTTGCTTTTGTTTATCTTTCGGGATTTGGGTGTCCATTTTGTCTCTCAACCATCACTGGTTGAATGGGGTCTCCCCCCTGACTTGGCTACTTGCCTTGTTTGAAGAGACAAACGCCTCGTCTGGTGTGACGACCATTCTTTGAACGGTGGACTTGGTGTTTGCAGGTTTCACCTACCTGGCTGCTTGCCCTCTACCATCCCGGACGGGGTATCTTTAGTAGCAGTTAGAGCTAGTGTGATAACAACATCCTACTAAAATGACTAAGAGATACAATGAGCACAAACCTCAAGCCATATACTTGCTCAATAATAGACTACATCTGGATCTGGAACACCTCTGATATCTGGATGGCAAGGAAGATGAATCAGTTGGCTGATCTACTACTCTGATAAAGTGAACCAACGACATGACAAATATCTCTTCGGGATCCATGAAGAGGGCTCAGAAGTGACAAGGGTACTCTGATAGCATTGCTCCGAATAGTCTAGTCGCCTTTGAAAGTACTCTGCTAATGATCATCATGATGCATGAAGGCTCATCTCATGTAAAGGACTGGCTCGGGGGGGTTGTGACAACTGCTCTGGAGATGCTAGTAGATCCCAACTACTATAAATGTGATAACAAGGCTATTCATATGATAGGAGGGATGATGAAGAATCAAAGTTTGAAATGCCACAACTCAAAACCCTAGTGACCTGCTTGCCAAAAAACCTAATCCCTTTGCCTTAAACCTCTTTTGTAAATGTTCTCAACCCTAGTTTAAGGGTGTCTGCAATACTAAAATATTTTTATGGACGAAGGCCTACACCAGTTGGATTCTATATTTGAACCTAACGAGGATACTCTCTTCTTGAACAACTAGATAATTACTCTAGTTTACAAATTACAAGACAACTCCCCTCTAATTTTAGAAATTGAAGAACCCTTGGTCTCCCTTGTTGATATGATTAGGTTGGTTAGACTTGATACCATAGTTATCATAACTAGTCGATTTAGTTTCCAACTAGTTGATTCAAATCATTTTGATTGAAAATTAGCCAAGACTAGTACTCTGAATTGGTTTTAGACTACTGCCTCCCCATGAAAAATATCTCCTTGAGAGCATTTCCACCCTAACGCTATTATCTGCTCATGTATAAATGAGTGTCCAAGTGACACTTCCATGTTTTCCAAAAGGAAGAGGCCAATATGCTTGTATTGCCATAAGGAGGTACATTTGTTCAAATATTGTGGCCATCATCTTCAAAAGATTGAAGATATTGGCATATTGCTCAACAAACAACTAGAAATGATGATCTCTTCCAAGATAAGGCTGGTGATTCTGCACAGTTGGCTATGCACATTGCTCAATGGTCCTCCACTGTTGAAAAAGTACCAAGGAAGTGTCTACTTAACTGTGGTGGAGGAAACTTTGCCCTTTCCGTGTTTGCTGGAGGAAACTGTTATCACACCATAGTAGCAGGGTTACTATTCTTGTACAGCAGATATCTGCACATTTCAGAGCTTCCTTTTTCCAGAGCATGGCTACATATATTTTCGATCACTCATGATCAGAGCAGTACATTATTCAGATTTTATGACCTTGTGTCAAGGCTGAGCCTTGAGAGTTCAGATTTGATGACTGATGTGACCACTTATCCCATTACAGTTTCAGTTCAGTGCCTAGAGATGTACTTCAGCAGTGTTTCAGATGATGCATGATGATTGCTATTATGATGATGTTGTATGATCTATGGATATGTTCTCACTGACAGTAGATTATTAGCTTGTTGATTTAGTCATGATTATAGCATGTGCTTGGTATATTATTTATGATGTGGCAAACTATTTAAAATGAACTGTAAATCATAAAATGGACAATTGCTTGCACTTTTAGGTCATCTAACAAAACTTACTGGTATTTCACCTTACATAGACATGGTCTTTCCCGACACCAGTTGTCTGCTAGTGTAGGCTCCATATCCACTTGTCTCCATCCATACATGACCTTCCTGTTTGACTTTAAACCCTGACTTGTCTCATTTGACTTTCTGATACTGAGGACTTCCCTATTTTTCTACCTCTGTGTTTGGACCGCATCCCTGTTTATTCGTTGTCTCGGCTCTGAGTTGGTGACAAAACTTGCCTTTGGTGAGTTGGATTGTAGGCCTAAATCATTCTGGTCGGTTGTCCCGATGTTTGGCATTGGCTCGAACTCCCCCTAGTCACTTGAGATGTTGTTGGCTAAAACTGAAAGCTCATGTTCTACCTGTGGAAACTAAATGAATTCGCCCATGGAAACAAAAGAAAAAGGGCAAGAGCAATGAAAAGCTAAAATACTCCTCGAAGAGTATAAGAAAGGTCCAAAAAGCAATGGTTCTTAAAAGCTATATCTAAACAATTGCTGACCTTGTATAAATATATGAAAAACATGCCCTGGATGCAAGCTGCAACTAGTTGTGCTTCTCAGCACATCTGAAATCCGAAGGGTTATGTAGGCCAAAAAGGCCATGGAAATGAAATTGAATGATCCTAATGAACCTGGATCAACTTGCCTAAGTTGAATAAGCACTCTCTAAACAACTTATCCATCTGTGAGGCACAGCCATCCCCCGTGTTCTTTTGTCCAACACAGAGTTTGTAGCTTCCCCCTCTCCCAGTCCAAAGTATTTTTGAGTTGAGTTAGACAAGTCACACCCTTGGCCCAACCTTGCTACTAGCCTTCATCCTTCACTAGCAGTTTGACCATGTCCAATGGGTGAGTTTGTCATTTGAACTATGGTGCAAGTAATTTTATATAACAACGGAATATGTTAATATAATTAATGCCACTGAATGGAATTTGTACTTTGAGCTTAGCTATGGAATGATTAAAGAAGCATTGTCTTAGTCTACTGATGTGATTTATCCTTGATTATATATATTCTTGAGATCCGTGATGATGTGGACCATGTATGGATGATTATTGATGATGATTTATGGTCCCACATGTTTGATGATGATATCATATGATGGACATATGATACAGATGATGTTTGATCCAGTTCAGCAGGTTATTATCATTACAGATCAGCAGATTATACATTGTCCATATTTGGTGGACCCTACAGCTGGCCCATTAGGGCAACCCAGGGTGTATGAGTACTCATTCCTAGTGGATTTGGGTCTTCTGGATCCATTGAGACACCTATCTTTCAGTTCCGGGCACTTCTGACAGTGATTGATGCAGTTTTACACTTGTTGACCAGATTTGGGGCTGATTTCCCAGCCTGAGCAGCAGGGGCCCCGAGAGGCCGGTTCACCTAGGGCGCTGATGATGGAGGGGGTGGTCCAGCCACTTGTTATTACCATTTATCCCCCCTCCCGGAGAGCCTGGTGGGCTCAGATTGACAGCGCTAGCACCCTAGGAGGCAGTTTTGGCACTTTCACAGTTCCCGAGGCAGTTAAAAAATGGGATAAAGTGGTCACTGAGGAAATCGATTTGGGCAATTGAGGCAAGGTTTTGGCATTTGGTTTTCACAGAGGTCTTCCAGGGTGATCTCACTATCTTCCAGTCAGTTTTCACCATGTGGGTATCTCCAGATTGATCACAGGAGGACATTTACTGCTTGACTGTCATGGATTCTGAGGACAGTTTTGGTCATTATTATTATATTGGACATATTTTATTATTTTATTGTGCCTTGGGGTGAGCTATCAAGGATCTATACCTCCTAGCCCCACCATGTGCTTATTTTACCATGTCCTAGTCATCATGAGGTGGATTATTGTACTTTTTACCCCTCTAGTGGGATGACGTCACCCTCCATTGTACCATTTAGTGAGGGCGCTATTGTTATGTTGAGTGATCCATGTGATATTATGTTATGGATTCATCCTAGCCATTGATTGTATGATGAGATCTTATAATCTCAACCACTCATTTGATGTAGTATTATGAAGTGGTATAGGGTTTTGGTCTTTATTATCCTATATAAGGAGGAGACCCCCCATTGTAAAGCTCACCTTTGGAGCTCTGGAATATTGAAATAGAAGATTTTTTGTGGAGCACATCTCTCTTGGCTTGTGGATTCTCTTGCATATTGAATATAAAGTATCTCTTCTATGTATCATTGTGGATTTTTGTGTTTTTGCTAACCTTTTGACAGGAAAGTCGAATTGGAGAGAGGAGGGCGACTTTTGGAGGGTTATTGTTGGAGGGATCCACATATTCTCTCTTGGGTTGATCTTGTGACAGGGAGTATCATTATTGTATCTTCGTGACATAGTTGATGCTTTCTATTACATCTTTCTACCATTTTCATAATCATCTTGCTTGACTTGTTTCTTTGATCTTGTCTTGTAGGAGGAGGACGATTTGGCTATCTTGGAGAAGGGAGATTTGGTTGGAGCACTTGGATCTCACTCTTGAATATAAACATAGGAGAATGCTATCAACTTGCAAGGTGGCCATAAGCAAATTGAGGTAAGATCTACAAGGTATATGCCTCTTTCATCCATTCTATCTCCATTGGTCATAAAACCCTAATTAAAATCAAAACCCCAAATTTGGTATTTAGATCTACTTAGATCTACCCTTGCAATTGAAAAGATTTTAAGAACCCACCTCTATAGGATCCACCCCTAGTTGGATCTATAGTTTGGTGGTGATTGGCTAAAAATTGACACACCTTTCAATGCAAAAAGCCTTCTTGAACCTAAATCGATTTTCCTAAGAGAAGCTTGTTGGGTAAGATCTAGCACATGGGTAGGTGAGATCCCACTTGATTTGACATCTAGACACTTGATAACCTATACCCATATCTTTGCTTTGGTGAAAACTACCTTGTGGACATCTCTCCATGTTTTGTGGGGTTGAAACCCCCTTTTGATCTTCTTGGTACCTTAAAACTTAGATCTACTAAGATCTATCCGTTGGATTCACTTGAAACTTTGAAGGAACATAGATCGGGGTACTAACATCCCGGATCTACATTTTGGTGGCCATTGGACTTGGTTTGGTCCACCAAACCCACTTTTTGCCTCTCCTTGAGAAAGTCGCACCCCTTGGGAGTTTTGAGTTGGACCACTTCTAGGAAGTGGGTGTTGGAGATTTTCGTGGAATTGGAATGCCCATGCCTTGAAACCTAGGTCTAGACTATCCTTTTGCCCCGATCCACCTTGGGGATTGCATTCCTTGTTTTAAGGAATTGTGGTCCACTTTTGGTCATCACTCAAAAACCTAGATCTAGTAAGATCTAACCATTGGATCACATCCATTTCACTTGACTTGGCTTCTAGGTGTCCCGATCTACACTTTGACATCTTTCTTGACTCCATTAGCCCACTAAACAAGGCACTAGTCCTTCTCCAAGCAAGGCGCACTTCTTGGGATTAGTGTCAAACCCTAGATCTAGCACATGGGTAATCCTAGAACCAACTCTAACTTGTAGATCTAACCTAGATCTAGCCTATAGTACCATCTTCACACTTAACTTCACCTTGTGGGCCCACCTAGAACCATTTCACACTTCCCAAGGCAACAAGACCCACTTGTGTAAACACATGGTACTATACTTAGTAATCATACCCCATCAAGTGGCCTAAACCATACATAGGTTGAAACACTAACTATCCATGATACCACCTTCAACCATACCTTAAACATTAGGTCCACTTAGCCTTGCATTGGTTTCCGTAACTCATTACTTAACTACCCTTAGAAACCTTTGTTTGGGTCCAATCAACTGTGATTGGGGTATAGGGTCTCCCCCTTGGTCTAGTTATACCTTGACCTAAAGCGAAGAGTGCCTCGGTTGACGTGACTCCCACCTGCATTGGGAACCGTGGCATCTCTTAGTTCACCTCTTTAGTTGCCTATCTCCTCTACCGTCCCGGATGGGATACCTCTAGGGGCAACTACAAGTTGTGTGATAACATTTTTGGCGCCGCTGCCGGGGAGGTAGAGGCCTACCTTGGTTCAACATATGTTTGTCTCACTCTCTCCCTGCACTTTAAACGACATACATCTTGGTAGAAGAGTTTTAAAATCTACCTGGCGACTCCACATAAGCGACTCCACTGGTGATCGATCCTATCATTATCTAGAACCCATGGGGTGCATCAATTGGTACTTAGGTTCTTGATTTAAAAATAAAAATAAATAAAATAAATAAAATAATCCATGGCTG
The DNA here is from genome assembly GCA_027924585.1 of Larix kaempferi. Taxonomy (NCBI): domain Eukaryota; kingdom Viridiplantae; phylum Streptophyta; class Pinopsida; order Pinales; family Pinaceae; genus Larix; species Larix kaempferi. The sequence goes on along the minus strand of BSBM01000372.1, from coordinate 46,213,915 downwards.
CTTCTGAGCGGCCTAGGACTTTTGGTCGTTTGAAAGTTTTTGACTTCTCAAAAATTGTTGGGTATCCTCATCACATCCCTCATCAAGCCCGTGAAAGGTTGTCTAAATTTGATGGAAGTCATGAAGTATCTGCTAAAAGACACCTTGAACTTTTTAGGGAAATTATTAAAGATTTATCCATAACCCATGAGGATGTGTGTATGAAACTATTGGCTTCATCCTTCAAAGAAAGAGCTGAGATCTGGTTCGTAAATTTGAAGTCCAATAGCATTTCCGGTTATGACATGTTTGAGCGAAGTTTCTTAGAAAGATGGGGAAGTGAATCCGATGATATATATTTTTCAAATCAAAACCTTCCCCTTTTTGATCCTATTGTTGAATCTGTTAATAATCAAACATCAAGTGAATTGTCAACATCCGAAGATGACCCCTCCTGCTCAATTTCTTTTGAGGATAAGTCTTCCACTTTTGAATCGATTGAAAGTCAAACCCATAATCATTCTATCATTGACAATCCTTTAATTTCTCATCATCTTTTTGAAGAAGAAGAAAGTGGGGACACTGACCAAGATCCATTAGTGGTGGTTTCACATGATCGTTGTGCAAATAATCAAGATGCTTTAAATGAACTTGTTGATTTTATCCCTGACAATTTAAATAAAAATGATCATTTATCCTCAAATGAATTTAATGATGAATCAATAGAAGGTCAAGATGAGGATGAATTAGTGAATCACACTAGATGCTCTAATCTTTGTTCCACTTCTTATAATGAGTCTTTAAAATTTTCTATCCTTAGTCAAAACAGCTTCATCCATTTATTAGAATTGAAATCTTGTCCTGGGTTTGTAAATATAAGACTTGATCAAAATTTTATCATTCCCAGAATAAACAATTTTGCTTTAAAAGGCCTTTCCTTTTGTCAAATTCCAAGGCCAAATTTTTCTATCCATCTCGGAGAAATTGCTTCCACCCTCCCTACCCATCTTTTCCAATCTTTTTGGGGTTGGTGGCCTAGTCAATCTTTTGCTTTTAAAATTTTCAACAGAAAGTATAAGCATGATTACATGTTTGGAGAAAAAGCACTTCATTCCCCTTTTCAGTCACTTTTGAACCATAATGCTTGTTGTCAAGTTATTAATCATTCTTGGTGGCTAGAAAAGGTGTTTAAAGATCAATTCCATCTTTTCTCCATTTTTGAGCATCAAGTGGGTCTAGTTTTGATTTTCCGTCTTTCAAGCCTTGATTTGTCCCCACTTGGTTTTTATTTGATCATCAGTCCCAAGGAGAACCAAATTGATTATGTGAGAGAAGCAAATGAAGAAGTTAATTTGTGTGAAAATGAACCGAATCACATGCCTTATGACTTCCCTCCATCCATCTCTGAGTTCAACTTGCATAAATTTTATGATCCTATCAGTTCTTTGATGGAGGGTGTTTGCATCAGACAATATTCTCTTTGGCATAATTTCATTTTGCTCCATTCGAATCCTTCTTCAATTTCTGAACAAGTCAGGAAGATTGTGCTCTCAATTTCATTAATCTTTAATCCAATCTTGACTTGTTTTATCAACAAAAATCAAAGAAGAATCATTAATGTATTTGATGAATGGTTGCACTGGATTTATGATTTTACCTAACATTTGTGCTGAATGGTTAGAGTAGGGTAGGTAGGACCAAATAAGCTCACTTGAGCAATAGGATTTGTGTGATTTTTCTTTTTCTGTGTGATGAGTATTGTCCCTTTTTCTTTTCTGCCTGGAGTATCTGCTTGTTTTCATCCTTTAGTGAGTTGAGCCTTGCTCCTTCCTAAGCTTATCTTTTCTCCTGCATGCATTTAAGAAATTGTAGTTAGCATTTCAATTGTTGGCTGCCTGTGCAAGTTGAGATTGCCTGATTAAAGAAGTTACTTTTTTCCTCCTGCACAGTAAATAAAAATGATAAATGAATAATATATGCCATGTTAGTTATATTTATATTTTGGTGCATTTCAGTTTATGCTTTAGATTAAATTTCAGTTCAGTTTTATTTTATATTTGTCCCATACATGCTCCATGATGGTATTCTAGTGTTTGTGAGAGCAGGAACAGGTGCAAGATAAAAGCCGAAAGCAAGGATGGTGTAGTGCTGGATTGAAGATTGATGCAGAGCAGTTCGAGACCAGAGATTCTGAGGTTCTCAAGCGCTCTCTCCCTTAGAGCACTTGTCCCAGCTGGAGCCAGATGTTATCACACCATAGTAGCAGGGTTACTATTCTTGTACAGCAGATATCTGCACATTTCAGAGCTTCCTTTTTCCAGAGCATGGCTACATATATTTTCGATCACTCATGATCAGAGCAGTACATTATTCAGATTTTATGACCTTGTGTCAAGGCTGAGCCTTGAGAGTTCAGATTTGATGACTGATGTGACCACTTATCCCATTACAGTTTCAGTTCAGTGCCTAGAGATGTACTTCAGCAGTGTTTCAGATGATGCATGATGATTGCTATTATGATGATGTTGTATGATCTATGGATATGTTCTCACTGACAGTAGATTATTAGCTTGTTGATTTAGTCATGATTATAGCATGTGCTTGGTATATTATTTATGATGTGGCAAACTATTTAAAATGAACTGTAAATCATAAAATGGACAATTGCTTGCACTTTTAGGTCATCTAACAAAACTTACTGGTATTTCACCTTACATAGACATGGTCTTTCCCGACACCAGTTGTCTGCTAGTGTAGGCTCCATATCCACTTGTCTCCATCCATACATGACCTTCCTGTTTGACTTTAAACCCTGACTTGTCTCATTTGACTTTCTGATACTGAGGACTTCCCTATTTTTCTACCTCTGTGTTTGGACCGCATCCCTGTTTATTCGTTGTCTCGGCTCTGAGTTGGTGACAAAACTTGCCTTTGGTGAGTTGGATTGTAGGCCTAAATCATTCTGGTCGGTTGTCCCGATGTTTGGCATTGGCTCGAACTCCCCCTAGTCACTTGAGATGTTGTTGGCTAAAACTGAAAGCTCATGTTCTACCTGTGGAAACTAAATGAATTCGCCCATGGAAACAAAAGAAAAAGGGCAAGAGCAATGAAAAGCTAAAATACTCCTCGAAGAGTATAAGAAAGGTCCAAAAAGCAATGGTTCTTAAAAGCTATATCTAAACAATTGCTGACCTTGTATAAATATATGAAAAACATGCCCTGGATGCAAGCTGCAACTAGTTGTGCTTCTCAGCACATCTGAAATCCGAAGGGTTATGTAGGCCAAAAAGGCCATGGAAATGAAATTGAATGATCCTAATGAACCTGGATCAACTTGCCTAAGTTGAATAAGCACTCTCTAAACAACTTATCCATCTGTGAGGCACAGCCATCCCCCGTGTTCTTTTGTCCAACACAGAGTTTGTAGCTTCCCCCTCTCCCAGTCCAAAGTATTTTTGAGTTGAGTTAGACAAGTCACACCCTTGGCCCAACCTTGCTACTAGCCTTCATCCTTCACTAGCAGTTTGACCATGTCCAATGGGTGAGTTTGTCATTTGAACTATGGTGCAAGTAATTTTATATAACAACGGAATATGTTAATATAATTAATGCCACTGAATGGAATTTGTACTTTGAGCTTAGCTATGGAATGATTAAAGAAGCATTGTCTTAGTCTACTGATGTGATTTATCCTTGATTATATATATTCTTGAGATCCGTGATGATGTGGACCATGTATGGATGATTATTGATGATGATTTATGGTCCCACATGTTTGATGATGATATCATATGATGGACATATGATACAGATGATGTTTGATCCAGTTCAGCAGGTTATTATCATTACAGATCAGCAGATTATACATTGTCCATATTTGGTGGACCCTACAGCTGGCCCATTAGGGCAACCCAGGGTGTATGAGTACTCATTCCTAGTGGATTTGGGTCTTCTGGATCCATTGAGACACCTATCTTTCAGTTCCGGGCACTTCTGACAGTGATTGATGCAGTTTTACACTTGTTGACCAGATTTGGGGCTGATTTCCCAGCCTGAGCAGCAGGGGCCCCGAGAGGCCGGTTCACCTAGGGCGCTGATGATGGAGGGGGTGGTCCAGCCACTTGTTATTACCATTTATCCCCCCTCCCGGAGAGCCTGGTGGGCTCAGATTGACAGCGCTAGCACCCTAGGAGGCAGTTTTGGCACTTTCACAGTTCCCGAGGCAGTTAAAAAATGGGATAAAGTGGTCACTGAGGAAATCGATTTGGGCAATTGAGGCAAGGTTTTGGCATTTGGTTTTCACAGAGGTCTTCCAGGGTGATCTCACTATCTTCCAGTCAGTTTTCACCATGTGGGTATCTCCAGATTGATCACAGGAGGACATTTACTGCTTGACTGTCATGGATTCTGAGGACAGTTTTGGTCATTATTATTATATTGGACATATTTTATTATTTTATTGTGCCTTGGGGTGAGCTATCAAGGATCTATACCTCCTAGCCCCACCATGTGCTTATTTTACCATGTCCTAGTCATCATGAGGTGGATTATTGTACTTTTTACCCCTCTAGTGGGATGACGTCACCCTCCATTGTACCATTTAGTGAGGGCGCTATTGTTATGTTGAGTGATCCATGTGATATTATGTTATGGATTCATCCTAGCCATTGATTGTATGATGAGATCTTATAATCTCAACCACTCATTTGATGTAGTATTATGAAGTGGTATAGGGTTTTGGTCTTTATTATCCTATATAAGGAGGAGACCCCCCATTGTAAAGCTCACCTTTGGAGCTCTGGAATATTGAAATAGAAGATTTTTTGTGGAGCACATCTCTCTTGGCTTGTGGATTCTCTTGCATATTGAATATAAAGTATCTCTTCTATGTATCATTGTGGATTTTTGTGTTTTTGCTAACCTTTTGACAGGAAAGTCGAATTGGAGAGAGGAGGGCGACTTTTGGAGGGTTATTGTTGGAGGGATCCACATATTCTCTCTTGGGTTGATCTTGTGACAGGGAGTATCATTATTGTATCTTCGTGACATAGTTGATGCTTTCTATTACATCTTTCTACCATTTTCATAATCATCTTGCTTGACTTGTTTCTTTGATCTTGTCTTGTAGGAGGAGGACGATTTGGCTATCTTGGAGAAGGGAGATTTGGTTGGAGCACTTGGATCTCACTCTTGAATATAAACATAGGAGAATGCTATCAACTTGCAAGGTGGCCATAAGCAAATTGAGGTAAGATCTACAAGGTATATGCCTCTTTCATCCATTCTATCTCCATTGGTCATAAAACCCTAATTAAAATCAAAACCCCAAATTTGGTATTTAGATCTACTTAGATCTACCCTTGCAATTGAAAAGATTTTAAGAACCCACCTCTATAGGATCCACCCCTAGTTGGATCTATAGTTTGGTGGTGATTGGCTAAAAATTGACACACCTTTCAATGCAAAAAGCCTTCTTGAACCTAAATCGATTTTCCTAAGAGAAGCTTGTTGGGTAAGATCTAGCACATGGGTAGGTGAGATCCCACTTGATTTGACATCTAGACACTTGATAACCTATACCCATATCTTTGCTTTGGTGAAAACTACCTTGTGGACATCTCTCCATGTTTTGTGGGGTTGAAACCCCCTTTTGATCTTCTTGGTACCTTAAAACTTAGATCTACTAAGATCTATCCGTTGGATTCACTTGAAACTTTGAAGGAACATAGATCGGGGTACTAACATCCCGGATCTACATTTTGGTGGCCATTGGACTTGGTTTGGTCCACCAAACCCACTTTTTGCCTCTCCTTGAGAAAGTCGCACCCCTTGGGAGTTTTGAGTTGGACCACTTCTAGGAAGTGGGTGTTGGAGATTTTCGTGGAATTGGAATGCCCATGCCTTGAAACCTAGGTCTAGACTATCCTTTTGCCCCGATCCACCTTGGGGATTGCATTCCTTGTTTTAAGGAATTGTGGTCCACTTTTGGTCATCACTCAAAAACCTAGATCTAGTAAGATCTAACCATTGGATCACATCCATTTCACTTGACTTGGCTTCTAGGTGTCCCGATCTACACTTTGACATCTTTCTTGACTCCATTAGCCCACTAAACAAGGCACTAGTCCTTCTCCAAGCAAGGCGCACTTCTTGGGATTAGTGTCAAACCCTAGATCTAGCACATGGGTAATCCTAGAACCAACTCTAACTTGTAGATCTAACCTAGATCTAGCCTATAGTACCATCTTCACACTTAACTTCACCTTGTGGGCCCACCTAGAACCATTTCACACTTCCCAAGGCAACAAGACCCACTTGTGTAAACACATGGTACTATACTTAGTAATCATACCCCATCAAGTGGCCTAAACCATACATAGGTTGAAACACTAACTATCCATGATACCACCTTCAACCATACCTTAAACATTAGGTCCACTTAGCCTTGCATTGGTTTCCGTAACTCATTACTTAACTACCCTTAGAAACCTTTGTTTGGGTCCAATCAACTGTGATTGGGGTATAGGGTCTCCCCCTTGGTCTAGTTATACCTTGACCTAAAGCGAAGAGTGCCTCGGTTGACGTGACTCCCACCTGCATTGGGAACCGTGGCATCTCTTAGTTCACCTCTTTAGTTGCCTATCTCCTCTACCGTCCCGGATGGGATACCTCTAGGGGCAACTACAAGTTGTGTGATAACAGAAACCTTCTTCTTTGATAAGCATCCCCAACGGTTTTGTTGTCATACCATTTCCTAATCTGTTCTCGAGGAGGCATTTCTCCAAGAAGCTTATTTACCTTGTCTGCGTCAATAGAACCCTTTCTGATCTCCTGCATATGCTCGTTAGATAAATTAAATTGCTTTCTTTCAAACAAATTACATACCTCAGAGTCATCGTCTTCGAAAGGAATGTTGTTCTTGATATACTCCATATAGTATGTGCAGGTCTTTTCGTCATGGAAGCTACGACATGCCCTGCAATAATATGGGAAATCACTTACCGCATTGGTAGGCTCCAAAGATGAACGAGGCCTTTGTTGTTGCGAAGGAGCTTTGTTGAAATTCTTTGGCAGAAATTGAGGCTGACTTGGTTGTTGATTCCCTACTAATTGCACAATTTGATTCTGCCTGGTAGTAGCTTGTTGACTCATGTCCACCCTTAGCTGCGTCATTTCTTCGATCAATACATTCATCGGATCAGGCCTTCATTGGGAGAAGAGGCCTTGTTCTTTGACTTTGGTTTAGCTCTTTAGTGGCTAGAAGTATCAGACCTTCCGGCTTCCCTCCTGTTAGTTTTTCTACTTTTAATCAATATTATCTAGGATCTTAACTGAAAGAATAACATGCACAGCATAACACAAGAGATACAAAGATTTTCCTCGGGGAAACCATAAAGGAGAAAACCTCGCAACTTCCTCAGAGATAGAATCTTCACCAATACAATATCACAAAATGGAAAACCCCAAAACAAGATAGTCTTCTGCAACTCCTCTCTCTTTCTCCTGTGCGAACTTGTCTTCTCTCTCTCACTAATGCGAACTTGAGTGAGTGAGTGTGTGTTCAAATGAGAGAGCCTTGCTCTCTATTTATTCTTTACTTTCAATTGACCTTTTTCACTAGCTAGGTCAGCCCCATCTAAACCTGACTGGGCCGAATTCTCTAGGAGACTCAATAACCCTAATACATTTGACTGTAGGGGGATCTATTGCCCCGACTTACAATGGAGGATTTACCTCAATGACTTTATATGATTAAATGTAATAATGGCATCTCCGACCGGAGGGAAAAACATCTCCGTTGGAGGTACAAATAAAATACAATAATAATAACAATATAAAATACAAGTGAATATCTTCTGAAGTTACAATTACATCAACACTCTCTCTTAAGTAGGAAGGTATTCTCTTGCCACGGTCATCAACATTGGATCATCATCAATGCTGGAACATCATCATCAACACTGGATCATCATCGTCGTTGCTGCTGCAATCCTCATCATGTCGATTATTGATTGGTGACATCTCTTGAATCTACTCGTCATAGGAAGTTCTACAAAGCTAGCCCTTTTTCATGCTGGATGTGGGCCTATCCCTCATGTAGGTCTTCATCATCTTTGCAAGCAAGCCATCAAGTAGGTATAGCCCAGGACTAGTCATTACATTGCCACTGCAAACACCTGCATCTCCTACTATCTCCTCATTGTCTTTAGATCATCTCATCATCACACAGAGCACAGCCTAGATGCACATTACATGTCCCACAACGGTCAGCCCGCGTCTACCAGCATGGGAGGACAAACCTGCCACCATGCGAGATCCTGCCTAGGCGCATACACAGTGCCTTATGACCGGTGGACGTCTCCAGTATGGGAGGACAAACCTACCACCATACGAGACCTCGTCTACCAACATGCGAGACTTGCGTCTACCAGCATGTGAGACTCATGTCTACCAGCATGAGAGGACTTTCCTACCATCATGCGAGACCCAACCCTTACATCTATCAACATGGGAGGACTTTCCTACCACCATGCGAGAATGGCTCATCCCTTACATCTACCAACATGGGAGGACTTTCCTACCACCATGCGAGAATGGCTCGGCCCTTACATCTACCAACATGGGAGGACTTTCCTACCACCATGCGAGAATGGCCCATGTGCATCTGCGTCTTCCGGACTCATCACTTCCTCTTGGAAGGAACCTCGATTTGGAGAACACCAAGCTTCTCTCTGAAGTACTCGAACTTCACTTTGGCTAACGACTTCGTTAACACATCGACTATCTGCTCGTCCGTCGCTACATACTGGAGCTTCACTGCTCCTCTTTGCACCATATCCCTGATATAGTGGTACTTGATCTCAATGTGCTTCGACTTGTCATGGAACACCGGGTCTCAGACAACTTCACACAACTCTGGTTGTCACAGAATATACAAGTCACCTTTAACTGGAGATCAAACAAATCAGACAGTAGCTTTCTAAGCCATACTACCTCACAATTAGCCGAACAAGCTGCAACATACTCTGCTTCGACTGTACTCAGTGCCACGCACGACTGCTTCCTGCTAAACTAGGAGATCATACCGGATCCCATACTGAAGCAACATCCCGAAGTGCTCTTCCTATCTGTGACACTGCCTGCCCAATTCGAATCAACATAACCTTGCAGGTTAATCTTCTGATTTGTGTCATACTTGAGCCCATAGTCAACTGTACCCTTCAGGCACCTCAATATATGCTTTGCAGCAATTAGGTGAACATCTTTCGGATCCGTCAGGAACTGGCTCAGGGTGTTCACAGCAAAGCATATGTTTGGTCTCGTGTTCGTTAGGTACATCAATGAACCAATCATCTGACGATACATCGTGGTATCGACTGACTCTGATGAAGCATCACATAGTAGCTTCAAGTTCGATGCCATGGGTGTGGCCATAGCCTTGCAGTCCATCATTCCGAATCTCTTCAGAGTCTCCACTGCATACTTTCCTTGTCCAAGGAAGATTCCATCCACACTCTGCCACACCTTCATGCCTAAGAAATAATGCATCATACCCAGGTCCTTCATCTTAAACTCTGCGGCAAGCTTCCTCTTCATATCTGCAATAAGCTCATCCTCCCCTGTTACAAATAGGTCATCTACATAGAGTAGAAGTATCACTAGATTTCCCACCTCAGCCTTGTAGTAAAGGTTGGAATTTGCTTTACTCTTGGTAAAGCCTAAGCCCATTAGGAAGCTATCCATCCTGCCGTACCACGTCTTGGGTGCCTGTTTCAATCCATACAAGGCCTTCTGCAATTTTCACACATGAGTTTGCCTGTCATGTGTCTCAAATCCAAGTTGCTGCTCCACGTACACTTCCTCTTCAACTACACCATTCAAGAATGTTGTCTTGACGTCCATCTGGTGTACCTTCCATTTCATCACTTCGGCCAGTGCTAGTACAGATCTGATGGAAGTGTATCTCGCCACAGGTGCGAATGTCTCCTCATAGTCTATGCCTTCCTTCTGGGAGAAGCCATGTGCTACAAATCTTGCCTTGTGTTTCTCAATGCTACCATCCACAACATGCTTGATCTTGTAGATCCACTTCGAAGTCACAACAGACTTCCCTTCTGGTCTCGGAACTACCTCCCCGACATCATTCTTCATAATCGATTAGTACTCCTTGATCATGGCATCCTTCCATTCTTTCTTCTCTGCTGCTTCCTCATAGTTGGAAGGCTCTTTGTCAATGATGTCGCACAATAGGGCTACATAGCTGGAGTATGGCCTAGGTCTCTTGCTTTCTCTGTGCATCCCCTCTGGAGCGCCATACCTCTCTCCATCTTGTATTGCCTCTTGTACCCATGCTGGTTTCCTCTTGTGGGAGTTCTCATGAGGTGGGTCTACAAGTTCTTGTGGTTCTTCCATTTCGCGGTCTTAATGATCTTCTGGAACTGTTTCCTCCATCACTGAATCTCGAATCCTGGGAACTTCAGGTTCTTCAGTCTCTTCAATAGGTAGTTTTCTGGATTTGTTTTATGCTGAGTCTTCATCGAATGTCACGTCTCTGCTGATGTCTATCTTCTTGAATCCTGGGAAGTATATTCGGTAGGCCTTCGAAGTTTCATTGTATCCTACGAATATTCCCTTCTTTCTTGAAGGATCTAGCTTCATCCTCTTCTCCTTCGTAATGTGTATGTACACTGGGCAACCAAATATCCTGAGATGGCTGACTTCTGGTTTCTCTTTGGAGAATACTTCTTCTAGAGTCTTGTTATCTAGTACTCGATGAGGAGTACGATTCTGTACATACACCGTTGTCCTTGCAGCTTCTGCCCATAAGTGCATCGGAAGATCCTGGTCATGAAGCATTGCTTTCGTTGCTTCCATTATTGTTCTATTCTTTCTTTCTGCAACGCAATTCTGTTGTGGATTGTAAGGAGTGTTCAACTCTCTCTTAATCCCAGATTCTTTGCATAGGTTTTTGAAATCTTCTGAGGTGAATTCTTCTCCATTATCTGATCGAAAGGTCTTGATCTTCTTCTCAGTGTGATTGTCGATCTAGGCTTTGAATTCCTTGAACTTGCTGAATACTTCATCTTTAGTTTTCAAGAAGTATATCCAAGTCTTGCAGGAAAAGTCATCAATGAATGAAACATAATATACATACCCACTTAATGAGCTGGATGACATGGGACCGCATACATTGGAGTGGATGATCTCCAATATCCTTTTCGCTTTGCTTTCACTGCTTGGAAATGTCTTCTTCACGTTCTTTCCTTTCGCACATCCTTTGCAAACGCCTTCATGTTTAGTTTGAATTTTTGGAAGTTCTGCAATTGCTTTTCTTGCAATGGGTAGTGCTCTATAGTGCACATGTGCAAGCCTTCCATGCCATAGTTCACTTGGCTCCATGGAGTCATGAACCAAGGCTTGTTCAGGTTGGCCCTTTAATTTGTACAAACCTCCCTCTTGCTCTCCAATCACAATCGCATCATCTATTGTCTTTCCCTTTGGCCACATTAGGACTTGGCCATTTTGAATGCAACTCTCATACCTTTAGCATCTAGTGCTGATATGGAGAGAAGGTTCTTCTTTAGTTCTGGAACATATAGGACATCTTTCATCTTCAGAGATTCGCCAGAGTCTAGCTTGTATGGAGCTTCTCCACTTCCTTTTATGGGGTATTGGTAATCATCCCCAAGTTTTACCTTGTGAGGTGACTCATGCTCAGATAGATTTATGAAAGATTCTTTGTATCCTGTCATATGCTTGGAAGCTCCACTATCTACAAACCAATCATTACTCCCATGTGTGACAGTGCCTGTGAGTGCTGAGATCAAGATATATTCTTCATCACTTGAAGATTCATCACTTTCTTCTCTGGTTTTCTTCCTTGTAGGTTCATCATCTTTCGTGGTGTGAGCATGGTGTCTTTTCTTGTTGGTCTTCTTTTTGTGGGAAACAATTTTGTTTCTGGGACAATCTCTGGAGTAGTGTTCCTTCTCATCACATGTATAACATCTAATGTTGGATAGATCTCTTCTGGATCTTCTATAGTTCTCCCTCTGATTTTGATGGTGTTTCTCCCTCTTACTGTGATGATGGTGCTCTCTTTTGTTATGATTTCTTCTGGCGTGTGCTCTGAGAGCTTGATCATCATTTGCTCCCACCTTCTCTTCTCGTGCCACAAGTCGAGCTTCTTCTTGTCTACATTCTTCCCATAGTCTACTGAATGTGATCAACTTCTTTCTAGCACATATCCCTTGAATGAATGAGTCCCATGATCTTGGGAGACCATTCAAGGTGGTCATCACGATCTCTCCTTCTTCTACCTTTTCTCCAACTGCTTCAAGTTGCTCCTTGATCTGTGAGACCCTTGTGAAATAGGATTGCATGGTCTCTGCATTTTGAATCTTCACATTCTTAAGCCGGTTCCTCAAGGTCATCTTCCGATTGATGTTCTTCCCTTCAAATAGCTTCGTCAAAGCATCGAACATCTCCTTAGGTGTTTTCAAGGATGACACATGTGGGATGAGATGATCCTTAATGGAGTCTGTAATAATTCTCTTGGCCTTAACCAAGTTCTTCTTGTGGATAGCTTTAGCCGCATCTTTCTCTTGTGTTGGAACCTCTTCATTTACATACTTGTCCAAATCATTTTCTTCAAGGACAAGAGCAATCCTATACTTCCATGCTCAAAAGTTATCAGCCCCTTCAAGCTTGTCCTCAAGCTTGGTGAGGTGAGACATATTGAATGAGTACTTCAAATGGAAATAACAAAGCTTTTAGGTCTTACCACTTTTGAGATGCCCAAACTGGTTTTAGAGCTGGCTGGCCTAGGGTTTGTCAGAGAAACCCTAATTTTCCAAACTTGGAATTTGGAACTTCTGATTGGACAGGAAGATGCACCTCCTCAAGGCAAGTTGTCCAATGTACTCACTTTTTGAAATCTATGAGCAGAATCCCAAAATAGCTGATGCCCTAGTTTTCCTCCGGCAGTAGTGACGAGTCCAAAAATGAAAATTCTCGAAATTTGATTCTGCTTCGACAGAAAGATGCGCCCTCCTAGGGCGAGTTAGCCTAGCCTCCTTTTTTGAATGATCTGTGGAGAGAAGACCTCAAACTTAGAAGCCCTAGCTTCGCGCAATTGCACAATGTCTTCTTTTCAGGTTAGCTCTGAAACCATGTTAGTTTTTCTATTTTTAATCAATATTATCTAGGATCTTATCCGAAAGAATAACAAGCCTAGCATAACACAAGAGACAAAGATTTTCGTCAGGGAAACCATAAAGGAGAAAACCCTGCAACTTCCTCAGATATAGAATCGTCACCAATACAATATCACAAAATGGAAAACCCCAAAACAAGATAGTCTTCTGCAGCTCTCTCTCTTTCTCCTATGCGAACTTGTCTTCTCTCTCTCACTTATGCGAACTCAAGTGAGTGAGTGTGTGTCCAAATGAGAGAGCCTTGCTCTCTATTTATACTTTACTTTTGGGGTGACCTTCTAACTGACTAGGTCGGCCTCAACTAAATTGACTGGGCCGACTTCTCTAGGAGATTCGATAATACATTTACATTTGACCTTTTGGGGATCTATTGCCTCGACTTACAATGGAGGATTTTACCTCAATGACCTAGTATGACTAAGCATAATAATGACATCCTCGAATGGAGAAAAAACATTTCCGTTAGAGGTACAAATAAAATGCAATAATAATAACAATATAAAATATAAGGGAATATCTTCCGAAGTTACAATTACAACAATAGATGCATGGGTAAGTCTTGATCATGGATCATTGCCTTCACTGCTTCTATGATCGTTCTATTCTTCCTTTCAGCTACACCATTCTGTTGTGGATTATAGGGAATAGTAAGCTCCCTCTTAATCTCTGTTTGTTTACAGAAATCTTTGAAATCGCCTGAAGTGTATTCCCCTCCATTATCTGTCCTTAGAATCTTTATCTTATTTTTTGAGAGATTTTCTACAAGAGCTTTAAACTCCTTAAACTTTTCAAAGACTTCATTCTTATTCTTCAGAAAATAAATCCATGTTTTGTGGGAGTAATCATCAATAAAAGAAGCATAGTAAACATACCCGCTTAGTGAAGTGGTGGACATAGGTCCACAAATATCTGAGTGAATAATATCCATAATACCTTTCGCTTTGCTGTCGCTGCTTGGAAATGGATTCTTCGTACTCTTTCCTTGAGCACATCCTTTGCATACTCCTTCATGATCAACCTGGATTTCTGGTAGTCCAGTCACCACCTTACTTACTATTGGTAAGGCTTTGTAGTGTACATGAGCTAGTCTTCTATGCCATAGCTCATAAGGGCTCATGGCACTGGTCTTCAATGCTGTATCTGCATGATCCTTCAGTTTGTAAAGTCCTCCTTCCACTCCAATGACTACTGCATCATTTATGGTCTTTCCCTTTGGCCACATAAGAACTTCACCATCTATAAATGCAATTCGAAGACCTTTCTTATCTAATGCTGAAATAGATAGAAGGTTCTTCTTCAAACCTGGTACATAAAGTACATCCTTCATGTTCATGGACTTTCCAGAGTCCAATTTGTAAGTGGCTTTTCCCATTTCTTTGATGGGATATTGATAGTCATCTCCAAGCTTTACCTTGTGTGGAGATTCCTTCTGAATGAGATGTGAGAGGGATTCTTTGTATCCTGTCATATGTTTTGAAGCTCCACTATCTACTAGCCAAGTATCACTTCCATGAGATACTAAACCAGTGTGGGTTGGTATTAGAACATATTCTTCACTGGAGTCTTGATCTTCTCTGTTTTTGACTTGTTCATCATACTCACTATCTTCCGCTGCATGAGCATGAAATCTCTTCTTCTGCTTCTTATGATGTCCAAATTTGTTTGGACAATATCTTGCAATGTGTCCTTTCTTGTGACAAGAGTAACATTCAACTGAAGATAGGTCTCTCTTGAACTTCTTTTTCTTCTGAGGTTTTCTTGGAGAGTCCTCATGGGAACATACATTGTTCTTCCTTTTCCTTCCAACTTTGGCATGAGTTACCAAAGCTTGATCTTCATTGTCGTTTGGTTTCTCCTCTCTCACTGCTATTCTTTCTTCCTCTTGCACACACTCTTCCCATAGTTGTCTGAATTGGATCAATTTCTTTCTAGCACAAATGCCACGACCAAATGGTTCCCAATCTCTGGGGAGACCATTCAGAGTGGTCATCACAACTTCAACATCCTCTACCATGTCTCCAATAGCTTCTAGTTGTTCTTTTATCTGGGACACTCTGGAGAAGTATGAGTGCATGGACTCAGACTTCAATATCTTCACTCCCTTGAGTTGATTTCTCAAGGTCATCTGCCTATTAATGTTCTTCCCTTCAAATAGGTTGGTCAGGGCATCGGACATCTCTTTTGAGGTCTTCTTGGAAGACACTTGGGGGATCAAGTGATCATTGATGGAATCAACAATGATCCTCTTTGCCTTGACCATATTCTTTTTATGCCTTGCTTTGGCTTCATCTCCCTCTGGTTCTGTAAGTCCTTCCTTTATAGAGTCTTCTAGGTCATGTTCTTCAAGGATGAGCATGACTCTATACTTCCATGCCCTGAAGTTCTCAGCTCCCTCAAGCTTTTCATCAAGCTTGGTATTGCTAGTCATCTTGATATAATGAGTACTTCAAATGGAAATAGAATAGATTTGAGACTTACTAGAAAAGTTGTCCTTCTGAAAACTGCTTCTACCTTGACCTAGGGTTTGTTAGAGAGACCCTAATTTTCCAACTTCAGGATTTTGGAAAACTGAATGGATGAGCAAATTCGCCTCCTCAAGGCGAGTTGAGCAAAGTATTCTTTCTCCCAATTCTGTGAGCAAATGATCCAAAAACTTGATGCCCTATTTCTCTTGGGCTGTAGTGGGGGACCCAAAAATGAAAATCCTCAGAATTGAAATCTACTTCGACAGAAAGATGCGCCCTAGTGAGGCGAGTTAGATGCACTCTCTTTTTCAGCTGATCTGTGGAGGGAGCTCCTGGAACAAGAAGCCCTAGTTTCTGCAGTTACGGACGCTGCACAATGTTTTCTTTCAGGCCTGCTCTGATACCATGTTCGTTTTTAGTTGTTTAGCATTTAACATTAAACAATTTATCACTGAAAGAAATACAAGCACAACATGAACACAATATTTCTCTTGGGGAAACCACAAGGGAGAAAGCCCCGGCAAAATCTTCCTCAATATAGAATTCACAAAGTACAAAGATAAACCCCAAGACAAAATCAACTACTCCTCCACTTGTGCGAACTTCTCTCTCTCTCCTATGTGAACTTGTGTGAGTGAGTACAAATGAGAGACTATTTATATTCTTCCGTTGGGGTGACTTTTCCCCAACTAGGCCGACTTCACCTAACTGACTGGGCCGACCTCTCAAATACATAGTATAATAATCTTTTCTGGGTTCTTCTAGGGCGACACAAGACCTAAGGTTTACATTGACTCTTTCAATGACTCTTACATTATTAATTACATCAATGACATCTCCTGAAGGAGGAATACAATAATACAATCGACAAGTACAAATAGAATATCTTCCGCAGTTACATTTCTTTAACACCATTCACTCTTGATCCTCACCTATTTCACTTTCACATTTCCCTAGGAGATCTTGAGTAGGTTCGCTAGCCGTCATTGGTCAGCTAAGGTCTCCCCCCTTGGTCTTGCTTAGGCTAGATCTAAAGTGAAGAGTGCCTCGATTAGTGTGACAACCAATTGCATTGGGAATCATGGCATCTCTTGGGTCACCTCTTTAGTTGTCCAACACCTCTACCATCGTGGATAGGATCACCTTTTGGGACAATTACAAGTTGTGTGATAACATGTACAAAATAGTTAGTAACAGGTACTACGTGACCTTCATTGATGACTAGTCCCGGAAGACATGGATTTACTTCTTGAAGTCTAAGGAATCAGAAGAGGTTCTAAACAAGTTCAAAGAATTGAAGGCCTAGGTTGAGAACCTATTCGGGAAAAGGATAAAGGTTTTTAGGTCCGATAACGGAGGAGAGTACACCTCCTCAAATTTCAGTGATTTCTGTAAGGAAGTAGGAATCAAGAGGGAGTATACCGTCCCTTACAACCCTCAACAAAATGCGGTTGCAGAAAGAAAGAATAGACCTATAGTTGAGGCAGTCAAAGCCATGATCCATGATCAAAATCTACTGATGTCTCTATGGGCAGAAGCCTGGGGATTTTTAGGGCTCCTGAAATTTCATCCTAGGGTTTTTAGGGACAAATAGGGCAAGACGAAATTATAGGAGGAAGGGTCGAAAATTTAGGGAGGCCAAAAAATGCAATTTATTTTTTTTTAAAATTTTTAGGGTTTTGATCATAAAATTGCAGACCTAATTCTAACCCTAATTCTACCATGAAAATGCAAAATTTTAACCTTAAATAAAAATTACAAATGTACAAAATTCAGATTTTAGGTTAAAAAAGTAGATGAACAACCTAGGGTTTCAAAATAAAACTATCTACCAAACCCTAGGGCATCAATGAGAGGAGTTACCCTCCTTGAGATGGTACTTGGCAAGCTTGGCAACTAGGGCTAACCACAACAATCTCTAGGATTAGTTGAGGAAACCTAGCCTTAGCAAGACTTGAAGACCTAAAGGTCAAGCTTGAATGCAATGGTGACCAAAGACAAAAATGAAATACAAATCAAGACAAAATGAAGCAACAATAACTTCCATTCAACCCCAATAAGCATTACTTTCATACAAATTGACTAAGAGACATCAAACCAAAAGTATAGATACCCCCAAGTGCATGTGTTAAGCAAACAACTCTAGCCTCACCTTAGCAATGGCATGAACAATAGTAAAATTTCCAAGAAATGCTTCAAACTTGCAAAATAACCTTTATCAAGGAGTGTGCATCCCTTCAAAGAGCCCTAGTTAGGGCAAATAACAGACATAATGAAATTATCCCAAGAGTTGATGATGAAAATGAAGTGAGGAGATTGAATTTATATGATCTCACACTCACTTTTACATAAAATAAGGTCAATTTAATATTAAAAATGTCAACTTAAAATTAAAACAAAAATAATATAAAATAATGATAAAAGTGGGTAAATTGGGTGTTTTTCTCCAGATTTGACCCAAACATGAGCAAAATGGTTGAACAAGGCCAAATTTGACCAAATTGAAGGCTAGATTGCATGGGGGGGGGGTTGTCATGCCCCGACTAACCCCATCAGTAATGAAAAGCCCTCAACGCCCCCCCCCTTATCAAGCATTACAAGCTGCCTAGGAAGATGATGTCATCCTTTGTAGGAGGGCCCAGAGAGAGGGCATTGGTGGAATGGAGGACCAGGATGGTGCTGGAGGTGCTCTAAAGGATGAGTATATGCCTCGGTGCTGAAGAACCTGCCGCTGGAGTGATAAAACAAGGTCGGGGTCATGTGACCCAGTGACCCACCCTTGGAAGCCCTAGACACCAACCTTAGGGTTTGAAACCCTCTTATGAGGCAGTCAGCGATGCCGTTAAGCCATAGTACTTCCAGAGGGTCTGTCCATAACCCCACCTCAGAATAAGCCGACTAAACACCCCTCCTGGTAAAAAAAAAGACATCCTCTCCTTGGGTCACCTCTGCAGGTATGTTGGTGCTGGTACCATTGTAACAGAAGGCTTTGGTTCATAAAAGAAACCTCCACAAGCAGTTAAACTAACAACTAAACTGTATACCCAAAAACAAATCTGCATTGCTATTAAGAAAATCTGCTTACTGAAAAACGAGAAAAACTGCCTGTTGGCCTGCTGTATGGCCATGTTATGTACAACTGTATAGACTGTTTTGTATGACTATATGGACTTGTTCTCATGGAATCCGTATGACTATACATAATCACCTCTACAAAGTTGCCTGCTGTTTTTTTCCTGCTTCCTGATTGTAGCTCCTCTCCTGCTCTCTAAAGATGCTGCATTGATGAACTAAGTCACTGTTGCCGCCAGAACACTCACCCGGGGGTTATTGTAGCAGAAATCTTCAAGCTGCTTAGGTGCGTTCCTTGGGGGTAAGTCTCGAGTCAAGTATTGTCACTTGATCTTGACTCCTCCGTTTAGGCAGAACTCCTAACAAAGCCAAGGGGGGTAGTCCCTATGAGTTACTAAGGCTATTTAAGCGATTAGTTTGAATGGGTAAGTTGTTTAGGGGTTTTGAAATAGATTGACTGAAAGCAAAAATCACTTGCAAATATAAATTAAGATCAACAGCATAAGATAGTTATAAGTAATATAAGATCTGACAAAAGATTGAAATACTGTAAACAAGATCAGTGCCAAAATGGAGTTGAAATTGCGTGCTGTTGTATTGTAAATGTTTTGCGAGTGCTTCTTGGTCAGTTTTAATTTATTATGAGATGAGATTTGATTACGGGAAAAGGAGAGCTCTAGATATACCGTGAGGTATGAGGAGTAATGTCCAGAAATTAATTAAAGGTGGCTCCTCACGAAGATGTGTGGGCTGGAACAGAGTCTTGGGGGGATGTTCAACACTACAACAACAAGGATGTAGCCTAATGGGGCTCCGATGTCACTTTCTAGTGGTTCCCACTTCTTCTGAGAAATTTCCCCACACAATGTTTATAATTAAATCGAGTGCTGGATTTTCACTATGTTAGCGTCATCGATTTTATTAATGTGAGTGTTTAGTGAAATGTGAAAATTTAGGAAAGCTGCTCCAACTCTTTTCTGATTTCTCGAGGACCAGGCCAATGCCCGCAAAGGGAAAGAGCATACTTCGAGTAAACAACAAAATGTTTATTCCGATTGATAAAAAAGTAAGCAACTGAAATAAAAGTGTTATGCTATTACTAAAGGCAAGGAATCTCTTTTCTGATCATCTGGTCACGTACTCAGGCAAAGCCCTTTATGTGACGGTGAGAGCATACTTCAGGAGAGCAATGCCGGGTTCGTTACTTTAAAGAAATGCAAAGACTGAAAGTAAAGTGAACTAATTACTACACCACGAATATATTTTCCCTTTTGGTACTTCGGTAGAGCGTGGTGGGTTAGTATTTGTTACTTCGGCAAAAATACTTGAAAAAATAAAACTTGCTTGAAATGCAAAGTATACTGCATGCAAAAAGGTTATTAGATGTTCCTATGTTTTGAGTACGTTTTGAAGGCCAATATTTGGATCAGACACTTCAAAAGTTAATTTTAACCTTACTTTGATTTAGTAAACTAAAGAAAAAAACTAACTAAGCAAAAATTGAAATATCACACAAAGACGCAAGACCCCCCAGGGGGGTTGGGGTGTGGGCGTTGGGTAGTGTTTCCACTGGAACACGCACCAGGGGTTATTGCAGCAGAAATCTTCAAGTGCTATTGTATTGTAGATGTTTTGCAATTGCTTCTTGATAAGTTTTAGTTTATTATAGGATGAGACTTGATTACGGGAGAAAGGGGGCCCCAGATATACCGTAAGGTACAAGGAGTAATGTCCGGAAATTTAATTAAAGGTGGCTCCTCACGAAGATGTGTGGGCTGGAATGGAGTCTCAAGGGCGGTGTTCAACACTACACCAACAAGGGTGTAGTCTAATAGTGCCCCGAGGTCGCCTCCCAGTGGTTCCCGCTTCTCCTGAGAAATTTTCCCACACAATAATTATGTTCTTAGTGCCAAATTTTCGCTATGTTCAGGGTAGTTAATTTTATTAGTATGAGTTGTTTATTTAGATGTGAATAATTAAAGAGTAGTTACAACTCTTTCTGATTTCCCACAGGTCCAGGCAAATCCTTGCAAGGGGAAAGAGCATACTTTCAGTTGGAACTAAATGTTATTCCGTTTTGATTGCAGAAAAGATAAATAACTTAAAATAATATGTTATGCTAATTACTACAGGCAAAGAGTCTATTTTCAGATCATCCAATCACGTACTCAGGCAAAGCCCTTTATGTGACGATGAGAGCATACTTTGGGAGAGCCATGCCAAGTTCGTTACTTTGAGAAAATCAAAGATTGAAAGTAAAATGTTGGACTAATTACTACACCACAAATATCTTTTCCCTTTCGGTACTTCGATAAAGCATGGTGGGTTAGTATTGATTTTCTTGGCAAAAATACTTCGAAAAAATGAGATCTACTTGATATATACAGTATACTGCCTGCAAAAAATAGAAAATAAGTGTTCCTACGTCCTGAATGAGTTTGAAGGCCAATATTTGGATCAGACACTTCAAATGTTAAATTTTAGTACTAGATTGATTTATTAAAATAGGAAATGAAATCTGTTAGAAAAAATCACTCCACGAAAATTTTGCGAATACCCCCAGGGGGATGGGTTGTGGGTGCTGGGTAGCCCACCTGCTCTTCTTTTTATTTATGATTTACAATGAACTTGAAAGAAATAAATGTTTTGGATCTTTACAGATCTAGATCCAAAAGCTTACAAAAATACAAATGTAAATTACCCAATGAAATTAGGAAGCTCCGGGAAGCTTTGGATTGGCCTCAAACTTGATTTTTTGCCACTAAAGTCCAAAAACCTGTTAAAAACAAATTTAGGACAGGGAATGAATTAGTGTTTAAAAAAGCCCCAATTCACTTTAAAAGTTAAAGTGATTTGGGTGAACTAGAAAAATTATTGAAAAAATTCTAAGTTAAACTACTTACAAAAATGACTAAAAGAACTCAAAAGGACAAGTCCGTTTGAGGATCTTGGCTTGCTTTTGAGGGCAGCCAATGAAGCACTTTTAACTTTTGCTAGATAAACTTTTTAAAAGCACAAATTAACTTCGACTTCAAGCCTCAAATTTGTTTTTCAATATAATGACTTGCAAGAAGGAAAACTACTCAATACTAGATCTAACTTGTAAAATGAAACTTTTTCTTGAAGATTTAGATCTAGAAACTCACATCAAATCTACTTATGATATAGATCTAAGCTATAGATTTGAATGCTTGCTTAAAAAAAATTTGAAAAAAGGAAGTTCTTTGAAGTTTGAAGGAGGAAGAGAGGAGAAGTTTTGCTTGTTGCCGAAAAGATTAACCAAGAGGCTTCTTGGTGGGATGTCGAAGGACTATGTCTAAAGGGTACTTGGAGATGAGAAGAAGCAAGCTAGATCATCTCTTCTTCCAAGCTTAGGTTACCTGCAATCTAATCATACACTTGAACCCATACCCATGAGATCCGATAGTATATATAAAATAGAACAAATGAACATGCATATAAACTTATAAGCATGTAAACTATAGATCTCTAATCACATATATCTAAGAAGAAATAGAAAGTAAGCTTACTAACTATCTCTTTTCTATCAATTGATAACAACCCTATCAAGATCAGATTCACAAGATACATACACAAGAAATGTAAAAAATTCACAAGTTACTTCAGCATAAAACCATGACAATGTTCATCCAACACAATGGCACCACACACTTAGCCTCCAAAGCTTTTCTTTATTGAGCAAATGAACAATACAACATTACAATGGGCAAGCGCTTCTCCTTGACTCTAACTAGCTTGCAATGAGAGAGTGGTCTTGCTTTTATAGTCTTGAGAGCACATGAGGGGCGAATAGCTCAAGGAGAGAAGAGCGAATGAGTTTTAGAGATTTGAGGGATTGACATCCTACTGATTTATGAATAAGTGGGAGTGAGAGTAAAGAGGGAGACGCCACCTCACAAGAGGTGCGCCCCCTCCACATTGGGATGTCCTCCCTCCATCCACGAGATGCCACATCACCCAATCACCCACGTGAAGGAGAAGTGCGCCGCTCTCTTTGGGGGATGACTCGCTCCTTGCTTTAATTGGTTGGGATTTGGTTGATGAGGTGGGTGCCACTTCAAAGGGAGGTGAGCCCCCTCTGCATTGTTTTCTCCACCCACCAGTGCAAATCGCCCACGGCCCAACACATTACGTATTCACATGTAGAGAGGGAAGGCACATCCAAATGATATATGAGGTCGCTAGCCTAAGTTTTGGCTTTATAACACATGCTTTAATCAAACCACTAAGTCGCCTTTCACTTGGGATGGGATGCCAACTAATTTGGCACATGCCCATTGACTTTTTTTTAATATTTTTTTATTTTTCCTTTGGTGCAATTTGGTTTTTTTAGCATTAAAATGCCATTTTGTCGCATCTTTAAGGAATAATGCTCCCAGAGGCGATATAATCACCCGGATCATGGAGAAAGTGGGTCCTAGAGTAAAGAGGTCGCTATGAGTGTGAAAACGAGCATCCCCACGCCAAAATCCGCCTTCAGACCACGCTTTTATTACAATTTGAATTTTTCCATTTAAACCATTAAAAAATGGCTTAAGTTTACGGAAAAAAATATTTTTCTCGGAAATTAAAAATATCTTAGGGGGACCTAGCACATGTCCATACGACTCAATTTTAATATCTAGGATGGTAATATACATTGACACTTGAACTCTAATAACCCCCTAAGTCCGATAAATCATGCTGACCACCCCAACTTTGGAGGTATGAGTGAAAAACTCGAAAATGATATGTCGTTTATTCAACAACATATAACTGACAAGGGAAAAAACACTCTGGGCTAGTCGAACTAATAACCAAGTTCTAGGAAAGTCGAGTCCTTTACAAAACCATCATGCTATGACATTTTTTTACGATTTCCCCGCAGGGCATGGACATGTGATTTTATTAAAAAAAAGGCCAAGGTGGGTTGCTAGGACTTATGATCTTTTGACTATGAACAAGTAAACTTGTTCTATCTTCACAGGGTCACTTGAAATCACCTAAGTGCAACTTAGTTGATAATAGGTAGCCCACTTGCTTTTTTTATTATTGCTTATTACAATCGAGAAATGCTCGTGATCCTTTGTGAAAATAGGATCACTAAGCTTACAAAGCTTTAGAAAAACAATTTTTATGAACAAGAGAGGTCCTGAGAATCTGAGATGCCCTGGATGGCCAAAAATTCGAAAATTTGCCATAGTTTCTCTCTTTTTTCTTCAACCTGCTATAAACCAGCAAGTTATTAGTTCCTAAAATTTCCCAAAAGTTCCCCAAAACACTTTAAAAGTGCTTTTGGACAACGATTTTTTTTTACTAAATTTGTGAAATTTTGTCGAAGTGTAAAATGCAAAAATGAACACAAGAAAGCAAGCTTTCTTGTGGATCTTGGCTTGCCTTTTGGGACAGCCAATAAAAACACTTTTAAATTGCTAGATATGAAGCTTAAACCAATTAAAAGACTCCTTTGCACAAACTTCAAGATTTACTTTAAACTAGCTTGCATAAAGAGAGGCTCACTGCTAGATCTAGATGTAAAATCAACCTTTAACAAATACTTAGATCTAAGCATGCAAAACTATAACTAAGTCTGATTTTTTTAAATGGAACTTTAAGAAATATATCAGATCTAAACTATAGCATGAGAACAAGTAACAATTTAAATCTTTGAAAGAAGAAAGAAGGTGGAAAATAAGGCCCTTGGAACTTGGGCGATGGGGTCTTTCACAATAGCGTTGAAAGTGGACTATGTTGTCTTATGATAAGAGACTTGGAGGATGAGAGAAACATATGAGATATCCCCTCAATCCAAGCAAAGCACCTGAAACAAAACCCTTACACTCGCCAAAAACTTGTTAAATCATTAGTAAAAACCCATGCTAAAGAAAAGATGAGCATACATAAAGACTTATAAGCATGCAAATCCTTGTTCTTGAACATAAATTATTAAAAAAGTAAGAAACTATCCTACTCAGTTGTTCTGATTAATACTAACCCTTTGGAACACTATTGATTGATAAGAAGCCAACAATATGCAAGAATTACTCTACAGTTACCTCAATAACAATGCATGCAACAATGCTCATCCACCTTGATCCAATGACACAATAATATACCTCCAAAGCTTTTTATTCACAAAGAACTCAGCAAAAAGATTACACTTGAGAGTAGAGGTTCCATACATTCCATCTCAAATGAGAGGAATGGACCTTGCTTATATAGCAAAAGAGAGAGGGGGGGCGCATTCACTCCAAGAGGAGGGCACAATCCTTAACTAAGCGTAGAGTGCGTTAAATTGAGAAGAATAAGGGATTGGTTTGACTTTATTGATGAGAGGTGGCACTATCTCTACCAAGAGAGACGTGCCCTCTCTTTGGAAACTTCACACTCCAACCACTCGTTGCCAAATCATGAGATATGTGCCACCTTGAGAGGGATGGTGCATCCCTTAACTTTAGCACAATGCCACCTCACCAAACCGAACTCAATCAAGTCGTTATTCACTTCAAGGAATTTTCCCTCCACTTCAGATAAGATATGCCAACTCATTTGGCACATGCCAATTCAATTTAATTTCTTGGGCTTTGTGTATTTTTTAGCATTTTTTTGCCATTTTGTTGCCTCTTTAAGAAAAAATGCTCTAAGTGATGACCTAATCACCCAAAACATAGGAAAAGCGGGTCCTAGAGTAAAGAGGACGCTCTGAGTGTGAAAACGAGCATCCCAACGCCAAATTCCGCCTCCAGACCATACTTTTATTACAGTTTGAAAATTTCCAATTAAACCATTGAAAAAATGGTCTAATTTTACGGAAAAATTATTTTTCTCGGAAATTAAAAAAAACTTAGGGGGACCTAGCACATGTCCATATGACTCAATTTTAATGTGCAATTTACACAGACTCACTTGAAACCATCTAAGTGCAACTTAGCTGGTAACAGTCACCTCTCGACAAAGCTTGTCTTTTGTATGTATGTATGTTTAAACCCTTCATCTTGATCTACGTTTATACTTGGGATGAAACCCTAATCTGCCAAAACCTTAATCTTTCAATGAGATGTATGGTTGAGTTTATTCTAAATCATTAGTGTATAAAGATGCACTTTATTAGACTCAACAATGAAATATAAGACTTTTACTTTATTACTAAAGTGAATTACAAAATAGATTTAACTCAAATTACTTTTGACACATTTAAATTCAACCTACGCTAAAGTTCCTATCCTAGCTACATTCTTCAACATGACCGCCGGGATGAATTCCTCTCCTTTGACTAGGATGGTTGTGAAGTCACTAGCAAAGGACTATTGGCTAAAATTATCTTGAGTGTGGACTCTGTTACCAACTTTTTGTACCATAGTTGGATTTTCTGGAGAGCCGCCATTTGACAAACATGATGAATGTTTGATTCCAGTGTATCAGATGATCCAGCATTTTGTAGCTAGCCAGTTGTGGTTAGCTTGTTTTGTTTTTTGAGTCGACATGACCATGGCCCCATGGGGGTTTGTAATAAAGTGTGCTAGTAGGATCTGAGTGCCTCGGTTTCTCATGACTGGATTAAGCAACTAAGGTATTCCAAGGAGTTTTTTCCCTTGTCAATTATGCTTTGCTTAAGGCGAGGTATAATCGATGAGGTTTTCTCTCGCTCCTCCAAAGCTGGAATGCCCGATTTTGAAAATTTGGCCATGGGGGGTTATTAGAGGCCAACTAATGTATATAAGCCTACTAGACACTGTTAGAATAGGTGTCGGTCATGTCCTAGGTCCATAAAACCCTCAGAAAAAATTTCGAAATTTTTTTACCGGGTCCGTCGAAATTTGTGTTTTAATTATTTTTTAAATTTAATAAATTTCTCTATAGTTTAAATAGAGAAATAATAATTTGTAATATGTCAGTCATCTGGGGTCCGAATTTGGTGATTGATGGCTCGTTTCATAAGCCAAAAATCACACATGACCCATGGAGCAGCTAAACCCAACTTTCGGATGTCAATTCAGCCCCGTAATTAATATTTTCTCCGAAAAGTCATTTACAGAGAAATTATTAATTAAAATAATAAAATTGATTATTTTGGAGATAATCCAAATCTTTCCAAAATTAATCAATTGAATTAAAATAAAGGGCTAAGTGACATGGCAATGAGCATTTAGGAAGATTCCAATCAACTCCAAGCCCGTCCAGTCATCCATCCAGTCACCAAATCATTATCCTTTCAAAGCAATTCGCCCTCCCTCATGCATAATTCGATTTTGTGATGTGTCACTTGCTGTATGGTTTGGTGGCTTACAATTAAAACTTGAAGAAGGCGCCCTCATGACTCACCCTAATCCAAAGCTTGGCTCCTTGTGATGAATCGAGTTTTACCTACCAATCTACACGTGTTATCCTCACAACCCACTCGCATATCCTAGTCCTCACGTCAATCTCCATTAGATTCATGCCATTCCCTTGATTGAACTCGTTATTGGTTGGTAATTTGTTTGGCTCCCACTCAAAACTCGAGTTAGTACCTACCTTTCCACTTGTCATCCAATAAACTAACACTCAACCTACCACATCAACTCGCCCCTCCACATGGATCACGCCTCCTCTACCTTAGCTCGCACTTCCTTGTTGTAGCATGCCTATTCGTTGTTTCTCCCTCCCAAAGTCGAGTCCTTGCCACCTCATGCCAATCTCACCAACCATGAACTCGACTTTGGCCGTGTCTATCTCTCCAAGCCACTAATTGATTGGAATTCGACCTATCTCCCATCGCCAATTCAACCTAGGGTTTAGGCTTAGGTTGCTAGTGTTTTTTACTATAAAGAGAGGCCCATGTTGGGTTATTATCTCAAGGATTTTTGTGCAAAGAAACTCTGGTGAAAATTGTAAGCTCTTGTTTAATAAAATATTTTGAGACTTTGGAGGTCACTTGATTGGGCTCTTGGCATTGTGTCTTCATCTCATGTGAAGTAATATCTCTTTCACCCTATTCTTATTATGCAAATTTGATTATGATGCTTATTGAGGACTAACAATCTAGTACTTAGGCTTCTAATCTATTGCTTTGAGTTTTTGTGTCTTTAGAGAATTCAATCATTGAGAGCTATTGGCATCTAATACCTTCACCGATCAAGTGTTCCATTTATCTTAATAATTTGTTTGCAGGGTTGTGAGCTTCTCCAAAGTACCTCTTGCCTTCTCCAACAAAAACTTCATTCAACTTATTGGAAACCGTGGTTCATGAGCTTCTATCTTCTAGCTCTCTTTTTCTCTTTGAAAAATTTCTCTTTGACTTGCTAGTCCACTTTCTCCTAGCCATCACTTCCTTAGTTCCTCATTACCTCTCATTTTGCCCATCTTCCATAGCTTTCGTCCACCCTATTCTTCCCCCTCTCTTTCCCTTCGTTTTTGGCTTTTCTTCACTCCTTCACCCTTTCGTTTTTGCCCTAGTTTGCTAGCCTTTCTTCCTCCTCCCTCTCGTTTTGGTCTTCCCATCTTGCTATCGTTTCTCCTCTTGTTTGTCTTCTTTTCCCTCTTCTCGTCCATATCCTAGTGGATCCTCTCTTCATCTTTTCGTCCATCTCCTTAAGGCCCTAAAACCCACAAAAAACACACAAAAAATTGTTAAACATTAGCATTAGTCTTTTGCATAAGCTTGTTAAAGGTTAGGGTTAGTCTTTAGGCATTTTTAGTATTTAGATCTTCATATTGCTTTTGCATAGTTAGGATCTAGTCTTGTTTGCATCTTATCGTTAGTTTCAATTACATTGTAGATCTCATTTTTTGAGTTTAGACTTGCGTTGTTTGTCAATTTTATAGTTCATCTTCATATCTTGGCATTTAGATTTCTCATTACAAAAGAAACAAAAAGCGAGCATTTGTTTTAATACCTTAGATCCTAGTTAAACTTCTAAGTTTTGTCATTTCTGTATCTAGTTTATTGATTATCTAGATCTCTTTTAAAAAGTGAAAAGTTCGGATCCAAAAAAGTATTGATCTCTTGCATTCTAGGATTAGTTTCAAAGTTTGATTATTTATCTAATGCAAAAGGGTGTTTTGAGTTGAATGTTGTTATAGGTGCTTTTGAAGAAGGAAAGGGGCTTGAGAAAATCTTGAAGTGAAGAGGTCCAAACAAGCAAAACTCAAGCAAACCATAAGGACGATCCAAAACATGACATCATCTTGCACTATCCTTTGTAATAGCTTATAGGAGTTAGCTTTGTTTTCCAAGTCTTATCATCTCAAAAGACCTTGCAAGGTTATAAACCCAAGGCATTTGTAATTGTTAAATAAAAATTTTAAGTGGAGGAGGCCTCCACTTTTTGGTCTTCTTCCCTATTTGGGGAAGGGTGTTGGGTCTTGTGGTTTGATTTAGTTTAGATTTACGGTTTCATGCTCTTAGTTTAATTTCACTTCAATAAGTCATTTTGTTTATATTCCATACTTACTTACCCCCATGCTCTCCCGAGTAGGGTCTTGGACCTGAAAGAGATTCTTGGGTAGTTTAGCTTTATTTCTCGTTTATTTTTATTTTGCTTCTCTTCCAAAGCCTTCAGCCGGAAGTTGTATCCTTGAGATTTCGTCTCAAGGGCAGGACCACATAATTTGTGGTTACTCTTCCTTCCCCGTCGGTTTCCTTGGCAGAGCTTTCAGCTAGCTGGAAGTTCTCAAGTGCAGGCGGTTCTAGTGGTTGATCTTGTTCGGAGATCAATCCTACCTAGTAGTTTAAAACTTGTGTGGTAGAACAACTAGATTTACTTAGTCTCACTTTTTCTTGCAAGCAATATTGTTAGTAGTAATTCATATCTTGTCGATCAACATTATTGTTTAAATCTGTTTCAAGTTAAGTATACTGCTACTACAATCTTTCTGCTTCTTAAAATAAACCTGTTATCACACCATAGTAGCAGGGCTACTATTCTTGTACAGCAGATATCTGCACATTCCAGAGCTTCCTTTATTCCAGAGCATGGCTATATATTTTGGATCACTCATGATCAGAGCAGTACATTATTCAGATTTTATGACCTTGTGTCAAGGCTGAGCCTTGAGAGTTCAGATTTGATGACTGATGTGACCACTTATCCCATTACAGTTTCAGTTCAGTGCCTAGAGATGTATTGCAGCAGTGTTTCAGATGATACATGATGATTATTATTATGATGATGTTGTATGATCTATGGATATGTTCTCACTGACTGTGGATTATTATCTTGTTGATTTAGTCATAATCATAGCATGTGCTTGGTATATTATTCCTGATGTGGCAAACTATTTAAAATGAACTGTAAATCATAAAATGGACAATTGCTTGCACTTTTAGGTCATTTAACAAAACTTACTGGTTTTTCACCTTACATAGACATGGTATTTCCCCGACACCAGTTGTCTGCTAGTGTAGGCTCCATATTCACTTGTCTCCATCCATACATGACCTTCCTATTTGACTTTAAACCCTGACTCGTCTCATTTTGACTTTCTGATACTGAGGACTTCCCCATTTTTCTACCTCTGTGTTTGGACCGCATCCCTGTTTATCCAGTGTCTCGGCTCTGAGTTGGTGACAGAACTTACCTTTGGTGAGTTGGATTGTAGGCCTAAATCATTCTGGTCGGTTGTCCCGATGTTTGGCATTGGCTCGAACTCCCCCTAGTCACTTGAGATGTTGTTGGCTAAAACTGAAAGCTCATGTTCTACCTATGGAAACTAAAAATTCGCCCATGGAAACAAAAAAAGGGCAAGAGCAATGAAAAGCTAAAAATACTCCTCGAAGAGTATAAGAAAGGTCCAAAAAGCAATGGTTCTTAAAAGTTATATCTAAACAATTGCTGACCTTATAAATATGTGAAAAACATGCCCTGGATGCAAGCTGCAACTAGTTGTGCTTCTCAGCACATCTGAAATCCGAAGGGTTATGTAGGCCAAAAAGGCCATGGAAATGAAATTGAATGATCCTAATGAACCTGGATCAACTTGATGTAGACATGATGCCTAAGTTGAATAAGCACTCTCTAAACAACTTATCCATTTGTGAGGCACAGCCATCCCCCGTGTTCTTTTGTCCAGCACAGAGTTTGTAGCTTCCCCCTTTTCCTAGTCCAAAGTATTTTTGAGTTAAGTTAGACAAGTCAAACCCTTGGCCCAACCTTGCTCCTAGCCTTCATCCTTCACTAGCAGTTTGACCATGTCCAATGGGTGAGTTTGTCATTTGAACTATTGTGCAAGCAATTTTATATAATCACGGAATATGCTAACTTGATTAATGCCACTGAATGGAATTTATACTTTGAGCTTAGCTGTGGGAATGATTGGAGAAGCATTGTCTTAGTCTACTGATGTGATTTATCCTTGATTATATATATTCTTGGGATCCGTGATGATGTGGACCATGTATGATGATTATTGATGATGATTTATGGGCCCACATGTTTGATGATGATAGCATATGATGGACATATGATGCAGATGATGTTTGATCCAGTTCAGCAGGTTTATTATTTCTTCAGATCAGCAGATTATACATTGTCCATATATGGTGGACCCTACAGCAGGCCCATTAGGGCAACCCAGGGTGTATGAGTACTCACTCCTAGTGGATTTGGGTCTTCTGGATCCATTGAGACACTTATCTTTCAGTTCCGGGCACTTCTGACAGTGATTGATGCAGTTTTACACTTGTTGACCAGATTGGGGGCTGATTTCCCAGCCTGAGCAGCAGGGGCCCCGAGAGACCAGTTCACCTAGGGCGCTGATGATGGAAGGGGTGGTCCAGCCACTTGTTATTACCATTTATCCCCCCTTCCGGAGAGCCTGGTGGGCTCAGATGGACAGCGCTAGCACCCTAGGAGGCAGTTTTGGCACTTTCACAGTTCCCGAGGCAGTTAAAAAATGGGATAAAGTGGTCACTGAGGAAATCGATTTGGGCAATTGAGGCAAGGTTTTGGCATTTGGTTTTCACAGAGGTCTTCCAGGGTGGCATCACTACCTTCCAGCCAGTTTTCACCATGTGGGTATGCCCGGATTGATCACAGGAGGACATTTACTGCTTGACTGTCATGGATTCTGAGGACAGTTTTGGTCATTTTTATTATATTGGACATATGTTATTATTTTATTGTGCCTTGGGGATGAGCTAGTAAGGATTAATACCTCCTAGCCCCACCATGAGCTTATTTTATCATGTCCTAGTCATCATGAGGTGGATTGTTGTACTTTTTACCCCTCTAGTGGGATGACGTCACCCTCCATTGTACCATTTAGTGAGGGCGCTATTGTTATGTTGAGTGATCCATGTGATATATTGTTATGGATTCATCCTAGCCATTGATTGTATGATGAGATCTTATAATCTCAACCACTCATTTGATGTAGTATTATGGAGTGGTATAGGGTTTTGGTCTTTATTATCCTATATAAGGAGGAGACCCCCCATTGTAAAGCTCACCTTTGGAGCTCTGGAATATTGGAATAGAAGATTTTTTGTGGAGCACATCTCTCTTGCATTGTGGATTCTCTTGCATATTGAATATACAGTATCTCTTCTATGTATCATTGTGGATTTTGGTGCTTTTGCTAACCTTTTGACAGGAAAGTCGAATTGGAGAGAGGAGGGCGACTTTTTGAGGGTTATTGTTGGAGGGATCCACATATTCTCTCTTGGGTTGATCTTGTGACAGGGAGTATCATTATTGTATCTTCGTGACATAGTTGATGCTTTCTATTACATCTTTCTACCATTTTCATAATCATCTTGCTTGACTTGTTTCTTTGATCTTGTCTTGTAGGAGGAGGACGATTTGGCTATCTTGGAGAAGGGCGATTTGGTTGGAGCACTTGGATCTCACTCTTGAATATAAACATAGGAGAATGCTATCAACTTGCAAGGTGGCCATAAGCAATTGAGGTAAGATCTACAAGGTATGTGCCTCTTTCATCCATTCTATCTTCATTGGTCATAAAACCCTAATTAAATCAAAACCCCAAATTTGGTACTTCTTAGATCTACTTAGATCTAGCCTTGCAATTGAAAAGATATTAAAAACCCACCTCTATATGATCCACCCCTAGTTGGATCTATAGTTTGGTGGTGATTGGCTAAAAATTGACACACTTTTCAATGCAAAAAGCCTTCTTGAACCTAAATCGATTTTCCTAAGAGAAGCTTGTTGGGTTAGATCTAGCACATGGGTAGGTGAGATCCCACTTGATTTGACATCTAGACATTTGATAACCTATACCCATATCTTTACTTTGGTGAAAACTACCTTGTGGACATCTCTCCATGTTTTAAGGGGTTGAAACCCCCTTTTGATCTTCTTGGTACCTTAAAACTTAGATCTACTAAGATCTAGCCACTTGATTCACTTGAAACTTTGAAGGAACATAGATCGGGGTACTAACATCCCGGATCTACATTTTGGTGGCCATTGGACTTGATTTGGTCCACCAAAACCCATTTTTGGACCCTCCTTGAGCAAGTCGCACCCCCTTGATTTTTTGAGTTGGTCCACTTCTAGGAAGTGGGTGTTGGAGATTTTTGTGGATTTGGAATGCCCATGCCTTGAAACCTAGGTCTATACTGTCCTTTTGTCAAGATCCGCCTTGGGGATTGCATTCCTTGTTTTAAGGGATTGTGGTCCACTTTTGGTCATATTTTAAAAACCTAGATCTAGTAAGATCCAACCATTGGATCTCATCCAATCCACTTGACTTGGCTTCTAGGTGTCCCGATCTACACTTTGACTTCCTTCTTGACTCCATTAGCCCATCCAACAAGGCACTAGTCCTTCTCCAAGCAAGGCGCACTCCTTGGGATTAGTGTCAAACCCTAGATCTAGTACATGGGTAATCCTTGAACCAACTCCAACTTATAGATCTAGCCTAGATCTAACTTATAGTACCATCCTCACACCTAACTTCACCTTGTGGGTCCACCTAGAACCATTTCACACTTCCCAAGACAACAAGACCCACTTGTGTAAACACATGGTACTATACCTAGTAATCATACCCCATCATGTGGCCTAAACCATACATAGGTTGAAGTACTTATTATCCATTACACCACCTTCAACCATTCCTTAACCCTTAAGTCCACTTAGCCTTGCATTGGTTTCCGTAACTCATCATTTATATATCCTTTGAAACCTTTGTTTGGATCCAATCAACTGTGATTGGGGTATAGGGTCTCCCCCTTGGTCTAGTTATACCTTGACCTAAAGCGAAGAGTGCCTCGGTTGACGTGACTCCCATCTTGCATTGGGAACCGTGGCATCTCTTGGGTCACCTCTTTGGTTGCCTAGCTCCTCTACCGTCCCGGATGGGATACCACTAGGGGCAACTACAAGTTGTGTGATAACAAAACCAAAGTCTCTTGAACTTGGCCATAATCCAAGTCAAGAGCACCCTCTGTCGGAGGGCATCTTAGTTTTTTGCATCGTCCCTGCATTAGGCATTTTTTAAGTTTAGCAAGTCTCTTGAACTCTGGTCATAAGACCGAGTCAAGAGCGCTCTCTATCGGAGAGTTGAACAAGGTTTGCTAATAATAAAAATTTCCACTCATACACCCCTTAATTAATTTATCTTGGTTTTGTCCTACACCCGTATGCTCTGCCAACCGGAAATGGTTGGGCTAGTACTCAGAAAGGTGGAAGACTTGATAATTTACGATCAATAACTTAATTAAAATTTTTACCCAAAACCTCAACCAAGGCAAATTACTATTCCTCCCACAAGAGGTGGTGTCGGGAATCCACTGTCAGACTCAAGGGCGGTTCAAACATTGGACACCTATCTTTTTGAATCTGGGTGCTTCCGACAGATCACTTAGGGTTGCCAGTATTTTCCTTGGGTAAGGTTCCACCATCTTTTGATACCTTTGGTCTTAGCCTAATAATCAAGAACATCTAAAACACTTAAAATTTACCAAGAACAATTGCAAAACGTTCTCACAAACAGTTACTTTCGACTCATTTTTGCATCACAAGTTTTATTTGACTCCATTTGGCACTGGTCTTTAATATTTATACATCTTTGAAATCTGGACCATATGTCCTTGTCATTTGCTTAATATCTCTCTTGTGGATGCTTTACTTCAATTCCTAAGTCAAAGAATATTGTCAATTTTTGATTTGTATCTTGTGAATTTTGCAACGTGGATTGCGTGTTTAATTTTGTTCTAGTCATCATTCAAAAAAAAAAAACTCCTAGACAACACCCATCTGCATCACTACACCAAAACACATTGAAAACACACAAAGAGCCTTAGACAACTCTTTAATAGGGACTACCCCTCTTGGCTTCGTTAGGAGTTTTGCCTAAACGGAGGAGCTGCGATTCAGGTGACAGCACCTGGCTCATTGCTTGCCCCCAAGGCCACACCTCTCCCCACTTTCCAGTGAGGGAGACAGCTTTTAAAAGGTTTCTGCTGCTGGTGTGCAGTTTGGCGGACAACAGACTCAAAACACATGTCCAAATTTTTGAAGAAGGGTCACTTTGGCTTCATGGCTTGCTTGTATTGTATGGAGGTAGATCCTTTTCAACAAATTTATGCTCTAAGATTGTTTACCCGACCCTAGAATATAAGCTGGTCCTCTAGGAGATGGTTGTAGAACATCCATCGGATAGGGGTGTGGTACATGTCATTGATTTAGACAATGGGGTGGTCACCCAGACAATGTTCTCTCTCATGGATGAAGAGGGAAAGCTAATATTAGAACTGAGGCTACTGTTGAGTTAAATGTGCTCAAATGATAGAGTACAAGATCAAATGGAGCGGCCTGCCAAAAGATGAAGCCGCATGGGAGTCCAAAGCATTTTGGAGAAACATCGAGATTTACACATGTTGCAGAGCACCACCTTTCTTGGGTAGCCATCGACTAAAAAGAAAGAGAACCCCCTTTCTCATACTATGCTTTTGATATAGTCATTTGTTTAGTACAATTTGTTGAAGTGCTTTTTGGAATAAGTGGTTTTATGTTCAAATCTTGTTCTCTATTCTTCTAGTGACTTATTCATAACATGCAACCCTTGTTTCTTTGCTTGCAATTCTAAAAAATCACAATGTTAGCCAAAAGGTGGGATCTAATACCAAAATTGGGCAATCTGATGCTACAACTATATTTAGAGGCACGTTTATATGTCTTTTGTCTTATTATAGGCTTGGGCTATGGGGTCCCAGATCTCCCAACTTGAGCCTTGTTTGAATATGCTTGTTGTAGAATTCCTGTAAAATAACATAATAAACCCTACTACAAGCAATTGATCTCACTTGCCAAAGTCATCAAGGAAGGGTGCCATGCATGCACCTTCAATCTACTTGCCTATCTCACACACTCACCTATATTATTTGTTGGGTATCCCTCCTAAGATGAGAATCTTTCAACATGCAGCATATATTATCATATGATTAACCATGTAGTATACCACTCTTCAATGGACTAGCAAATAGAAGTGACAATGAATAAACTTAGACAAGTTACCTCAATTAGAATCACCAAGTTTAACTCCTCGTGAAGACATCAAAAGACAAAAGCCAAAGATAAAAAAAAGTATGATAGTATTATTATCCAAGATCACCAACAAATAAAAATGAAAAGTGAGTTTTCTTATATAGGAGAGAAGCTCAACTTCCGGTACAATAAAATAATAATATTGTGTTCAAATCCCTAGGAATGCTCCCAAATAATAAAATAATGCTAAAACCCTAAGAATATCCTTAATGAGGGTGGGCACACTAGTCAATGTGGTCAAAAGAATGAGCAGGTAGTAACAAATATCCCCGAGAGAGGGGGCACTCCACAATACCATGACTAAATACCATCAAAGTGGTGTAAAAAACCACAAAACCACCCAAGGAAAGAGGATGCTCTCATCAATATGTTGATGTTCTCCATGGGTCCAACATTGGGCAAAAATTTTGCAGATCATTCTCTTAGATGGGTTCGCAACCTACGGAGAGAATGGCCCCATCGTATCCCTTGACTATGTGTCTTATGGTTCGGATGCTTAGCCTCGTCCAACCATGTGTTGACTGGAGTGGTAGTAGGCTAGAGGTCACATTGCATACTCTATGTGGGAGTGCTCCATAGCGGGAGTGATCTATTCTGATAGAGTGAGATGACTTGTCTATGTTACAAGGAGATCTTATTGCTTTGTATATTAGACAACGTCTAATCTAATGTTGAATTTGACAATTGGCTCTAAGAAGTGACCGGGACTTCTTAGAGTATGGTCACCTCAACATTAGAGGTCTAGTGAAGAATATGACCGCATGTGAGGAGATATCAATGAGGAGAACTTTTCTATGATGAAGAAATAACCAAGGAGTCAAGACAATCCATTGAAGAAGTCCCAGAGAAAGTGGAAAGCAAGAAAGAGCACAACTACCATAGTAAAAGGGGTAAATTGACCCTAGAAGACAAAAAGACAAGTCGGCTTGAAGATAAATGAAAGATAAAGTTCAAACTAAGAAGTCGGCCCCATAGAGTGAAAATCAAGTAAACTGAAGAATATAAATAGAAGTGTTCTCACACTTCATTTGACACATTCAAGCAAGCTCATCTCTCTCAATTGGTGCACACTTCTCAAGGAGGACAACTGAAGATCATTAGAAGTAATTTTGGGGTTATCTTATCTCTCTCAAAGGTTCGCTAGGGTTTCTTGTGGAAGAAGGGCACACTCTTGTGCTAGGGCTTAATCTTTATTATTGGTATTGTTCTTTTATTGGATTAATTTCTTCTAAGAAAAGTTTGTTGGGTTTTCTCCTGTTTGGGTTTCCTAGGATAAATGTTTGTGTCTCTTGTGTATGGTTATCTTTCAGTGATCCTTGTTTTATTTTCTGCTGTGTTACCAACTATTTTTGTACCATAGTTGGACTCCTTGTGAGCCGCCAGTTTCATGAACATATTCAATGTTCATCATTAGTGTTCAGAAGTTCAGAAGACCTTTTTCAGGGCCAATTTTGTCCGTTTTGTAATAAACTGCATGTTCATACCCCCTTGGGGGAATTGTAATAAGTTGTTCTAAGCATGGTCCTTTTATAAAAGACTTGTCTTACCTTAGGTTTAACCATCAGGGTGATACTCTAGAGTGTTTTTTCCTTAGGAATTATACATTACTCTTCAGTGACGTATAATTCCTGAGTTTTTCACTCACACCTCCAAAGCTGGAGTATTTACCATGGTGGTCGAACCTAGGGAGGTTATTAAATTCTTCGTGTCTAGGAATTTTTACATGCTAGCCATCTAAATTGAGTCATATGGACATGCACTAGGCCCCCTAGGAGTTTGAGTTGATTCCGGTAATTTTTTTTTTTTTTCGTAAAATTAGACCATTTTTTAATAGTTTAATTGGAAAAATTCAAAATGTAATTAAAGTGTCGTCTAGAGGCGGACTTTGGCGTGGGGAGGCTCGTTTTGACCCTTAGAGCGTCCTCTTTACCCTAGTGCTCACTTTCTTCATGTTCCGGGCGATTACGTCGCCTCTGGGAGCAGTTTTCATTAAAGATGCGACAAATTGGCATTTAATTGCTAAAAAAGAGCAAATTGCACAAATGACAAAAAATTAAAAAATGATTAAAAAAATCATTATGGAAGGGTGGCTTAATGTTTTAAAAGGGTGTACGACCACCTTAGGCAAATAAAGCACATGCCAAAATATTAAAGGATAAACGAATGGGTTAAGATGAAGTCACGTGGGCAACCATTCACGCGTTTGACCATTTGAGGATGGTGGGCGATTACTCCAACAATGTGGGCATTGTTTACAATGGAGAGGAGGGCGCTTTTGATTATGTGGAGGCCACATCACCTCAACACCACCAACCAAACTTAGTTAACTCGTCAATCAATGGGCTTGGCTCCCTCTTGTTGAGGGATGCGCCTTCCCAAACCCTAGCTCTCTCCTCAATTTGTATACCTTGCTGTAAACTCTATTTAAGCAGGCTCAAGCTCCATCATTCAGGGTGGATTGCAAGAGACCTATGCTGAGATTGTAATGCTTTTGCTTATATTTTTGGAATAAAGTTGAAGACTTTGGAGGTCCATGGGTGCAAGGTTTCAAATGGTGAATGCATGTTTAAATTATTGAGGTGATACCATTCTAATATTTTCTCCTCTTATGCAAGTGTAGTATTTTGATCTAGCTTAGAAGACTATAATTCTAGTCCATAGAATTATCATTTGTAGGCTTCAATTTGATTATTTGTTTGAAGTTTTCCAAGATTTTAATGAACAAATTGTATTAAGTTGTACTTATGTTGATTGAATCTTTGTTTACTTAGCACACTAGTTTTTTGATCTCACTTGCTTTAAGTTGTTTTGTAGATTTGCAGAATCACCAAGCGTGAAGACAAGCTTGACACTTGCTTTAAGTTGTTTTGTAGATTTGCAGAATCACCAAACGTGAAGACAAGCTTGAGCTCAACTGCATCTTGTTTGGCTTCATAACAAATTATTTTGGATCTAATCTCCTTGTGTTTGCAAGATCTCCAACCTCTTCTTCTCTTGCTTCAAAACTGAGTTAAAGGGCTCTTTCTTTCACCTTCTTAAATCAAATTATCAAACTCCTTTTTCATTTTTGTTGGTTACCAAAAGCGAGTTGCTTTACTTCTAAAAGTCTCACATCTTTTATGCATTCGCTCTTGTGCATGCAGTAGGTTTTTTCAAACTTCAAGTTTCATCCATCTAGCCTATTCGCCCTTGTTTTAACGAGTAGTGCAAGGTCTCAAAGTTGTATCATTCAAGTGCATTCGCTCTCCCTAAAAGAGTTGGATCTTTTACTTAAGCTTTTCATCTTATTGATCCTTTAGCTCTCCTTAAGTATTTCAAAGTTGCAAGTGTTATCTTTTATAGATCTACTTATTATCTAGATCTGATTTTTAAAGCTTTATCTTTGTTGATCTACTTTGTATTCTTTGTTTACAACTAACAATACTAATCTATTAATTATTCTTTGTTTATAGCTCTTTTCTACAGGAAAGCAAAAGGCTAAAGCGAAAGCAAGAAGAACAAGGCAAAGCAAAAGGACACAAAAAACTTCTATCTTCCCCCTTCTCCATCCCCATTCTTTTCCTTGTGCCCTCAAAAGGAAGATTAACACCATCTTTGTGTAAAACATTAATAATGAGCAAGCGGGATTACGGCTCCCGCAACCTTCTCCCCCCATTTGGGGGAAGCCTGTATCGTCCTTTGAAGTTCTATTTTCATTTTGCTTTATACCTGCACAAGTTAAATAGTTGGTTAGTTTAGATTAGTTTCAATATTTATCATTGCTTTAGCTTGGTTTAGTTAGATTCTAGATTTCATTACTTTGATATAAATTGTTAAAAAGAACAAAAAGTCTCTTGAATCTCACTGAAAAGTGGATCAAGAATCGGAGGGCTTATTTTACTTAGTTGTTTTAGATTTACTTTGCTTTAACATAATTTGTGTTGCAAAATCTCTTGAATCTCGCCATAAGGAGGATCAAGAGTGCTCTATGTCAGAGAGCCAATGGCTCTTTTGTTCATCACCTAATCAATAAAATTGGAACGAACCTATTTACTAAACTACGTATGCTCTACCCACCAGCAGTCCTTTGTAACTGTGGGATACCCAGAAACAATTGTAGCTTATTAATTTCCTCACATTTAATCCAACTTCAAACCTAATAAAATAAATTCCCGAAAAAACCAACGAAAAATCCGGCGTTGATCGCTACAGTCAAAAGTGGGCAAATTCTGCCTGGGGACGCGTGAACCACTGGGAAGAGACCTCAGAGCACCAATTAGACTACATCCTTGTTTGTGTAGTGTTGAACACCGCTCTGGAGACTCCGTTCCAGCCCGCATATCCTTGTACGAAGCCACTTAGATTGTATTCCCGACATATCTCTTGTACCGAAAGGTATCTCTTGGAAATCCCCTTTTTCCCACAATAATCCACCTCACTTTCAAAATTTACAATTAAATTCACCAAGATACATTTGCAAAACATCTCCAAGCACTCCAAGTATTCCAACAAGACAATGACTCCATTGGCACTGGTCTTTCAAACAACAACAATTTTTTCAATCTCTTTATTTGCTTATTATCCGTTTTGAAGTTGTTATCCATATTATGATATCATGCTGTGAATGTTATATTTGATTAAATCATACAAAGTTGTTGTTGTCATTTATCATCATATACTGTGGTTGTGTTTTGTGTCTTGCAAATCTATATTTGGATATAATTTTGTTGTAAATTGTTTAAAAACTCCTAAAAAACAATCTTCCCTTCACTAAACACTCAAAAAACACTTAAGAGCCTTAGCAACTATTTTTTAGGGTCTACCCCCCTTGGCTTTGTTAGGAGTTTGCCTAAACGGAGGAGTCGGGATCAGGTGACAACACTTCACTCTTTGCTTGCCCCCAGGGCCACACATTCCCAAAAGCAACTTCAAAATATTTCCGTTGTTGTGTGCACATCGGCGGGCAACCGCTGCAAATGAATAATGTTATAATTGTGGGATGAATTGAATGATGAATTAAATGTTGAAAGAGACGAAAATTATATTGCTAAGTTAAAATTCAACACAATAATGCCCAATGCTCAACAATAATGCCCAATAACTAGGGCGCTCCGAAACATGGTAAAAAACTCAACAAATGGTCCAAACATGAGGAGCGCTCCACACTTGTGATGGAAAATGGTCCCAAAATGATGTGCCGTGGTCCAAGTGACTAGGATAAGGCCCAAAACATGCCCAATAACCCCAACGACCTCCTCAAATGGTCCACATGTGTGGCATAAAGGGTCAATAATGCCTAGCAATCCAACTCCAAGTGGCATAAGATGTGAAGAAATGGTCCAAAA
The DNA here is from genome assembly GCA_027924585.1 of Larix kaempferi. Lineage (NCBI taxonomy): Eukaryota > Viridiplantae > Streptophyta > Pinopsida > Pinales > Pinaceae > Larix > Larix kaempferi. The sequence goes on along the minus strand of BSBM01000372.1, from coordinate 46,172,363 downwards.
GTGACATCCAAGGCTCAACATCTAGAAATGAGGCTCTAGAATATCCACAGGTGCCAAGCAGTGAGGGTCTCCATCATGAGGAAAGGGGTTGGCTCCTTTTCTTAGTCAGGAAATATAACATGAAGCATCCTCCAAGTGTAGCGCCTCATAAAAAATGCCTAGTAGCCATAAATAGAGTCCAAACTTCAAGAGCACGTGTAATAAATCCCCTCTAGTGAAATAATTAATAAACCAACATCAAACTAAGGCAATGCTAGTCCAACATGATAATAATACACAAGATGTACTTTACAAACACACTTTCCCTAAGTAACTCATTGATTAATAATGTTAACTTATCCAGTCTAACATTGGTGTGACCCTTAGAACACTTTTACATGTGAGACCCTAAATTAACATGTAGAGCTTAATTTACCTAAGTCAAGTGAGGGTAGATGGGGTGAAGTACTTGTTATCACATCCATAGTAGTCGGGCTACCATGATTGCAGAGCAGTTCATTGTATATTTTTGAGGTTGGCCTTTGCATAGTCTTGATGAGATCAACCTATGATGAGCAGTACTTTTGATGATCACTCACATATCAGAGCATCCCCAAATCAGACAACAGTCAACCTTATGCCAAGACTGAGCCTCATGACCTCAGATTTGATGACCAAGGTGACCTTTTATCCCATACAGAGCAGTGCAGTGCCCATAGCTTCAACAACAGTGTATGTTAAATTTCATACATTCATAGCATAAAACATAAATGCATTACCAAGATCACTAGAAGTAAGACAAAGCACAAAAAACAACACAAAGTTTACCTTGGGAAACCCAAATGGGAGAAAACCCAGCAACCTTTGCAGAGAGATGATAATTTTGAGATCAGAGTAAAAATGAAGAAAGAGAAAGAATGTGAAAGTATCTTTCACAAGTAGATGACCCAAATAAACCTCCTTCTTCAAGTGATGCGAAAATCTCCTCCTCCAAGTGATGCGCACTTCCTAAGTGTGAGAATGATCTAATGAGGTGCACAAGCTTCTTATTTATACATGTGCGAAACTGGAAATTCCTTTATGGGGCCGACTTCACCTGGGGGCAATAAATATTTTAATTTTAATATTTTTATTAATTCCTTTTGCACCCCAAGGCTTACATTGATTCTTTCATGTGTTTACATAATTGATTACATAAGGTTCTTCTCCCTTGGGACGTATAAACAAGTACAATGAAAGTACAATAAAATGTAATGAATAATATCTTCCGAAGTTGTACAAAATCCAACACTCCCTCTCAACGAGGAAGGTATTCTTCGGTCTTCATTTGCATCACGATCATTTGGGTTTCATCTTGTACATCCATTCTGTCTCCATCATCTTTCTGCATACTGAAGGTTGTCCACACAATCTCTGTGCATCATCATCACCAGTCCTTCGGTGAGTCCAGGAGAATCACTCAATCCTGGATATCTGAGATTATCAGTTGTACCATCTCTACTATACAATTTGCTACCTGTCTATCTGATTTGCCAATGGGGTCCTCCCATACCTGGCTGAGATCTCAAACGAGCAAAAGGGCACGGCCATCTACTGACTCTCCTACTCTTCTGCGTATGGGATTTCTCCCATATCTGGCTGAGTATTTGGACTGTAGAGGGACCCGTGCAACCACACGGCCAACTGCTGATTGTCCTACTCATTTGCCTATGAGATTTCTCCCATATCTGGCTGAGTAACTGGACTGCAGAGGCACCAGTGTGAACCCGGCCAACTGTTGACTGTCCTAGTCATCTACCTATGGGATTTCTCCCATATCTGGCTAAGTAACTGGACTGCAGAAAGTACCTGGGTGAGCTCGACCAACTGCTGACTGTCCTACTCATCTGCCTATGAGATTTCTCCCATATCTGGCTAAGTAACTGGACTGCAGAGGCACCTGGGCAAAGCAGGGCAAGCATCTCATCTTTCCCTCTCAAGGAGGGAAATGTTCTCTTCGACTCCAAGTCTTCTGCGAAAGTATTCGAAATTCACTCTGGGAAGTGCCTTGGTGAGAACTTCTGCAGTCTGGTCGTCTGTCGGCACGTACTGTAACTCGACCACACCTTTCTGCACCATATCACGAATGAAGTGATATCGAATCTCGATATGCTTCGACCTGTCGTGAAATACAGGATTCACTGACATTTGCACACAACTCTGGTTATCACAGTGAATCACAATCGGCTCTGGAATCTGGCCGAACAATCCTACTAGGAGTTTACAAAGCCAAACTGCTTCTCGAGCTGCTGTGCTAGCAGCCATGTACACTGCCTCTGCAGTACTGAGTGCTACCGAGTTCTGCTTCTTGCTGCACCAGGAAATAACTACAGAACCCAAATTGAAGCAACATCTAGAAGTGCTCTTCCGATCTGCAATACGTCCGGCCCAATCTGAGTCTGTAAATTCCTGCAATATCAGGTCACCATCTGAAGCATACTTCAATCCATATCCCACAGTGCCACGTAAGTATCTGAGCACATGTTTTGCAGCAATCCAGTGAATCTGCCTCGGTTCGCACATGAATTGACTGAGGGCATTCACAGCAAAACATATATCTGGTCTGGTGTTGGTCAGATACATCAATGACCCAATCAACTGGCAATACATGGTGGGATCAATCAAATCAGAATCTGAAGCAGAATCTCTCGACTTCTTCCAATTCGCATCCATCGGAGTAGTCATGGATTTGCAGTCCAACATCTCGAATCTCTTCAATATGTCAATGGTGTATTTTCCTTGTCCTAAGAAAATCTCCCAATCTGAGTCTGTAAATTCCTACAATATCAGGTCACCATCTGAAGCATACTTCAATCCATATCCCACAGTGCCACGTAAGTATCTGAGCACATGTTTTGCAGCAATCCAGTGAATCTGCCTCGGTTCGCACATGAACTGACTGAGGGCATTCACAACAAAACATATATCTGGTCTGGTGTTGGTCAGATACATCAATGACCCAATCAACTGGCAATACATGGTGGGATCAATCAAATTAGAATCTGAAGCAGAATCTCTCAACTTCTTCCAATTGGCATCCATCGGAGTAGTCATGGATTTGCAGTCCAACATCCCGAATCTCTTCAATATGTCAATGGTGTATTTTCCTTGTCCTAGGAAAATCTCTTTCTGCTTTTGCCATACTTCTAAGCCCAAGAAGTAGTGCATCAATCCAAGATCTTTCATTTCAAACTCAGAGGCGAGATTCTTCTTACACCATACAATGAGTTTCTCATTTCCTGTGAGAAACAAGTCATCAACATACAATACAAAAATCAGTGACTCATCATCTGCAACCTTGAAGCAAAGGTTGGGGTTTGCATCATTCTGATGCATCATTCATAGCTGAAACAATAGCAATGATCGATCTAATGGAAGTATCTCAAGCCATAGGAGCAAATGTATCATCATAATCGACTCCCTCTTTTTGAGAGAATCTTCTGGCAACAAATCTGGCCTTGTATTTCCCATATGCTCCATGCTAAGTCTGTTGTGCCCATCTAGGTCTTTTCTGACCTATTGTAACATTTCTGGAGATATCAACTTGATCAATGGAATCGATAGGTTCATTCTTTTCTGCTAACTCCCTCTTGAACTAGAGGGGGAGATGATCTCATCTCCTTTGGCTCTATCATTTCATCATCGATCTCCATGTCTGATCCTCTGCCTTTCCTAACAACTAATTCTTCTTCAAAGGTCACATCCCTACTGACTTCAATTTGTCTGGACCCTAGGATGTAGATTCTGTAAGTCTTTGAAGACTCACTGTATCCCACAAAGGTTCCCTTCTTGCCTGAAGGTTCCAACTTGGGCACATGTATAAAAAGACTGGACAGCCAAATATTTGGAGGTGGCTTACTTCTGGTTTCACTTTTGTGAAAGCTTCCTCTGAGGTCATCCTTCTAGGCTGAGAGTCATATACTAGGAAGCTTCTTGCTGAACATCAACAGGATTCATATGTCCATCGGAACAAGTCTTCTTTTGTAGGCCAAAATCAAATCCCGACTGATGATCAGTGACATTTTATAATCAAATGGAAAAAAAATAGTTTACACAAGCATCATAGCTAATACTTTATCGCAACAATCATGAACATGTCTAACAAACACTTCTGGGAAGTATCTAGATGTTTGTTATCTCCACTAGACCATGCCATCAAGAGTGTGCACTACCCTAAGCATGTAGAAGGGAGATATCATCTAGACTAACTTCATGAAATGTTGTGTAGCTCATATGCATAATATAACAGGGTAAACTATATCAACTGCTCAATACATTATATCTACATATAAAAAGCATATAAGACAAAAACAGATCTATGTAAGCAAGAAAACAAAATACATCTCTTATTGTTTTGGTGTGTGGGCCCCCACTGTCTTCTTGTGGGAACCATAAGAGATCTATGTTCTTGCATTCTGGATCTTCTAGAAGAGGAACTCCGAACGATCATCATCCCTTTGCTTCTTGCGATGATGATCCTCTTCTACATCAGTAGTTGAGGCTTCATGCTTCCTTTTACTTGAACTTCGACAGCTATTTGCGTATTGTCCATATTTTCTGCACCTATAGCATTGAACTTGAGATATGTCCTTCTCCTTTTGATCTGGGCGAGAATTTGGTCTCCGATCTTGGTGCTTGTGTTTATGGAACTTCCTACCTTTTCCCTTACCCTTCGTGGCATGAGAAACAAAAGCTTGGTTTTCCTCAGGTTGAGTGCCATGGCCATGGAGTCTTTGACGTGCTGCGATCCTTGTCTCCTCCTGAGAGCAATCTGCCCAAAGCTGGTCAAACTTTGGTAGTTTGGATCTACCACTTATGCTTTGGATAAAGGACTCCCATGATGGTGGAAGACCATTTAAAGTGTGGAGGACAAGCTCCTTATCGCCAATAGGATCTCCACTGGTGCTGAGCTTGTCTCTGAGTTCTGCGATCCTCATAAAGTATGAGTCAATGGATTCTGACTTTGCTATCTTCATATTTGAAAACTGGTTTCTCAAAGTCATGGATACGTTTAGACTAGTGTGTTCAAACAACTTCATAATGGTCTTGAACATTTTCCTAGCATTCTTCTTTCTTGGATTTGAGGAACCAAATGGTCTCTCACTGAATGCACAAGAATCCTTCTTGCTTTAGCATCATTCTTCCTCCATCGAGGTTTATCCTCTTCGGCTTTTGGTTCGGGGACCTTCTCATTTACATATAGTAAGAGATCATTTTCTTGTAGGAGTAGAAGAACCCTAGACTTCCAGGAGATGAAGTTTGAGGCTCCTTCCAAACGATCTTCAACCTTCATCCCAATCATCTTGATTGCAGATCTGGATCAGAAACCCTAGCAGGAGCTAGGTGAAAAATGAAAGTTAATAATTTGAAAAACTGAACCCAGGGATAAATTCGCCTTGCCAAGGAGAGTTGAATAGAGGGTGGGCTGGTCCAAATCTGTGGAGAGAAATGAGTTAAAACTGAACCCTAATTCTGTTGCAGCCACAGAGTTAGGTCAAAAATTGAAAGTTCTCGGAATTGAATTCAGTCTTCACCAATGGATTATTCTAGCCAAAAGCGAAATTCCTATGGCTCTTTTTCTCCAAAATAATGGGTGAAGACTTCACAAGATGAAACCCTAATTCCGGCAGGGTTCCGACAATGCTTCGACAATGGCTTCTTCTAGAATGGCTCTGATACCATGTTAAATTTCATACATTCATAGCATAAAACATAAATGCATTACCAAGATCACTAGAAGTAAGACAAAAGCACAAAACAACAACACAAAGTTTACCCTGGGAAACCCAAATGGGAGAAAACCCAGCAACCTTCGCAGAGAGATGATAATTCTGAGTTCAAAGTACAAATGAAGAAAGAGAAAGAATATGAAAGTATCTTTCACAAGTAGATGACCCAAATAAACCTCCTTCTTCAAGTGATGCGAAAATCTCCTCCTCCAAGTGATGCGCATTTCCTAAGTGTGAGAATGATCTAATGAGGTGCATAAGCCTCGTATTTATACATGTGCGAAACTGGAAATTCCCTTATGGGGCCGACTTCATTTGGGGGCAATAAATATTTTAATTTTAATATTTTTATTAATTCCTTTTGCACCCCAAGGTTTACATTGATTCTTTCATGTGTTTACATAATTGATTACATAAGGTTCTTCTCCCCTAGGAGGTATAAACAAGTACAATGAAAGTACAATAAAATATAATGAATAATATCTTCCAAAGTTGTACAAAATCAAACAGTGTATCCAATGGTTATAGATGATCCGGATGGCAGGTACTGGTATATGGCCCAGCAGGTATATAGTGTGCATTGGTTATGATTGTCTTGGTCTTTTGGTCATCTTAGTAGCTTGACTTAATATTTAGTGGTCATGATCTGGCAGTATATATATGTATGATATGAATATGGTTGTAAATGATTATGTAAATGGTCTTATTATTCATGATTAGAAGCTCTTGTTTATACTTGTTGGTCTTACCCTCTTAGTAGTGTGGACGTGTTCATTCCCACCTTTTATGGCTTGCTAGCTTAGGCATCACCTTCACTTTCCCCATCCATTTGTTCTCTCTCCCATCTTTGGTTTTCACCCTGACTTACACCTCAGCCTGTGATATGGAGGACCTCCCCACTTTTGCCTCTATGTTGGATAACATCCCTGTTAGTTTGTGTCTCGGATTTGAGTTGGCAACAAAACTTACCGAAGCCTTGATCCTTCTGGGCTAGGAGAGCCCGCTGGTGTTGGTTCCTGAGCTTAGGTGAGTTGGATTTGATACCTTGATCACTCTAGTCGGTTGCCACGATGTTTGGTCCTGATTGTGGATAATCCCCATAGTTGCTTGAGTTGTGTTGGCTAAAACCTGAAGCAAATAGTACTACCATCATTACATGCATATGGAAACTATTATCTTATCTTTTGTGCAAGCCCATGGAAACAAATTAAAAATGTGCTTCTCAGCACAATGAAAGAGGGCTATGGAAATTGAAATGTTAAAGCACGCTGGATGCAAGCTGCGATTAGTTGTGCTTCTAAGCACATGCAAAATCCAAAGGGTCCTGAAGGCCTAAAAAGCAGTGGTTACTTGTATGCTAAATCTAAAGACTGCTGGCCATAAATTAAATGTAATGATTAAATACCTCACGGAGCCTATGGGATGGGATGTGAAATGGAGTAAGGGACAACCAATTCTAAGTGTCCCCTAGAACCTCAAGTTATTGTTAACTATGCACCTAGCTACGGTGGTTCTAGCAAAGATACTCACGGAGCTGGATTCAGCTTGGATGTGAGTTGTAGACGTTTGCCAAGGTTGAATAAGCACCTCTCTGAACAACTTATTCCATTTGTGAAACACTGCCATTCCCTGTGTGTTTATTATTCGACATATGCTTAAGTGTGTATTCTCTTTCCCTTATCCAAAGTATCATAGTGTTGAGTCAGTCAAGTCATTCTCTTATCCTAGCCTTGCATTCTTCACCCTCACCCTTTGCTAGCAAAATGGTCACGTCTACATAATGAGTATATTCTTGAGGTTCTATTTTGAGTAAATGATTATTTGAACTTATACTTGATATAATTATTAGTTAACCACCAGTGAAATGATGCTTACTACTTCAAGTCTTGCTATTAAAATGATTAAAAGAGCATGCTTTAACCATTTGCACTTGCAGCATTAGGCATTTCTAGCCTGGGTCATATTTTGACCAGTCTTGACCTAGTCAAACCTAGTTTGACCAAGTCAACCATGGGGATTCGAGATGAGTTGGACCCGTGATGTTCGAGGATGATGATTTATGGTTTTTTGATACACCTTTGATGATTCCATACAGTGGACACAAGTTTCATGTGATGGTTGATATATTTTTTATGGTTATTATTATTTTCAAACCATTATTTTTATATTGTTCGGGTATGGTTGAGACTACATATGATCATACAGGTTGCCACAAGGTGTATGAGTACTCATCTGTAGTACATTTGGACCTTTTGAGTCCATTGGGACACTCCAATATCAGTTACTGGCACCTCCAGTGATGATATGGTCATATTCCACTTTTCTCCAATTTTGCCATGCAGAAATGGCATGTCTAGCAGCTGCATTGGTCTAGCACGTTCTCCTAGGGAGCTACTGAGGAGATGGGGGGTCCAACCACTTGTTCTTACCATATTACCCCATCTCCAGACATTGTGGTGCAGTCAGATTTGTGTTCGGGACACCAGGCAAAGAGCTACAGGCATTTTGATGATTTCCAGGTGGTTTTTTGAGGATTAAAAATGGGATAAAAAGGTCACTGAGGAAATCGATTTGGGCAATTGAGGCAAGGAATTGGCATGAGGTTCGTTCAGAGGTCATTTGTGATGCATCCCACACCTTCCAGCTCAGCTTACAGTATTCAGTGGGGTCCACACACTCTCTGGGTTGTTATTTGATATATTATTCTATCATTGAGGGGGGCCACGATTTGGTCACTTGGTCACTTTGTACTATTATTGAGTCATATCTTATGTTATTGTGCCATGGGGTGATGCTAGTGAACGATAATAATACCTCCTAGCCCCACCATGTGCTCCTTACACTTGTCCTAGTCATATTTTATGTGGTTCGACCCCCTTAGGGTCTCTCTAGTGAGTGCGCACCCCCTTTAGTGAGTTGATCCATGTGTTATTGCTCCGGCTCATCATAGTTGTCGATTGTATTATGTTTATCTTTTGATCTCAACTACTCGTTCATAAAGTGGTTAGGGTTTTGGTCTCGCTCATTCCTATTTAAGGAAGAGACCCCCTCATTGTAAAGGCACCTTTGGGCTCTTGAACACTTGGAATAAAAATACTATAAAATACTATTTTGCAGATCTACTTCTTTGGCTTTGATGGGTACTCTTGCAAGTTGAATATACAATCTTTTCTCTGTGTTATCATTGTGGATCTTGTTTCTCCAAACGTTTTTTTGCAGGGAGGCTGTGTGGTAGAAGAGGAGGGCGAATTGAAGAGGGCGCTATTATGGGGAAACCCCATATCTCTCTCTCGGATCAACCTTTGTCTTAGGGGGTATCTTTATTGTATCTTCATGACATTTGATGCTACTTGTTTCATCTTTTATTCCATATAGTTTCTTTCATGCTTGATCGATTCTCATTATAGATCGTTTTTGGTAGGGAAGGGCGCACTGTTCACTCTGGAAGGATAGCGATTCTACTTGGGGAAGCTGGATCTCACTCTTGATTGCCTCACTTTGGGAGGATTATCAATTTGCAAGACGACCGCAAGCTTAATAATTAAAACCCACCTCATAATTAATTAATAAACCTTGGAGACCAAATTTGGTGGGAATCCGACTCCATTTACCCCTCGATCTAAGGCACTGGATCTCTCCAAGGGAGGTCACACTTGTGGGTTAGTGGTCCTTTTCTAGATCTGTCATCTGGGTGTTGCTATTTTATCATTAAAACCTCAGATTTGTAGCTTAGCCACCCTCCTAGTGCCATTCCTAGTTCAACTTCACCTCGTGGGCCCCATTTCACTCACTTTCCTTAATTTAAGGGTGGGCCCCACTTGGGTATTTTTGATTGGCATTAGATCTATCTAGATCTACCTTTTTAATCTCATAAGTGGCATATTTAATGTATGGTTGAGCATTTGTCCCTTCTATAAGTCTCCTCAACCAAGCCCTAACTCCATTGTCCACTTGTTACCCTGCAAATTAGCAGGGCTAATTCCTAGTAAGCAAAACTAAGAATAGTGACCCAATGTCACCTCGGTCACCGTTCTAACTTCTTCGTTCGTTGAAACCTCCAAGGAGAAGTATCCTTCAAGGAATCCTGTAAGACACTAGAACAACCAACCAACTATATTCTATGCGATCTTATTGCTAGACCAGTGCCTAAATGGAGTCAATAATATTGTAGTCAATGCCAGTGAGTGCAATAGATGTGCTCATAAACAATAATCCCCTTGGATTATTCAATAAAATATGTAAGCCAATGGTAGACCAAGAGATAACAACCATTTACCGAATGTAGATTTAGGGTTATTTACCAACGGAGAAATATAAGAAACTAATACACGTATTACCACAATCAATATTGGATCAAATGACTATATTGCCAATAAACACTAACCAAATAACCAAATATGTCTCAAGTAGTAGTTGTCAATGTTATTCACTAGTCAGATGTAGCATGACAATTCAATGATCAATTAGTTAAATGAAGATAGTATGATGATCAACCAATTACGTACTTGATAGTAGCATAAGCAAATATTTGAAATGATGTAAGGGCTATCATTTGTCAAGAGTTAATTATGTATAACATTTAAATATGTCTCATCAACCAATTAATTAAGATGGAATAAGAACCACTCAATAACCCAGTGCTATAAGACCACACAAATAGACGTAAAGTGCCCAAAACAAAGTAGCACATTACTCAGAAATAACTCAGATCTGTATGTAATCAGGAATGTCAATTTCATTCAAGTTAGTACATTCAGGATTTCCACCAACACCTTTCATTAATTATTTGGATGCCAATTAGTATAAAATATATAACAAATCAGACCTCAAAGGACCACCTACTAGCTTGTAAATTTCAGACTTTAGAAATGAATAAACTAACCTCTAAACAATATAAATTTTTGTATTAATTTTCTTTTACTGTGTTGACTGCAGGAGTGAGAGGCAATATAGGACAAACAATGGGTCTGCAATTTATTGCAGACTTGTGCAAATGCAGGGATTTGGTGGGATGAGGGATGACAAAGGGATGAAAAAGGCCATGGGTATGACAACATGGAAGGAGGGCGAGCTGTGAAGTGTGGAGAAAAGGAGGGCAGCAGCAAAAGAAAAGGGGCCGCGGACTGGGAGTTAGTAGTTGGAAAAGAGGTCGCGGATGATGGGAGCGAAGGGAGGGCTACAGATTTGTAAAGGAAGGAGCCCGAGGTATAGGGAAAGGGGCCCGAGCAGCAAAAGGATGGCCTTGAACAACAGAGGAGAGAGCCTGAGGATAGGAGAAAAGGGCCAATGGAAGTGCTTGGATGAGGAGAGGATCCGGAAGGGAGTGGAGCAGGTCTGCGTTTGAAGGTAGAAGGGAGATATAGGGAAATGTGGAGCTCGCGGGTAGATAAAAGGAGAGGAGGCCACAGATACGTTGGGAAGTCGAGGAGCAGTAGGTCACGGGTATGAAAAGGAGGCCGAGTAACCTGGGCGAAGGTGTAAGGTGAAGAAAAAGGTAGGTCACATAGGAGTTTAGGGATGGCTGCTGCTAGGGTTTAGTTTAGGGCCTTTTAACGTTACAAATAAGACTACTAACTCAGAAAATTAATAATTAATCTTATAAACTCAAATAAAAATAAAATAGACTAGCTAACCCAGAAAAATAAAAGGTGTAAGACTAATTAACATATAAACTAGGTTAAACAATAATATCTACAACATACACAACTCAAAAATTAAGTTTAATGAGTAGTTGAACAACTAGGGTTCCAAAAGACAACTAAACACCAAACCTAGTGCATCAATGAGGGACAACCTCCTTGAGATGGTACTTGGCAAGCTTAGAAAACTAGGGCTAACCCAACAATCTCTAGGATTGGTTGAGGGAACCTAGTCTTAGCAAGATTTGAAGACCTAAAGCTCAAGCTCAAATGTATAGGTGATCAATGACAAAAATGACATGCTAATTAAGACAAAATGAAGCAATAATGGCTTCCATTCAACCCTAACAAGCATCACTTTCATACAAATTGACTAAGAGACATCAAACCAAAAGTATAGATACCTCCAAGTGCATGTGTTAAGCAAACAACTCTAGCCTCACCTTAGCAATGGCATGAACCCTAGTGCATCTCTTCAAACTTGCAAGAAAAGCTTCAAACTTGCAAAATAACCTTCATCAAATAGTGCATCTCTTCAAAGAGCCCTAGTTAGGGCAAATAGCAAACATAATGAAATTATCCCAAGAGTTGATGATGAAAATGAAGTGAGGAGATTGAATTTATATGATCTCATACTCACTTTTACATAAAATAAGGTCAATTTAATATTAAAAATGCCAACTTAAAATTAAAACAAAAATAATATAAAATAATGATAAAAGTGGATAAATTGGGTATTTTCCCCCAAATTTGACCCAAACATGAGTAAAATTGCTGAACAAGGCCAAATTTTACGAAACTGAAGGCCAGAATGTGTAGTGGGGGGTCGTCATGCCCCAACTAACCCCATTAGTGATGAAAATCCCTCAACGCCCCCCCCTTTAGCAACCAAACAGTCTGCCAAGGAGGACAACGTCATCCTCTGAAGGAGGCCCCAGAGAGAGGGCGCTGCTGGGCTAGAGGGACAGGAGGGTGCTAAAGGTGCTTTGAAAGATGAATATATGCCTTAGTGCTGAAGAACCTGCCGCTAGAGTGATAAAACAAGGTCGGGGTCATGTGACCTAGTGACCCACCCTTGGAAGCCTCGGACACCAACCTCAGGGTTTCAAACCCTTTCATGAGGTAGTCGGCAATGCCATTAAGCCATAGTACTTCCCGAGGAGAAACCAGAGGGTCTGGCCGTAACCCCACCTCATAATAAGCTGGCTAAACACCCCTCCTGGTCAGAAAAAAGACACCCTCTCCCCGGGGAACCTCTACAGGTACATCGGTGCTGGTACCATTGTAACAATCCACTTATATTTCCTAGATCTAGATCCACTTACTCTTGATCCCTCTTCCTCTTCACTTTCACATTTCCCTAGATGGTCTAAAGTAGGTTCGCTAGCCTCCATTGGTTAGCTAGGGTCTCCCCCTTGGTCATGCTTTGTCTTGATCTAAAGTGAAGAGTGCCTCAATTAGCGTGACAAACATTTATCCTTGGGAATCATGGCTGTCTTAGGTCACCTCTTTAGTTGTCAAGCACCTCTACCATCCTAGATAGGATCACCTTTTGGGACAACTATAAGTTGTGTGATAACAATACTTACATAGGGAAGAAAAGGGATCTTTGTGAAATTACTATCGTAGCAACATAGGAGTGTTTGGTTTATCTTTACCTTTCAAGTGTTAGGATTTTTTAGATTTTTCTTCCACGTGTGCCTAGGAAGAGTTGTGATGGGTCATCCATCCTCACTCCTTGATATTGCGATCCCTTGTTATTTCTTTGGTGCCCTTTTTATTTAGCACATTTTGCTTATCCCTTTTGTTGGCTTAGTCCCTTTTTATTTAGATGTGTCTTAGACAGCCTAAGACAAGGGAACATGGCTTTTGTAATGGGGAGTATTTCCCATGATATGTCATATCATGGACCCCGGACCATCTGATGCTGCTGGATAAATCTTTGACCACTTTTCTATAGTGCAACCACAGATCTCATCTAAGGACAATTGATCATCATTTAGCCCTTGCTGAAAAAGGGGTAGTACAAAGGATTACAAATGTATCTAGATGAAGAGTGGATGATAACAACTTGGATTTTGTATTTGTTCTGCTTTGTATATGTTTTGCATTGTGGGATTGAATCGTGAATTTTAGTTTGCAATCAATAACCCATGAATTCTCTACATAACCTGGTGGGAAGTCCCATGTTTTATGGGTAGAGGGGCAACCACTCTAAACCGTACTCCTATAAGTTCAAGGCTTTGTCTCTTTTGTAATCATAATGTAACATGTCGAGTGTATATGAACTATATTGATTATTTGGGTATAAAGTACCCACCAAACATTAGTGTCAATCTTGTGATGTGCTCATGTATTGGGTTGTCTTTCTTTCTTTGATGTGCTTATTCTTCTTCTTGTATTTAATGTTAATCACACTTTAATAATGATGTTCAATACTATTTCTTAATAATATTGTACCCCATGTTGGCATTAGGGGTAATGAGGCTTAGGTGGTTTGAGCATGTCAAACGCTTAAGAGTTTAATAAATTGCAGCTTTGTTAATGAAATTGCCACCTGCAATTATGACTGCTTAATTGGTTTGTCTCTTTTGTTCCCTTTGCTATATAACTTGGTAGCATGGGTGCCCAAACCTGGGGTAAGGGTTCGCGTCCCCATCCTGGGGGTAGGGTTCGCGTCTCCATCTCGGGTTCACATCCTCATGCCCCCATACATACCCTGGTGAACCAGGTACTCCACCCGTGAACCCAAGATGTATGCCATGAAATTGGGGGACGTTGATCATATAGGAGATGGGGTACCTCGATTTTGGGGATGCTTGAGGACCAATGTTATTCGGTAATATTAAATTCTTAAAGCAAAAATAACATTCTCCTTATCTTTCATTTTCTATCCTTTTATTTCAATTTTTAACATTACCATTAATTGTTTTAGGATGTTTAAGAGTGGTTCCAACCTTATTAGACTTCATATGTAAAAAGTAGAATTTTAGATCCCATTCATAATTCAACAGAGTTAACAGCTTTCAGAATTTTACGATTGCAACATTTCCACTGGATTCTATCATGTACGAGGGTATGTGATTGGCATTTAATCAAACACATCAACCTTTCTATGTACCTTGATGTTGGTGGTGCTGATTGTTGAACTCCTCTGTCAAGACCTTAAAAAAATACCCTTCACTCAAGCAAAAACCACTTATTAAGCATGGGAAGCTTTTTGTACCTTATTTTAACGCTTGGATTACGAAGTTTCATCAAAATTATAGGGTGTTGACTAATGTCCTTGGAGGATCAACTTCGAGATTCGAGGTAGATGCTATTGATGAATAAGATCCCAATATAGGCAATGATTTTGATGGTATGTAGTTATTTGTTGTAGCATGAAGTTTTTTGGACTCTGTAGGACATTTAGAGCCTCTTTGTTTATGTATTTTGGGTTAGGTATGGATTGCAGTCAATGTTATTTTAGTTATATGCATCCTTGCTATATAGATGAGAAACTTTTTGTGTATAATTGTTTGGATTCATATGGATGCACATAAATATATATATGTTTTTAACTTTTTAATTTTTTTAATTTTTTTTTGTCGACCTAATTTTTGGTCCATTTTTTTTTTTTCTGATTCCTGTCCAGTTCAGATTTTTGGGCTTGACCGGTGTGATGACTGGTATGGTTTTAACTTTTGATAACATTGTTGGGTATGCCTGGACACTATTATTCCATAGACCTACGAGTCCCAAAACCAAAAAATATTAAAAAATTTCCACTTGGTTTACCATATTTAGATTTATGATTCATATGTAATTTCCACTTTATATCAATGAACTTTGACGCAATGTGCATATTTTACTATTTAGTTAGTAACTTAAACATAAATTATAAAATTTTAATCTATCTATCTATCTATCTATCTATATATTACCCTGACATACCCAATTCCCCTATTTCAAAAAGTGGTGTTCCCGTCTCCGTCCCTGTCCCCGCTCCTGTTCCCGTCCCCAAACCCAAGTTTCCTGGCAACTTAGCTATATAATGATTGTTTGTTGTATCTGTCACCCATTTGTGATGATTTGATGGGATTTACACTGTGAACTGTTTAGCTTTTGTGCTCTGCTGTTATATAATCCCTGTGCTTGGTGGTTTATGAGAATGACTCTCTAGAAATCAAATTTTTACATGTCTCTTGGAAAATTGCCACCTGCTAACAATCATATGACAGTCACTTTGCCACTAACTGTTGGATGTTAGCTGCATTGCTGTTGGATGGAGTTTATTGTTGCATGACTCATATTTCCTCTCAGTTCTAATTTTTATAACCTTGAAGGATAAGTCGTTTTGAGTTGGTAACACTGATTCATATAAGTATGATCAGGCCCTTGAGATATGCATATTTATATGAAGCATTATGTTAGCTATTATTTGGAACATCATAGTTAAAATGTAGGTTGCCTTTGTCCTTGAATGCATCTAATATTTGCTACTAGGCATTTTGACACTGGGTTATTATGCTCAGGACAATGAACTGTGTGACCTCGGGTTCTTCTTCAAGTGCCGTGAAACAATACTCATCTCCAAACTTGGAACAGGACTTATCTCCAAACTTGGAACGAGGCTTATCTCAGAACTTGCTCCCTGGGGTAATTGAGACCTCAGCACATATGGAGTCCCTGAATACAGGAGAAGAAAATGAAGGATGTCACACTGGCCAGGGTAGCATTGATCATCATGAAGTAAAATTGGACCTTACTGATGACATAATTCACATGGTATGTATGTATATGAAGGTTTAGTTTTCTTACTTGTTTACTCCTTTTAACCTTTCTGAACTTGTTTAGAATTCACCTTTTTGGTGACTCAACTATCTGAGTGCATTAACTGCTTTGTCACTCAGAATAGCCATTCAGGGGCTGCCTTTTTCCATATTATATTCATATAACTGATTTTAAATCATCACCAAATGTTCTTTTGTGGGAATTTGTTCTGGGATGGTTCATTTTGGTATGCTAGTTCTTACTTGCTATATATATAACTAAATTCAAAAATATTTTCACAGGTCTTCTCTCTTCTTGACAATAAAACACTCTGTAAAGCTGGTCTAGCATGCAGGCAGTGGCATGCTGCTAGTGTTCATGAAGACTTCTGGAGATGTTTGAATTTTGAGAATTGTCAAATTACTGCAGAGCAGGGTACTTGCTAATCATTAATGATCTATAAGTCAGTTGTTACTCGAAACAGATCAATGTTACCAAATGCTTCTATAAATTATATTTTTGTTTTATAGTTCTAGATTTTGATGAGTATTTACTTTTGTTGCTGGACAGTTGCTCAAATGTGTCGCAGGTATCCAAGAGCTGTAGAACTGCATCTTCCAGGTTTTCTTTTGGATCCTGTCCGTGAAACATTGCGTCCTGTCCGTGAATCATTGCATACTCTTAGGTAATGTTGCTCATTTCAAGTTGTTTTCCTCACACTTTTCATATGCTTACTATGATTAAAGATGTCCCAGTCCCTATGTCTTCTTACATTATTCCTTCTTGTGCAGGAATCTCAAGCTGTTATCTATAGATCAAGGAACTTTAAGTGATGCATTTTTCAAATCAGTGGCCAGATGTCCTGTGTTAAACTGCTTGATAATCACTGAAGCTATTTCAGGCAGAGGTGGTACTCAAGAGATACACATCCGTCACGAGTCGCTGCGTCATCTCAAGGTTATTCGATGTCATGTACATCGAATCTTTGTCAGGTATATTTGACATCAGATTTGTAGGCATTTATCCAGGAGCTACAAAAGTAATGTAAATGAAAAATATTATGAATAATGTGCAGGTGTCCTCTGCTGGAAACGTTGTCACTTAAGCGCTCAGACATTTTATCAGCCATATTGTCATGCCCTCTTCTTCGAGAGCTTGATGTAGCTTCATGCCACAAACTTTCAGATCCAGGAGTTCGTGTTGCGGCTATATCATGCCCATTATTACAGTCCTTGGATATTTCCAATTGCTCTTATGTTAGTGATGATACACTTAGAGAAATTGCAGCTGCTTGTACAGATCTCCGTTTTCTTGATGCATCCTACTGCCCAAATATTTCACTGGAGGTTGTCTTTTGACTCTATTCGATAAACAAAGTTACAAAGGATGTGTAAGCACTTGCTTATAGTTTTTCCCTTAAATTTTTCTATATGCCGTTTTACTAAATCAGTGTCTCATCTATTTTTAAGGCTGTGAGAATGCCAAGGCTTGTTGAATTGAGGCTCCATAATTGTGAGGGAATCAATGCCACATCAATGGCTTCTTTATCTCAGTGTCTATTTCTTGAGGTGGGTTTTTATTTTTTTTAACCAATGTTGGATAATTTATAATTATAATTTGCATATATTTTTTATTATTTTATTGGTTTTTATGTAGGCACTTCAACTTGATTTCTGCTGGTTGCTAACTTCTGTCACACTGGATCTTCCAAGGCTTCGGCACATAAGTCTTGTAAATTGCCGCAAGTAAGTATATTTTGATTTCATGTCTAATCAACACGTTTTGAAATATTTTGCGTATTTATTCCATTGATTTACTATGAACTTTTGCTTTCAGGATTGTTGAATTGAATTTATATAGTCCAGCTCTGGTATCTATAAATGTCACAAGTTGTCCAATTCTTAATCGAGTTGACATTAAATCAACTGCACTTGAGGTTTGCTGGAGAGATGGGATTTTGAGCTTATTGCAAACTATTTTTATGTTCTATTTTGTTTCTTGATTTGCAATTAACAAAATTGTGATTTTATTGGTATGCACAGAAATTGGTTCTCCAGAAGCAGCAGAGTTTGACAACTATAATGTTACAATGCCTTTGTTTGTCTGAAGTTGATTTGACAGAGTGTGAATCACTGACTGACTCAATTTGTGAGGTTTTTAGGGTGGGTGGTGGCTGTCCGATGCTCAATACCCTTATTCTTGATGGTTGCGAGGTATGTTTGGATTTTGAGGCATGCCTTCTTGTATATGCCACCTTTGATCTGTGCTCTTCCTAGTCGTTATTTGTTTGCTCGGATTGATGCAGTTAGCAGATTTGAAAGTTCAGATAGGAAATGTAAGGCACACATTTAAAATCTAGATTTACAGAATTCTAGGATGCTCTTCTGAAATTGATGAATAGCTGTGCTTTTAAATTTTTTTGAAAATCAATGAATGAATTTAGATCATTGTTTACGAGTCATCAATGAGTCATTGGCTTAATACTAGATTTTGAACTTGGTATTTTGTCTTTTGTGCATGGAGCTCTGGACTGGAATTTTCAGATAGTTTGGTCCATGGAAATGGGATTTTGATGCAACAGACTTTTGACAAAGTTCTTCAATGCTCTGCAATCTTTGTAATGCACAATGATTTATAGTTTGCTAATTAAGTTTTTTCTATTTGTTATATCTTTTTGTAGAGCCTCTCAAATGTGAACTTAAATAGCATATCATTGCACACTCTCTCCCTTACTGGTTGCCTTGGACTGACTAACCTTCAACTAGCATGTCCAAGCTTGCAGAAAATCTGTCTAGATGGCTGTGATCACCTGGAGGGAGCCTCATTTTCCCCTGTAAGTGTTTTCTGTGTTTTTCCTATATTCTATCAATATGATGCTTTGTATGCTTTGCTTGATAGTGTCCATAAAAAACAATATATCCTTAGAAATAATCTTAGTTTGTCCTTATTTTATTTATTCATGTTTGTTATCAAGCTCATCTGTTTAGAAGGTTTTAAATGAATTATGTATTAAAACATCTTATATCCACTAACTTATTGTGCAAATTATTCATGAATCATTCAGTATAATAACTATTAATAACTAAAAGATAAGGTTACCTCATTTTAGTTGGAAGGCTAAAGATTAGTATTATTCATTGCAGGTTGGGCTTTGCTCACTTAACTTAGGAATATGTGCCCATTTGACCAAACTTGAGATTAGAGCTCCTCAATTGACAGCATTGGAGCTGAAAGGATGTGGTGTTCTGTCTCAAGCGGATATTGATTGTCCTCAGTTGCATTCTCTTGATGCCTCTTTCTGCAGGTTATCTTAAAAATTGCTTATGGTTGTGCTCCTTATAACCACATATGTCTTTTGTTAATGAGGAAGCCCCTATTTACAAAGTTTGTTGATATTGTAGATTACTGAACGATTATTGCTTGGCTGCTGCAACTGGTGCATGCCCTTCCATCAGGTTATTGGTTTTGATGTCATGCACCTCAATTGAGACAGAGGGGCTGTTGGCCCTACAGAGACTCTCCAACTTGACACTTTTAGATATGTCTTATACATACTTGACAAATTTGCAGCCTATTTTTGATTCTTGTCCCCAATTAAAGGTACCTTCAGAGACTTAAGCTTAACACTTCTAGATTTCTAGTATAGATTCTTGACAATTCGCCACCTACTATAAATGATCGTTTTGATAGTGAACCTAAAATCCTTTTGCTTCCTTGTATGCATTAGGTTTTAAAGCTTCAGGCTTGCAAATATCTCGCGAATACAGCATTGATTCCACTTCATAAAGGAAGAGCACTTCCAAACCTCTGTGAGTTGGATTTATCCTATACCGATCTTAATCAGTCTGCAATTGAAGAGCTTTTGGCATGGTGCCCACATCTCACCCATCTGAGTTTGAATGGCTGTGTAAATATGCATGACCTTGATTGGAGGTTTTGGGCTGGCAATTCTTATGGCGAGTCAGAACCACATAGGAAACAAAACAAGTCTGATTTGAGGGATTATCAGATCAATGTGGAAGGAAGCCCAAATCGATCACTTCAACATCTTAATTGTGTGGGCTGTGCTAACATTAAAAAGGTTGTAATTCCAGCTTCGGCTCAGTGTATGAACCTGTCTTCTTTGAACTTTTCTCTTTCTGCCAATATCCAGGAAGTGAATTTGTCCTGTTTCAATCTAACAACATTGAATTTAAGGTGAGTTTTATTGATATTCTAACCTTATATTTACTTAATTTTCAAATGTTCTTGGAGTGGTTTCGTATATGAGAAAAAACCAATGGCTCATCAATGTTTTTTTGCTTCAGCAACTGCACTTCTTTAGAGACACTACAGCTAGATTGCCCTCACTTGACAAGCCTGTCGCTTCAAGTATGTGCTTCTTGCCAAAGGTGTAGTTTAATTCAGTTACATTTTTGTCTTGTCACTGTTGAAGAGTGTTTTGACTAGTTGTGGTTAAATTGTGCTACTTGTTTGCATCATATTGCACCTTTCTTTATCCAGGCATGTAGGATTACAGAACAAGAATTAGAATGTATGATTCAGTCTTGTAACTTGCTCGAAACTCTTGATGTCCGCCTTTGCCCAAAGGTGAGATAGTACTTGGATCCCTGATGCTCAGATATTTGAATTATTTGGATGACTGTTGATGTATCCATTACTTTGAAAGGATGATCTTCTTTTGGTGATGTTGTTACTGACAGTTTCTCTTATGTGCAAAAGATATCCTCAACAGGTATTGCCAAGTTGTGTTCGATATCCCCTGTTTTGAAATGAACTTTTAGCAGTGTTTGAACATACTCGGTACCTGGGCCCGCGAATTTGATGGAAAGGCTTATGTATTGCAGAGCTTCACTTGGATTGGATAGTAGCAGCATATTTACTGAGTCATCACCATAACATTTCTTAACAATAAATATTTTATGATTTCACTCCTGGTGCCTGAGTTGGAGTTTTGTCTGGGCATCTATGAATTGTGAACATAGGAATAGCAGAATTTTGGATGTGCTGAGACCACCTGTCCCATTGTACAGGGATTATGTTTTACAAGTCATTATATCCTGTTTGTTACAAAGTCATTATATTCATATTTTATGATAACCGTGTGCCTCAAGTAATTGAGATGTGCTTTGGGTTGTTGAGATGTACAGCTGTTGGTGAAAGTCTTAGGTAGTTTCAGTTGCAGAATTTTATTTCTGATCTTCATATCCGAATATGTTTTTGTGAGATCGATGCAACCTAGTATGTAAACCAGACTACTTATCATGCTTCATCTCTTATGCTATTTCATTATTCTTGTCCAAGATTCTTCTGTATACCCTGGTCTTGTTGTGGAGAACCATGTAATGAAAATTTGGAGTAGTATTTGTTGAAAACTCTGAGTAGTTTATTTAAAGCACTGTAGTAAACTTTACACTATTGGAAATTTCACTGGAGCGACACTTCACTTTCATGCAATTCAGCAATTCACCTTCTCTTCGAAAGATTCCTTGGATTTTAACCGCACAATTTTTTCTCTAGGATTGTTGTTGTAAATTAAGTACAAAACAACAGTGGAAGAAGTACAATAATTCACTTTCAAACAGCCCTAAACTTTCCATCAATTAAGGAGAAAAATACATCAACCATTGAGATAAGTTGTCAGCCCTTCTAAGGCAATTGATCAGTGACTAATCAGAGATGAAAATGTACTTTTACAGCAGAAATAAATACAGTATTACAGCAGTAAAATCAACCCCTTTATTCTTTAGGTGTCAAATAACTTAACAATTTTCCCTTTTACTTATGTCCAATCAGTAAGATCATAAATAGATGTAAACAACAAAATATGAAAATGCATGTTGAAAATCAAATCTGAAATTGACACAAGATATGTATGGTTGAAAACTTCATATATAAGTTCAATGATGAAGTACTTACTATAGCTTTCTCTCAAGGCTACAAAATCCAACTATCCAATGCTTTAGCTAGGGTAAATCATCGAATGCTAGCTCCACCAAGAAGAACAAGTGCAAGAATCCCTCCACTATTACCAAGGGAAGATGTCCTCTTTTCTTCTTTACATGTCTACCCTAGGGGTTTTTTCACCAAAATTCTAGTCTATAATCTCTAAGGGTAAAATCCTAACCCTAGAACTCCAATATGCTCTAAGAAACCCCAAAGAGACCAAGAAACCCAACAACCCAGAGAGAGAGCGCGCGCGAGAGAGAGAGAAGTACAGACCTAGAGAGATGACAAACATGCTTCTCTTATAGGTCACATCTCTACATGAGTGAGAAAGAATGAACACATAAGTCGTGTATGAAAGACTCTCCTTCCTCTATTTATCCGAGAGGTGAGGGAGGACAACAATACTCCATGGGTACATGCCCTTATAAGCAACCTACATGAGCCCTTGTAGGCCACACAAGTGAGATATCCACTCTAGAGTATAAGTGTTATGCTCCATTGATGATGTTGTGCACAATAAGGACTCCAAGCTGATGTAGCCACACAAGGCAAGTCCACACCACTCCATCTTGAGCTTTCATGGACTTGATCTATCCTCCAAAGTAAGCATTACAATGGGGAAACTATCCCCTATAAGAACATTGTCGAAGCCCTAGGCATCCTCGATCCATCTTCAATCCTCCAAACAAGAGCCCCAGCTACCATGTGCCATTTAGGGCTTGAAGCCCTCCTCCATGATGCACAATACTCCACATCCCCTATAGGGTGTTCTCCCACCAAGCGAATCCTCTATGTGGCCATGATGAAGTGTACCCACCATCTAGGAAGAGTTCTCCAATGTCAAGGGAAGAAAATTGAGCCAATAATCAAAAGAGGTTGAGCATCGATTGAGCAAGCTATCTTAAGTGAGCAGATCCATCATGGACTATCTTTCATGCTATAATCCATCTCAGACCATCGAGGGGTTGAAAATACACCATGTACCCCAAATTTCATGAAGCATTGCCAGACATGGTGTAAATATTGTCGAAGTAATTTTATAATTTAACACTCCCTATTTATGAGGAAAGTGTTTACACCAACAACCATAGACTCCCTTGCTATTCCAACAACTCTGCCATCTGCAAATGACCACTAGCTATAGTTCCAAAATCAACCACTGTTGTTTGCAACAACACTATCAACCATGCTATCATAGTGTCTTGATCCTCTAATGAACAATGACCACTAGTGAATATATATAGGAATATCTCCTTGGAGCAACAACCAATTGCCAACCTCCATCATCCTCAACGTCATAGGTCACCATCAAAGAACACATCATGAAATCTCTAGGACATTTTGCAAAGACAATCGCATCTCCATACAAAATCAAGTCGATCCTAGAAGACAAAGCTCATGGTTTAGTCATTGAACTATGCACGATTGTCATGCTTGTTATCACGAGAATCCCTCTCATGCACCTCAATTCCTTTGGAAACTAAAATATTCCGAACTAGTCCAACTCCCTCATCTTGAGAGAATCATAAAGTAGTAGTATCATCAAGGGAAACCTATATGCCTGAGAGAATCCATAATCCATGGCATTGTACTCTATATTACTCCCATCAACTGCAACTATGGAATCAATCTTGTTAACATCATCCATTAAGACATTACACCTCTCAAATGAATAACTAGAAGGTTGATGGATGAAGTTAATCTCATCATCACACCTCTTCTCCTTTGTACAATTGGAAGTCACATGGATGGAAGAAAAGAATGCTACATGACTAGCACAACTTGCTTCGACATGCTCTTGAGCCATGGATCAACATTCTCCACACTCCTTGAGCATGGGAGAACCTTGTGCACTGCAATATCTCACAATTAGAGTGCAAGGATCGTATGTTGGCTTGACATGTATCTCTTGAGAAATAGAAGGTCGTACCAATCTCTCGTTGAAATGTGTGAGTGCCATCGGATCAACAAATAGCCTAGAAAAATCATCCTCTCTCACCTCTCTAGCTAAAGTCCTTAGACTAGCTAGTTTACAATCTCCGATGGTGCACTACTGTACCTCAAAGGGAACTCTAGAATGTATATATGTCATACAAAACATTGAAGGGAGATGCTTCTTCAAACCAAGAACAAACAAAATAGAATCCAACTAAAGAACATCACCTGAAGGCATCTGAAATGAAATGGAGTCAGCTCCTCTCAAAGGGCATGTGGTCTCTTGTTCTTGAATTCTATTGAACAATGATGTGTCATGTTGTGTCTCGAAGCTCCGTTGTCCACAAACTATCCAACACTAGTCACAATATTAGAGGAAAAAAAAACACCAAAGCTATATCCATCCTAGAAAATTTGTAATATGAAGAATATCCTCCACCTATAACAGGTGAAGAACAAATTGACATCTATTGGAACAAATCAACCACCTATCTTAAATATTGAGTATATCACTCGTTGAAAATAAAACCATGCTAGTCAATAATCACATAGATCTACCACCTATAATTGACAACCATTGAAACGAGTTAACCACCTATCACAAGTCATCCTAGGTATCACATTAGCTGAAAATACATTCATAATAACCATCAATTTAATAGATCCATCATCTCTCATCATTAGAGAAACTTGTCAAAATATAGCACAAGTACAAGTGATAATCTGAAGCACAAATCATCAATAAATGAAGAAAAACAAACCCTGCAAAGGTTAAGGTGCTTCTTGAAAAAACCTAAGGTTTCACACCCAATAAGTTCAACTAGGTTCAATACCCATCCATATAATCATTAGTTGAAATACAAATCCCTCTTACTCCAGAGTGATCTCTATTACAATCACTTTGATAACATGTTAGTAATTTCACTGGAATGACACTTCAATGCAATTCATAATTTTCATCTTCTTTTTAGAAGGTTCATTGGATCTTAACCCCATAATCTTCTGCAATAAGACTATCGTAAATTAAAGTACAAAACAACAATGAAATAAATGCAATAATTCACTTTCAAACGACCCTAAACTTCCCAACAATGAAGGAGAAAAGACACCAACTAATCAGATAAATTTTCAACCATTCTAGGGCAACTTATTAATGAATATTCATATTTGAAAATGCATTTTTACAACAGAAATAACATTTGTATTACAATAATAAAATAAACCCTTTTATCTTCTTCATATGTCATGTCACTTAGCAATTTGCCCTTTTACTTATGTAAACTCAACAAGATCATAAATAGATATAAATAACAAAATATGAAGAACACATGCACTTGAAAATCAAATATGAAATCATAGTGATCTTTAACCCAAAAATTGAATAATAGTTGATATAAAAGCTTTATTTCAGAAATTATCAAAATTCATTGACTACAAGAATAACACCAAGATATAAGATAAAGGCCCTTAAGGTAGGACAACACCATGAATTACTCAAGAAAAAAATGACTCCACAAATCATGCTTGTTACAATACAATTTATCTGGCATATTTCATATAATGATATTGGTGTATATTTATACTTTTTCATAAGTAATCATAAGTGGCCTGTGCCGACTACCTCTTCTTATTATATTACTTCATTTAATTACCTAGGGGGTCTATTTATTACCCACCAACTACTAAGTGGGCCTATGGACACATTACATACATTATCCCCTTGGGTATCTCCCTAGGCATTCCATATTACCCTCCTTAGGTACATTACTTTCCACCTCCCTTCCTATGTTTTGTTCTTGAAACATGGGAGGAAACCATATAATATGATTTACTAAGCAATGTAGACAAATTGATACCAAGCATGAGCATCCATCCATCCTAATGAAATGCCGACATCGAGTCCACCTACTTCCTTGCCACCTTGGTCTTCATTATGGTTAGTTTGACCTCACCTTTTAAATCAAATCTTGATCAAATGGGTTTTCCTCAATTTTGCTCTTCCAACCCTTTTTTCTATTGGCTGATTTTAACTGGTGTGTGGCTTGCTTAAATGAGTTTCTCTTCCATAGCTGCACCGTTTACTATTTTGATCTCCTCATTGTATTGATGATGTTTATGTTAAGCGATTGCGATAAAGCTTACTTGTTTTCTGGGTGATTTCGATTTGATTGATGTTTTTAGGTTTTTTTTCCCACCAGAGTGTCGAAATGTTTTCAACACTTAGAGAAATTTTCGATTCCAAAGTCTTCTTTTTGAATATTTGACAAGAAATTGTTTTTTTACTCTCAATATTGCAGCAAAGAAAATACTTTTATCAACGACGACATTGGTTGAAAATATGAAGGCATCCATTGTGCTAATGACAAAAAATCTTTTTGTCGCCGATGCATCGACGAATACAAATATTTTATTGTCGATAGCGAGTAAGAAAATAAATTGCTTCTCGTCCCCAATGTTATGGTGAACAATGTACTTGTATCCTTGACGTTTCGGTAGCCGAAACACTTTTCCCTTCCGCAACAAAGAAACATCAGAGGCATAGAAACAAGACATTGATGAAAAAAAATATTTTCATCATCGATGTAGTGGTGGTAAAAGCACTTTTTGCTCATACACATCGACAATGAAAAGGTGATTTAATGCCAACCATCTACAAAGTAATAGTCATGGGAGAGCTATGTATTTTCTCTTCCATCGTTGCTATAGAGAAAATACTTTTCACTGCCAATTGTAAACCATGTAACCATGAGATAAAACATTCAAGCGAAAGTACATGAGGTTGAAAGAAAAACTTTTTTTTAGCTCCAATGCATCGACACAAGAAAGGTTTTTGATTACCGATAGTTTTTAGTGTTGAAACTTATAATTTTGGGTGGCAAAGGTAATAAAAAATCAAATACCATTTATGTTGCACATGTCATTCCTTTTATAAGTATGTGAACGGGGTTATAATAGTTCATTCAAACCATGAATACAATGCAAAAGGGTGACCCGCTGTCAAAGAGCACTTTTCAAACGAAACATTAGCCCTAAAATTTGATTTTCCATTGATATGCCAGCCTAAAATGTTATTTATCGCCAATATGTTGGCTCTAAATGTGCTTTTCCAGTGAACATGTCAGCCCCGCATGATGATTTCTAGTCAAAACTACAAAGGAGAGCTCACGATTTTGGTCATAATGTTTGACTCCGACCTCCATTTTGGGCATTTTTTATACAGTTGGTTTGGTCTCGAAGAGCTCAACTACTTTTCTCATATGAACTACTAAAAGGTTATGAAATTGAAAATGAAAAAGGGCACATTGTCGGTGGTAAAAAATGACCGAGTTGAGTTGTGGGATGGCCCAAAAACCACCAACAAAAAAAAGCGAAGGTCATTGGATTAATCTTTAAAACCTTATTAATTTTTCAATTAACTTTCTTAGGTGAAATATATATATATTTATTAATTTTTCAATTAACTTCCTTAGGTGAAATATATATATATTTATTTTAGTAACTTATGTATCTTATTAATTTGTCATTCAACTTCCTTAGGTTGAATATATATATATATATATATATATATATATATTGGTAATTTATGTATCTTGTTGTGATGTTACCTAAGTATTGGTGTTGAGATGGATTGACGAACACTAAAGGGAGAGTAGCAGAGATGCGTATCCTAGAAACTATGGTAGAGGGTTTGCCACCAATATATGGCTAAATGATAGAATATGAAGGCTTCTAGAAGTACAATAAAAATCCCTATTATGAAAATTATTTTTTAGGGATAAATGCATTAGAGCAAATTTGGGATCTAAAATGGGCCTTGTAAGAAAACAAGTTACCTCGTAAGAAAACGATGTTAGGTTTTCTTACTTGTTTATCATAATAACATTAAACAATCTATCACTGAAAGAAATACAAGCACAATAAGAACAATGGACACAAAATTTCTCTCAGGGAAACCACAAGGGAGAAAACCCCGACAAAACTTCCTCAATATAGAATTCACAAAGTACAAAGATAAATCCCAAGACAAAATCAACTTCTCTTCCACTTGTGCGAAATTCTCTCTCTCTCCTATGCGAACTTGTGTGAGTGAGATGAGTGAATACAAATGAGCAACTCATCCTCTATTTATATTCTTCAGTTGAGGTGGCTTTTCCCCAACTGGGTCGACTTCTCCTAACTGACTGGGCCGAATTGTCAAATACATAATATAATAATCTTTTCTGGGCTCTTCTAGGCCGACACAAGACCTAGGGTTTACATTAACTCTTTCAATGATTCTTACATTATCAATTACATCAATGACATCTCCCGAAGGAGGATTACAATAATACAATAGACAAATACAATTAGAATATCTTCTGCAGTTACATTTCTTTAACACTCCCTCTTAACTAGGAAGGTATTCTGCGAGCAACGTCAACATCTACACAACTTGACTTGTGAATCTCTATACGTCATAGGAAGTTTTTGGATCATCATATGTTTGGGGTATCATCTAAAGGAACATCCTCATCAGCATCATCATCATTGTTTGTTGCAATATCACCATCAACAACATCATCATTATCATCAACAACATCCTCTGCTGGAACATCATCGTCAGCAACATCCTCTGCTGAAACATCATCGGCAACATCCTTTGCTGGAACATCATCATAAAAAACATCCTATGATAGAACATCATCATCAACAACATCCTCTGCTGGAACATCATCATCAACAACATCCTCTGCTGGAACATCATCATCAACAACATCATCTGCTAGAACATCATCATTAAACAAAATACTGGAACAACAACATCAATCATCAGTAAACAAAAATACTGGAACTCTATCAGTCAGCAAGTACTGATCTTCAGTCACCTCAGGACTGGCATCAATCACCTAAGGACCGGAACTCTATCAGTTAGCTAGTACTGATCTTCAGTCACTTCAGGATTGGCATTAGTCCCCTAAGGAATTTAACTCTATCAGTCATCCAGTACTGATCTCCAGTCACCTCAGGACTAGCATCAGTCCCCTAAGGACTGGAACTCTATCAGTCATCCAGTACTGATATTCAATCACCTCAGGATTGGCATCAGTTCTCTAAGGACTGGAACTCTATCAGTCAGCTAGTATTGATCTTCAACCACCTTAGGACTGGCATCAATACCCTAAGGACTGGAACTCTATCAATCATCCAGTACTGATCTTCAGTCACCTCAGGAATGGAATCAGTCCCCTAAGGACTGGAACTCTATCAGTCAACCGATAATGATCTTCTGTCACCTTATGTTTGGCATCGGTCCCCTAAGGATTGGAACTCTATCATTCAACCAGTACTGATCTTTAGTCACCTCAGGATTGGCATCAGTCCCCTAAGGATTGGAACTCTATCAATCATCCAGTACTGATCTTCAGTCACCTCAGGACTGGCATCAACTCCCTAAGGACTGGAACTCTATCAGTAAACCAGTACTAATCTTCAGTCACCATAGGATTGGAATCAATCCCCTAAGGACTGGAATCATCATCATCATCACTCCCTCTTTTGAGGGAGGTCCTTTCGGACCACACCAATCTTGTCTCGAAAGTATTCAAACTTTATGCAAGATAGAGGCTTAGTCAACACATCAACAACTTGTTCCTCTGTAGGAACATACTTGATATTTACAGATCCCTTCTGCACCATATCCTGGATATAGTGAAACTTGATCTCGATGTGTTTCAATCTATCATGGAACACTGTATTCTCTATAATCTTGATGCAACTCTGGTTATCACAGAGAATATCAGTCACATCTATCTCTGCATCGAACAATCCACACAACATCTTGTGAAGCCACACTGCTTCGCTACAAGATGAACTTGATGCTACGTATTTAGCTTCTGCCATGATGAGAACAACATTGTTGATGTATATGTAACTTCGGAATGTATTTAACCTATGTATTTCATCTATGTATATTGTATTCCTATAGAGATGTTATTATTCCTCTATACGGAAGTGTTTGTATTCCTATAGAGATGTTATTATTCCTCTATACGGAAGTGTCATCATTTATATTGTAAGTGTCGTAACTTATACTTGATGGGTTATTAGACCACCTTAATGGGGTCGGACCTGTATGAGTCATGTGGGTAAAAGGGGTATTAGACCACCCTAGTGGGGGTCGACCCAATTAGCATTATGTTATGTGGTTAAGTTAAGGTCGACCCAGTAAAGGTTATTAGGCAAGTCAAGTCAAGTATAAATAGAGTGCGGGAGGCACTCTATTTGATCATTCACTTTCTCTCTCATACTCTCATTGGAAAGTGGCACACTTGTGGAGGAGGAGAAGCTGCTACTAGGAGAAGACTATCTCTTGTACTTGGGTTGTATCATTGCTCTATCTATCTCTGAGGAAGTTGCTGGGTTTTTCACCTTCTTGGTTTTCCCCGGTGAAACTCTGTGTCTCTTGTGTGCTTGCATTATTGTGTCCATGATTGATATGCTGTACATGTTATTCTCTCAGTTAAGATCCTATATCAGATTGAAATTTTTGAAAAACTAACATGGTATCAGAGCTATCCTGAAAGAAGGCATGGTATGGCATTTATGACACTTGTTGCACTTGCGAAGTTAGGGCTTGATATAGCAAAAACCAGTCATCGTAGAACTTTCGCTATAAATCCATTTCGGCGAGGTTTCAGGATCTAAAACTCTTATAGGGTGAAGATAAGATCCCCATGTACCTTGTGTCCAAAGAACAACTTCTAATTCGTTTTACTTTGTGTTTTATGATCTGTACAATCTAGGGTTTCTGCCTCTTCCAGATCTGAGTCATAAACATGTGACCTAGGAAAAAAGGTCATAACTTGGGCTAGGAAGCTCCAAATGAAATTTCGTAAAATGTGACAAGTAGGGCACAGACTGTACTTTCACAAACCAAAGTTTTAGAGGCCGAAAGTGAACCAGTGACACATGGCACTCCGTACAAGTTCGCTCTCCTATTTTATCCCATAAACAGGTCACGTTGTGACACTTGGAATAACTCTCTCTCAGAGAATCCAATTGAGGTCAGACCTGTGGGGTTGGAAATATGACAGGTTGGGATACCACAGGTAGAAGTGTCAGACCCTGTGGATTCGTAATTTCGGAGTTACATGAGAAACAATCAGGTGCATATTTCTGTCAAAACAAAATTGGATTTTGAGCACCTTCATTCATGGCTCCGGGAATTAGGGTTTTGGAGAAAGTTTGAATTTTTGTAATCGGAGATCACGGCAGAAGGCCGGGCTTGATCAAACCCTAGTTCGGGACTTTGATCAGAAAAGTGGAAAATTAGGGATTTTGCAAAAGTTGGAATTTTTGAAGTCTGTGACCACGGCTGGAAGCTCCTTAGAAAAATCAAAGTTTAGAGCTTTGGATCAAACCTTTTGGTTGGGTACTAGAGTGGGCTTTATCAAACCCTAGTTCGGGATCTTGTCTAGAAGATCCGGAAGTTTCAAAGACAATTTTGAGGGGTGAAACTTTACAGTTTTCAAATTCTGAGTATACCAGTTTGATCAGCTCATCAAAGCGCATTTTTCTATCATTTCAGAAGTTTGAAATTCAAAGTTTAAATTTTTAGGGTTTCTCTGACAAACCGTAATCCATCTCCAGATCCAGTTTTTACAAATCAAGTGGATTGGGTTAATCTTAGAAGAGAATGGATTGGTCACCTGCATAAGTGAATAAGTTCTAGTTTCAGAGGGATATAAGGCTAAGGCCTTACATAATAAGATCACAAGCAATCTCGACAGGTATGACTTATCCAGGTATGTTTCGAGATATGTTCATGATTAAGTTTATGGTATGTTTGTCTTCATTAAGGTTAGTACAATCTTGATTAACTTTAGACTTGTCGTATCACCTTAATAAAATTATGAATGCACGATAGAAGATATTCATTGATTAGGGTTTTGACACTTATGATTGTGCTAATGCATTGTGGTGCTGTATGAGGTTTATGTTGTCCGCTAACATGAAAGGTACATCAAGAAAGACAAATCATGTTCTAGTTCAAGAAGACAAAGGTTCATCCACTGCCATGGATCACATAGAAGATCTACTTACGATATATGTATAACTTGGTTCTATAATGGTTAACCTATGAGATATGCAGGTTACTAGCACAAGTCATTGAAGAGAACAAGAAGACATTATGCGGGTATGTTAGACATAACTAGCTAGCATGCTAATCCAGGTATGTTTTTCCTATATCAAGTTAGAATCCTACCTTGTGTTAGGATATCTTATATAAGTATACATGGCATGATTGATAATGATTATTCATTGAAGTTAGTAATCATGGGTTTAGGCATATTATGCTTCTTACTTTGATTGATGATATGACTAACCAGAAAAGTCCTTTGGTCAAATAAGAATATGCATGAGTAAAAGAATTATTCCCTAAAACCTTGAATACTAATGTTTATAATTTGTGTTTGAAATGATCATGACTATACATGTTTAAGATTATTGTGTTTTGATTATACTAATGAATGTATGAGATCTCGAGGATATCACAATAATGATACTTGTAAGTATGCATAGTGATCGAGGATGGATATAAGTTCAAGAACAGGTAATCCACGAAGCAAAGATCAAGAGGGAGCACACTCCAGTAGTTTCTGCAAGGATGCAGATATTCAGAGGGAGTCGACCACTTCTCACAATCCACATCAAAATGGAGTTGCAGAAACGAAGCAAAGACTGAGAGGGAGTCAACCCAACAAACAAACAAAGATAAGTATTTGAATTATCATTTCTTGCATATTTGATTGTTTAAATAATACTGTTAAATGATGTATATACTGATGTTCCTAGAATTAGGCTGTGTATTTTGGCATATTAGAATAATTGCATTAATGAACAGCATACTACTAATATGCATGTAATGGGTAAGTGTCCTATGGCATTGTACAACATTCCATTGCTACTTATCTAGAATGAAACCTCTTCGCTGACATGTTGGGAGTAGTGCAAACTCTTAACAATGTTCTGGTAGAGATTGGAAGGCATCTAGAAAGTTACAGGATATGGATGAATGTTGTATTGAAGCATTGGCTAAAATAATTGCATGACTGTATGACATATTTCTTTATGTGTAAGAATTTGTTCTGAAAACTATGAGATGTTTCTAATCATGCAATTTAACTTTTTTTGTAGGAAAGATCGTATACCATCACCTACAAAAGAAGGACTACAACATTTGTTCCATTAACAAAGATATCTATTGAATATATTGAAGTTCCCAGGATCTGGGATGAAGTAATGGAAGAATGCCATTATCCGTCGATCATGAAGAATGATGATTGGGGTGTAGTCCCAAGACCTGAAGGGAAGTCTGTTGTGACTTCCAAATGGATCTACAAGATCAAGCATGCTGCAGATGGCAACATAGAGAAATATAAAGTAAGATTTGTAGCTCGTGGCTTCTCCCAGAAAGAAGGGATTGATTATGAAGAGACTTTTGCTCCTGTGGCCAGATACACTTCCATTAGATTAGTACTTGCTCTGGTTGCAGTGATGAAATGGAAGATACACCAGATGGATGTCAAGACAACTTTCTTGAATGATGTAGTCGAGGAGGAAGTGTATGTGGAGTAGCCACTTGGTTTTGAGACACATGATAGGCAGTCATATGTGTGTAAGTTGAAGAAAGCCTTGTAGGGATTGAAGCAAGCTCCTAGGACTTGGTATTGTAGGATAGACAACTTTCTATCCAGTTTGGGCTTTACTAAGAGTAAAGCAGATTCCAACCTTTACTACAAGGTTAAGGAAGGCAATCCTGTGATACTACTCTTGTATGTGGATGGCGTGTTTGTAACAGGAGAGGATGGATTGATTTCTGATACCAAGAGGAAGCTTGCTGCCGAGTTTGAGATGAAGGAATTGGGTATGATGCAGTACTTTCTAGGCATGGAGGTGTGGCAGAGTGCAGATGGAATCTTCCTTGGACAAGGGAAGTATGCAGTAGAGATCCTGAAGAGGTTTGGGATGATGGACTTCAAGGCCATGTCCAAACCTATGGCATCAAACCTGAAGCTTCTGGGTGATGCTTCATTTGATCTAGTTGATGTCATTGTGTATCGTCAGATGATTGGGTCCTTGATGTACTTGATGAACACTAGACCAGATATTTGCTTTGCGGTGAACACATTGAGCCAGTTCCTGACGGATACCAGAGGTGTTCACCTGGTTGCTGTAAAGCATATTCTGAGGTACCTAAAGGGTACAATTGATTATGGGCTCAAGTATGATGCGAATCAAAAGTTTAACCTGCAGGGTTATGTTGATTCAGATTAGGCAGGTAGTGCTGTAGATAGGAAGAGCACATCTGGGTGTTGCTTTAGTATGGGATCAGGTGTGATCACTTGGTTTAGCAGGAAGGAGTCCTACGTAGCACTGAGTACAACCGAGGCAGAGTATGTTGCATCTTGTTCAACTAGTTGTGAGGCAGTATGGCTCTAGAAGCTACTGTCTAAGTTATTTGATCTCCCACTGGATGCTACTGGTATCTTCTGTGATAACCAGAGTTGTGTGAAGCTGTTTGAGAACCCGGTGTTCCACGATAGGTCAAAACACATTGAGATAAAATATCACTATATCAAGGATATGGTGCCGAGAGGAGCAGTGAAGCTCCTGTATATTGCGACGGATGAGCAGGTTGTAGATGTGTTGACGAAATCACTAGCCACAATGAAGTTTGAGTACTTCAGGGAGAGGCTTGGTGTTCTTCAGATTGACGACACTTTGAGGAAGAAGTGATGGACACATTTGCTGGAGCCATTCCAAGCATGGTGAGAGGTTGATCCTTTTCATGGCTGTGGATGTAGGCGCTGGATGGATGATGCTCCAGTTACTGCTCTGTATATGCATCATGTTGGATGCTTGGTATGATCAGTTGGATCATGTATATGTATATGCATAATGTTGGATGCTTGATATATTTGTATATGCATCATGTTGGATTCTTGTTATGATCAGTTGGATCATGTATATGTATATGCATCATGTTGGATGATTGGAACATGTATCTGTATATGTATCATGTGGATACTTTGTATGATCAGGTAGATCATGTGTGTTGATATATATCAGGTGGATACATTGTATGATCAGGTGGATCATGTATGATGATATGTATCAGTTAGATACTTGGTATGCATCAGGTAGATGCATTGTATGATCAGGATGATCATGGATGACGAGCTTCAGGATGTTGCTCCATATGAAATGCATTAGAACGATGTAGTGATGATGATCAAGATGATCATGTGTACATCAGGATGATGTATGGTGAGTATTAGGGTGATACTCTGTGGCCGTGGAATAGGTTGTGCAGATAAGCATATAATCCAGCCTTGGGAGGTTTGCAGATAGTCTTTCGAGGTTTTTCCTATGGCATGTAATATGGCCCTAGGATATCTAGAAAATGCTCTTTCGAGGTCTTTCCTATGGTATGTAATCTGGTCCTGGGATATCTGGCAGATGCTCTTTTGAGGTTTTTTCCTATGGCATATAATCCATCCCTGGGAGATCCGATAGGTTGAGCTGTGTGCTCGTAACTAGTCCTAGGATGCTCTTTCAAGGTTTTTCCATGACCACATGTAATACGCCTTGGAGATCTGGAGAGGATGAAAAAGGCCTCAGATGCTCTTTAGAGTTCTTTCTAGTCAAGACACTCTTTAAATGTTTTGTGGTAGGGGTCAGATGTAATAATTCCTGGAGATTTGGACAGGATGAAAAAGGCCTCAGATGCTCTTTAGAGATATTGCTTGTTAAGAAACTCTTTAAGGTTTTGTGACAGTCACATATAATACAACCTTGGGAGATCCGATAGGTAGAGCCGTGTTCTCGTAACAGCCTGGATTCTCTTGCGAGGTTTTGTGATGCACCTAAGAATTCCACAGTATGGCCAGTGATGATGAAGACCTACAGGTGGTGGTCCTACATCCAGTATGAAAAAGGACTGGCTCTATAGAACTTCCTATGACGAGTAGATTTAGAGATTGATTGAGATAGCAACAGTGATTATGATGACGATGATTTGAGGACGATGATTCAATAACGATGATCCAGAGAAGAAGACTTGTGCTAGCAGATATGTGTCGAGAAATACCTTCCTAGTTAAGAGGGAGTGTTGATGTATATGTAACTTCAGAATGTATTTAACCTATGTATTTCATCTATGTATATTGTATTCCTATAGAGATGTTATTATTCCTCTATACGTAAGTGTTTGTATTCCTATAGAGATGTTATTATTCCTCTATACAGAAGTGTCGTCATTTATATTGTAAGTGTCGTAACTTATACTTGATGGGTTATTAGACCACCTTGATGGGGTTGGCCCTGTATGAGTCATGTGGGTAAAAGGGTTATTAGACCACCCTAGTGGGGGTTGGCCCAGTTAGCATTATGTTATGTGGTTAAGTTAAGGCCGACCTAGTAAAGGTTATTAGGCAAGTCAAGTCAAGTATAAATAGAGTGCGGGAGGCACTCTATTTGATCATTCACTTTCTCTCTCATACTCTCATTGGAGAGTGGCACACTTGTGGAGGAGGAGAAGCTACTGCTAGGAGAAGACTATCTCTTGTACTTGGGTTGTATCATTGCTCTATCTATCTCTAAGGAAGTTGCGGGGTTTTTCACCTTGTTGGTTTTCCCCGGTGAAACTCCGTGTCTCTTGTGTGCTTGCATTATTGTGTCCATGATTGATATGCTGTACATGTTATTCTCTTAGTTAAGATCCTAGATCAGATTGAAATTTATGAAAAACTAACAAACACATGGATAATTTCTGTTGATCCATGAGATCATACATGATCCCAAACTAAAGCAACTTCCTGAAGTGATTTTTCTATCTTCGGCACTTCCATCCAAATCCGAGTCTGTATATCCATACAATCTGAACTCACTATCAGAAGCATATATGATTCCAAAGTCTATCGTACCTTTTAGGTACCTCATCACATGTTTTGTTGTAATTAGGTGAACATTTCTGGGCTCCACCATATATTGGCTCAAGGTGTTCATAGAAAAACATATGTCTGGTATGGTATTGGTCAAGTACATCAATGACCCAATAATCTATCCGTACAGTGTGACATCTACTATCTTTGATGAAGCATCATTCAGGAGCATCAAATTCGTCACCATCGGAGTAGTCATGGCCTTACAATCCAACATCCCAAATCTTTTTAGGATCTCAACTATGTATTTTCCTTGACTCAGAAAAATCTCATCTGTAAATTGCCATACTTCAAGACCTAGAAAATAGTGCATCATACCAAGGTCTTTCATCTCAAATTCTGCAGAAAACCTCTTCTTACATTCAGTGATGGGATTGTCTTCTCCTGTCAGGAAAAAATCATCCACATACAATAGTAATATCATAGGTTCATCATTCATGATATTATAGTAAATATTTGAATCTGCTTTACTCTTGGTAAAGCCCAAGCTCATCAGGAAGCCATCAATTCTTCCATACCATGCTTTGGGTGCTTGCTTCAACCCATACAATGCCTTCTTCAATTCACATACATGTGTCTTTTTGTTTTCTGTTTCGAATCCTTCTGGTTGTTTGATGTATACTTCTTCTTCTATCTTTCCATTTAGGAAATCCGTCTTTACATCCATCTGATGTAACTTCCATTTCATCTTAGCTTCCAAAGGCAAGGATGGTTCTGATTGAGGTATATATATCCACATGAGCAAAAGTGTCCTCATAATCAATTCCTTCCTTCTGAGAGAATCCTCGAGCTACGAACCTTTCCTTGTACTTTTCAATGCTTCTGTCTACTGAGTGTTTTGTTTTGAAGATCCATTTTGACGAAACGATCGACTTGTCCTTTGGTCTTGGTACCACATCCCAAACATCATTCTTAATGATGGACTGGTATTCTTCATTATTGGCATCCAACCATTCCTTCTTCTTTATTGCATCTTCAAAACATGTAGGTTCCTCTTCAACAAGGTTACACATCAAGTCTACATAACTGGAGTATGTCCTTGGTCTCTTGCTTTCTCTACTGGTTCCTTCTGGGGCACCATATCTTTCTGCAGCTTGTATTAATTCTCGTGCCAATCTGGTCTTCTCTTTTGTGAATTATCCTCATGAGGTGTCTCCTCAGGTCTCTTAGGTTCTTCCATGTCATGATCCTCTGGAATAGGTTCCTCTTCAATGTTTCTATCTAGTACATTATTAGTTTCTACAACTCTAGGAGCTTCATGCTCCTCTTCATTCTCATGAGTCTTCTTAGACTTGTTGAAAACTGTGTCTTCATCAAATGTAACATCCCGACTAAGCTCAATGTAGAGGAATCCTGGGATGTAGATATGGTAATCCTTTTATTGCTCATTGTAACCCACAAATATTACCTTCTTTCCTGCTCCAAATTCGATCTCTTCTCTTTTGGAATGTGAATAAATACTAGACATCCAAATATCTTTAGATGACTGACTTTAGGCTTCGTACCGGTGAACATCTCTTCTAGGGTATTTTTTCCAAGAGCACTGTGAGAGATCCTATTCTATACATAGACTGCAGTTCTAACTGCTTCAACCCATAGGTGCATGGGTAGGTCTTGATCATGGATCATGGCCATCACTGCTTCCACGATAAATCTATTCTTCCTTTCAAATACACCATTCTGTTGTGGATTATAGGGAATAGTAATATCCCTCTTAATCCCTGCTTGTTTACATAAATATTTGGAATCGTCTGAAGTGTATTCCCCTCCATTATCTATCCTTAGTATATTTATCTTCTTTTCAGAGAGGTTTTCTACAAGAGCCTTAAACTCCTTAAACTTTTCAAAAACTTCATTTTTATTCTTTAGAAAAAAATCCATGTTTTACGGGAGTAATCATCAATAAAAGAAGCATAATAAACATACCCGCTTCATGAAGTGGTGGACATAGGTCCACAAATGTCAGAATGAATATTGTCGAAAATACCTTTAGCTTTGCTGCCACTACTTGGAAATGGATTCTTCGTACTCTTTCCTTGAGCACATCCTTTGCATACTCCTTCATGATAAAACTGGATTTCTGGTAATCGAGTCACCACCTTACTTACTATTGGTAAGGCTTTGTAGTGTACGTGAGCTAGTCTTCGATGCCATAGTTCACAGGGGCTCATTGTACTAGTCACCAATGCTGAATCTGCATGACCCTTAAGCTTATAAATTCCTCCTCCTTCTACTCCAATGATGACAACATCATTGATAGTCTTCCCATTTTTCCACATGATAACTTCACCATATACAAATGCAATTCTAATACCTTTCTTATCTAATGCTGAAATAGATAGAAGGTTATTCTTGAAACCTGGAGCATATAACACTTCCTTCATGTTCATGGACTTTCCAGAGTCCAATTTTTAATTGGCCTCTCCCATTCCTTTGATAGGATATTAGTAGTCATATCCAAGATTTACTTTGTGTGGAGAATATTTCTTCCTGAGATGTACAAGAGATTCTTTGTATCCCGTCATATGCTTTCAGGCTCCACTATCCAATAGCCAAGTATCACTCCCATGAGATACTAAACCAGTGAGTGCTGAGATTAGCACATACTCTTAATTGAAGTCTTCGTCATCATACTCACTATCTTCCATGACATGAGAATGAAATCTCTTCTTCTAGTTCTTATGCTGTCCAGATTTGGATGGACAATTTATTGCTAGGTGTCCTGACTTGTGACAAGAGTAACATTCAATTGAGGAGAGGTCTCTCTTGAACCTCTTGTTTTTTTGAGGTCTTTGAGATCTTTTCGGAGAGTGGTCACGGGTACATAAATCACTCTTCCTTTTCCTTCCACATTTGGCATGAGTTGCCAAAGCTTGATCATCATTGTCATTTAGTTTCTCCTCTCTTACTACTATTCTTTCTTCCTCCTGCACACACTCTTCCCATATTTGTTTGAACTAGATCAATTTATTCCTAGCACATATTCCACGAACAAATGGTTCCCAATATCTAGGGATACCATTCAGAGTGATCATCACAACTTCAACATCTTCCACCATGTCTCCAGTAGATTCTAATTGTTCTTTTATCTAGGATACTCTGGAGAAGTATGAGTGCATAGTCTCAGACTTAAAGATATTTACGCCCTTGAGTTGATTTCTCAAGGTCATCTTCCTTTTAATGTTCTTCCCTTCAAATAAGTTGGTAAAAGCATCAAACATCTCTTTTGGAATCTTCTTTGAAGACGCTTGAGGGATCAAATGATCTTTGATAGAATCAACTATGATCCTCTTAGCCTTGATCATATTCTTCTTATGCCTTGATTTGGCCTCATCTTCCTCTGGTTCTGTAAGTCCCTCTTTTATAAATCCTTCTAGGTCATGTTCTTCAAGAATGAGCATGACTCTATATTTCCATGCTCTGAAGTTCTTAGCTCCCTCAAGATTCTCATCAAGCTTGGTATTGTTTTTCATCTTGATATAATGAGAAATTCAAATGGAAATAGAATAGATTTGAGAATTACCAAAAAAGTAGTCCTTCTGAAAACTGCTTCTTCCTTGATCTAGGGTTTGTCAAAGAAACCCTAATTTTCCAACTTCAGAATTTTGGAAAACTAATTAGATGAGCAAATTTTCCCCCTCAAGGAGAGTTGAGAAAAGTACTCATTCTCCTGATTTTGTGAGTAGATGATCCAAAAACTTGATGCCCTAGTTTCTCTGGGCTGCAGTGGGGGACCCGAAAATGAAAATTCTCAGAATTGAATTCTTCTTCGAAAGAAAGATGCACCCTAGTGAGGCGAGTTAGATGCACCTCCTTTTTGAGCTGATCTGTGGAGGGAGATCCCAGAACAAGAAGCCCTAGTTTCTGTAGTTGCAGAGGTTGCAAAATGTTTTCTTTCAGGCCTGCTGTTACAACGTAATTTTCCACCCCGTGAGCATCAGCACTCGTTGGCCTTCAGGATCCATTTCATTGACTCAAATGTACTTTATGTCCTTCAGAACACACTATTTCCCTATTTTTCTTCCTGTATGCTAGCTGTTACATTTTAGCCAGCGTACCCGCGAGCTGTTCCATTATAGCCCGCGGGTGACAAGTAAAATGGTAAAAGTCACTAGAAAATTACTTTTTACTCCCCAAAAGCGGTCTTAGGGTGACCTTTGGCCCTCCATTTTCCCCGAAACGCCTTGATGTGTCCTTTCACTTACCTTTGAAAGGTTATATATTGAGCTCTTTTGGCATATGGAAGGGGGAGAAAGAGAGAGCAAGAGAACTCTAGTGGATTTTTTCCGTATCTTGAGTCTACACTCATTGATCCTTGTTGTTGTGAACCCCTTATGTTCACCTTCCAAACTCCTTTCTTAGTTTGAGTTTTCCATTCCATGGAGGATTGAAGTGGTGGAGGCACAAGTAGAGAGACCCAGTTCTTGGTTCAGATTGGTTGCCGGCAAGAGGTCGTATCACATTGTACTTCTTGCTATTCATTAATAATAATACTCATATTCTCGTCCATTAATGTTGTGAATGTTGTTTATATTACATTGGGTTGCATTTACTTATGATATCATGGACCATTTCTATTGATGATGTTAATGTCTTTCATATATTATATGCGATTGTTGTATATTGGCTGTCAAGAATAATTTGTAGGTTCAAGTGCACGAATTGAAAGCTTCTACGGGGATCTACATCGAACGTCTGGAATGAGGTTGGTTATATTCTCCATTATCTTAGCATTGTCATTTATATAGCATAGCGTTGAGATTTGAGTTATTTTCTGGTAGTCAACTGTCTGTTGTGGTCTACCCCAAGCCATAGGAAGTTTTCTCCGTAACAGAAATGGCGACTCCATTGGGGATAACATCCATTTTTGGGGATTTTTAGGCATTTGTCCTTATTTAGAGTTGCTGTGTGTCGAGTATCTGTGTCATTGATTGACCGTTAGGATACACTATAGAAAACAGACTTTTTCTGGGTCATTGGGCTCTTTGTTTACTCATTTGCTTTTCCCTGTACGTGGGTGAGCCTAGTTTTTCCCGCGTCTATCTGCCTCTGTCTGTATTATAGCCCACGGGTACCCACAGTTTTTTCTTCGAGAATAATGTACAACTCCAGGGGTGATTGGTTTATGGCCTTTGGTTGTTGCT
The DNA here is from genome assembly GCA_027924585.1 of Larix kaempferi. NCBI lineage: Eukaryota > Viridiplantae > Streptophyta > Pinopsida > Pinales > Pinaceae > Larix > Larix kaempferi. Next base: position 46,130,208 of record BSBM01000372.1, on the reverse strand, counting down.
GGGTTGGTTGTGAGCGTTCCTGAGTCTTCTTTGGACTTGTTCCTGATTATTCCATGCCTTGTTTGTGACCAGAACTCCTCTTTTCTCTTGGTTTTGAGCCTTGTTATTTTTTACCCATTTTTGATTTTCTAGCTCTTTACATTGGCTGAGTCTTCCTGTTTGGGATCTGCTAAGTTGTCTTAATGATCTCCTTTGCATTTCTGTAACTAAATAGTGGGATTTTGCTTGCATTTTTCATTTCATTATATTGAAAAATACAAAAACATAGTTTTGCATTTTCCTTTTGCTTATAAGTGAAAATACAAAAAAAAGATAAAAATTACTTTTATGTATTGCATTTTGCATCTGAGTGCTTGTGCTTTCATTTAGGATCTGCTTGTGCATTGGAAATCTAAAAGAGTTGCATTTTATTTCGAAATCGTTGGATTTGCTTGTCATTCTAGCGGCATTGTTTTCATTGAGTAGATGAGTCTAGAGTTTGACGATTTTGCATACTATTGAGTCATATACATCATTAGTTTCACGACCGTATCATTTGAGTAACCACAACCATTAAATTAATGCTTAATTTAAAATTGATTAGTGATGATTTTTCATATATAGGGTGCACCAACTAGCATAGGTTTAGAGTCTTGGAATAGATCATTGTGAGTTAACAATCCAAGACTACTAGACGAAACATTATATGTCTGACGAGGGAGTGGTGAAATACGTGGTATACATCGGTGTTCTCAAGAAGCTCTACTCAGACTAGAGTTAAGCATGAGATCACGGGAGGTTGGTTTCGGAGATAGCCCTCCAATACTGGCTGAACGTGGGAGATATTTCCAGGATTTGTTCGTATCTGGCGGTACCGAAGGTTCGTCCTCTTGTGCTTCGGGCTTAGCTACCCTACCCATACGACGGATCCCACCTGCGACTGTCCCCCTGAGATTTGGTTATATTGTGGTGACCATAGTTGCATTACCTAGGTATCGCATAGGGTGCTTGCAGTGGTCATGCTGTATGTATCCTGAGTCAGATAGGGGTTGGACAACACAGTTGTTGTTGTATAAGGACTTGACCTTGTGCACGCAGTGAAGCTTGGGAACCTTTATAACTGATTATGTTACCTCTGGCTCTAGTTTGGGAGTCTCAAGCCTATCCTACGCGAGACATACTGGTTGTAGTGTCGGGAGCTCATTTAGCCACTTTGTTTGCATGCTCTTGGCTGTAGTTTCTCTAAGTGTGTGCTCTTGAATTTTTGTTTTTAATCGATAGTTTGGCCATTAGGGAACGCTTTGATTTTATAGTCTCTCCGAAGATATCATGGCGAGAAGTCCTGCTCTTTGCCGATATTTTCGGTTGGCTAGTTTACCGGCCGCCGAGGTTACACATCATATTAATAGGGAATGCCAGAAGGCCCACTCCGAGTCTTCGGATTCTTATGAAGCGTATCATACCGACTTCTTGACTGCACATTCTGGCACAGGAGAAATCCCTACGAATCCATCAGGTAGAGTCGAACACACTTTAGACAACCTTACTCCTCGAGAGGCGTGGGGGGTGATCCACCCGAGACCCAACCTAGTTTGTTTGGTCCGGATCCACCCGAGACCCAACCTAGTTTGTTTGGTCCAGATCCACCCGAGGACGACCCGTTCGATCCTTTGAATCCACATGATTTCTGGTATGGGATGCCAAAGTTACATGATAACACAGGTCCTACGACCAACTCTACCTCGTTCTCTTTTGGTATGCCTAATTACAACACAGTTGATCCTTCTACTATATTTGGTAGTCATGCTGGCACTAGTCATGGTGTTAGCAACACTGCACCCAGTGGGGGAAATACCCTCGCCAGGGGCACCACATTTTCCACTCACACACATAGTATGGGGACCAGTCACATCCCTCCTAACAATGCAAATGTTGGAGGAAGGCCGCCTCCTAGGACTACCCATCCTAATAGGAACACTGTTCATAATACGAATCGCCATCGACAGTACAATACACATGCCTCTACCCGTCAACCGAGGACCATGTTTGCGAATGTTAACAATCCTCCTAATCACGGGGGTGGACACATACCATATACTTTTACGTCTGCTACCGCTACTAGTAATGCTAATGTAGGAGGTGGGAATATACCTTATAATCATGGTCACAACACCACCGCTCCTGCTACTAGTAATACCAACGTTGGGGTTGGGAATATACCTCATGGTCACCATACGACTGCTCACGCTACTAATAATTCTTATGTAGGGGGTGGGAACATACCTTATAACCATGGTCATTATAACACGGTTCCCACTACAAGTAACAATTATATGCCCCATAATTATGGTGGTAACCCTTACTATAATACAATCGGTGCTCGCTCTCATCACAACCCACCTCAATACGGTGCTCAAAATGCATATATACCTGCTTACCCTCACACGGGTCAGGTTGGAGGAGGTTATCAACCTTATGGCCATGGTCAAGCTTACGATCAGTTAGGTCCATATAATCAACATTTTAATGGTCATGGTCAAGCTTATGGTCCATCTTATCCTTCAGGTCCGTACAATCAACCTTTTATGGGAGCTTATAATCAAGCTTTCCAGCCACAGCTCCCGTTCCTTGCTTGACTGAATCTTACGGATCTTTCAAAGATCACGAATGATCTGGTGTGCCATGATCTTAATTATCCTCTAGTCCCTACCAAGCTCCCTTCGGACATTCCCAAGTTTGAGGGGAAGAGTGGTGAAGATCCGGGTGACCACGTTACGACCTTTCACCTTTGGTGCTCATCCAACTCGTTGAATCACGATTCCGTTTGTTTGAGGCTATTTCAATGCACCCTCACGGGGGCAGCTGCGAATTGGTATATCGAGTTGCCTGGGGGCACTTATAGGGGTTTCAATGAGATAGCTTTGGTTTTCTTGGATCAATTCTAGTTGCCGGTTCGTTACAATACTGGTACTGAACTTTTGTCTAGCTTCTGCCAGAATAAGGCCACACATATTTATGACCATGTTCAAGAGTGGCATCGATGGAAGAGGTTAGTGAAAGCCAACATTCCTCCAGAGTTTCTGTTGGATTGGTTTCTCAAGTCTTTACTTCCATATATTGCTAAGGATGTTTCGATGTCCGACATTGTGACTGAAGAACAAGCCATCTTAAAAGTCCAGCAGTTAGATTTATTATATTCTCAGTCTGGCATTTTGTATGAAATCATTCTTGACGCACCACGAACATGACATGATCCCAAGTCAGTTCCTGGACCACATGCTGATGGCATTGTTGGATCCGCAAGCACTCGACCCATAGTTTTGCTTTCTAATCAAATCAACCAATCTACTCCCGGACAGGTTCACACCTTGTTCACTTCCACGCCATCGTCTGATGTACATACTGTGCAATCGACGAACCCATCGAGTAACTAGCATCTTGATGGTAAGAAGAAGGGGATAAATAATACAAAGGGTGGAAATAATGGGAATAATGGTAGTAATCATAATACCCTTCGAAAATAGAACGCCAAACCTCCTTGGGACGACGGAAATGTTGGTGGGGACCGTAAACCTAGGCGTAAAGTGAAATTCCCTTGCAAGCTTTGCGGGGAAGATCACCTTACTCGCTTGTGTCCTCATATGGAAGAAGCATTGAAGCATCTGGCATAGAGCCCAACTGTTTTAAAGGATCCCCTTCCACATCATCAGAACATGGCTTCACATGCTCCCGCTACTAGTTATGGACCCAATGAGACTACAACGTCTTCCTCCAATACTAGTGGCTATGGATGCACGAATATGGTCCAATCAAATGTTAGTGTTTCTACTCGTCAACGCGATTATGGTGCACCACAATCGAATATGGGGAATGAGTCCCCCCTCCTCTTGATATGTCCTTGCATATCGAGAATCCCTCTACTATGCCGCGGATACCAAAAGGTGTTCTCAAGCGCTCTATGCATAATCCTAATGCTCGAGCTACCCAAAACTACTCTATTGTAGAAGAATTGGGGCAAACTCTGTGCGCCATGTCAGCTCTTGAAGTTTTACAGGCATGTCCTTCTCAAAGGCATGCACTTTTGAGTGCTTTAGGAGTTCAGGATGGGGCAAGTCCTAAGGTTATCAAGTTTGATACTATTGACGTCCAACCTCGCTTACCTTACCACGTGGCTTTTCAAATCCATGTGGAGTGCCTTCAGAATTTTGTCAGAAGAAAGGTGGTTGACGAAGGTGCTTTTGCATCAGTGATGTCTTTATCTTATTGGAAAGCTCTTGGCTCTCCTCCCCTATCCAAGTCTATGACCATGCTCATTGCATATGACGGTCGGTCGTTTAAGCCGCATGGGATTATCCCTTCCCTTGTTTCCCGCTTGGGAGGAAAATCCATGCCTATTGAAGTCGAGGTGGTTTATGCACCCATCGACTACAACCTTATCCTGGGTAGGAATTGGATGTATGCTATGAAAGTTGCTTCATCCACTGTGTTCAGAGTTATTTGCTTTCCACATGAGGCAATATGTGACAATCGACTAGCTGGATTTCGTTAGTCCTTCTTCCACAACATCCACGGGATCAGTGGTCCCCCAAGTTACTGATTCTCAGCCAGCAACTGGGAACATGGGTGTCGGATTGTACTCCTCATTGATGGGATCTTATGATTTCCCCTCACCCATTAATTTTATTGAAACCATTTCCGATAATGCGTCTCCTCCATTGAATAATGTACAATTCCAGACTTCTTATTTTGATGATCCATGGACCTTACCGTCCATGAATCCCATGTCTGGAGACATTGTGCATGTTGGGATGGCTGTGCCACTATCTGCTACTAAGATTTCTTATCAAGATATTCAACAAGCCACGGTAGAGATGGATCTCTCCTCTTCACGGACAAAAGAGGAAGATCCCGTTATGCTGCCGGTTTGGGCAGCCAACTCGTCTTGTTCGCATGATTGCCTTGATGACACTTTACCTTCGGATGAAGCTATTATTGGGGTCATGTTTGGTAGTGAGAGCCCTTGGGAAGACATGCATCATCGCTCTCATTTTATTCCCAAGATTGATCTCGCTGAGCAAAAAGAGTTTAGGATGACTCTTGCCGAGATGGTTGGTCACCCTGTGGCTCTTTTGGGCTCACATGGGATTTACACAGAGGGGAACATGGCTAATATTTCCCCAACTATACCGATCAACATCTCATGTAATCCTAGAAAGATTGAGAACGTTTACATCGGTGATGATTGCTCTTTTGAGGAGGTTTCCATTTACACCGAGTTGTTCAAAGAACTCCGGGAAGCTTTTGCTTGGTCATACAAGGAGATGCCGGGAATAGACCCTATAATTGTTGAACATGAGATTAGAACATATCCAGATGCTAAACCAGTTTGACAACGCTTGCGTGCTGTGAACCCTCGAAAGGCAGCCGTTATCAAGGCAGAGGTGGAGAAACTGCTTAAGTCTGGTTTTATCTACCCAGTTCCCCTTACAGAATGGATGTCAAACCCCATTCCCGTGGATAAGAATCAGGGAACTATCTGTGTATGCACTGATTTTAGACCTGAACCGTGCATGTCCAAAGGATAATTTCGCCACTCCATTCATTGATCAGATCTTGGATGCTTATGCGGGAAGTGAAATTTTTTTGTTCATGGACGGGTTTTTTGGGTATAATCAGATCCAGATCAAATCCGAGGACCAACATAAGACTGCTTTCATGTGTCCTTGGGGTACATTTGCATACCGGAAAATGCCCTTCGACCTTAAAAATGCCAGAGCTACGTTTTAGCGTGCCATGACCTATGCCTTTCACGACCTTAAACGTATAATGGAGGTTTTCTTGGATGATCTTGCTGGACATTCTCGCAAGAGGGTGGACCGCCCCAAGCACCTCCATTTGATTCTCAAACGATGTATATGCTACAAGATTCGATTGAATCCCAATAAGTGCATCTTTGCTGTAAGGACAGGTCGCCTTTTAGGTTTCATAGTTTTGAAAGAGGGTATTAGAGTCGATCCTCTTAAAGTTGAGGCAATACTTCGGTTGCCTCCTCCACGCAATTTGTTTCAACTTCAAAGCCTCCAAGGGAGAGCTACTTTTCTACGTCGCTTTGTAGTGAATTATGCTAATCTTACTAAAGGTTTAGTGCGCTTATTGAAGAAAGACACACCATTTATCTCGGATGAATGAGCCCAACAGTCTTTCGACGCTCTTAAGAAAGATTTGGTATTGGCCCCTGTGCTTAGTCCACCTGACTTCGCATGAGATTTTATACTTTATGTGGCCACGTCTCAAGAGAATATTGGCATGGTCTTAGTTCAGGTTGATGATGTGCTCGTGGAGCATGTGATCTATTACCTAAGTCAAAATTTAGTAGATGCTGAATTGAGATATACTCATGTTGAAAAGTTGGCACTTGCGACTGTTCATGCAGTCCAACGGTTATGAAACTATATCATGCTTAGAAAAACCACAATCATAGCGCATATCAATCCATTTCAGTTCGTGCTATCACGACATCTTATAGGGGGGAAGCACAATAAATGGATTGTGATTCTTCAGGAATTTGAACTTGAGTTTTCTTCGGCGAAGTTGGTCAAGTCCTTGGTTTTTGCTGAGCTTATGTTGGACCTTCCGCGACTTGATGAGCATGTTGTCCATGAAGATTCCTTTGTGGATGAGCACTTATTTCTTATCTTGTTTGAGGACCCTTGGTATGGGGATATCATTGTATATCTCCAAACTTTGAAGTTTCCTTCACACTATTCACGAGACGAACGACGACGTGTGAAACATCATGTCAAAGATTATACCATCATCGGTGACACTTTGTATCATCGAGGAAAGGATTCTATTCTCCATCGTTGTTTGAATCATGAAGAAGTGGAGTGTCTGCTTAATGATTGCCATGTTGGGGCGTGTGGTGGTCACTTATCCCAGCTTGCAACAGTCCAACGCATTATGCAAGCTGGTTACTTTTGGCCTTCCATCTTTAAATATTGTATGAATGCTATGAAGAGATGTCACCCTTGCCAGGTGTTTTCTTAGAATACACACTCGCATCCAATGCCCGTTCATCCAGTCGTCACCGTCGGTCCCTTCACCAAGTGGGGGGTGGATTTCATGGATTGCAGAACAGCTTCGGCTGGGGGGCATCACCATATCATAGTGGCCATGGACTACTTTTCCAAATGGGATGAGGCCATGCCTACTGTAAAAGCCGATGGTGCTACAACAACCCATTTCGTATTCAATCAGATTATTACTCGGTTTGGTATTCTGAAAGAGATTGTCACTGACCATGGCAGTCACTTTTAGAACAAAATGATGGAGGATTTGTCACTCAAGCTTGGGTTTTGTCAAGAACATTCATCTTCTTACTACCCCTAAGCGAATGGTTAGGTTGAAGCAGTTAATAAGTATTTAAAGACCATTCTCCAACGTACCATCCAAGAGAGCAAGAACAACTGGCATATTATGTTATATCCTGCTTTGTGGGCATATCGAACCGCAGTCAAGACTACCACCGGGTTCTCACCATTTCAGCTGATACACGGCGTGGAGTCTATTTTACCGATTGAATGCGAAATCCCTTCGCTAAAACTAGCTATAGAGCTTCTCCCTGACACGACGGGTATTGAGAAATGTTTGATCCACTTTGAGCAGCTTGACGAGCAGCTTCGAGATGGCATTGTGGCTATAGATGACAATAAATGTCATATCAAGGTTTAGTACGATAGGTCTGTCCGTCCCTAGCAGTATGCTGAAGGTGACTTGGTTCTTTTATATGATCAAGCTAAAGAACCCCTGGGGGAAGGCAATTTTAATCCCATGTGGCATGGTCCTTACATCGTGAGGCGTGTCGTGGAAAAAGGAGTCTACGAATTAGAAGATTATGAAGGGAACGTCTTGAAGGAGCCTAGAAATGGGCTCTACCTCAAGCGATATTGCACTTGAACTTCTAGTTCGAGCCAATACTTTTGTATACTATTTTATAGTTTCTTTTGTACATAGTTTAGATTTCTTTTGGTTTTCGGGTCTACTGATTCGCTTCCGTTTGATTGACAGATGTCAGCGGAATCTCCTAAGTTCTTAGGGTTTGCGGATGGTGCTAGCCGTCATACACAGCAGCTTGCTTTTGCTGCCTGGGTTATTTATTCACCTGACCACCTAGTTGTGTCTTCAGGAGGTGCTTGTCTCGGTCCTACATATAAGAATGTGGCTGAGTACAGTGCTGTAATTGAGCTACTTCAGGATGCTATTTCACATGGTATCTGTTAAAGTTTTAGAATTTACTTCAATCTGATCTAGGATCTTAACTGAGAGAACAACATGTACAACAAATCTACAACATATCAATCATGGACACCATAATGCAAGAACACAAGAGACATAGAGTTTACTTGGGGAAAACCATAAAGGTGAAAAACCCCAATAACTTCCTCAGAGATAGATAGAGCAATGATACAACCAGAATACAAGAGATAGTCTTCTCCTAGTAGCAGATCCTCCTCTTCCACAAGTGCGCTACTCTCCAAAGTGTGAGTGAGAGAATAGAATGTGTAAAATGAGAGAGACACACTCTCTATTTATACACTAACTTGACTTGACCTTTACTCAACTAGGTCGGCCTCAACTTAACCACTTAACATAATGCTAACTGGGCTGACCCCCACTAGGGTGGTCTAATAACCCTTTGACCCACATGACTTATACAGGGCCGACCCCAACAAGGTGGTCTAATAACCCATCAAGTATACGTTACGACACTTACAACATAAATGATGACACTTCCATATAGAGGAATAATAACATCTCTATAGGAATACAATATACATATATGTGAAATACATTACGAAGTTACATATACATCAACACTCCCTCTTAACTAGGAAGGTATTTCTCGACACAGGTCTTCTAGCACAAGTCATCTTCTCTGGATCATCGTCATTGGATAATCGTCATCGAGTCATCATCATCGTCACTGCTGCTACTATCTTAATTAATCTCTGAATCTACTTGTCATAGGAAGTTCTACAGAGCCAATCCTTTTTCATACTGGATGTAGGCCCACCACCTACAGGTCTTCATCATCACTGGCCATACTATGGAATCCTAAGGACTAATTACGTGCATCACAAAACCTGGATGCAACATCCTAGGCTATTATGAGCACACAACTCTACCTGTCGGATCTCCCAAGAGCACATTACATGTGACCCATCACAAAACATGGCTGAAGAATCCTAGGTTGTTACGAGCACACAGCTCTACTTGCCGGATCCCCTAGGAGCACATTACATGTGATCTCACCACAAAACCTGGCTGAAGCATCCTAGGCTGTTACGAGCACATAGCTCTACCTGTCGTATCTCCCAGGAGCACATTACATGTGGTCCACCACAAAACCTGGCTGAAGCATCTGAGGCCTTTTTCATCCTGTCCATATCTCCTAGGAGCAAATTACATGCCATAGGACAAAACCTCGCAAGAGCATCTCAGGATGTTATGGGTACACAACTCCGACCTGAAATCTCCTAGGGCACAAATTACATGTCCTCCTAGAGAAATGTCTCGAAAGAGAATCCCAGGCTATTACGGGTACACAACTCCGACCTATAGGATCTCCCAGACATGATCATATGCACAACTTGATCCACGACCACAAAGTATCATCCTAATACTCATCATACATCATCCTGATGTACACATGATCATCCTAATCATCATCACTGCAACATCCCGTTGCATGTCATCTGGATCAACATCCTGAAGCTCATCATCTATGATCATCCTAATCATACAATGCATCCACCTGATGCATACCAAGTATCTACCTGATACATATCATCATACATGATCTACCTGATCATACAATGTATCCACCTGATATAGACACAGATACATGATCCACACAATGTATCCACCTGATACATATCAACATACATGATCTCAGTATCCACCTGATACATATACAGATACATGGTCCAAGCATCCAACATGATGCATATACAAAATACATACAAATGATCCAACTGATCATATCCAGCATCCAACATGATGCATACATACATAAATGATCCAACTGATCATAACAAGCATCCAACATGATGCAATGATCCAACTGATCATAACAAGCGTCCAACATGATGCATATACATATACAGAGTAGTAATTGGAGCATCGTCCTGATGCTCATCATCCATGATCCTTCTGATCATCATAGCATCGTCCTCTTCAGATCATCTCATCATCCACAAAGCACAGCCGAGATGCACATCATCCATCACTTACACCACCGACATGGGAGAACACATCTACCATTGTTCGGGGAAGCCTCCAGCCCTTACTTTTTCACCATGGGAGAACACATCTACCACCATGTGAAAAATGGCTCAGCAATTACATCATGACCAAGGGAGAACACATCAACCATGTCAGAAAAGCTCATGTGCATCTGCATCTTCTGAACTCATCACTTCCCTTTGGAAGGAACCTCGATATGAAGTGCACCAAGCCTCTCTCTGAAGTACTCAAACTACACTCTGGCCAATGGATTGGTCAATACATCTATAACCTGCTCATCCATCGCAACATACTTTGCTTCGGCTGTACTCAGTGTTATGCAGGACTGCTTCCTTCTAAACCAAGAGATCACACCTGATCCCTATATGCAGCACTGCCTACCCAATCTGAATCAACATAACCCTGCAGGTTAAACTTTTGATTCGCATCATACTTGAGCCCATAATCAACTGTACCCCTCAGAATATGCTTTACAACAACCAGGTGAACACTCCTCAGATCCGTCAGGAACTGGCTCAATGTGTTCAACGCAAAGCAAATATCCAGTCTCATGTTCATCAGGTACATCAAGGACCCAATCATTTGACGATACATAGTGATATCAACCAGCTCAGATGAAGCATCACATAGAAGCTTCAGGTTTGATGCCATAGGTGTGGCCATATCCTTGCAATCCATCATCCCAAACCTCTTCAGGATCTCTACTGCATACTTCCCTTGTCTAAGGAAGATTCCATTTGCACTCTGCCACACCTCCATGCCAAAAACAAATAGTGCATCATCCCCAAGTTCTTCAACTCAAAGTCGGCAGCAAGCTTCCGCTGCATGTCGGCAATCAATCTATCCTCACCTGTTACAAACAGGTCATCTACATAGTAGTATCACTTGATTTCCTTCCTCAACCTTGTAGAAAAGGTTGGAATCTACTTTATTCTTGGTAAAGCCCAAACTGGATAGAAAGCTGTCTATCCTACCATACCAAGTTCTGCACATATATGAATCCCTGTCATGTGTCTCAGAACCAAGTGGCTTCTCCACATATACTTCTTCTTCAACTAAACCATTCAAGAAGGCTGTCTTGAAATCCATTTGGTGTATCTTCCACTTCATCACTGCAGCCAGAGCAAGTACAGATCTAATGGAAGTGTATCTGGCTACAGGAGAAAAAGTCTCTATGCTACCACTTGCAACATGCTTGATCTTGTAGATCCTCTTGTAAGTCACTATAGACTACCCTTTGGGACTGCATCCCAAACATCTTCATGATCGACTGGTACTCCTCGATCATGGCATTCTTCCCAGATCCTGGGAACTTCAATATCTTCAATATTTTCAATAGATAACTTTGTTGCTGAACAAATGTTGTAGTCCTTCTTTTTGTGGGTGATGGTATATGATCTTTCCTACACAACAAGTTAAATTGCATTATTAGAAAACATCTCATAGTTTTCAGAACAAATTCTTACACATAAAGAAATATGTCATACAGTCATGCAATTATCTTAGCCAATGCTTCAATACAACATTTATCCATATTCCGTAACTTTCTAGATGCCTTCCAATCTCTACCAGAACATTGTTAAGAGTGTGTACAACTCCTAACATGTCAGCAAAGAGGTTTCATTCTAGATAAGTAGCAATGGAATGTTGTATAGTTCCATAGGACACTTACCCATGTATATTAGTAGTATACTGTTCATCAATGCAACTATTCTAATATGCATAATACACAACCTAATTCTAGGAACATAAGCATATACATCATTGAATAACATTATTTAAACAAACAACTATGTAAGAAATGACAATTCAAATACTTATCTTTGTTTGATTGTTGGGTTGACTCCCTCTTAGTCTTTGCTTCTTTTCCGCAACTCCATTTTGATGTGGATTGTGAGAAGTGGTCATCTCCCTCTGAATATCTGCATCCTTGGAGAAACTACTGGAGTGTGCTCCCTCTTGATCTTTGCTTCCTGGATTACCTGTCCGTGAACTTATATTCATTCTCGATCCCTATGCATGCTTGTTAGTATCATGATTGTGTTATCCTCTAGGTCTCATACATAATAAAAAATTCATCAGTATAATCTTACTATTATCAAAACACAATAATCTAAAGCATGTATAGTCAGGATCATTTCAAACACAGATAATAAACGTTAGTATTCAAGGTTTCAGGGAAGTCTTCTTTTACTCATGCATATTCTTATTTGATCATAGGACTCTTCTGGTTAGTTAAATCATTAATCAAGATAAGAGATATAATAGGCATAAAACCTGTGATTACTCAAACCTATACCTTCATGATTCTTTTGGTTAGTCATATCATCAATTATGGTAAGAAACATAATATGCATACAACCATGACTATTCAAACCTATGACTCCATGAATAATCATTATCAACAACACAACAATATAAGATCCTAACACAAGGTAGGATTCTAGCTTGATATAGGAAAAACATACCTGGATTAGCATGCTAGCTAGTTATGTCTAACATACCCGCATAATGTCTTCTAGTTCTCTTCAATGACTTGTGCTAGTAACCTGCATGTCTCATAATTTATCCATTGTAGAACCAAGTTATACATACCTTGTAAGTAGATTTTATAAGTGATCCATGACAATGGATGAATCTTCATCTTCATGTCATCATGATCATATGTTCTTGAACTAGAACATGATTTGTCTTTCTTGGTGTACCTTTCATGTTAGCAAACAACATAAACCTCATACAACATCACAATGCATTAGTACAATCATAAGTGTCAAAACCTTAATCAATGAATATCTTCTATTAAGGTAATACGACAAGTCTAGTAATTAATCAAGATTGTACTGTAATGATATGAAGACAAACATATCATAAACTTAACTATGAACAAAATTCGAAACATACCTGTAAGCCATACCTGTCAATATTGCTTGTAATCTTCTTATGGAAGGCCTTAGCCTCATCTCCCTCTGAAACAGGAACTTATTCACTTATGCAGGTGACCAATCCATCCTCTTCTAGGATTAACCCAATCCACTTGATTTGTAGGAACTAGATCTGGAGTTGTAATAGGGTTTGTCAGAGAAACCTCAAAAATTCAAACTTTGAATTTCAAACTTCCGAAAGGATAGAAATATGCACCTTGATGAGCTAATCAAGCTGGTATATTCAAAATTTGAAAACTGCAAAGTTTCACTCCTCAATTTTGCCTTTGAAACTTCCGATGTGACCCCAAAATGGGGTTTGATGAAGCCCACTCTTCTGCCCAATCAAAAGGTTTGATACAAATCTTTAAGCTTCTATTTTTATGAGGAGCTTCCAGCCGTGGTCACAGATTTCAAAACTTTCCATTTTTGCAGAAGCCCTAATTTTCCACTTTTTTGATCAAAGTCCCGAACTAGGGCTTGATCAAGCTCGACCTTATGCCCAACCAAAAATTCTGATCTTGGTCTCTAAATTTCGGTTTTGATGAGTAGCATTCAGCCATGGTCTCCGATTACAAAAATTCCAACTTTATCCGAAACCCTAAATTCCGGAAGCCATGAATGAAGGTGCTAAAAAATAATTATGTTTTGACAGAAATATGTACCTGATTGTTTCTGGTGTAACTCCAAACTTTTTGATCCACAGGTTTTGAATTTTTTTTTTCCTTCTGATATATCCTGACTTGTCATCTTTCCATCCTGACAGGTCTGACCTCAATTGGATTCTCTAAGAGAGAGTTATGCCAAGTGTCGTAACGTGACCTATTTATGGGATAAAACATGAGAGAGAACTTGTACGGCATGCCACGTGTCATTGGTTCAACTTTGGCATTTGAAATTTTTTTCTGAGATATTGCAGTCTGTGTACTACCTGTCACTTTTTGCGAAATTTTATTTGGAGCTTCCTAGCCCAAGTTATGACTTGTTTTCCAAGGTCACCTGTTTTTGACTCAGATATGGAAGAGGCAGAAACCCTATATTGTACAGATCATAAATCACAAAGTAAAATGAATTAGAGGTTTTCCTTTGGACACAGGGTACATGGGGATCTGATATTCGACCTGTAAAATTTTTAGACCCAAAAACTTTGCCAAAACGGATTTATAGCGAAAGTTCTACGATGACTGGTTTTTGCTATATCAAGCCCTAGCATCGTAAGTGCAACAAGTGTCATACATGCCATATCATGCCTTCTTTTAGGCTAGCTATGATACCATGTTAAATTTTCAGAATTTACTTCAATATGATCTAGGATCTTAACTGAGAGAACAACATGTACAACAAATCTATAGCATATCAATCATGGACACCATAATGCAAGCACACAAGAGACACAGAGTTTACTTGGGGAAAACCATAAAGGTGAAAAACCCCAATAACTTCCTCAGAGATAGATAGAGCAATGATACAACTAGAATACAAGATATAGTCTTCTCCTAGCAGCATAGCCTCCTCTTCCACAAGTGCACTACTCTCCAAAGTGTGAGTGAGAGAATAGAATGTGTAAAATGAGAGAGACACATTCTCTATTTATACACTAACTTGACTTGACCTTTACTCAACTAGGTCGGCCTCAACTTAACCACTTAACATAATGCTGACTGGGCCGACCCGCACTAGGGTGGTCTAATAACCCTTTGACCCACATGGCCGACCCCCAATAGGGTGGTCTAATAACCCTTTGACCCACATGAATTATACAGGGCCGACCCCAACAAGGTGGTCTAATAACCCATCAAGTAAAAGTTACGACACTTACAATATAAATGACGACACTTCCGTATAGAGGAATAATAACATCTCTATAGGAATACAACCACTTCCGTATAGAGGAATAATAACATCTCTATAGGAATACAATATACATATATGTGAAATACATTCTGAAGTTACATATACATCAACAATATCCAGTTTTTAGAAGTCCGTCTAGATTCACAACTAGTTGTGTCTCAGTTGAATGGTCAGTACCATGTGAGAGATCCTACGTTATTATGGAGATTCTTAAGGGTAAGACTCTAGGAACGACATTTTGTTTCCATTACATACATTCATGTTCTGAGAAGTTTTAATCATATATCTGATGCATATGCTAACTATGTCCTAGTTTGGCATTTGTCACATTCTTAATGAAGCACACAAATAAACACACATTCATACATTGGTACATACACATATAGTAGAACTGGAGAACCATAGTTTTTTATAAATAACATGTCCAAAATGGTAGTGTCATAATACAAAACTGGAGCCCGTAGCTCTCAAAAATATACATATTGATACAAAAATGGGACTCTGAGATATCTAATCCCTATGAGGAGGCCTAGATTCTGCCCCGACAGGATGCATTTGATAATAGTAATGTACTGTGTTGGATATACGCTGCAGTAGTCGCATCCAGTTGGTCGGTACCCCCCACAACATGGTGGTGCATATCCTCAGGTAGCTGCGCTACCTCTATCCTTGGTACCCTGTTGGTCATCCGTGATAGGTTGACCCACACAGCCTCTAGAGTACGATTTGCTGCAGCACCCACTACTTCACCACCCCTACCTCATCAATGATGTCTCGGGAAGCCCTGTGGTCTTACTGGACCCTTGTCTGCGAGCAAACAATGAAATGTCAATACATGATACTACCCCCAAAAATATTTTTACATTTACATATATAATAAAAAATCCCTAAAAATTTAATACACCAAAAACATAAAAAGAGTAACTCACCGATGTCTCCAAACGTTGCTCCTGACAGAAGCGGCATGTCACGATCTTGACGAAAGTCTATCCATGCATAGGGGTAGTGATCTATAGCTATGACCTGTCAGTCCCACCAGTGAAAGAACTCATCTGTGTATGGTGATGCTTGTTGGCCACCACCCTGTTGCGTAAAGACCTCTTCCCACCAGGTCAGGACTGGGTCACAGAGAATATGAGGAGGGACTTCAACCTTCGGATTGAGCCCCGAAAATCGCTCAAAGAAGAAACTGCATAAGATACTACTGTATCAAAATTTTTTTCCTCCCCGCGCTTGCACTTCGTTAACTGAGTCTTCATGGACCCCAGTAACGTTGTGCACCAGTCATATACCGTGGGATGCATGCACTGTGAGGCATAGAACATCACTGGCCTTGAAGCTTGGTGACGAGTTGCCGAACTTGTAATCCGCACAACGGTAGCCACTATAACCTTCATGCTTAGATTGACTATGGCTCTAATGGGCACCTGAATCCCCACTGTCAGAGTATTGGGAAGACAGTACCACTCAATGTAGTCGGGAATGGTGATCCCACCACCCACAGAATGAGATCGAAGGCTTGCCACTTCACCTCGACGGGACAAACCAGTAATGAAATAGATATCATCGACCTACAAGGAAAGTATTTTCCCGTCCAAGTTGAAGTTTTGTGCATCTATGTCTTAGTAGCTTATCAAACGCTGGAGCAATAGGTTTTGGGCCCTCAAACCCCCTATGTTCCAAAATTTGTAAATCCCACATGCTTGTAAAGCTTGTTGTGCAAGCAAATCATTGCGGACGGCCTCATCCACAAGGTCATGCTCCCTCTCTCTCCATTCTAGAACCATCCTAGAGGAAGAGAAACCAAAAATTTAGTCAAGTTTATTTAAAAAAAAAACTTCACGGCCGTACCCATGGTCTATTTATCTCACAGAGGCGGGTACCCGCGGTCAATGCATGCGTTGAAAAAAGGTACCAATCCCTAGCTGCAACTCGTATGCTTGTAGCTTGTGGGTAACGCCGTGACCAAATAGGGCTCGGCCATTTAAAAAATTGCACCAATGAAAATTCAATTAAAAACAATCAAATGAAAAGTATGGATGAGACAACTAACCTGCTCCAGACGACTCGACGAACGGATGCCCGTAGCTCCCAGAATCAACGATTGAAACTCGAGGTGAAAACTAACCAAAAACTCCAAATTGGGTGAATAGTGAAAATGAATTGTAAATTGTATTTTTTTATTACTATTTATAGTTTTGAAAACCCACTTGTTTATAGTTTTTGCCATTTTAAGCCGTGTTGGACTAATATAATGTCTTAGAGTAGCATTTTTTGACCATATTTCTTTGGCGAGCGTTGTTTTTTATCGTTTCACACCTACGGAAGGTATATTTCACACCTGGAATATAGGTTAGATGTCATTTTCACACGCATTATGCATTTGACCTTTTGAGCGTTTCCATTAACCCTAGGTGCGACCCCGCTTCTTAACCGATATGAAGCCTTCACACTGTTATAGAAGTGTCGTTATGTGGCGGTAGGGCCTTTTAGAACATGGGTACCCTAGTTAGAACCCCTTGTTGCATTTTGGTGCCCATGCCATTATTTGTCCTTAAGATCGGGAGTCCTTTGTAGTTCCGCCATGACTTTGTGATAAAGACTCATACTCTACTTTGTCTTATGCTGGCCATCTCCCATAAGGACTCCCCCATTTATATGGAGTTGTGATTGCATTGCATCATC
Source organism: Larix kaempferi (assembly GCA_027924585.1). Classification (NCBI taxonomy): domain Eukaryota; kingdom Viridiplantae; phylum Streptophyta; class Pinopsida; order Pinales; family Pinaceae; genus Larix; species Larix kaempferi. Next base: position 46,112,464 of record BSBM01000372.1, on the reverse strand, counting down.
CTGCTTGTTGCTTGAGCCCTGTGTCGGCTCTCGCTTACTAAATTGTTAGCCTGATATCTGAGCACTTTTCCTGTCAAGCTCTGTAGAGTTTCCATTTTCCCTTCGCAATTTGATGACCTTTTGACCCTGAGGGAACACCCCCTCGAGAGTCCACATCTTGCACATGCTTCATTGCATTGATCATAGGTATGTTCCACTACTTGGGACTAGTCTGCTCGCCGTTTGACACTCGTTCCCTCCATTGTTGTATTATAAGCAATTTTATTCTTTTTCACGCTTTTCCAAAAATGAAAAAGACAAAAAAAAATCAAATATTCCAAAAATCCGGACGGGATTATGGTTACTACTTCTAGTTGACAGCTGTAGTGTCACCTTTGAACAGAGCATTCATTCCACTCCATACATTATGAGTCGGTAATATAGTAGGACCTTAGGAGCTGTACTCATTTCTCAATTTTACTCCACCGATTGGTTAAGCTTCCAGTCACTATGGAGCCCTTTGTCGATGCCTCCTACATCGCACAATCTATGTCGTGTTTATGCTTCCTGAGTCTATCCATCTGCTCATGCTCTTGTTCAAAGGAAGTCCTAAAACTAGAGTCAGCCACTCCTCAAATCTCTTGACTATTGCATGTTGGCCATCCTTATTGAGTCACTCCGTTTCACCTGAGTTCTTCCAAATATTTCAGCGTAGTTGGTACCTCATGCTGGTTGATGGGGGATGCCTTAATTCCCTCATTCCAGTGAGTTTCGTTCCGTCAACTTCAACCCATTTATTCTAGAATTTGAGACTTAGAGTTTGGTTGAGTACCTTGAGGCTTGCAGTCATTAGTGGTAGGTTCTCTCGCCATCGACAATTTTGGGAATACATCAATGTCCCCTGATCGATGGATTCATCTTAGTGTTCAACTTCAACACAACTATTCACACTCTGATGATTGTACTCTATGCCTTGATTCCCATTTTCATTATTGGTGGGTTATCTTGCGTTTGTTAACATTATACATCATTGACCGGTAATCAGATGATGTCACATCAGGTTCGACCTCAACACCTTTATTCACTTGATGGGACTTGCACCATAGATGATTTGTGTAGAAGACCCCATGCGAGAGTGGCATTCAGTATGCTACTTATGATGGAAAATTTACATCTGAGATATCATCTCTCAGATATCAACAGTTTGTACCTCCAGTTTGCACCAGTTGTTCCCTTTTCACCAGAGAACCATATCTTACTGTAGATGGATCATGGCTATGATCACTTATGACATGTATTCACTATGTGCTGCCTACTCATGGCCATTGTATCAGATTGTTGTATTGTATTGACATGTACTCAGAGATATTATTGTATTATGATGAGTGAGCTACTCCTTCCACTTGTGTCTCCATCACTCCACTTCTGAGATTTATAATGTATTTCGGCCATCGTAGCACCATTCTCTGACCTCACACATTAGGGGGCATCTATTACAACATAATTTTCCACCCTACGAGCATCAACACTCTTTGGCCTTTAGGATCCATTTCACTGACTCAGATGTACTTTATGTCCTTCAGAACACACTATTTCCCTATTTTTCTTCCTGTACGCTAGCTGTTACACTTTAGCCATCGTACCTGCGAGCTGTTCCACTATAGCCCATGGGTGACAAGTAAAATGGTAAAAGTCACTAGAAAATTAATTTTTACTCCCAAAAAGCAGTCTTAGGGTGACCTTTGGCCCTCCATTTGCCCCGAAACGCCTTGATGAATCCTTTCACTTACATTTGGAAGGTTATATATTGAGCTCTTATGGCATATGGAAGGGGGGAGAAAGAGAGAGCAAGAGAACTCTAGTGGATTTTTTCCGTATCTTGAGTCTACACTCATTGATCCTTGTTGTTGTGAACCCCTTATGTTCACCTTCCAAACTCCTTTCATAGTTTGAGTTTTCCATTCCATGGAGGATTGAAGTGGTGGAGGCACAAGTGGAGAGACCCCGTTCTTGGTTCAGATTGGTTGCCGGCAAGAGGTTGTATCACATTGTACATCTTGTTATTCATTAATAGAAATACTCATATTCTCATCCATTAATGTTGTGAATGTTGTTTATATTACATTGGGTTGCATTTACTTATGATATCATGGACCATTTCTATCGATGATGTTAATGTATTTCATATATTATATGCGCTTGTTGTATATTTGCTGTCAAGACTAATTTGTAGGTTCAAGTGCACAAATTGAAAGCTTCAACGGGGATCTACATTGAACGTCTGGATCGAGGTTGGTTATATTCTCCATTATCTTAGCATTGTCATTTATATAGCATAGCATTGAGATTTGAGTTATTTTCTGGTAGTCAGCTATCTATTGTGGTCTACCCCAAGCCATAGGAAGTTTTCTCTGTAACACCTTCTCTGATACCATGTTAGTTTTTCTTACTTGTTTAGCATAATAATATTAAACAATCTATCATTGAAATAAATACAAGAACAATGAACAAAAAAATTCTTTTGGGGAAACCATAAGGGAGAAAAACTTGACAAAACTTCCTTTATATAGAATTCACAAAGTACAAAGATAAACCCCAAGACAAAATCAACTCCTCTTCCACTTGTGCAAACTTCTCTCTCTCTCTCTCTCTCTCTCTCTCTCTCCTATGTGAACTTGTGTGAGTGATATGAGTGAATACAAATGAGCATCTCATCCTCTATTTATATTCTTCCGTTGAGGTGAATTTTCCTAACTGATTGGGCCGACTTCTCCTAACTGATTGGGATGACTTGTCAAATACATAATATAATAATCTTTTCTGGTTTCTTCTAGGCCGACACAAGACCTAGGGTTTAAATTGACTCTTTCAATGACTCTTACATTATCAATTACATCAATGACATCTCCCGAAGGAGGAATACAATAATACAATAGACAAATACAATTAGAATATCTTCCGCAATTACATTTATTTAGCAAACTAGCCATTGAATTCTAGAACCAATAGAATTTCAAGAAAAGAGTCAACCACAATGGTTGAGTTGGCATATTTGACATTACAAAACTACTTTTTTAATTCGTATTTTCAACATAACTCCCTGTCATTTTACTCAAAAGTCATGTTTTATTATTATTATGTATTTCTCATTTTTTCGTGGGGTGGGGTCTCTCAAAAGTATGTAGTGTGGGTACTCGTTGGATGCAGAATTTAATTCCACATCCAATGAATGCTCCCGCTCGAAATTTGAGTAAAATGACAGGGATATATGTTGAAAATACGAAGAAAAAAGTACTTTTTCTCTTTTCCTCCAAAATTCATAGATATTATTTTATTATTTTCCTTAGGAGGCCCATTTTAGACCTCAAATTTTCTCTAATGATGGCGTGACCACTTGAATATCTACCTCAAAGGCATGTTGACTAATTCAAATGAGGAATAAGACAAATCATATAAAAAGTTTATGTAAAATAAATGTAAATACATTTCTCTTAATAAAATGAAAAATGTATGAGAGACTTGAAAAGTCAAGGAGGAAGGCCAAGAGTCATTAAGAAATCCAAAGGGCATTCAAAAACTAAAAGTCATTCTTATTTCTTAGAAAATGTACAATTGACCTCATTTTGGAGGGTTCTCTAGCTCTAGACAAGAGCTTTTTCTATGAGGGACCTTCTACTTGTAGACTTTCTGCAATACTCTTTTTGCAAAGTTATAATAAGAAGAAGCCATTGTTGGCCTAGATATTTTGGAGGTGAATTCAACTCTGGGACCTCAATGTGTGGAAATTTTTCTGCTAAGTGGTTTCATTCCAAAATCACTGTAAGAATGTTTTTCTATGTTGTAGACTATTCTATTGTAGAAGTATCATCTCTTTCTCTAATTTGTCTTTAGAATGCTTATGCTATAGCTGTGAATATAGTAGTATAATGTAATACCCCGAGTTTGACCCTTGGAATATATATTAAGTCCATTATGTAAATGATTTCTTATATGAACTATTAATTTGGCTTATCAAACTAATCAAAATGCAATGTAAATATTATGCAGATAGATAATATGAATGGACCAAGATCGTTATGTAAGGTGAACCAAAGGGGATATGATTCCACTAAAGGGGAAGAGAAAAAGAGGGCCTTAGATGGGGGATTGAATCCTTGTCTATCAAGTCTCAGCCATAGGGCCAGTCCTATTGTTTCCATGAACCTTGAATGAGCCAAATACTACCTTTTATTGCCTTCACCCAGTCATTTATTTTCCCGTGAGAGGTGGGAATGTAATTGCTTTTGTGCCAGAGTTGTGGAAGTCCTTTCCCCCACGATCCGAGGTTATGTCCAAGCCACCTCCTTACCTCTCATGTGCACAGATGCACTAGGGGAGACTCAGGGGGATCATACTAAAAAATTCACGGACCTAAACCCTTGCAGAAATGAGAGACTCACGCACCCATTCACCCAGACTCACTTGATACTTACGTTCTCCCCATGCTTCATTTACATTCACCTTCACAAACCCAAACCATCATAGGCACAAATAATTGTCTCGATTCCATCGTTGAGACTCATTTGCGTGCGATTCAAATGATTCGTTTATGTTCTCTTTCACTCCTAGGTTGTTTTACCTTGCATAGACACTTGTTGCCTTACCTTAATGCACTAGACACTCATACCGTCTTTGTTTTCATAGAATTTACCTGATACGAGACTATTTGTTTTTGTTTAAACTTGATCTATAGACTGTGAAGAGAGAGAGACTTGACTGTAAGTGATACTCGAGTCCTGAGACCGACCTATCGAGTTCTGCTGCTAGTGCATGCCTAAGAATCCATGGATGAAAGCTATAGGTAGATCCTCAGTGTGAGGCAACATGTTTGACTCTTTCTATGCACACATTGGAAGCACTTGGCAAGATGGATCACCTGAGTGACCTAGATTGGTGAAGGGGATGTCTGAGCCTAGAATATGTTGTGTGGGGAGGGTATTGTGGAGCCAAGGGTATGATAGTTGTTTGAGGCTACTGTAGATATCTATCTGAACACTTGGATTGACATGGAGATTAGAATGGGTTGTGGGACGAGATATAGAAACTTGTATATGTTTCTTTCACCTTGGTTGACTCATAGCCTTGCTTGGGGGTGGAATCTCAGCATAAATAGTATATTCTAGACATAGTACCTATGATTGGTTGGAAAATTGCACTTACACAACCAGTTGCTTGGGTCTTTATTCTAGATAAGTATTTCTCTGTGGCTAAATCTAAAATACTATTGTTTAATGAATATTATGTTATGAATATGCTTGTGTTATGTTATCTAGGTAAATGCATGTATCAATGTGTGTAGAATGAGTTTTATTTCCGTTGTGTTTATTATTATGAATCTTCAAACTATTATTATCAATATAATTAATGTATGGCCTTCGGGATTAATTAAGAACCCATAAATCATCATATCCCCCTATTTGCAGTTTATCCGATGGATAGGATGTTACAGAGTGGTATCAAAGCTTATGGTTGCAATACAGGACCTGTATGGGCCAGAGACCTACATTCATAGACATAAATCATAAACACAGGTAAAGTGTTTGGTGAAAGTTCCCTAAGAAAACAGTGAGAAAACAGTGGTAGCATACTATTGAGGTTGGAGGGTAAGGTTTGTAGAGAACCCAACAGTGATGACAAGTGGCAGGATTTGATTGGATATCGGAGCTTCCGCATCAGTGTTGTCAACAAGGAAATTTGAGAGGAGCCTAGAAAGGGAAGGTCCAATGGGTTACATGTCTGTGTAGCAGAGTTTAGTGTTGGATTTGACTCATGAAATTTCATAAATAAAGAACAACAATAATTTATGATTGGAAGGTCCGATGGGACATGTTTCAACATAGCGAAGTTGCCCCATAGCATTTCATAAAGAAATCATGACAGGAGGGTAAGAAAGAAAGGTCTAATGGGATACGTGTTTGTGGGGGAGTTTCGGTGTTAGAGTCTCCCTCGGCGTTCCATAAGGAAATATAGTGGGATGGTATGATAAGAAACCCCAATAGTGAAAGTTGATAGTGAATCGGAGGGTGGCACATGGAAGAAACCGAGGGGTTCTTCCGAACTTGATATTAGAGGGGATAGTGGTGCTACTCAGGAAATCGTCGATGATCTTCATATGACAATGGATCAGGTGTTGACATGTGGAAACTATAGAGCAAACAGTATATTTCTCTTCGTGGAGTTGCCAACAAAGGTGCAGTGGAGGAACCCTAATATAGGAATCCTGGGAGCATATCGGAAGATGGAACATGGAAAAACTAGATTGGTCACCAGTGTTTGATATCAGAGGTGTTGACAAGTGAATCCAAGGGAATCCTTGATGATTTTGGTCCGATATCTAGTCAGAAGATGATGCGTGGTAGTTGGAGATTGGAAAACGAAGGTCAGTCCATGGAGTTGAAAAAATGTATTGTTTAGAGGATCAATGGAGAACCGATTGAATACAAGTGTCATCTCATTGGAGTTTTGTGTTGGTGTTGCTTCGAGGTATCACAAAGGGAAGGTACAATGGGAAACCCCGATGATGACACATGTTGGCTCAATGTAGTTTTGCATCGTAGTTGTCCTAAGGAATCACAAAGTGAAGCTCCAAAGAGAAGGCTCGATGGAAAGTTCCAAATGGGACACATGGTGACACATCGGAGTTTTGCATCAGATCCTTACGTTGTAGTTATTTCATAGTGTCAAGGATGAAAGGTCCGGTGGGAAACCCTGATGGAGGACACCATATCGGTGTTGTGCCATGTTGTACCCAACTAAGGTAGTAGAGAAAAAATCCAAAAGGAAAGGTTCGAGAATGGAGTCCGGAGTGGACACATGGCCAAGAATCAGAGTTGGATTCTCGAGGTACACAATGAAGCATATCTTGTGAAGGGTCAATAAGTGAGGTCTGCTAGCCTATCGAAGTTTTGCAATGGAGTTTTGGATAGGAGGTCAATGTAAGGGCATATTTTTAGAACATTGATGGTAGATTTCGATCGCCAATCAAAACACCTCCATTGGGGGACTGAAAGTACTATCTCTCAAGCAAAATGGTGACATGGATGCACCGTGTGGATATGAAAGTAGCCAATGGTAAGGGGATGGAATTGCCCTGAACGATTAGGATATAACCACACTCATATGACGGGTTGATCAGAAAATTGTCGCAAATAAGAGGGATAGATTGGACCCATTGCTGAAAGGAAGTCATCGGGAATGAATTAGAGGTGCTTTCCCTAATTATCCTGTGCCAAAAAATTTTAGGAACTGGGAAAATTCAATGAATTTAAAAGGACTGTAAATTCCCGCTTAGAGATCAGAATCAAGCATGTATAGAGTTGATGGAAATATTATCCATAGGGGAACAAGTTTTTGTAGTTGGATTTTGAAGGGGCGATTTAGATGAACCGATCAGAAAGTTCCGATAGCCATATATCGACTGAAATTACCAATATGAATGAATTTCCTTAATGAATGAATTTTGTTTTACGATTTTATTAGAATGAAATGAAACTAATGAACTTGTTTATATGAACACTTTTGCATATTCAATATCGCATTAGGGACAACACTCAATATTGTGCAAGTTGGTATTCTTTATTCGGTTAATCCTAGAATCTTGTTATCATGGAATATGCTAAGGATCCTTGGGAAACCAAAACATATATTGTGGGGGAAAATATTCAGATTGAGCATGCACATACAGAGTCCAACGATAGGAGAAATAAAGTAATTCCCCTGAATATTGCATAAACTATTATGAGTCTAAGAGTGGAGCTATAGAGTTTCATAGCATACAATGAGAATCTAAGAAGGGCCCAGGAAGAACAATATCAGTTGAATGCAACTATGCTCCAAATCCTAACTAATATTCAAAATAAGTTTCACTCAAAACAACACTTATGAATGATTCACAGGGAAATAAGTCCCACAATTTGAGAAGGGAATCTATAGGAGGGTTATGGAATCCAGACATCTCTCCTAGTGAGTCCTAGGATACCGAAGACTCTATTAGAGGTTCATGGGTCTCTTCTCATGGGAAAATAGGAATAGGCCATCTAGGAAAACTATCAGGGAGAGTTTAGGAAGGAGAAGCCTCCTACATTTGATGGTGAATCAAAGCACGCTCAAGAAGCCGAGGCTTGGCTTCTTGCGATAAAGGAAGTATTTTCAGATCCAAGATTACTCTAGAAACATGAAGGGAAGGGTGGCCATAGTCAATCTGAATGGAATATATTCCATATAGTGGGATCACCTTCAACAAGTGAAGAAGATCATATAAATAAATATTTTGTGGAAGAAATACAAAAAACACTTTAAGCAAAAGTACCTATCTGACATGTACTATGATGGAAAATCAAGGAATTCCATGAGTTGAAGTTGGGCCAAATGACCATGGAAGAGTATACCAATAATTTTCTATAACTACTGAGGTATATAAGGTATATCAAAGATGAGAAAGTTAAGATTATGTGCTTTCTTAGTGGGTTACCCTGGTCCTACATGGATAGGATTGAGTTTGTTGAACCTCAAAATCTAGGTGAAGCCATAAGAAAATCCATGTACTGTTATGAGGAAAATAAAAGCAGGCCAAAATTCTATAAGGAATATAAGGACAAGAAGAAGGATAGGTTTGACCAAATGAATAAAGGATTCAAGCCTACTCAATTCATAAATCAATAGAGGCAGCTTCCACAAGGTGTGCTTAGGCCAACCTGGTTGTTGGGAGACAAGCCAAGAGAACAAAGATAACCCATTAAATGCTAGGGATGTGGAGAATGCCATAGGATTAAATACTGACCACATTGGGATGGGAGTGGGAAGAAATTTTACTTCGTCCAAGAAGCTGAAACCATGGGCCAAGTAGTAGGGATTGTTCCCATAATTTATGCAGTGTTAGAAGATCATCGCATGCAGACCATCAATCAACTGTTGTTGAAGTTGAAGGAAAGATTTTCAATCAATCCATTTCTATTTTCCTTGACCCTAGTTCTATTCAAAGTTACATCACTCCTAGAATGGTTAAGCCTTGTGCTTTTAGCAAAAAAGCATAATAGTTCATGGTTGATTTAGCTAGCCATTGGAACCAAGAGAAAAGTTAGTGAACAAGTGAAGAGTTGTCCATCGAAAATGGATGGGATATTTACAAGGGTAGATTTGAACGTTCTTCCACTTGGTTCTTATGATGTTCTAATTGGAATGGATTGGTTGGAAGCACGCAAAGTGAAGATTGACTACTTCAACAAGACCTTCATGTGCATTGATGAAGAAGGAAGCCCCAAAATAGTAAGAGGAATTCTAAAGGATGTCTCTATTAGGTAGATTTCATCCATGCAACTTAAGAATTTCTCTATAAAAGGATGTCATTTGTATGCAAACCATGTTGTCATGTCCCCAATTTTGGATAATTTAGTGACCATGGGAAAAGGGGAAAAAATAACCCCTAAGGAAAATAATTTCATTTTATTATGCATGCATAGAATAAATTTGATCCTAAGTCAAGTGGAGAAATTAATTTTAATTAATTTGTGTAATTAGAATTGCTAATATGTGTGCAAGTGGGCCAAGAGGGCTCCCTCATGAGGATAAGGTTGCTAAATGGGAACGGGAGGCCAAAAAATAGAAAGGAATGAAAAGGAGGAAGGTGTAAGAATTTTCCAAAAGAAGGAAATTAGAAACATCCAAAAAAATCTAAGGGAGGGCGTAGTTTCCAAAAGGGAGCTCAGTTTACAAAAAATGAAACTTTTACAAAGCAGGAATCATATTGAGACAAAGGGGGGCGCAATTTCTAAAGGAGAGAAAAGATGTAAGGAAAAAGTAAGCAAGTATATTCACTCATGGAGGGTCCATTTGGAAGGGATCTCACATGTCACCAGAATGTCAACTTGCTCAGCAAGTCACCATGACTTCTATAAAATAATCCAAGCAACTCCTATTCACATATTTTGTCAAATTGAATTTATGTGTGAGCATTCTATGCTTCTCAAGGAAAGGTTGTGCGCCCTAGCCAACCAATGGGAGATGGGCCCCATTACTTCTACTCTAATTCTCTTTCTCTCATATTCTCTCATCATTTTCAGCCATGGAGAGTTGATTTGAAGGTCCATTCACTCCAATAGTCAGTCAAATGGGTCTAACTGAGTCTAACTAAGTGCATGGACACTAATCTAGGGAAGGAGACTCCAATGTTGGTGCATGAGGAGATTTTAGTTGTCTATATAGCTGATATAGTCTCTCTGGAGGTCTATCTAAGTGGTTCAGTTAGTTAAACTAGTAATCAGTCCTCAGATCAAGGAACATATCCACTAATCATGGAACTAACTGAAGAATACCCTAAATAGGTAAGAGGGAGAACTTGTACTCCAGTGATGAAAACAAGAGCTCATTTGTGGCTGGGAGGGATAAAAATGAGCAGAAACAAGATCCTCGGGGCTGCAAAATAAGGACTAGGTGCTGTGAGACTACCATACTGATGATTGGATTCATGAAATTGCATGGAGATGCATGCATGATGACAAGAGGCAAGAAGAAATGCATGCAGGAATGCAAATATAAAAAATGATGGTGAGATTATTCCAACACCCCACCGCAAGCTATACTATGAGGAATAACTGAAATGGTAGTAGGGCCTTGGTAACTGAGACCAAAGGTCACCCCGTACAACAATCTAAATAAATAAATGAGGAAAGAGGGAAAACCCAGTGGGAAGAAAGCCCCCCCCAAATAGACTGTGGTAGGATAATCAATCATGTACATCACTCACCCCAAATGGTAAGTGGACTTCTCCATTGAAGAAGGATCTGTCAGCAAGAAATGGATCAGTAATGTGAGAAGGATTAAACCTTCCATTCTGATAATCAGATATGGTACTCCTTTGATCAAGTGGATCTCCCACAAGATATCCTACATATCTAAGAGTAGTGGTTTCCCATCTAGGAAGAAGAGGATCATCAAGTGCAAGATCATCAAGTTCTTGTGGATTTGGATCTTCCATTCGCTCATATTCACTAATAGGTGCTAGATCTTCAGGTTCTTGTGGATATGGATCTAGCATTCTCTCTTCATCATCTTCACTCTCAAACTCTGAATCTGAACTGCCATGTGATGAAGATTCACTCTCTTGGAGCTCATCAAGTAGTGGAGGTGTGGTAGGAAAGCTCTTGTGCTCATCAGGATGATCATCATGTAGAGGCCATTCCTCAAAATGTACACTCGTATCAAGGAATGTTGTCATAGTAGAAGGATCAAGAATCTTGTAGGCCTTTGCATTCAATGCATAACCCACTAAATATAGGGATCTCCTTTTCTCAGTTGGAATCCTTTCCCATGCTCTGGATCCAAACACTCTAAGATGAGACACATCAGGTTTGTATCCCATCCATGCTTCAAAAGGAGTCATATATTTGAGTCCTTTGTGAGTAACTCTGTTCTGAAGATAGGTGGCATAGTTGATGGATTTTGCCCAAAGACTAGGGTACAACCCTTTCGAATTTAGCATGTAGGTGGCCATCTCTTTCAATAGTTTGTTCTTCCTTTCAACAACACCATTATGCAGTGGTGTATAGGGAACCGTATGTTGCATCTCAATGCCTTATTCAGCACAAAAGGTTTGAAAGTAACCCTTGATGTACTCACCTCCATTATCATTGCGAATGGCCTTGATCTTTCTATATGAAGCTTTTCTATAGAAGACTTGAAAAACTTAAAGATTCCAAATACTTCTGAATTTAATTTGAGAAAGTATACCCATGTAAATCTTGAATAATCATCAATAAAAGTAAGAATATACCTTGCCTCGTTTAAGGATAGATCTAGAAATGGCCCTGCAACATCACTATGAATCATATCTAGAGCTTGAGAGGCTCTCCTTGCCTTTCCTTTCTCAAATTTCTTTTCAGGATGCTTTCCAATCAAACAACCATCATAGTTTCCCTTAGAAAACTTGATCTTGGGCAACCCTTCAACCATCTCTTTAGTATGCATATCTTGAAACTATTGATAGTTGAGATTCCCAAATCTTTCATGCCATAGCCTACTCTCTTCATTTGCATGAGTATGAAGAGCAGACTGTTTAGAGAGAGGTAGAAAATGGGAGAACTCATAGAGTTTCGACTTATGATTTCCAACTCCTTTTGCAAAGGTAGATCCTGATAACATGTCTTGAATTTTAACCTCATTTGGAGAGAAGATCACCCTCTTGGGCTCTCCAGTATGGGTCATCTGAGATATTGAAATTAGATTTACAGTGAGAGTGGGGACATAGAGCACATCTGAGAAGTACCCATGATCAAGTTTGATTCTTCCAATCCCCTCAAAGGAGACCTCAAAATCATTCCCCAACATGATGGATGGTCCAGCAGTAGCTTTGAAACCAGTGAAGAGATCCTTGGAGGAAGACATGTGTCTTGATGCTCCAGAATCTACGATGAAGGAAGATCGAGTTGATGCACCTGCCATGAGGGCATGGCATCTCCCTTTGTTCTTAGATCTAGATGGTTCACTCTCTTTCTTTCTAGAACATGCAGGTACTAGAAGATTATTTTTCTCAAGAAGTGAAGCCATGATATCTATGGTTGTCTTCATACATGAATTCTTAGGGTGATATCCTCGATTACAGTATGTGCACTTGGATTTTGCCTTTTGAGTTTGCTTGTCCTTCCTAGGATTCAAAGCTCCTTCTGCTTTTGGTCATTCAAATTTCTATCAGAATTTTTTTGTTTTTCGTTACCATTCACTCTTCTCATCTCAATGGATGTAAGAGATGAATCCAATTTGGTTTTTATCACGCCCATGTGCACTAGATTTTCCTCCTCAAGTGTGAGAGATTGGATGAAGTCTTCAAGCAAAGTGAATTTCCATTTTGGAATGGACAAATTTGCTCACTGGAAGGTCGAAAAAACACTGAATAATCAGGGCCTAGCTTCGACAAGATGGCAAGTATGAGTTGTTTTTCTTCCTTCTCAATCCCATACCTCTTCAATTGTGAAATCAAGTTCTTGAATTATTGAGAAACTCAGTGATAGTTTCGAAACTGCTTGGGCTCAAGGAGTTGAGATCATTTTTTAGTTTATGACCCTTCAAGTCATCTTTCTGACCAAGAAGAAATTCGAGCTTGTCCCAAACCTCCTTTGGAGTATTCAAATCGATAACATGAAAGTGTAGGTATTCAGAAATGCTAAGTAGCAGCAGTCCTACTGCTTCATCAATCTTGTCTAAGTATTTGGATTTCTCTACTGCACCAGGGGGATCAAATACAAAGCCATTCAACACTTTAGAAAGGCTCTTTGAATTCAAGAAGATTTTCATCTTTTCCTTCCATTCGAAGTAGTTGAATGAATTCAACTTGAGATCCATGATAGTGAAGAATTCGAAGTTGAAGAGAGGGGATTCTTGCAAAATAAATGAGAATTATGAAATGGAGATATGTTGCAATTCGAATTGAACACTGCCTTAGGACATTGAGAACATGTGACTAGGTCCTTCACACTTGGATAGACCTCACAAAATTTCTCCAGTGAATTCAAGGAAATAGCACAAGGATTTGCTGTGGAAACCCAAAGGCTTTTGGTGCTCAATGAAAGACAACTTCTCAAGGAATTGCTGCAACTGTTGTTGCTGCAATTCGAATAGCTATTGTCAACTCTGATACCATGTGATATTTTAGAAGTAGGATCAATCAACAGTAGCAGACCTCAATAAAAATCACTCAATAAGTGCAGAAAGAAGAAGAAGAAATAGAGATTCAATAATCACTCATACACAAGAAATGACAAAAACGGTTGTATCATACATCAGTTGTGAGTTGGCACTTTGAATAGTGAATAATAACCGAATACAATCAAATGAATTCGAATTCCACTAAGTTCATTCGAATTATCCTCAACGTGTGGCTTGGATAGCATTGGAGACATGATCCAAACCAGTGGCAATAGTCACAATAGTCAAATAGTCAGTCAAATGAGTCTAACTGAGTCTAACTGAGTGCATGGGAACTGATCTAGGGAAGGAGACTCCAATGTTGGTGCATAAGGAGCTGTCAGTATAGATGATCTAGTCTCTATGGAGGTCTATCTAAGTGGTTCAATCAACTAAACTAGTAATCAGTCCTCAGATCAATGAATAGATCAACTAATCATGGAACTAATTGAAGAATATCTTAAATAGGTGGAAGAGGGAGAACTTGTACTTCAGTGATGAAAAAAAGGGTGCATTTGTGGTTAGTAGGGATAAAACTGACTAGAAACAGGCTCTTGGGGGATACAAATAAGGAATAGGTATTGGGAGATGGCCATACTGATGACTGGATGCATGCAATTGCATACAGATGCATGCATGATTACTGGATGCATGTAGAAATGCATGCATGAATGCAAATATAAAAAATGATAGTGAGAATATTCCAAGACCCCCCCTGCAAGCTATACTATGAGGAATAACTGAAATGGTAGTAGGGCACTGGTAACTGAGACCAAAGATTACCCGATACAACTATCTAAATGAATAAATGAGGAAAGAGGGAAAACTCAGTGGGAAGAAATCCCCCCCCGAAAAAGACCGTGGTAGGATAATCAATCATGTACACCACTCACCCCAAATGGTAAGTGGACTTCTCCACCGAAGAAGGATTTGTCAGCAAGAAATGGATCAGTAATGTGAGAAGGATGAAACCTTCCATTCTGCTAATCAGATCTGGTCCTCCTTTAATCAAGTGGATCTACCACAAGATTTCCTACAGATCTAAGAGTAGTGGCTACCCATATAGGAAGAGGAGGATCATCAAGTGCAGGATCATCAGGTTCTTGTGGATTTGGATCTTCCATTCGCTCATCTTCACTAATAGGTGCTAGATATTCAGGTTCTTATGGATCTGGATATAGCATTCACTCTTCATCATCTTCACTCTCATAATCTGAATCTGAACCACCATGTGATGAAGATTCACTCTCTTGGAGCTCATCAAGCAGTGGAGGTGTGGTAGGCAAGCTCTCTTGCTCAACATGATGAGCATCATGTAGAGGCCATTCCTCAAACTATACACTCCTATCAAGGAATTTTGTCATAGTAGAAGGATCAAGAAGCTTGTAGGCCTTTGCATTCAATGCATAACCCACTAAATACACTCTCTGATTTGTGGATCTAGGGCTCTCCTTTTCTCAGTTGGAATCCTTTCCCATGCTCTGGATCCAAACACTCTAAGATGAGACACATCAGGTTTGTATCCCATCCATGCTTCGAAAAAAGTCATATCTTTGAGTCCTTTGTGAGAAACTCTATTATGAATATAGGTGGAATAGTTGATGGCTTCTTACCAAAGACTAGGGTGCAACCCTTTCGAATTTAGCATGCAAGTGGCCATCTCTTTCAATGTTTTGTTCTTCCTTTCAACAACACCATTCTGTTGTGGTGCACAGGGAACAATATGTTGCATCTCAATGCCTTATTTAGCACAAAAGGTTTGAAAGTCACCCTTGATGTACTCACCTCCACTATTAGTGCGAATGGCCTTGATCTTTATATCTGAAAATGTTTCTACAGAAGACTTGAAAAACTTAAAGAATCCAAATACTTTTGACTTTAATCTGAGAAAGTATACCCATGTAAATCTTGAATAATCATCAATAAAAGTAAGAATATACCTTGCCTTATTTAAGGATAGATCTAGAAATGACCCTGCAACATCAATATGAATCAGAGATAGAGGTTGAGAGGCTTTCTTTGCCTTCCCTTTCTCAAATTTCTTTTTAGGATGCTTGCCAATCAAACAACCATGACAGTTTCCCTTGGCAAAAATTATCTTGGGAATCCCTTCAACCATCTCTTTAGTATGCATATCTTGAAACTATTGATAGTTGAGATGCCCAAATCTTTCATGCCAGACTACTCTCTTCATTTGCATGAGTGTGAAGAGCAGACTGTTTAGAAAGAGGTATAAAATGGGAGAACTCATAGAGTTTTGACTTATGATTTGCAACTCCTTTTGCAATGGTAGATCCTGATAACATGTCTTGAATTTCGACCTCATTTGGAGAGAATATCACCCTCTTTGGCTCTCCAGTATGGGTCATCTGATACACTAAAATAAGATTAGCAGTGAGAGTGGGGATATAGAGCACATTTGAGAAGTACCCATGATCAAGTTTGATTCTTCCAATCGCCTTAGAGGAGACCTCAGAATCATTCCCCAACATGTGGGAAGGTCCAACAGTAGCTTCAAAACCAGTGAAGAGATCCTTGGAGGAATACATGTGTCTTGATGCTCCAGAATCTATGAAGAAGGAAGATTGAGTTGATGCACCTTCCATGAGGGCATGGCATCTCTCTTTGTTCTCAGATCCATATGGTTCACTCTCTTTCTTTCTAGCACATGCAGGTACTGGAAGATTATTTTTCTCAAGAAGTGAAGCCATGAGATCTATGGTTGTCTTCATACATGAACTCTCAAGGTGATATCCTTGATTACAGTATGCGCACTTGGATTTTCCCATTTGAGTTTGCTTGTCCTTACTAGGATTCAAATCTCCTTCTGCTTGGTTTGGAGCCTCCTTCTGCTTTTGGTCATTCGACATTCTATCATAATTTTTTTTTTCCTTTACCATTCACTCTTCTCATCTCAGTTGCTGCAAGAGGAACCCAATTTGGTTTTTATCACTCCCCTATCCACTAGCTTCTCCTCCTTAAGTGTGAGAGATTGAATGAAGTCTTCAAGCGAAGGGAATTTCCATTTTGGAATGGACAACTTTGTTGATTGGAAGGTTAAATCAAACACTGAATAATCAAGTCCTAGCTTTGAAAGGATAGAAAGGATTTGTTTTTTTTCTTCCTTCTCAATCCCATACCTCTTCAATTGTGAAATCATGTTCTTGAATTTATTGATAAACTCAGTGATAGTTTCGAAACTGCTTGGGCTAAAGGAGATGAGCCCAATTTCTAGTTTATGAACCTTCAAGTCATATTTTTGACCAAGAAGAAATTTGAGCTTGTCCCAAACCTCCTTTGGATTCTTCAAATCGATAACATGAAAGTGTAGGAATTTAGAAATGCTAAGTAGCAGTAGTCCTACTGCTTCATCAAGCTTGTCTAAGTACTTGGATTTCTCTACTGCACCAGTGGGCTCAACTGTAGAGCCATTCACCACTCTAGAAAGGCTCTTCAAATTCAAGAATATTTTCATCTTTTCCTTCCATTCAAATTAGTTGAATGAATTCAACTTGAGATCCATGATACTGAAGAATTCAAAGTTGAAGAGGGGATTCCTGCAAAATAAATGAGAAATATGAAATGAAGATTTGCTGCAATTCAAATTGAACACCGCCTTAGGACACTGAGCACATGTGACTGGTTCCCTCACACCTGGATAGACATCAGTGAATTGCTCTAGTGAATTCAAGGAAATAGCTCTAGGATTTGTTGTGGAAACCTAGAGGCTTCTGGAGCTCAATGAAAGACAACTGCTCAGGGAATTGTTGCAACTACTGCTGATGCAATTCGAATAGTTGCTATCACCTCTGATACCATGTGATATTTTAGAAGTAGGATCACTCAATAGTATCAAACCTTACTAAAAATCACTCAAGAAGTGCAGAAAGAAGAAGAAGAAACAAAGATTCAATAATCACTCATACACAAGAAATGACAAAAACTGTTGTATCATACATTAGTTGTGAGTTGGCACTCAAAATTGTGAATAATAACTGAATACAATCAAATGGATTCGAATGCCACTAAGTTCATTGAAATTCTCCTCAATTTGTGGCTTGGGTAGCATTGAAGACATCATCCAAACCAGTGGTAGTAGTCACAATAGCCAAATAGTCAGTCAAATGAGTCTAACTGAGTCTAACTGAGTGCATGGGCCCTGATCTAGGGAAGGAGACTCCAATGTGGGCGCATGAGGAGCCGTCAGTAGTCAGTATAGCTGATCTAGTCTCTCTGGAGGTCTATCTAAGTGGTTCAGTCAGTTAAACTAGTAATCCGTCCTCAGATCAAGGAAAAATCCCACTTATCATGGAACTAACTGAAGAATATCCTAAATAGGTGGAAGAGGGTGCACTTGTACTCCAGTGATGAAAACAAGGGTGCATTTGTGGCTAGGAGGGATAAAACTGAGCAGAAATAGGCTCCCGGGGGATGCAAAATAAGGACTAGGTGTTGGGAGACTACCATACTAATGACTGGATGCAAGAAATTGCATGCATATGCATGCATGATGACTGGATACATGCAAATATAAAAAATGATGGTGAGAATATTACAACATTG
Organism: Larix kaempferi; assembly: GCA_027924585.1. Classification (NCBI taxonomy): domain Eukaryota; kingdom Viridiplantae; phylum Streptophyta; class Pinopsida; order Pinales; family Pinaceae; genus Larix; species Larix kaempferi. Next base: position 46,094,209 of record BSBM01000372.1, on the reverse strand, counting down.
ATGTGAGATGGAGTAAGGGACATTTAATTCTAAGTGTCCCTTAGAACCTCAATTTACGATTATCCAGGAGCCTAGCCATGGCGGTTCTAGAAAATATCCTCACGAAGCTGTTTCAGCTTGGATGTGAGTTGTAGACATTTGCCAAGGTTAAGTAAGCACTCCTCTGAACAACTTATTCCATTTGTGAGACACTACCATTGCCTATGTGTTTATTATCTGACATATGCTTAAGTGTGTATTTCCCTTTTCCCTTATCCAAAGTATCACAATGTTGAGTCAGTCAAGTCATCCCCTTATCCTAGCCTTGCATTCTTCACCCTCACCCTTTGCTAGAAAATTGTTCATGTCTACAAAATGTGTATATTCCTGAGGTTCTATTGTAAGTAAATGATTATTTAAACTTGTATGTGGCATAATTATGTATTAACTGCTAGTGAAACGATGCTTAATAATTTAAGTCTTGCTATGAGAATGATTAACAAGGCATGCTTTAACCATTTTCACTTGCAGCATTAGGATTTTCTAGCCTGGGTTATATTTTGATCAGTCTTGACCTAGTCAAACCTAGTTTGACCAAGTCAACCTTGGTATCCGTGATGAGTTGGACCAATGATGTTATATGATGATGATTTATGGTTCTATTATGAATGTTTGATGATTCCATACAGTGGACACAGGTTTCATATGATGGTTGATGTATTTTTTATGATTATTATTATTATTTCCAGACCATTATTTTATTATTGTCCGGGCATGGATAAGGCTACAGTGGATATTATAGGTTTCCAAAGCATGTATGGGTACTCATATCTAGTATATTTGGACCCTTTGATTCCATTGAGACACTTAGTTATCAGTTTCAGGCATTCCCAATGATGATATGGTCATATTTCCACCTTTTTTTTGTTTTTTTTGTTTTTTGTTTTTTGTTTTTTGTTTTTTTTGTTTTTTTTGTTTTGTTTTGTTTTGTTTTGTTTTTTTGTTTTGTTTTGTTTTTTTTTTGTTTTGTTTTGTTTTGTTTTGTTTTTTTTTTTTTTTTTTTCCATGAAGAAATGGCATGTCCAGCAGTTGCATTGAGCTAGCTCGTTTCCCTAGGGCGCTATAGATGATATGGGGGGTCCAGCCACTTTATATTACCATATTAACCCATCTCTAGAAATGTTGGTACAATGAGATTTTGTGCCTAGGCACCAGGTAGTGAGTTACATGCAATTTCATGGTTTTTCAGGTGTAATAAAAATGGGATAAAAAGATCATTGAGGAAATCGATTTGGGATATTGAGGCAAGGTTTTGGCATGAGGTTTGTTTAGAGGTGATTTTTGATGTATCCCAGTCCTTCCATATCATCTTGCAACATTCAGTGGGGTCCACACACTCTCCGGGTTGTGATTTGATGTATTATTCTCTCATTGAGAGGGCCACGATTTGGTCATTTGGTCACTTTGACATGTCATTGAGTCATATACTATATTATTGTGCCATGGGGTGATTCTAGTGAAGGGAATTAATACCTCCTATCCCCACCATGTGCTCCTACACTTGTCCTAGTCACTTTTATGTGGTGTGACCCCCCCTAGGGCCTCTTTTAGTGGGTGCACACCCATCTTAGTGAGTTGATCCATGTTAGATTGTTCCGTTTCATCATAGTCGTTGAATTTATTGTATCTATATTTTTATCTCCACCACTCGTTCATAAAGTGGTTTAGGTTTTTGGTCTCTCTCATTCCTATTTAAGGAAGAGACCCCCCTATTGTAAAGGCACCTTTTGGGCTCTAAAAATAATGGAATAAAATGGTATTTTTGCAGATCTACTTCTTTGGATTTGATGGATTCTCTTGCAAGTTGAATATACAATATTTTATCTGTGTTATCATTGTGGATCTATCTCTTCAAATGTTTTCTTTGTAGGGAGGTCGTGTGGTAGAAGAGGAGGGCGATTTGAGGGGATGTTATTGTGGGGAAACCCCATATCTTACCTTTGGATCAATATTTGTCTCAGGGAGTATGATTATTGTATCTTTGTGACATATTTGATGCTACTTGTTTTTTTATTTTCTTCCTTATAGTCATTTTCATGTTTGATTGATTCTCATAAAATTAATCTTACCCAAAAAGGATTGAATTCCTTTTTTGTTTCTAGGAATATCAATATTTAGAATTGCATCCACCCTATCTGGATCAATTTTGACTCCTTGTTGAGAAACAATATGTCCCAAAAGGCTTCCCTCTTGCATTACAAAATTGGATTTTTAGGATTGAGAGAAAGACCAAATTTCCTGCATTTGAAAAAGGTTTGGTTGATATGTTTAAGGTGCTCTTCATCTGATTTGGAGAAAACTGTAATGTAATCCGAATAAATAACTATAAATTCATTCTTCTCTCCATCAAAGGCTATGTCCATTTCCCACTGGAAAATGGCCCCTGCGTTCATCAGGCCAAATGGTATCCTTTCATACATAAATTTTCACTAGGGTTTCACAAAAGCAGTTTTTAGTTTATCTTCCTCGTGGACAACAATATGGCTATACCCAAAAAGTCCATCTATCATTGAGATCTAATGTGCTCCTGCTACCCTTTGCAAAATTTGATCCATTTTCAGTAAAGAGTAGTTTTCCTTTAAAGAGCTCTTGTTCAAATTCTGGAAATCAACACACAATATGATTTCACCATTCTTCTTCTTGATAGGAACAAGTTATAAACCGACATGGAAAACCTCATAGGAACACTGATCCTTTGCATCAAGCAACTTTTTTAGTTCTTTTTCGATAACTAGAAGCAGCATTGGGTTTACGTGCCTCAATTTCTACTTGAAGGGTTTAATATTAGGCTTCAGAGGTATTTTATGTTGAACAATTCTTGTTTCAAACGTATTTAAGTCCTCATAGGACCATGCAAACACATCTACAAACTCCTTCATTAATTCCAAATATATTTTTCGTTGTTCATTAGACAAAGCTTTGGATAGTTTTACTAATTTCGGATCAGCCTTTGTACCAATGTTACAATCTACAATATTGTCTTGTACAGGATGGGCCAAAGGATTTTGCAACATGTCATGTTTACTAAATGACCTCTTAAGAGGAACCAAACCTTTAGGCAATAAATTACCTTTGATTTCAATTATATCATGACCAACAATTGTATTGGAGAGGTTTGAAAATTGAAACTCTTGTATTTCCTCTTCCTCATCAATCAAATATCCAGAAAATTCACCAGTTGACTGCAATAATCTATCAATTTATGCATCATCCTCAAATACCTACCATTATTTGACATTATCGGGGATTGAAGGCCCGTTCCTAATATCCACAACATATCTAAGGTGAGGTTGAGTTGGAACCCTGAAACAACTTTCATCAAAGGCTAAAGAATCTATAGTTTCATTATAGTTCTTGGGAACAAAAGAAATATTAAAAGCCATGAAATAATTGTCAATTAGATCCCAGACTTCATTACGATAAACCTTAAGATTATTATTTTTAGTTTTATAATCATTTCTGACTTGCTGGACTATTATTTCGGAGTCCCCAAATACTTCCAACTCCTATATTTTCATGTCTTTAGCTGCCCTTAAACCCAAAAATAATGCTTCATATTCAACAATGTTATTGGTAGCTTCAAATTCAAGTTTATACATAAGAGTAACTACTTCATCTATAGGATAAATTAACAAAATACCTGCCCCAGAACCTTCTTTGGAAGATGCACCATCAAAATACATTGTCCAAAGCTTGTCTTGATTTTCTGTAGGTGGTTTTTTTTGAAAATTTTCCTCAACCTATACTAAAGCTAAAATATGATCATTAAAGTGAAAAAAACATGAATCTATACTTTCGTGAACAGCATATAAATGATGATTGGAAGGATTTTGGTGATCACTTACCAAATATTCCAACTCCACCTCTCTATATAACCGTCTTGTATCACCTCCAAATACTGGTACTGTAGCATACGAATAATCCATTTGCAATGTTCCTCCTATTTTCATGTTACAAGATCTAAACAATAAAATTTCGTATTTAAGAAGAATATCATCTACCACCACATCCATTAGAATCCTCTTCATTGGGAGTTGGGATAGGCTGACAACCAAATCCTTTATGAGTCCTATACAATTTATTGCTCTGGAATCAAAAGCATTGTTAGGAACCCGTGTTAACCCTTCTCTTTACTTTGTTAGTATATTGTTGTTGGACGCATATGCTTTGTAAGTCGTCCTGTAGTATTATATGTTCCATGGTATTGATCCATAGTTTGTATTAGCCCATAGTATTATATGGTCCATGGTATTGATTCATAGTATTGGACACATATGCTTTGTAAGTCGTCCCGTAGTATTATATGTTCCATGGTATTGATCCATAGTATTGGTGCATAGACTTAGTATATAAGTTTGTGTTGAAGCCAATGAAGGCATCCACAAGTTATTTGTATTGAGCTTGCTCAAAGGAGGTTTCCCCCTCGAAGTGGCCTGCGATCAATAAAAATATTATGTGTTATGATATATCATTCATTTCATCAATTAATTGTTGCAGGTTCCTCACATTTGGTATTAGAGCACTTTCTTGGGCTTGTTGGGTGGAATTTATGCCAAATTTGTTTTTGCATCTGTATTTGTTCCTATCCATTGCAGGTTCGGATTCAGGAATAATCCCTATCCGCTTAACTGTGAGAAGTACTTAGGCATAAGCCCTAAAACTCAATGTGAGGAGTACCACAAGAACCCTGAAGTAGCTGGAAAATTGAGAGGACCTTTCAGCGAAAAGGGAAAAGACCCCTACCTGATTGACTAGTTCCCACCCGTGAGGTAAACCAAGAGTTGTCGTTTGTGCCAAAGCAGTTATCAGTTTTACCTGAGCCATGGAGTGAGGGGTACTTCCCTAATACGCAAGTCATTAGACAACATTGGTGTTCGAGTGAATCCCCTAAAACTTTACGAAGATGCACATACTTGGGGTACATATCTATTTCCAAATGATAAATCCCAGATTAGATTAGTCCAGAACTATTTCCGATCACTTACGCGTCGTTGCAGATCCATTCCAAAAAAAAAAAAATTCCTGGTTATGGTTGTCACCCACGCAGGATCAAAACCATGGAGGAAGAACTTGCAATGCTCAAAACCAAACTCCAAGATATGGATGAAAAATTTCTCGGCTTCCATATTGAGCATTCAGTTGTGAACAATAAACGATAGTCTGAGTCTTTTGCAGACACTGGGTTCTCTTCTTTCAGAAATTTAATGGGCCGAAGCTTGATTTTCCTCGCTTCAATGGTAATGATCCGACTGGATGGATATACCGGGAAGGACAATATTTCAGTCTACATAATACTTTTGATGTCAACAAAGTTCCACTTGCATCCTTTCATTTGGAACAGGAATCCCTTCAATGGTACCGTTGGTACATCAAGGCTCGTGAAGAGATAAAATGGACAGATTTTTTCCAGCTCCTTTTGCAATGATTTCGTCCTAGTGCTTTTGATGACTTCACAGGATCACTCACTAAAACTCACCAAATTGGAACTATGAGAGAGTATCAGACAAAATTTGAGAAACTAGCCAATCACATAGAAGGCTTGCCTGATGAATTCTACAGGAGTTGTTTTATCACTGGTCTAAAGGATGCAATCCGATCTGAGGTCAAAATGTTATGTCTCAACACAATGATGGAAGCCCCAGGGTTGGATAAGTTTGCAGAGGACAAGTTCACATCCCAACAATGCTCCAAACCCACTTTTGTTCCCTTCAGAAATGTGGGTTCCCAATGAACTCCCATCACGCCATCTCCCCGACCAACTCCTATCAAGCATTTGTCTGAAGCAGAGATGTCGGCACGTAGATAAAAATGGCTTGTTATAATTGCGGTGAGAAATTCACTTGGGGACATAGATGTGTTGAGCAAAATCTCTATCTCTTGGATGTGTATTCTTTTCCTTCCTCTGAAATTGGTGAAGAAGATCCAGATACAATAGATGATCAGGTCGACATTCAGCATCCTCCTGTTGACCCTCAGTCTCAGGACAACCACCTAGAGATATCTCTCCATGCTTTAACCGTAGTCACCACCACCAAACAATGCGGGTTAGGGGTTACTTCAAGAAGCTCCCTCTTACAATAATCATTGTTGGTGTATATATTCAGATCTAGAGGTTTTCCAATGTAGACCCAAGTACTTCACGGTACGAGATACCAACAAAAACCCTATTCACTGGCCCTTTCGGAAACAGGCTGTAAGCAGCCTGAGGTCTCACCTGAGGCAAAGCTAAGGGGGTGGTTGTAGAAGCAGGTTTCCATAACCTTGTGATGCGAATGTTTCAATTGGTTAATGCGCAACATGGTGATCGCTTGCGTACTATGGTTAATGACTGCGCGAAGTCTTCTACTTCGCGTTGAATACTGTGACAAGCAAGGATGCTTGCGTAACCAGCACATTCACGGACTACACAATGGGATTACTTCCATTCTATGATGATGATTTATCAATAGCTTATCGCACAACACTTCTGATGGATCGGCGTGTTAGCTATCCCATGCGGCCGTTATGAGACTTAATCACTTCTACTCAATCTTATTCAATAATACTTAATTATTCATCATAACTTATGAAAATGAGTGAGATTTGTGATGCTGTGTGCTCTGATATCGTGATTCAACCTTAACAATTAAATGTGTGTTTATCTCACAGTTCCATTCATTTAAGGTCTTATAGGTGCTTGACTATTAACATTCATCCTTACACGAACTACTATAATATTATTCCATCCCCTTCGCAGTGAATATAGATAAAAGTAAACATACATTAGATAATAGTAACTTCATGCATGCACTGTAAGCAATTCAAGCAAAAATAATGGCAATCATACACAACAATCACATAAAACAAGGTTTAATGTGGTTCACTCCCCCGGATGGGAAGCTACATCCACAAGAACTATTTTTTATTATCTTTTAGGGAAGGGTACAACAGTTCTTCGTCTGCGCACTCAGCTGCAGATGCTCTTCTCCCTCTCAAAATTAGGTCTCTGCGCACTCAGATGCAGAGCCTTTACAATGATTCAATCTTACAGATCTAACAATATTCAATATACCCAAATACAAAAAATGTAACCCCTTCCCATACAAAATTTCCTTATATATATCATGCTCATAGTTTATGTCTTTACATTTATGAAGGCAAAAACCCTTAGGTTTGCAAAACTATCACGGTTTTCCCAAAACCAGACTACTGGTATAAGGCAACAAATCTTCTATCACATGTGCGCCAACAGGTTGTTTCCGCCGAGCTGTTCCTTCTTTCGTGGCCTTAGAAGACTGATTCAAGTAGTAGTAATCCTCTGTTTGTGTGATCAGTCACCTACCTCCCGTTCTGCACCTACCCACTGCTTGGTAGTTATTGACAATCTTTGCCAAAAATAGGTCTTCTGTGACCTAACCAAAATAATTTCCGTCATCCATCCACTCTCTGCTTAGCTGGATCTCCGTCGATGTGGCACTTTGCAGCACTGCTCTCCTCATAGCACTATCTTCGCAGTTCTTTCAACACTGTGCTGTGCGCAACTTCGCAGCATACCAAAACTTATCTCAAAATTATTCCAACTTAACTACGATTAGCTCTGTAGTTCTCAAAATCCTTCCTGTTCAAAATGCCCCACTTGGGCCAGGCCTAATAGGCCCCTAACACTTACATGTGGCTCGACCCTGACCCACCTGCAACTTTGCCAAGCTGTTCCTCCGGCTGCAGAACTATCTTCGCAGTGAACTCATTGTATGTGTTGAACAGCTTGTTGACCACTTGCTTTGTGTCCTACTCGACTTGTCGGACTATTTCCATTATGTCCAGTGTAATTTCATCATCGATCTGGCCTTCCACTTACGCTTGATTCTAGCACAACTCTTTTAACTTATCCTCGATCTCTTTTGTGATCGTGCTGGCATCCTCCAGCAAAGATTGTGATTTATCTCCTAGTTCACTTTCTTTTTCCCGCAACGCCTGTAATTCCTTTTTCAGCGTGTTGATTTCTTGGTACTTTGGCAGCCTATCTCTTGGTACAAGAGATTTTACCTTCGTATCCAGCTGCTCCAGTGTAGCCTACTTCTGTTTTACAGTATCCTTCACCTCATGCAATGCTGGGTCTTCTTTGAGGGAAGTGAATCCCGTCAATGCTGCGTCCAACAACCCTTGGCACTTCGCCACTTCGGCTGCAATATTCTGTGCCATGGTTTTCATGCTCCCTGCCTTAATTGCTGTTCATTTGGTGGGGTCTGTGTATTGATCTGCGACTTCAAGGCAGCAATCTCTGACTCATGGAGAATCTCCATGTCATCCTTCTTCGTCTTAAGACTATTGACTAGATCGCCAATCTTTACAATAGTATTTGTTGGTTCTAGTTGAACTTCAAACTCATTTATGTTATCTGCAACCGCAGTGATCATTGTCTCCAATCTCAGCCGACGATCATGCTCATCTTTGTTGACGGACAATCCACTCGACCGGAGGCGAGCCGGATCTCCCTAGCTCAATGCGAGTCTAGAACAAATAAAACAGACTACAAATGTGTTTCCTACATCTACTTAAGGATCAAGTGCTAGATGTCTTACCTCTTGATTAGCTATCCTTTCTCTTGCCATGTTTCTCCATGTCCCACGGTCGTCAGATCGAAGCTGCAAGACCTGTCAAGACATAGAAAAGAGTAACGAGTAAATAGCATCTATACAATAAGAGATCTATGTAAACAATTAAGCAGGTAAACAACACAACATCATCATACATAAGAGACAATATTGGTGGAAAGCATTTGTATTACTGCAAATAGAGGAGTACATGATAAAGATATAGAACTACAAATAATGACTTAACGTAGAAGCCCTTCTCCACACAAGCCAATTTCCAATCCCTTCCAAGGAAGCATGAGAGTCTCCAAGAGGTGAGTGAAAGTGTCCAAGAGAGATTTCACCAACATGTAGATACCATAGTCTTCCTCTCTTTGGTATGGGAGTGAGCCTCATATATATAGGACTAAGTAGATGAGGTTATGGATAGGATAGGATGAGAGATGGTAGGAGAGAGATAGGGGATCTTCCCAATAGGTTAGGGGTCGAGTACCAGCTCTCGAAGAGATCGGGGATAAGCCCCCAACCTAGGCAAGTTTTGAGAAGGATCTCGAAATGGCTATTTTTTCCCATTAACAGACCTCGTCACACCTTGCTAAAGAGAAACCTACGATGTCGCATGTTGCGAGTGTGCAACCTGCAACGACCTCTCAAAAGGTTGTGCAAACTGAGCACCAATCCTCTCAAATGATCAATCAGTCCAAGTGACTTCAGGGATGTACACACTAAATCAGGATGATGGGTAGATTTTAGGTGTAACAGAATGCCCCCCAAAGCATGCAGTTGTTAAGGATGTACAGGTGAAGCGCTTTGACAAAAAAATTGGCAAAAGGCTTGTCGGATGAAGGATGCTGCTGCAGTACAACTGAATATGAACTGACAATCTCAAATGTAGTACAACATGGCTGCCGACCGATACATTGTAGATCCATGGTAGTAATGATCGATTGAACACAATCATGGCTACTAGACGCAAGCATAGATCCATGATGAGATGGTAACACAACCACGACCAATACAAAAGTGGATCCGCGTAATATGACTCAATACAAACTCCATCGCAACCTGGGTAAAAACATGACTCCTCAGGGTCTTCAAGCTGAACCCACAATGATATGAATCTATCCATGTGATTACAAATGTCTTGACGTCGAACATGGTAGAAACCACTTGATTACCGGTCATTGATGTAAACCATTAACAAGTGCGAGGGAGATCATCATTAATGTCAATGATTCCCAAGGTATCACAGTACATATCATCAAGCGTGAATAAATGAGTTGAAGTCGAACGCAAGATGAAATCTTTCAATCAAGAGTCAATGATGTAAACTCATGATGAAAGCGAGGTAACCTGCCGTTGAGGCATGCAGGGCCAAGGTACTTGGTTGGTTTCTAGATTAAACCCTCAGATGATGTGTTGAAGTCGACAAGGATGAATCCGTCGAAGGAGGGAAATAATGAATCCCCCATCAATCGACACGAAACATGACAAAAGATGTGTAGAGTGGATTGGATGGTACAATAACATGTGAGATTGATGCAAAGTAACAACGACATGATGACGTGTGTACTGACTACAAAATGATGAGTGATGAATGTGTTCTTGAACATGGGCATGGCATGACCTGACAGTATTGACATGAGAATGACGCAAAATTCTAATGCAATTGATGATGGAAGCTTTCTCCGAAAGATTCAGAGGAGTAACAAGACTCAGAAAGTAAGTAGGGACTCATAGACAAATAGATGACCCAAGTATTGTATGCAATGCAAATGAGTACCATGTTCAAGAATGACTATATACTGCCACTAAGGTATGTAACACAAACACTTTCCTTTTTTCTCATCATGAATGATGAGTGCCTCATGTGTTTTTTACGAGCTTGATGAGGGTAACCAGATGCTCAGTATAACTCATCTCATAGATGAGTCCAATCCCAAATATTTTTCAAACCTAGGATAGGAGGGGTTCATCCCATGATGGGCCCTTCAATGTGAAAATTTAACGAGTCCATAGAAGGCAAACTCGATCGTCATTTCATATTCAGAGAGTCTGAAAAGAACTAAAAAAGACTCCAACGGTCCTTTTTCGTAAAGTTAGCCTCATCGCCCGAAAAAAGGGTAAAACAACGTGGGAGAGGACTCTTCCAGTGATGATTGGCTGGAGTATTCCTTTTTCATAATTAGTGCTTCCTGGTCTGAAAAAGGGGTAAACTATCACCAGAAAGACGATCATTCAAATGCTTTTACAAGCATGAAAGAATCAAGTTCGCTTGGTGATCTTTTCCTATTTAGGGAGTTTTAAAAGAGCTTAAAAGGACTCCATGAACAACTTTGTCATGGTTGATGACCAAGTACGACAAAGGAAAAAAGTAAACTCGGCACAGTTCCTTTTCCATAAATAGTCTAGCGAGGCCAAATAAAGTGATAAACCTATACTCGTTAGACACACCTTTTTTAACTCGAATTTTTAACGAGCACGATAATGGTATCAAAAGCACTCGGAATCGTTTTCATATTTGAACTAGAGCACGAAAAAGTAAAAAGTAAGCTCAACACTATCTTACTATTTTTAACGAGCTCGAAGATATGTTGGAAGAATGCTCATGATGTCTGCTTCATTTTTTAATGAGCTTGTAGCATAAAATGAACTATGCTCGAGATAATTTTCATGGTTTAATGAACTTGAAACCTAAAAAAGGAAAGTATGCTCGAAAATCTTCCCAATGGTGAACTTTTCTCCAACATGGCATCCATAGGTTGGTGTGTGCCCCCAGCATGATTGCTGGAAGTAAGTGTCTTAGCTCCAACGTGGTGTGGAGAGGCGACCAAGTTGACTTCAACGTAACTTCCAGAGGTTGAAGAAATGCCCCCAAGCTTCATTTCATTCGCCTAAGGCATAAGCGGGTGAAAAGAAGGTTCAGGTACTAAGTCTACGAGGAGACTCGACTCAAAGGGAAAGGATATATTTCATTTTTTAACGAGCTTGACATAGGAATAGAATTCTGCTCGAACGACTTGTTTCATTTTTTAAAGATCTTGACACAGAAAGGGAACTATGCTCATAGGTTAAGGCCCATTGATGGGTTCCTTCCCAACATGATGCCTAGAGGTTGGAAAATGCCCCCAGCATGATTTCTAGTGGCTTAACATGGTAGTGTTCCTTCAACATGATTGTTGATGGTACGACATGTGACATGCCCCCCAAGCTTCATTTCATCTGAAAATGATGCTTGCTAACCCAACTACCAACCTGACTACTAATATGAAAATGTTCACCAAGGGGGGGAAAACGAGAATCAGATGAAATGAAGGTTCAAGTTCTAACTCTAGTGAGAGAATAGAACTGAAGGGAGGGAGATCTATTTCATTTTTACACAAGCTTGAAATAGACAATAACTATGCTTGAGGGGGCCCATCTTATTTTTTAACGAGCTTGAAATGGAATAAAACTATGCTCGAGGGGGGCCATCTTATTTTTTAACGAGCTTGAAATGGAATAAAACTGTGCTCGAGTGGATGGTTTCATTTTTATGCAAGCTTGAAACCAAAGGTAAACTATGCTAGCGGGGTCTATCTCATTTTTTAATGAGCTTGAAATAGAATAAAACTATGCTCCAAGTAGATTGGTTTCATTTTTATGCAAGCTTGAAACCAAAGGTAAAATATGCTAGAGGGGTTGGTTTTATTTTTTAATGAGCTTGAAACATAACATAAACCGTGCTAGTAGGAACCTATTTCATTTTTTAACGAGCTTGACATAGAACGGGAACTATGCTTATGTGAAATGGTTTCATTTTTATGCAAGCTTGGAATCAAAGAGAAACTTTGCTTGAAGGTTGGATTCATTTTTAACGAGCTTGAAACATAACATAAACCGTGCTCGTGCCATATTCTCAGGGGGAAGAAACCACTAAAACATGTGGAACATTTAGGGAATTCTGATGACTAGGAGTCATATGATGAGTGGGTGTCACGTAGGAAAGTTGATCAATGGTCACAATCCTCCCATCATAGGGAAAATACATCACTTGAAAGAGTGTGGACACGACGAATTTCATAGCATAGATGTAATCATGCCCAAGGAGTAGATGAAATGTAAAGGACCTTGGACAACCATGACATCAACATAAACAGTTTTACCTCTCAATGTGATAGGTAACTACGAGAGAATCCCTAAAGGTCTGGTAGGCCTTCTATTAAAAGCCAAAATCTGGTCAATGACTGGCACAAGCTAAGGCGAACCTATAGATTGCCAAGCAGTTGAGGATAAAATGCTAACAGAAGCTCCCTCATCAACTATTGTACAAAAGATTTCTTTATCGGAAACTCCTATAGATATTTGAAAAGTAGTACTCGAAGGTAGATGAGATTCTATTAGACCATTCCAATCAAAGGAAATGACCTCAGTACTTGGATGGGGTCCTATAGGAATGGACAGGGTTTCCCCTTGCCTAGGACATTCTGAACTGACTAGGAAAACATCAATGGTTTCCAATTCACTCTCACTTGGAAGATAAGAATGAGACGGATATTGTGTCATGGTGACTGCTTTAGTCTGGACTTTCTCCAATGAAAGAGCGGGATCGAGTGGAGATGACGGTGACTCAATCACTTCACTCTCAGAAGGAGGAGTGGGACCAATTACAGATGAAACTGAATTGATCACTTGGTCAACCAGTGGGGGATCAAGGGACAACTTACTATCACTTGTTGGAAGCACCTGTTGAAAGCTAGTAATATCTTCCAACCACCATGAAGCTTCATCCATGCTTGGACAAAGGTAAGTACGATGCATGCCCTTGCATATCCAACAAGAGTCTGTGGCTCTACCCTTCCGACCCTTCACCAATGGGTCACTGGTCAAGGGAGTGTCATCAACACGATGGCCAGAGGTTGACGATACAAGCGGTTTTGGTTTTTTAGACCACTTCTGACACACAGGGAAGACCTGGACAATTCTTGAGAAGGTGATCACCCTTGCAAAGTTTGCAAGGGAACTTTGGCTTACGAGGTGTTCTCATAGAATGAGTGCCATCATAGGCAGATGGTTGATGCGTGGTCTCTTTTTTATCTTTCTTCTTTTTAATCTTCCCTTTCTTCTTCTTCACACCAACCTTCTTACTAACATCAGAGTTTTTGGTAGGAGAAGAGGAAGAGATGGAAGCCGATTCAACTTTCGATGGAGAAGGAGAAGGGTCATCATGAGATTGATGCTCATGTGGTGAAGGACCTAGGTCCGACATGATTGGTGCACTTGGCGTAACCAGATTGGAGAATAACCATACTTGTAATCCTATCGTCAATCTAGGAAGACTCAATGTAGCCAAGGACCAACAGTTCCACAAGGGGGAATAACAAATGGAATACCCTGGAAAGGGACCTCTTGGTTGGTAGTCCCGGAAGAATCTTCCATATCTAAACTTCCTAAGAGTCTCTAAAGTACCACACAAGTCAAGCACTACTCAAGTCTAAAAGCAACAAGCAAACTGTGTGAATAGGAGCAGATTCAAAGTCTGGAACCTCACAGGATTATCAAGGCATCGCAAACAGCTATATACTGCAGGGTCCAACAATATGATGCGACAAGGAGGATTGGGACCGTACCCTTTCCTGTATACCCGATTACCTGGATAGTACGTGCGTGCTAATCTCCTCGAGTGCTGTTCTCGGTGTATTGCTTTTCCAAGACGGCCAAATGGTTAACTCGGTTGGTTTCAGGAATCCTAATGGTGTATCCCGATATACGCAAGGTACGTGGGAGCTCAAATCCGTAGTGGTGTTGTCTAATGCATAGCCGTTGGCACGAGACCTTCCGATATATGTGTTGAGAACATGATACACCCTTCGATATACGCCAAGTACGGATTATGGTACTTGGTGGGTACATGAAGGAGATTAATATACTGATGTACGTGGAAGACTACAATACCCTCAGACTATAGTACTGGAAAATAATGATAGCTGCCACGCTTAACGACGCCGGAACACGTCTCTAACTTACACACAAGTTGCTAAATGATTTTAACCTAAGCTAGCATTAATTTTATCTTGTGCGGTTAGGTGGATGCATGAGGTGAGTACATAAATGTAAACATAATGCAATCCTCAACTACATGATAATGCACATTTTTCTTTCCTTTTCGATGAAAACTACTTAAGGTAGGGAGATATTTTTCTTTCTTTCAAACCAAAAGTACTTAAGTAGTAGCGAAAAGAAGAATTCCTTCCTAGAGTGCAATAATTTAGCTTTCTGCAATAATCAGCTAAAAAGCGTAAAGAAAATGAAAGATGCAACTAATCTCAACAATGTATAAGATATAATAATGAAGCACTTTCAATTTTCAAATGCATGTATCAAAAATGGAACTTGATAACTCAACGCTTTTCATATCTATATACAGAAAGTGAGAATATATCTATAGCACTCTAATATTTCAGAAATTCCTAAAGAAAAATGGCAAGCACCCAAACAACTCAAAGGCACTCAAGAGAGGCTCAAAATCTACCAGATGCAATAATTATAACTCATTTCCTATCTTTTTACACTTGAAAAAGACACATCCAAGCTACGAAAGAAGGATTCCACTAACGTTTCCAATCAAATGCAAGACAAAGGAAAGCATTTAACAATCTTATCTAACTCAAATGCATACAAATCTGAAATGAATCTTTCTTCTTCTTATGAGTGCGAGACCAAGAATTTCAAATGATCAAATTAAAGCAAGAAGACCACTTATGTTTTCCAATTTCATGAAGATAGAAAAAGAGTGACAAAATCAAGCTTTTCTTTGAACTAAAGCGGAGACAAAGAATCAAACTTTCCCAAAAATGATTTAATAGCTCAGTATGCAAGGGAAACAAGATGCACAACCCAAGAAAGAGAGGCTAAAAAAGGCATGGATCTCCCACACTTTTCAAGTCTTTAAAACAAGCTAGTCACACCAAACCAAAAATGATCTCAAAACCTTGAGATGGGTCAAAATGACTGATGAATGCATGATTCATGGCCCCCCCTGGCCATGAGGGGAATTTGTTTTTCAAAAATAGAACCCATTTCGCTTAAAAAATGCAAGCAAAGCACTAGTTTTTACTTAAGGGGCCAAACATGAATCCAAAACTCAAAAGACCCAAAAACCAATACAAACAAGCCAAACAAAACACACAAATCAAAGATGGGATCTATGGCTGGATCTCGCAGCACAGAGGGAGTTCATATAGCAAACCAAAGTTCAAACTATCAGATGAGGGAAGGGATGCCAGTATGCCAACTTTTGACAGATTGACGCACTTTGTCTTCATACACAGTGCGACGTCGCAGTTTTCCTTCACGGGAGGTGCGATGATGTCGCAGTATACTAATGTAAAGGATGTGATGGGTGACTAACAAATGAAGAAAAAAAGCTTAGAATGACACAAGGTTTCTCTATTTCCACTGCCCAGGTGTGATAGGCGAGTTTTAGATTAAAAAATGAATCAGATTTCTCAAAAATGAACCACCAACAAGTTTGAAACTGAGTTGTATAAACTCAAAGGAAGAAGATCAGGATCTTCAATGTGAAGATCTGACAATGGAATCAATCCTACGAAGAAAAAATGCAAAAGAAATGACAACAAGGCTTGTGACAAGTAATCGAATGAAAATGACTCATATTAATGATCACTAAACAAGAATACTCCCCAGCAGAGTTGCCAGATTTATTGACGGACAATCCACTCGACCAGAGGCGAGCTGGATCTCCCTAGCTCAATGCGAGTCTAGAACAAATAAAACAGACTACAAGTGTGTTTCCTAGATCTACTTAAGTATCAAGTGCTATATGTATTACCTCTTGATTAGCTATCCTTTCTCCTCCTATGTTTCTCCACGTCCCATGGTCGTCAGATCCAAGCTACAAGACCTGTCAAGACACAGAAAAGAGAAACAAGTAAAGAGCATCTATACAATAAGAGATCGATGTAAATAGTTAAGCAGGTAAACAACACAACATCATCATACATAAGAGACAATATTGGTGGAAAGCATTTGTATTACTGCAAATAGATGAGTACATGATAGAGATATAGAACTACAACCAATGACTTAACGTAGAAGCCCTTCTCCACACAAGCAAATTGCCAAGCCCTTCCAAGGAAGCATGAGAGTCTCCAAGAGGTGAGTGAAAGTGTCCAAGAGAGATTTCACCAACATGTAGATACCATAGTCTTCCTATCTTTGGTATGGGAGTGAGCCTCATATATATAGGACTAAGTGGATGAGGTTATGGATAGGATAGGATGAGAGATGGTAGGAGAGAGATAGGGGATCTTCCCAATAGGTTAGGGGTTGAGTAACATCTCTCCAAGAGATCAAGGATAAGCCCCCAACCTAGGCAAGTTTCGAGAAGGATCTCGAAATGGTTATTTTTTCCCATTAACAGACCTCATCGCACCTTGCTAAAGAGAAACCTGTGACATCGCATGTTGCGAGTGTGCAACCTGCGACGACCTCTCAAAAGGTTGTGCAAACTGAGCACAAATCCTGTCAAATGATCAATCAGTCCAAGTGACTTCAAGGATGTACACACTAAATCAGGATGATGGGTAGATTTTAGGTGTAACAATCTTGCAGTTCCATAGTTTTCCGTGAGATCTCTTCCTATAGCTGTCTGTTAGCTGCTTGTAGCTCCACTTGTCCTTTTAGCGCATCTATGGTTCTATCATGCATTTCTTCAGAAACTTGGGTTTGCAAGTAATGTAGTTCTGGAAATGGTATTTTTGCAAGATCAAGCTCCACGTGCTCTACATTCTTCATATCTAGCATTACTTGATCAGGTAATGTCAACCTTATAGATAATGGTTGCAGATGGACAACACGAGACCTCACGGGAATGGTGATTTGATGCTGCGAAGCTCCCGCTGACTGCCCTTCAGCTACTGATTCACGTTGCAATGGTAATCTTCTGCTTACTTCATCAAATTTTTGGGAAATTCCTTGTAGTGTGGTCAGGTTTTGGTCCAAACTATCCTAATTGCCTTTTCTTTCTTCTCCTTATCCGTCGAGAGCTCCTCCATTTGTTCAGTGACCTTCATGGCGATCATTAGGTAGTCATCCTCGTGAAGCACTGTGTCCAATTGGTCTTTGCTTGATTTTTTCTTTTTCCTTAGTTCCTTACGTCCTGAAGGATTCCCAACGTCCTTCCTTTTTCCTGACTCTTTATCTTCTACTATGGGACACGGGATAGTGTTATCCTCGCCAGAATCACTTTGGATTTCCACAACCTCAACTCGGAATTCAGCTGGCCATTCCTTCATGATATTCTCAATATCTTCCTCGTACATATGGTAGTTTCATTGCAGCATAAAAATTTATAATGCGTCTATATTTGCTTGTTACTTGCTTTGGTATTCGAGGTGTAAGCATGATGGCCCCGTGCAGCTGGTCATAATATGTGTAAAAGACCAGCGCTGTCTCGTGCTGTCTTTTGGGATTCAAATTCACCCATAGATTCTCATATCGAGCACCTCTGTAGTCCAAAGTGTTCGTGACCACTCTGACATATTGCTTCGGTTCCCTCCACCCCAGGAAGGCGATCAGTACGATTATCCAGGTGAAGTGGAAGTATCCACCATTGATTTGCTTGTCATTCAGTTCCTCTAGGAACTCATTTAGTAGATACTGGCACCAATTGAATTCTTGTCCCTCTGCGGCTACAGCGCCAAGTAGTACTGCACCCGCAGAGATTTCTAGCGGTCTGCACTTTCTTAGGATTTTTCCTGCTAACAGCTGCGTGGCAAACCTTATTGCTTGGTCGTTTATGTCATCCGTCTGAAAGCCTCGCTTCCCTTTGACGACGGATTGTGTTTGCTTCATCAATGCGGCTACCTCTTTATCCTTTGTCTTCCCCTGGAAGAACTTCCTTGGGTCCACTCCCCTTTTGCTTAATCCACTTATCTGGTGGATTAAGTCAATTGTCAGGTTGAAATTCTGGTCCATCCATAAATATCCTTGGTGGATGCGATCCATAAGTTTGCACCACCGCGTTGAGCTCTAGTGATCTGTCGAAATGTGGGAGCCTGAGCAGGTTGAGTAGCACCGACTTGGCTACTCCGGAAAACCAGCTCTCGACGACTAAGGTGAGGTCTCCCTTTGCATTCTTCTTCCAGCACATGTATTTGTCGGGCTAGAACTATGGGAACCTCAGCTCGATTGGCTTCTCCTTTTGCATTGCTAGCAGATCATAGTCCTCCCATTTACATTCTGGGATTTTTCCCAACAGATTTTTATCCACCTCAACATGCTTCGATATCGGCGAGAGTGGTATCTCATACTTCGAAATATTTAGTAGTCTAATGGCCGGTGCATCCACTGCACGTGGCGAGATATAATCTAGAGTCATAGTTAAAGGTATCTCTTTATCAGCATGAGGCTTATTTGGCCCTACCAAACTTGTCTTCAGTAGCTTTGATCTCAGCGCTACTGGAATTTTCCCTTTGTCTTGCATTGAGGGGTTGTGTGTTGGTGATCTTCTTGGACCCTGTTCTGGTTCAGTGATGACTTTCCTGTTTGGGGTTCTCATTAACTCGTCAATTCCTCCATGTTGGAACAACCTCACAGTCTCTTCAATCGTGAAATATTTGTCAATAAAGGACCTTGGTGTCATTCACTTGCTCACTACTCGGCTAACAGTGGATAATTTGCAGATTTAACTCAGAAAAAAACATGTGCAAGAAATTCTAAGTGCTTTGGTAACGCTCACGAGACGATATGCAGTGTTATTTATAGGCGTGTCGGACACTCCTCTGCGCCCTTCAACGGCTAGATAAGCATTAATGGCGGTATCCATTGTCCAAATCCGGCGGATGCTTCGGTCAATTCCGTCATTAAGTCGTTTAGAATGGTTGTCTGTGATTTAAATTCCCAAGTGGTCGGTAGGAAAGTACTGCATAATGGCTATCTTTCTGACCGACATTGTAATGGCTATTTTCTGGAGCCTTGCATCCAATTGCACTGCACACAATCTTTGGTTCTGCGCAGTGACTTCGTGGTGTATAATTTCTTTTCTCTTTAGGGTAGCTTTTTGAATGTCGCCACAATGCATTGTTTCTTTTCCTTTCTTATATTATTATTATTAATTTTTTTTTTGTGTAGTTTCAACAACGCTGCGCGGTATATAGATCTATCTCTACAAGTTTGTGTATAGATGTTTCCGTAGTTTCTAGTGCCCAATTCCAACTGTACTTGGCACCTAGAAACTTTTCCTTCTTTTTGATCATACTGGATGCTGCGAAGTAGGACTATCACGGTAAAGATTTAGTTTGATTCCATTTATCAAATTGGGTAATGTATCACCGGCTAAAGTAGCTAAATGTGCTGCGCCTCTGTTAGTAACATGTATGATAGTATATGGTCCAAGCCAATGCATTTTAAATTTTCCAAGAAACTTCATGAATTTACTATCGTACAGGAGGACTAGATCACTTACCCAAAAAGACTTATTCTTGATGTGGTGATCGTGCCATGCATTTTCTTGCTCTTTATGCACTTGTTGGTGGAATCCCGCGATGAAGCTATCTTCTTCCAACCCAACCAATTGTAACAACCTTTCTTCCAGTGCTGTGCGATCTACCATCCCTGTAAATGCACCTATTCTCAAGATAGGGATAACGTACTCCATTGGCATTATTGCTTCCTGCCCGTAAGCCAATCTGAAAGGTGTATGTCCAGTTAATTTCTTGCATGTCATTCTATACGCCCATAATATAGATGGAATGCGCAGGTCCCAGTCATCGCAGTTTACATTGCATATCTTGGTTAGCGCATTCTCAAGTACTTTATTGAATGCTTCAATAGTTCCATTCGCTTGTGGGTGATAAGGCGTACTGCGCTGATGATGGATGTAGAACTCTTCAGTCAAAGCTTCAATAGTTCTGTTCAGAAAATGGGTGCCTTGATCACTCATCAAAATTTTTGGACATCCAAATCGTGTAAGGATGTTCTCAAAGATAAACTGTGCGGCTGTAGCTGCGCTACAGTTTTTGACTGGTTTTGCTTCTGCCCATCTGGTGAGGTAGTCAGTTGCAGTAATAATGTACCTTGCACCAGTTCTTTTTCTCGATGGGTTAATAGGTCCCATGAAATTGATTTCCCATTTTTTGAATGCCTGCAAGGTCAGCTGAGGGTTCAATGACATTTCATCTCTTCTTGATGGCTTCCTTGTCCTCTGACAGACATCCCAGTTCTGGCAATGTTCTTTGGAGTCCTTATGAATCGTAGGACACCATAGCCCTGCGCGCAATATCTTCTACGCAATAGCCCTTCCTGCATAATGAACTCTTGCTACTCCTGAATTTGAATCAACTAATATAAGTGGCTTCTGATGTTCTAATACACATCTTCGCAACACTTCATCAGGTCCTAACTTGTATAGTTGTCCTGCGACAATGGTGAAGTCTGCGGCTCGCACTACCAGGTGCTTCTTCTGCTGTGTAGTGAATTCAGTAGGTGTGAACCCGGTAGTTAGAAAATCAATGATATCCTGATAATAATCATCGGCAACCTGTATAGAAAACAATTATGCATTAGGAAGATTGTCTTCTAGATTCGTAGGTTCCTCTCCTGACTCGATCCTTGATAGATGATCAGGGCCTAAATTTAATCTTCCTGGCTTAACTACTATTTCAAAATCATACTCTTGGAAGAGTAAGAGACATATGCATATTCGCCCCCCTAACACTGGCTTATTGACCAGGTATTTCAATGCATAATGGTCAGTAAACATTGAGAAGTGAGCACCAAGTAAATAGTGTCTGAATTTCTGTAGTGCATTTACCATTGCGAGTCCTTCCCTTTCAGTAGTGGTATAGTTCTTCTCAGTAGATGAGAGCTTTTTGCTCAAAAATGCAATGGGATGATCGATGCCTCCTTCTCCTGGCTGCGTAAGAACAATACCCAATGCTATACATGAAGCATCAATATGTACGTGAAATGGCTTTTCCCCATCTGGAAAAACTAGGATGGGCTCATTGACTATTTTCTCTTTCAATGTGTCAAATCCTTTCTCACAGTCATCATTTCAAATTAACGGTGCATCCTTTTTTAAAAGCTTCTCCATTGCTGCGGTTATCTGTGCATACCCTTTTATGAATTTCCTGTAGTACTCGGTATGCCCTAGTGTAGTGCGCAATTGTTTAATTGAATTTGGTGTAGGAAAGTTTACAATAACTGCGATCTTCATAGGATCAACCATCAATCCCTACTTACACATGATATGTACCAGCAGAATCCCATAAGGAACACATAAAATAAATTTCTTCAAATTCAATGAAATCTGATGCTATCTGCATTTTTCCAGCATCATTCTGAGGTTTGCGGCATGGTTCTTCAGTAACCCAAAAATGGTCCAATCATCAAAGTAAACTTCTAAAAACTTGTGGATGAATTCTTTAAATGCTGCGATCACCACTCTTGAAAATATGGCTGGTGCGTTCTTCAAACTAAAGGGCATCACTGTATACTGGAACAACCCCCATTCTGTTGCAAAAGTGGTTTTGTGCCTATTGTCCAGATCAATTCTTATTTGATGGTATCCAGAAAATCCATCAGTGAAAGAGAATGCCTCATTCCCTCCAACATTATCAAGCACTTCGTCGATAAAAGGTGTAGGAAATGGGTCATGCATCGAGGCATCATTCAAATTTCTAAGATCAACACATATCCTGATCTTACCCTTTGTTTTCTTGTCTTGGATGATCATCGGGCTTATTCATTCAAATTCTTCAACTGGATCAATGATCCCTGCATCGAGCATCTTGTCAAGTTATGCTTTAACTCGTTCTTTGTAACGTGGGTTCAGTCTATATGGCCTTTGTTTTATAGGTTTCACTCCAGGATTAAGCGGAATTCTCATCACTCCTAAGTCTCCCAGGATACCTTTCATCTCTATGAACTTCGTCGGGAATACTTCGTGATATTCCTATAATATAGCCGTGATCTCCACAACTGTATCATCATACCAGTAGTCTCCTATTGCTGTGAACTTCGGCTCTTCGCTGGTACCAATGTTCACTTTCTTTGTTTTGACCGGTACGCTCATATCTAGAATCTCTAGTGGAGGTCCTTCTACTTCACACATTCCTTCTGTTTCAGGGACCTTTATATTGCGTGGGTCCTCCTCATCGTTGTCTTCCTTATCTTCATCTTTTTCATCTAAGTTATAACAGTCCATGACTTTCTCTACTTGTTCTATCCAATCTGGTTGTAGACTCGCAAGTACATTGTTTGTTTCAAAAAACTCTTCTAATGTTATGTTTTCCTCCATGCAATTTGGTGTGAATATCTTTTCCTTGATAAGCTGCAGCGCGTCATGGATAGTCGGATGGTCATCTTCAAAGATAAAGTCCTTCTGAAAGCTCGTAATGAGGACAGACCAATACGTGGTTCCTTTGCGTATCTACTCCTCCAGGTACTATTTCTTTGGAATAGGCTCCTCCAACATATGCACAAAGAGATGTATCCATTCTGTCTGTGGTATTTATTCCCACGCTTTTGCACGGGGTGCAATATGATCCTTTGTATCTGTTTGGCCATTATATTTATCAAATGGTAGTGTAACCTTATCAGCGAATCTGATCTGTAATATGATTTTGCACCGGTCCCAAGATGTCATCGTCTTTTTATGCGTATCCCACCATCTGGCAGGTGTCTCGCGGAGTGCCATGTCTAATGCCGAGACATGATGTTCATCTGCAAATGTTGTAGTGTATTCTTTGATAAATGAATAAATGTTAGCTGTACCATCATAAGTGGGGATTCGACTTACCTGCTTTCCAATCCAGTGGAGTGACTTTGTAATTGTCGTGCATCTCCTGGCAGATACTTCATGCATTCTGTGTTGCTAGTTTTCTAATCCTGCCTCAGGGTCTGAGATGCAAGAACTATCGCAGCGCCAGCTGAGCGTTCCATCTGCAGTAGGATGAGTATAATCCGTAGCATTTGTTTTCATCTTATAGATACGGTCAAGGTATTGAGTTCTGTATTATTCCTGAATTAGTTCAACATATCGCTCCCCATGCGAAGGATCCAATGGTGTGATGACCCTTATGTCATTGCCTTCAAATATCACTTTCATTGTCTTCAGATTTATGACGGTGGAGTTCGTCATTACCCAATCAATGCCCAATAGTGCTGGATAAGGATTGCTATCATCCACAATTTCAATTACTTTGAAGTATGCGTAACTTCGCACTCCATCAATGTCGACAATGGTATTGGTTAACCTTCCCAGTGGTATAACTATGCCTTGATTAGCCATTCTTAACTGTATAGGTGACCACTATAGCTTTGGTTTCCCCATCGCCTACCATGTATACTTGGTCAAGACATTTACTTCAGATCCAAGATCAAGAATGATCTCGTCCATCTCGTAGTCTCCTATCTGTGTAGTGAACCGCATTTCCCTGCCGGTTCTTTTGGGACTCCTAATGTTATGTATTGCGTCATGTGCTATTCCTTTCTTACTGCATGATTCATACTGATTTATTAGTTTTTCAAATTCCATAAGAGTGTCTTTTTTTTTTAATAACTTGATGCAGCTGTGTAGAAACTGCGCAACAAAAATAGATGTATCTGGTGCAGCGCGCGTCCGATCATATGCCAGTGGCATATCTTCTATTTGCGGTTCTTGACTACGCAATGGGATCCTTGGTGAAGTAGGTGGTGGTTGTTTAAACATGTCCCACGCTTATTTAAATATTTCTTTATTTTCTGTAAGTTCAATGGAGGTGCTTTCCCAGGAGCTTTTCTAATTCCTCCTGTTTCTCTAGGGTTCTTTTTAGGATCAGTTGTTCCAGAAGTCGAGGCTTTTGCACTTTT
This sequence comes from Larix kaempferi, assembly GCA_027924585.1. Classification (NCBI taxonomy): domain Eukaryota; kingdom Viridiplantae; phylum Streptophyta; class Pinopsida; order Pinales; family Pinaceae; genus Larix; species Larix kaempferi. The sequence continues at coordinate 46,069,742 of BSBM01000372.1, read as the reverse complement.
GTCTTTTCCTGTAGCAGTGCCACTTTGTGTTACTACATTGAAACTCTGACCTGTAGGTATGCTCTCGGATGTGATCAACTAGATGTTAGGGTTCAATGTTTCTGTTCTTCTCCGCTTCTACATTTCTACCTCAAGCACGGGGAAATCTTCAATCACATGATCAAATGATTTACAGTAATTGCATGTGGTTCATGGATTAGTACATTCTCTAGATACATGACCTGGCTGGCCACAGTTATAGCATATTACCTGGCCTTGTCCTCTTCCTTGAGCTTGGCCAAATTTCTTCCTCTCTCGCGGTATCCACCACCACAGCCTCTGTATCCTCCCTGATCATAGTGGGTGTTCTCTTGCTTTGGCTGATTTTCCTCTTGAACGCGGTAAATTCCAGCACCTCGCATTGCTTCCATATCTCGCTTTCTTTCATTCATCAACTCATAAGCGCGACAGTTAGACTCATCATGTCCAACTAATTTACAGAAATTACAGTATAAGTTTTTAGACATTTTGACATATTTCTGTATGAGGTAACAATCCTTAGGCCGGTGTCCTCTGGTTCTACAAATTTCACACCATGGCGCCTGGTTCTGATTCATATTTATTGGGTTTGGTGGGCCACTGTTACGATAATATTGAAATAAGGGGAAATGTTCTCTGGTGTGGCCCTCTCCTTTGCATCCTGTGCACCAAACTTCATGTCTTTGTTCATGTCTCTGTTCTTTTCCATTCTTCATACCTTGTAATTCTAATGTTAGGGTAGCCAACTGGTTCTAGATCTGTATCATCCAAGAACTACTTTCTCCAATTGGTGAGGCTTCCAACTTCATTGCGATCTCCAATGCCTCGGCTTGAGATACAACCTTCTGTTGCATCAGTGGTTGTTTGATATGGGGCAACAACGTAGCAATGAACCATTCTTGATGCTGTTGCGGAGCTATAACAAAGCTCACTTGGTCCAACAATGTTTTGAATTTTTGGTCGAATTCCCAGACCGATTCAGTAGGTTTCTGCTTGATTTCTTTCAACTCTGTTATGCACTGTGATTATGATTTGGGCTTCTTAAATTCTGCTACAATCACGGTCTTGATATCTGCTAAGGTTCTAGGCTGTGCTTGAGAATACTTCATAAACCAATGCAGTGCTCTATCTCTAAAAGTAGTGATGAGCTGCACTCTTTTTATAGCATCATCCATAACTTGCTTGACACTCCACACGGCTTCACATAGAAACTAGTGCTGATCAGGGTCTTCCTGACCCGTTCCTTTGAATATCGGCAGTTTTATATCGTTATCTGTCATTTTTCTCTCGGATTTGTACTATTTTGGGACTGATTACCTGTGACAAAAGTAGACACAGGCTGCTAGATTGTGCTAGGGATGGTATTCTGCGGAATGGTCTGAGTCGTAGTGCTGTGAGCACTCGTTCTTGCAGTGTTACTAGTATTGCTGATATGTGGGATGGGCTGTGCAATGTTCATGACGGGTGGGTTCTGGACTGATGGATTCTGAGGTGTAATACGTTGGATTATGGTTGATAACTGAGTGTTGTTATTATTGAGATCACATGGAATTTCAGTATCTATTCGGTTTCTAGCTTGTCTGGGATTCTTTTCGTTAGTAAGATTATATCTCTTTCCACTTCTCAAAATATGGCTTTCTTCATCAGAATCAATGTGTGTATTCTCTACCATGATAGATTTAGAATTATTGCTGCATTCCTAAAACACATTTCTCAGCCAAAATCATTTTAATTTATAGAGTGAGGTTTTTCAAGAACTTACCTCTGAATCCTTCGAAAAAGTATGCTTCAGCTTGGTTGTAGGATTTCAGCGTATCTACCGCAAACTCCGTCACAAATCCCTCAAGTATGCTATCGACCCAGAAGTCGACTGCTCGCGACAGTGGGCTGTCTATTGCTTTGAGCTGTGCAGTCAGCTCCGGAGTCCACAACATAGGTACTCCACCTTCGGAACAATTCTTTCAATCTGCGAGGTGCGATATCCACTCGTGGAGCTTGTTTGGAAACAATGCCTAGAAAATTTTGTGGATATCCCTCCACAAGTATCTGTTCAACCACTCTATGTCAGATAGACACAGGTGTTTGTTTTATTTCTTTGCAAAATCTCTTTCGATCTTATCGCACCAAGCCCATATCTCTTTCTTTTCTGGATGCCAATGGTCTGACCCTGATGAGAACTTGTATTCTTCTTCGCACATTACTTTTTGAAACACACTATCGCATCATTGAGTCTTAGCGCGACAACAAAACCATTTGTTGGTGTATATATTCTGATCTAGAGGTTTTCCAATGTAGACCCAGGTACTTCACGGTACGGGATACCAAAAAAACCCCTATTCATCGACCCTTTAGGCAACAGGTTGTAAGCGGCCTGAGGTCTCTCTCGAGGCGAAGCTAAGGGGTGGTTGCAAAAGCAGGTTTCCACAACCTTGTGATGCGAACGTTTCAACTGGTTAATGCACAGTGCGGTGATCGCTTGCGTACTATGGTTAATGACTGCGCGAAGTCTTCTACTTCGCGTTGAAAACTGTGACAAGCAAGGATGCTTGCGCAACTAGCATGTTCACAGACTACACAATGGGATTACTTCCATTATACGATGATGAGTTATCAATAGATTATCGCACAACAGTTCTGATGGATCGGGGCGTCAACTAGCCCACGCGGCCATTATGAGACTTAATAACTTCTACTCAATCTTATTCAATAATCCTTAATTATTCGTCATAACTTATGCAAATGAGTGAGATGTGCGATGCTATGTGCTCTAATATCGTGATTCAACCTTAACAATTAACTGTGTGTTTATCTCACAGTTCCATTCATTTAAGGTCTTATAGGTGCTTGACTATTAACATTCATCCATACATGAACTACTATCATCTTATTCCATCCCCTCCGCGGTGAATACAGATAAAAGTAAACATATATCAGATAACAGTAACTTCATGCATGCACTGTAAGCAATTCAAGCAAAAATAATGGCAATCATATACAACAATCACATAACTCAAGGTTTAATGTGGTTCACTCCCCCGGATGGGAAGCTACATCCACAAGAACTGTTATTTATTATATTTTAGGGAAGCGTACAACAGTTCTTCATCTGCACACTCAACTGCAGACGCTCGTCGCCCTCTCAAAATTAGGCCTCTGCGCACTCAGTTGCAGAGCCTTTACAATGCTTCAATCTTACAGATCTAACAATATTCAATATACCCAAATACAGAAAACGTAACCCCTTCCCATACAAAATTTCCTTATATATATCATGCCCATAGGTCATGTCTTTACATTTATGAAGGCATAAACCCTTAGGTTTGCAAAAATATCACGAGTTTCCCAAAACCGAACTACTGGTATTTGGCAGCGGATCTTTTGTCACGCGCGCGCCAACAGGTCGTTTTCGCTGAGCTGTTCCTTGTTTCACGGCCTTAGATGACTGGTTCAAGTAGTAGTAATCCTCTGTTTGTGTGATCAGTCACCTACCTCCCGATCTGCACCTACCCATTGCTTGGTAGTTATTGACGATCTTTGCCAAAAATGGGTCTTCTGTGACTTAACCAAAATAACTGCCATCATCCATCCACACTTTGCTTAGCTGGATCTCCATTGACGTGGCACCTCATAGCACTACTCTCCTTGCAGCACTATCTTCGCAATTCTTTCGACACTGTGCTGTGTGCAACTTCGCAGCATACCAAAACTTATCTCAAAATTATTCCAACTTGACTGCGCTTAGCTCCGTAGTTCTCAAAATACTTCCTGCTCAAAATGCCCCACTTGGGACAAGCCCAATACTCATTGATTTTGGTAGCACTCATAACTTCATTGACCCTCGGATCTCCAAACATAATGATTGTTTTCTCCATCCTTGCTCCAACTTTGAAGTCATGATTTCCAATGGGGGCACCTTACCTTGCAAGGGGAAGTGTCGCAATGTGTGTATCTTCGTGGGATATTATAACTTGTGCTTCGACATGTTTTCCTTGGCCTTAGGCGGATGTGATGTGGTTCTGGGAACTCAATGGCTACACAAACTTGGTCCCATCTTATGGGATTTTGTTGAACTTTGGATGCAGTTTTCAATCAATGGGAAAAAACACACATTGGCAGGATTACAACCAGAGTATCTCATCATCATCAGTTCACATAACATGGAAAATATACTTAAGAAGAATTCACATGGTGTCATCGCTAAGATCCATTCCATTCAGATGCAACCATCAACAATCTCCACTACTCCTTTGGATATACAACAAATTATGGATAGATACACATGTGTCTTTACTAAACCAGTGGGATTTCCACCTTCAAGACCAGAGTACCATCATATTAAGCTCCTTCCTAGAAGCATTCCTCCCAACGTCAAGCCATATCGCTACCCATTTCACCAAAAAACAGAGATTGAGATGCTCGTTTGGGACTTACTGAAGCAAGGTATTATTCACCCTAGTACTAGTTCCTTTTCTTCACCAATTATTATTGTCAGAAAAAGGATGGTTCATTGCGCCTCTGAATTGAATTTAGAGCACTTAATCACCTCACAATCAAGGAGAAGTCTCCAATTCTTATTGTTGATGAGCTTCATGGTGCTCAATTTTTCTCCAAGTTGGATCTCTGTTCTGGGTACCATCAAATTCAGGTTCATGAGGATGATATCCCTAAAATAGCTTTCCGCACACATGATGGTCACTATGATTTTTTGGTCATGCCCTTTGGTCTCACTAATGCTCCTTCCACATTCCAAGCATTGATGAATAAAATATTCCGGCCCTACTTGTAGAAATTCATTCTAGTATTCTTTGATGATATCCTCATCTATATTAAAAAATGGGATGAGCATATCCAGCATTTGGATCTTGTAATGCAACTTTTCTTTGATCATCATCTCCATGCCAAACAGTCTAAATGTGTTTTTGGAAAGGAGGAAGTAGAGTATATCGGGCACATTATTTCAGCACAAGGGGTTCACGTGGATCCTGCAAAAATAGATGCCATGAAAAATTGGCCGCATCCTTAGACACTCAAGAGCCTTCGTAGTTTTTTGGGATTGACTAGCTACTACCACAAGTTTGTTAAGGAGTATGGGAATATTGCAGCTCCATTAACCGCTCTATTGAAAAATGATTCTTTTACATGGACACATGCTACTGAGTGTGCATTTGAAAAACTGAAACAAGCTATGTGTACTACACCTGTTCTAGATATGCCTGATTTTTCTAAGCCCTTCAATATTGAGAGTGATGCTTGCGGAAATGGACTTTGTGTTGTTCTCCTTCAATATGAACATCCCATTGCGTTCACCAGCAAATCCATTTCCGGTAAGAATTTAGCTGCCTCTACATATGAGAAGGAAATGATGGTTATTTTGCATGCAGTACAAAAGTGGCGACCATACCTATTAGGGAATCATTTTTGCATCAAGACTGATCACCAGAGTTTGAAATATTTCTTGGAACAATGAGTATCCTCCCTAGCACAACATAAATGGGTTATAAAATTCATGGGTTATGACTACGAGATCACTTACAAGAAGGGTAAGGAAAATATTGTGGTGGATGCTCTTTCTCACACATTTGATGCCCCAGTTTCTCTTTCAGTTATTTCTATGCCTGTTCCAAATTGGTTGCAATCTGTTCAACAGGGCTATGTCAATGACTCTTCATTATCTCAAATCATCCAACTCTTGGACTACAAACCTTTTTTTGTACCGCATTAATCTTGGGATGGTGCTTCCCTAAGATACAAGGGTCATCTGGTGCTTCCCCAGAGAGTATTCTATGAACTCCATGATTCTCCATCAGCAGGGCACTTTGGGTTCCTCAAAACATATGAGATATTGATTATTACCTTTTGAAGATGGAAGGATTACATGTCATGTCCGAAAATTTGCTGAGAGGCAAGTGAGCCATCCCTGAACCATGAGCACATGGATGGGGAAGCAAGCCACGTTCGACTTGCATGTGTTAAGAATATAGCTTGCGTTCATTTTGAGCCAACACTTTTCCCTCGTGAAAAACCTCGGCAATAATGTACCGGGCACACCTTTGTTAGTCAAAATTGCGCAGGCATAGCGTAACTTCTTTTGATAGGGAATGAAAAGGATAATTCAATAGATGGTGGATGAATGTGATACATGCCAGCGCAATAAGGGTGAAATGACACTCCTTCTGGGATTGCTCGAACCCTTTCCCATCCCTACATGGATTTGGACAGATATTTCTATGGATTTCATTGAAGGGATCCCTAAATTTGGAGAGAAGACAATGATTTTGGTTGTGGTTGATCTCCTCTCCAAATATAGTCATTTTTGTGCCCTCATCCATCCCTATACAGCCTCCTCAGTCACACAAATTTTCCTGGAGTATATCTTCCGTCTTCATGGAATCCCTTATTCCATTGTCTCGGATCGCGTTGCAACTTTCACTAGTCATTTTTGGACATAACTATTTCACCACACTGGCACCAAACTGAATATGAGTTCAGGGTATCACCCACGAATAGATGGTCAGACTCAAATTATCAATAAATGTTTGGAAACTTATCTTCTTTGCTTCACCTCTGAACAACAACATCAATGGGAAAAGTGGATCCTTATCGCTGAATGGTGGTACAATATCGCTTACCACATTGCCTCTAAAATTAATCCATATGAAGCAATCTATGGTTAGGAACCGCTGGTTCTTCTTCCATACACCCCCAACAGTTCACCAGTTCAGGAAGTTGACATAGTCCTTCGAAACCATGATCAAATTCTTCGCATTTTGCAGGACAATCTTCACATGGAAATAAATCGAATGATTGCACTTTTCAAGCCGATCAACACCGTTCTGAGCACACTTTTCAAGCAGGTGATATGGTTTTTCTTCATCTACATCCTTACAATCAATCCTCCCTAAAAATCATAGGGCATCATAAGCTTGCTCCAAAGTTCTATGTTCCATATAAGATTCTTCATAAGATTGGGTTCGTTGCTTATAAATTGGAACTTCCTCCTTCCCGCATTCATCCAGTATTTCATGTCTCTTGTCTGAAGAAATTTATTGGCACCAACATCAGAGGACAAACTATTTTACCAGAACTGGATAATGAAGGATCCATCCTTTTGGAGCTGGAGGCCGTCCTCAATAGGAGCACTCGTTATCTTCGCTATTAATCTATCACAGATGTATTAATTCAGTGGCACGAAATGCAACCAGAGGATGCTACATGGGAACCACTCCTTCAAATTCAACAACAATTTCCACATCTAAAGCTTTGAGGACAAAGCTTTTTCTAAGGGGGGGGGTTGTTAGGAACCTGTGTCAACCCTTCTCTTTACTTTTTTAGTATATTGGTGTTGGACGCATATGATTTGTAAGTCGTCCCATAGTATTATATATTCCATGGTATTGATCTATAGTTTGTATTATCCCATAGTATTATGTGTTCCATGGTATTGATCCATAGTATTGGATGCATATGCTTTGTAAGTCGTCCCGTAGTATTATATGTTCCATGGTATTGATCCATAGTATTGGTGCATAGACTCAGTATATAATTTTGTGTTGAAGCCAATGAAGGCATCCATGAGTTATTTGTATTGAGACTGCTCAAAGGAGTTTTCCCCCTCGAAGTGGCCTGCGATCAATAAAAATATTATGTGTTCTGATATATCGTTCATTTCATCAATTAATTGTTGCAGGTTCCTCACAAGTATACAAGTCATGGAAAGGTTTAGTAATACTTAATTGGAGGGCTTCCATTACTACTTTTGGAATTAGATTATGTAATGCGCCCGAATCAAGAAGACAATTGTGCAACATCTTATCATGACAAATCATGGTAATGTAAAAGGGAGGAGGTAAACATGCTTTTTCATCTAACTGTGGACCAAAGACAATTGTTGGATTCTTGTTTTGAAGGTTCACTATGTCAATAGAAGAAAGACCAGTTGAAGGCCGTAATATTTTCATAATGGATTCCTTAAAAGGATGATTTTTTACCAATTTAGTCAAAGGGATGGGAATCTTGATTTTTCCTATTTATTATTCAAGATTGAAAGAATTATAAATTTTTTCAAAATCCTTAACCTCCACATTCTTACCTTTAATACCGAGCTAATTTTTTTTTTTGATTCCTTTCTTGCTATTTTCTTATCTACAACTACATCTTTCTTCTAAGGTGCTTGAGAAACTATTTTTTGTCCCGATCTAATATTATATTTGTTGTGTAGATTTAATTGAACCACATTTTCAAAATTTTCCTGAAAATTCCATGTCAACAAAGATAGATCATATTCATTCTCTGTTAAAATGATTACTAGATGATTCTCATCAAGGAGATGAACTTCAGGACCTAACTCTTCAGCCTCTTCGTCATTCAATTCATCAACTTCATCAACTACAACATTTTTCAATGGAGGCTGAATTTTCTGGTCTTCACGCTCTCTCCTTTCTCTCCGGAAGAATTGAGGATTAAAAGGTATGTTGAACTGATTTGGATTCCTATTGGGAATTTCTGGTACATTTCTATTTTGATTTTTATTGTCAAATTCTAGTTTGGTCAATTTGGCATTAAAGTCTTTAATCATCTTTTCCATTTCATCAATCTTATGATCTTTAAACTTAGTACCAGAGGTTGAAAGCTGATCTTGTTTTTTTATGTTTTATCTTGTCATTTTCTTGGTACTGAGGTTTGACCCTAACTCTATCAACAACCAAAATAATTGATTATACTTCTAAAGCAGCTTCCTACATATTTACAAGGGTAACAACTCTTCTTTCTCTGAGAAATATGGATAAATCTGCATCAAATGCATTAGCGTATGCAAGTTTGGAAAAAGTCTCTATGGGTTTAATTTCAGTTGAAATCTTACTATACATTTTGTTAAACCATAGAAATCAGCTGCAAATTCCTCAGTTTTATTTTTGAGTATTCCAAACTCTGTAATATAATATAAATAATCCTTTTTTTATCTCCCCATTGTTTCATGAAAGCTTCTTCTAGTGCATCAATTTCATCGACTGAATTGGCAGGAAATTCTTGGAACCGCTTCCTAACTTCCCCATCTAGACTTTGTACGAAAACTCACATCCAAACATCTTCATGCTCAATATTTTGATTATCTGCATAACTGTAATATGCATTAAGATGCTCTTCTGCAGTAACTTCTCCCTGAACATTGAATCTTGGGAGGTACTTCAGATAATCCCCACCAGATAAGGTATTCAAAGACTGTGGAAACACTAAAGAGGCATAACTAGAAGCAACAATAACGTCCATTCTATTGGGTTGTTGATGAGCCATGTTTGGGGGAAATTGGACTTTGACTCGACTGGTAAGTAGTGTGTAAAGGGGTGATATAGGTAGAAAAATATTAAATTTTTCAGACTTCATAGGTTCTTCTTTTACCTCTTTAGATGCTAAAGGATTTTTATAGACTCAAAATTCAGATTCACACTCAGGATCGAAGACTTGAAATTTAGGAATGAATATAGAAGGAATAGGATTTTCATCTCTTTCTTATGAAGATATTAATTCTTTAGTAAGAGAGTCAAAACTAATTTCATGAACCAAAACCTCTTTCACCAAGGGGACTGAGGAATTATTAGTTACAGGAGAAGATGAATATCCATATCTCTGACAAGCTCTAGCTTCTCTCAAAATTTTATGCAGATCAAAACGAGCTGAAATAAGAGGGAAAAGGGGTTTTCTTGAGTCCCAAAATTTTTGGAAGCCACAATTAATCAATGGGTTTTTTAGGTGAAAAGTGCAGTCACAAGTAGTATTTGAATTTGTTCACCTCATAATCAGATCTATTTAATAAATATTTTCCCAATGAAGATAACTTTGCAACTTCTCTCCCCGAAAACGGTGCCAAAAAATGTTATCCCTAAGGTCATCTCTAGAATGCTACAGGTCAAAGCTAGGAAACTTAGGTAAAACGTTGAAAAATACTAGGTTTGTTTTTAAGTTGTTGAATAAAGGGAAATCCATGGAAGGTCTATGTATGATATGGGAACTACACATATAGCAGAAAGGGATATGGACTCACAAGTTTCAAATTATGAACTGAATCATGTGTATCAAAGCATATAAATAGAACTCGAAATAAATACATGAAAGAAGTAAGATACAATTTCCATGCATTCATATTTCATCCAGCATATAATAGCGTTATATCTAGGAAACTAGGTGAAACCATAGCACAATTTACAGGCAATGAACAGACATAGTGTATATGTCATTAGTTCTATAATTTAAAGTTATGTAATGCATTCAAATCTGTGATCAAATAGACAATCAATGATAAACATATAAGATGGCACAAAAGTTCACAATCCATATATTCTCAAGAATTCATAGAAAAATGAAAAGTTCACAATCCAAATTTCTACGTGTTTAAATTACATCAATTTTTATAACTAATATATGTGATTCTAAGGTTTTTAAAAAATTTCCAACCAAAATTAGAAGAAAAATATACTCATATAAAATTAAAAACTTAAAATATTTAGACTACACCATATATAACGTGTGTGTGTGTGTGTGTGTGTGTGTGTATATATATATATATATATATGAGAAAATAAAACATTCTATTACTAAATACTAAATATTAAAGTAGGAAATCAAATGACGTAAGCTGTAAGGAAAGGTGATAGAAAATCAAAAGTGATGAGACAGTTAAGCAACTCTGGATCTAATCTGTAGCATTCCGTCGTCGGGGCTCGTGTAATCAACATGGGATCATAGAGCGATACTCCGCAGAAAATTACAAGACCATATAGTGGCATCCAAAAATTGAACCCCTTTCTTCTATTAATATTTTCAATATATAGACTCTTTACCATGACTTCTAGATTCTACCTTTGGGTTCGATAACCATCCTTTTTACCAAAAATAGTTTTTCAAATCAAAGGATGATTCGATTTAACAAAATAGTCCTGAGATCCTACTTTAATGTGACACATCATATCACTATAAATCGAGTTTTAAAATTCTTAACTAACACTTGTCATTTCAAAATAAAGCATATAGAATATGCTTGATCAAACTTTATACAAGTTTGATAAATTAAAAGTCCAGGACTAAAAATGCTAACAATTCTTTTCATAACACTGCTTCCCTTGCTCGTAAAACTTGGACAACTGAAATTGCTACCCGGAAACTTGATCTTATATTCATTTATTTTCTGGAGGCTGATTCTACATAGTGCCCTGTAGCATATGTGTTCCCAAATGAGTTAGATTGCCCATATGTGTTCCAGTATTTTTTCCACTGTAGAATCTTAGCATTGTTCTTCTTCAATTTATGAGCAAACCTGCAAGCCTTAGTAAACATGATCATCAGCTTAGCCCTTTTGTCACCAAATATGTGTGTTTTATCCTTAAATAATTGATTTTCATGCTTAATCTCTTTTACCAGATCCTTATACTTCTTAATCCACTTCTTTAGTTTCTGATTGATTTCTTCTACATTACTTTCAAGTTTAGGGGAAGCAAACTCTTCTTCAGTTGGAGTCAGTTTCACCAAATCTACACTAGGTTTTTCTTCTTCTTCTAAATCAGCTGGAACATAGGGCTTAGCTTCTAGAGAACAAGGAATAGTGTTAATGGCCTCTTCTAGGTTAGTTAATAATTCTGCAACTGTCCTTTCCTTTTCCATCGATGAGCCTGATTCATTATCAGAAGCTTCCTCAGGATAAAATATTTCTTCCCCTTTGGCTGTTTCAAAACCACCTTAAGCCTACACTAATTCTGGAACTACAACCTTCACTCTTTTCTTTTCAGGATTATTTACAACCTCTTTTGGATAAGCCTCAATATCAATGAATTTATTCTCCTTCAAAAAAGGATCAAATGAGATTTAAAATTCAACCTTAGTTTATTGGTTGCTCTGGTATGTGGTCCACGTAGTGGGTAAGGCTTAGGCTTACTTCGTTTCCTCTGATTTTTAATATGGCCTTTACTATTTGCGACCTCCTATTGAATGATATTTCCAGCAGTAGGTTGCTTTAATTCCCCTCTAATCCTACGAGTTATCATCCTAACTTCCCCTTCTTTCACATCTACCTTGGCTGGTTCATGTCTAGGGTTTTCTATTTTATTTTGTGAATAAAATTGTAACTTTTCACTGACAAGGTCCTCGAGTTCCATTTCACCTTTGCATTTTCTATTTGTTTGACTTCTACTTTCCACTTTTACAATAGGTTTAGTGGAGGAACTTCCAATTTCACTAATTTCACACAAATCTGCAGATTTTTTCTTGGCAGAAGTAGTTGTGACAACTTCATCTGGGGTTGGTAGGTTTTATGGGGTTACAAATTTTGAAGACAATAGAAATTTCTTCCACCCGCGATTGAATTTTCCTAGCTCTTGCAATATTAATAGTCTAACTAGGTCCTGATCATAAATACCATGTTAACTGTTGGGATATTTTCTTTCCCTAGAGGCCATCTTTGTCAAACTTTTTAAGAAATATGTAAAATTTTTTAAGAAATAAATTGGCAAGTTCATTTATGAAATCCCTTTCAAATGGACCAGAAAACACATGTGGTATAGGTGAACCATTGCATACCTTCCCTCTCCAGTTATGTATCTTTTCAAAAGTCTTAGTAAGTGCTTGTATTCAATCTTCATCCAACTATGTGTTATGCCCCTACGCCAATATGGGTTTTGGTGATTGGCTAGAAAAAACCAATTACATTCTGGAACACTAATGACCTACAACTTAAACCATTGCTCTCCCTCTTATGACCATTCGTAAGTAGTTGAAATTGAATTTTATGAAACCAGGGACGTAAGATACCCTATTGTTACATTTTTCCTGTCAAAACGCCTTGCAAAGGCTTGGGCGACAAGGGTGAAATGCCCCTGTAATTTTTGTAGAAACGAAACCATACAACTTGTTTGAACTTTTGCCCAAATTTCGGGTATGCTTCTAGAATCTCAGACCCTATAGGTTTATACCTGACTAACTGGCCACTTCTACTTGACACAATTTTCACTATTACAACAGAGAAGTAAAATATTTGTAGAGACTTGAGGTATTCACCAGTTTATAGACTAACTCGGGAAATAAATAAGTAATAGTTTGGATCTTTAGGTTGTAACGTTAATCATGTCGATCGAGGGGTTATGTCACCTCACATCTGAAGTTGATTCATTGATAAAAATACCAATTAATTTCACCATTACCCATGATCTCCATATATTCATTGTTGCAACTTGACATGAATGAGAGCGGATATGGCATTGAATGTTGTGATAGTTCGTTAATAATGCACATTTAATGTTATAGTGCAACTCCCAAATGATTATGTAGCATAGCTACATAATCATTCTACAACACAATTGAAAAACTGTTATGCAGCGCAGCTCATTTGAAACAACCCTGACCTTTAGAACAAATTTCTTCTTTCAACAGCTGAGGCATGAGCATGAGAATAATTATTGCAAAACTAACATTACAACAATAGCATGCAAACTTTGTGCCAAATTAGCTTGTTTAACTAACTAATTATCAACTGAAAAGAGAAAAGAACACAACAAGCATAGAAACTATACATCAGAACTTTAAGAATCAGTGTTTTTCTTAGGAAAATTATTGAGGTAGGTTTAGGATAGTTTAAAATTTTTGGAATATAAAGTTTTGGAAAGTAACAATCCTAGGTGCAGACCTAGTTACTAACAGACACCCATGATGTCGAACCCCTAAAAGTCTGAGGAATCTGACCCAACTTGAAAAGATCACCCATATCTTATCATTTTATAGTTGCACATTTATTACCTTGACTCTCATAATAGACACCATCATATTGTTCGAAAAATAGGATCGCAGAGCAATAACAATAAACATAAATGAAAATATAATCACACATACACATTACAAGAGAGACACAGATATATCATGGTTCACCCAAGATGGGCTACGTCCACACTGAGGTTGCCAGTCCTTATTATTATTCCATCCAACAAAGTGAAGGGATACAGCCTGCAGCACAGCCACTGCACTTCCTCTTCACTGTCTCACAGTCTCTCTTCTTGATCTCAGAGATCTTTACAATGCATAATACCTAATACATCAACCCTAGCCGTATTACAATGTCTTTCTTTTATAAGGGAAATACAATGGGAAAATACCACGGGTTAACCAAACCTGGGGTACAGACACGGTTGAATAATAATATCTCTGAATATGGAGATCAGGCTCCACAAACAACACATATTCCTCATCCCATGTTATAATAAAGATTCACAAAGACCACTCATACCTCCATGAGTACTTTACCTACCGTAATATTCCTCGTATCATCACCCCCGTGAGGAAACCTATGGGGCCCCCACCCTCAGAACTAACGAGTTCCATTAAGTTCTTGTTCGCTATACGATGCTGACCAAAGTTTTTATGAAGACCCAGGTTTTGCGCGGTTACCTGAAACCAACAAAACCCCTTCGCACCGACCCTTTCAGAAACAACCCGCAAGCAGGTTGAGGTCTCACTTGAGGTGTTTCTAATGGGGCACTGCGGACTTAGATGTCCACAGTGAGTGATGAGTTGATGGCTGTGACAAAGTTCGCAGCAGTGCACCGGCTGTGTGCTGCAAGGGTCGGACTACGTGGCAATGACCAACACTGCAGTCTGCACCACTACCTTCCTCCTTACTGCGGAACTGGAGGCTACACTGCGAACACTACCACTTGATCTCCTATACTTGGACTAAGTGCAAAATGCTTAAGGAAGTGAACTGAATACTACTTATCAACTCAGTCATACACTTATCTAACTTACTACTTAATGCTCATGACACACACTTAGAATGTTACTATTTTAAGCATAACCCTCAGGTGTAAAATAACTGTTATAGATTCATCGATTGCATTCATTCAGACACATAAAATACTTTCCCCATACTCGAGCAGACGATAGATTCACTGTCCTTAGAAGCAAAGCTAATATTAACCATACATCTATTCATGCATACTTAACATATCATTCCATACTCTCTTGATGGAAAATGCATATAAAAGCCTCCTCATAATATATTGTGAGCAAATATTCAGACATCCAACTACAGAAACAGATAAATGCAAACACACATATAAACATTCAGTCACTCAACACACTATTTAACATGGTTCACTCCGCCTGATGGGAAGCTACGTCCACAAGAACTGTGTTTGATATTTCTTTTAAGGAAGGGTCACAGTTCTTAGCCGTGCACTCAGTTGCAGCTCTCTTCTTGCTCAGATAGGTCTCTGTGCACTCAACTGCAGATCCTTTACAATCTATTCTTGATTCAAAAGATATTACAATACAATATGATAGCCATAACAATCATTAACAATGACCCTTCACCTTGACCAACCCTTCCTATACAAAAATGGTCTTATTAAATAGATCATGCCCGAAGGTCATGTCTTTACAACATTAAAGACCAAAACCCTTAGTGTTTCCAAACCACTATGGTCCCTCTGAACCATCATGCAGGCTTCTGGTGGCGATTCTACTATCGTGAAAATCCTCCATGCCTTAGACCCCTCGCTTTCAGCCTTCTTGTTGTGCGCACACCAACATATCATCCATTTCAAGCCTCCCTTCCACTAATGGACTCATGCGATTGGATTAGCTCCCAGTCGCTTTCCCTGCAGCCCTTCTGTCCTCTAACGGCCACATACAACTGGCTTGGCTCCAGTCATTGTCCATCCACCATTTTCCCGTTAATGGTCATGTACTATGCTGTACACCAAACTGTCACTTTCCCGATCCTCCCTCTGCTTAATAGACTCGTACAGTTGGTCGCCTTCCTGATCTGATTATGCTCTCAACTCGGCATCTTTCCAGTAGTCTTACCAAAAGTAGACCATCACCGGTCTATCCACTCCATCTGGTCATCCTCCGTCCAGTACACAACTTTACTGGCTCCACGTGGCCTACTACCTTCGTAGCACTGAACCTGTTCAGCGTTGATCTTTGCGGCATCCTTCAAAACACGGTACTGTGCACATCTTTGCAGTACCCCCCAATACTTAGCCAAAATTTACTTATTTTTTGAGCTACGCTCAACTCAACTCCATCTAGCCTCAAAAATGTTATAAAAAATGGCCCTGTTGGGCCAGGCCCAACAGTTCTTCCCGCAAAAATAATCAACATGGAATTGATTCATGGGGAACTTGTCTTCATGTCTACAAACAACCTATCACCTCATATTGGAAAATGTCCCCCAACCCACCCAAAACTGTGGGGACTCCTCCCATCATCAAATTAGTCCCCCGAAACACCCAAAAATGTGGGGACCCCACCATTGTTCTTTATGTACAAACCATTCCCCCATCACATCACATTGTGGGGATGCAACCCATGATCGCCTTTGATCAATGTATTTGAGTCTCACCTATTCTCGGTAGTATCCATTTTGTCAGTCACCAATACTCTTCGTATTGTGTATCGACCAAAGCCCTTTTATATGTATTTTTTCTCCCTCCATATCAAACTGTACCATTCTGAAAGGAAGGATTCCATCCACACTCCCCATGTTTCCATGGATCAAAGGAAGTTATGAGTCCCATGCTTATTAGATAGTCTTGTGTCAGGTCTGTCCTCCCAACAGTTGGTTACAACATGATCTTGGTTCTCAGGATAAGATCCTAGCCTTATCATGTACTTCACCTCTCATCGACGTCCAAACACTACATTCCGAGAGTTGCAGTTGTACCCTGGGATCCCTTTCAATCACTATAAGGGATCACCTCGAAATTGGTAAGGGGAGTAATTAGTGCTCCCTAACCTAATCCTTTCCCCTATGCTCGACGTCAAAACATCTATCGCAGCATGGGGAAACGTAATTTTGAAATTATCAGTTTTCGCATTTGCAAACCATGGTAGCAGTCCATCTGGAATAATGAATTTCTCTCTAGTAACTTCACCACCACAATGGTTCCCCACCCTTGTGGGCTTGTCATGATCATCAACAGTACTGCTTCTTCAACACTCTGTAGTAGTTCCCGGTTCATTTTAATATCACATGGTTCGAAGCTTCCTTTGTCCATGTACTAGCAATATAATTTAGTTGACCTATCTGACTCCTCTCATTGTAATCACCTTGATATAATGGGTATACCCTCCTCATTTGTACAAAATACCATTCTTTATTATAGCTCCAACGGTCGTCACCAACAATATTCCCCCAAGGGGAGTCCCTACTGTCCACATATGCTTTGTCCTACATAACACGAGAGAAACACGAGAAACAATGATGCATTATCGGCTCTACAGTACCTTCCAAACCTCATACATAAGGGGGCATCTGTTAACAACTAAATCTCACACACATGTGACACTTCGCAAAATATTGCAGTAAGGCATCATCAACATAAAGAATGCATTTCACCAAAGTCATCCTCAAAAAATCCAAAAGAGAGAATGAGTCCAAAAGTGCCCACGGACTAGTCAAAAGAAGAGGTTACGTGGTTGAACCACTAGTATCCCAAGCTATAGCGCATATTATTAGTTCAGTTCTCGTGCAATACTCACGTGGCTATTCCTTTTATAGTCATGTTACTGTAAAAATGGAGGGACCACCTACCTCCCACGACATAATGAAGGATCCATCACCTCCCAAGATTCAAATTCAATTCCTCACACACTTGGTGGCATTAAATAATCTCCTTGGTATACCTTGGAATGGAACTAGTTCATGGAGTGTAAGAGTTCACATTTGGATCTAGTTGTTTCTTGGCCACCTCTTGGACTATAAAACGAATCCATTGGGCATGCATTTTGTAGAGAGAAAGAAGAGCAAGTTTATTCTATTGGATTTGTGTTGGAGCTTCCTCATAGCCCATCTCTTCCTACCTTTGTAAGCATTCCCAAGCTCACTCGCCACCTTCCTTCAAGGGGCAAGAGTTTCCTCTCCATTGTTCTATAACATACCCTTTTTGTTGAAGAAACATTTTGTGTTAGCAAACATTATTATAACTTTTATTGTAAAGTTTTATGTTGGATAGATGTCCAAGGATGACTGTAATTTGCACAATATATTATTATTAAATAAATAAAATAGGAGATAAACACCTAAGAGGACTGTTGAAAGAGTGGTTACTGATCCACTAGGTGGAATGGAATCTGGGGTAGAAGGCAATGGAAAAGTGGTAGCATCATGATGCAACTAACTAGCTGTTGGTATGGGATAACTCCCTTGAAATATGGTCATAGTTCCCTAAAAGATGGGACTGGAGCTTTAGGCTCATTTATTCCAAACTGACCACTAAAAAACCTAGGCAGTCTATATAATAGACATCAAATTATGAATTGAGGTTCATCACTTTTCCTGACGAGGAAATTTACCTTGGGGTTTTGCTGTGTTTGCACCCAAGAGATTTGATGAGGGGATATGCTATGTTGTTGATCATGTTGTGAGTCTACCAAACTCTTATTGAGTTCGGGACGTTGATGCTGAGTGGAGAAGGCATGTTATTTCAGGAGGTTGATGCTGAGTGGAGAAGGCATGTTATTTCATGAGGTTGATGCTGAGTGGAGAAGGCATGTTATTTCAGGAGGTTGATGATGAGTGGAGAAGGTATTTTTGAGTGCCTTGCTTCTACACAGATTCCACCCCTTATTGGATCAGTAATCAGGCTCGGGGGTTCATTAGAAGCTAGCAGTTGAGATGCTTCTTCTGAAACAGGTTGGGAGGAATAGGCCTCCTTGGGTTTTTGTCGACCCTATCGTCATTTACAGGTTCTATCGTCTTATCTATTTTGTATATTTTAAAGTTCTGTTGTTTATCTAACCTTTACTATTTATTTTAGTTTCCTGAGTAAATTAATAATTCTGTATGAATTTGATTTGAATGAATGAAATAGCCTTTGCATTTTTCCCCATGCAAAAAGGAACAACATCATACTCTAGTACAGAGATAGATTAAAATAGATAGGTATGATATGCAAGATAGCCATGTGAATGAGAAGATGCAAATGATGTATTTTCTTAAGTTACTGTTTACTGTAAATTTTCTATGTTTACATATATCGGTGTTTTTCCTTGTTATTTCTGCACAAACAATTATTCTCAGAATTTACAGTATGTTTTCTACATTTTATAAATATTAGTTTGTTTAGAAATAAATAATTTTCCTTTCTGAAAATCATATGAAGTATTTTCTATATCGTATAGTTGTAGAGTAGATCCCAACATATAGCATAATGATATCAATTTCTTTTATAAATGATGCATAGTAATAAATAAAAATTATTCATGTACAAAACCATATACTCTTACACTAATTCTATAATTCACATTTTAAATAGAGCCAGGTTATGGTTTCTTATCACAAATAGTTATGCGTTTCTAAGTTTCACATTACCCTGCTAGAGTAGGAAACATAACTGTTATCAGTACATTTGATAACTGTAAAATCTAGATAACAAATTTCAACCATATTTAAACTGAAAATCGTCCCTATGGATCGATTTAGACCTCATTATGGTATCCATTCCCAAGTTTTTATTTTATTTTTTTAACAATAGACAAACCAAACATTTATATCAAAATCGTTCCTGTAGGTTGAGTAGTTTATTTACAAATATCATCTCCAGGGTTTAAGATATTACAATGTCTGTAGGAGCAGAGTCAAACAGAAATCACAAACACTAGTTGATGTTGATAACGTATCAACGAGCAACATCAATTTATACATTACAAAACAAGGACGAAACCCTAACCCTTAGGAAAGTATTCATAAGTTTGAAATGCAACAACATTTGTTACAAATCAACGATGCTGCATATAGGCCGAAGCCTATCATGTATTACAAACACATAACCATTGTTTAAAATACAGTAACAATATTTTCATTATACATACAGATCACACGATTTCTTTTCCCAATGTTTAAACATTTCATGAGTTCACAGTCCATAAAGAAAATGATAGCAACAGGCGTGTTCAAACCTAGTTGCACAAGTATTATCGTATTGCATTAAATTCGAACACAGAGGTTGGTTAAAACACAAATTATTTCCACTTTATAAATCGACGAGTCACAGGTTTTGTTCACGGGCCAAGCCCCAAAACAATGAACACAAAACAGTCACGGAAACATAGTTTTGTAAATTTTCTTTTATATTATCAACTCAACCGAGTTTGAAACCCTTTTTAATGGAAGGACATTGTCCAGTTCAAAACTCAAAAACCAAACACTGTACAGTAACACTACAAACTATTACATTGACTCTGCAAACCGGGAAGTAACCTAACACAAGCGTAACACGAAGCAATGTAGGTTTCGAACCACAATTTCCAAAACAAGTGTTACAACTGCAAACGTTTGCCACAAATTTGCCAGGAGAACCTACGGGTGGTTTTCCACTGGGGCTTACCATTTTTTTTAGCATGCTATCCATTGCCATCAAACCCAACACTGTAAATCCATAACGAAGGTAGTACCTACCACACAAAACTGTAAGAAGTTAACAACGAGTTCCAACAAATGTTGATAAAGAAAAACGGTATTATTTAAATAGTGTTTCGAGTCGACTTACCTTCATATTAACAGGTGGATGGAATGCTTCAAGCTTCCAATTCCTCCAACCAATGCAACAAAACAACATGCAACTGAACTTTTATCAACTTGGAGTTTAATCTCACCGAAAACCTAAACCTGTCACACGACGAAAGCCTCAGGGCTTCATTGCCTTACAACTTCCAAACCCAAGCAACTTATACAGTAAGTTTCACCATCAATATCACAGAGTTGCAATTACAGAGCCATCACAAACCACCAAGGGTTGAGCCCTGCTAACCAGCAGCCTGTCGGCCTCTTCTCCAAACAAAAACACCAAATGAATGCATTAAGGCAAAAAACAAATGTTATTGCGAGACTTCCTTAGGGTTTCATATCTCAACGATCGAGGCAACAGATCAACGATCAAGACTTAACCAGAAAATCCATGATAGTACCAAGGCAGAGATACAACCAAGCACCATTAATAACCTCATTAAATAACCAACACAGTTGGAGTGCCATATCGCCAAGGCTGAGCTTACAGCCCAACGAACTATCACCAATATTACAACTATATCACGTGGAACCAGTAACACGTAGGAGCCATCAAAGCATACCACTACCATCACACAGGATTACATTTAATGTTGAATCTCACGTATCATCTTCTAGACCCTCGACTACAACAACTTTAAATTCGTGATAGTGCCAAGTTAGGATGACAGCGTGATCTCGGGATTATATCACTACTACTTTACAACTGTAATACAACCACTGTGTAGTTTCAAACCATAGAGTAAAATCATATCACTGTATTACAACTATGTATATAGTTTCCAAACTATGTTACAATTTGCAAACAACTATAATCTATAGTTCCAAACCTTATGATGGATTCATATAACCACGATGTGAATTGAATCCAAACCTTAACGGATATTATCTATGTTATATGCATTTTAAACGTTAAATCTCCAATTGCTTAGGGCACACCATTTCATATTCAAATATTAAATTAACATTTGTTCATTATGTACATAATAGAATATAGCACTAAGTTTCTATTTGCATATAACTAGGCATTATAACTCTAGCATGTATTCCACAGAAGTATGATAACAATTCCATATGGTCACTAATACACATCAAACTATTATCCTGTCAATGCAGTGATATAGTCGAAAAAGTTATTAGTAGCACTTATGATTTAAGTACTTGAAACATGTCATGAAGGCTTTGAAGACCATCATTATCACAACTTTAGATCTCTTATTATTCAACCTTGACATATTGATAACATTATCACATGCTTGTCGCAACTTTTATATTGTAGAATCTCACATGATGATCATATCATTTGTTTCCCTAATGAATGACAACATCGATTACAACAGAAGTATAGTGCAAAAATATCTCTAGCTCCACTTACAAGTGTTAGGATAAAAATAGTACAGATCAATAAAGATAAACCCAAAATTACATACCATCAACATCTTCATGCACAAAAGTATATACATTTATCTTAAAAATAGAGACGACTAGATGAAGCTTATAACTTGTCTTGAATAACTGGAATTACTCTATTACCTTACCTGCAGATCTGCAAAAGAAAAGAATCCAATGCTTTAGCTATCAAATCTAAGTAAACCCAATGGCAGCCTATAGGAACCCCTTCAAAAATATGCAAACAATTCATCAGTATTGTTACCAGATCATTACACATAACGAAATAAACATTGTTTTGTCGCATCTTATTTATAACCAAGTATCTTTTTATGTTTAAAAATAAATACTACAATTTTATGAAGCTGCTATTATCTATTAGTTAAATAATTTTCATTCTGTAGATAGCATTTCTCTTATGATTTGAGCTATATCAAATTTTTTTAATTTTTGCGATTTTTGGGATGTTACATGTGGTATCAGAGCACAAGTTCAAACTCTAGGCCTGATTTAGGCTCATGCGCGCAAACAGAAAACAAAATCAGAAAGTTTATGTTACTAACTTTTGTAATTTTATTTTATTTTGCACAGAATAGTTTGACCTTTAAATTGCAGGTATGGAAATACCAGAAGAATCAGTAGAGGACAGATCTCCTCGTAATGAACATGTTAATCATAATAATTCTGAAGGAATTTATGTTGATTTAAACAACCAGTCTTCTGAAAATTTATGCACTGTACATGATTTAAAATCTGAGTTAAAAGCTGTTAAAGAAGAAAATGAATGGATCCTTAAGGTACAGGAAGAGTTACAACATAATTTAAAAGGAAACTCATAGTGATGAAAGAGGCAGAAAATCAGAAATGAAGGTTGATTCTAAAATAATGTCCCACCAACATAAGCATAAGAAAACAAGAAATGATAAAAGGAACAGTTACTCATCTTCTAAATCTGATCCAAGTAAAGATGATATTAATTATGACAGTAGTAACAGTGAATGCTGCTCTAAAAAGATAAAACATAAACATCATGAACAAATTACTGGGCAATTTAAAAAGATTAAGCCACCTACCTTTAATGGCGAAAGTTTGAAGGGTGAGACAGCAGAAGCTTGGTTGTCTGGAATGAAGAAGTACTTTAATATTTACGACTACTCTTCTCAACTGAAAGACAAGATGGCTATTTAAAATTTGACCGGGAGGGCAGATATTTGGTGGCAGGATCTTAAAAGGATCAAGAGTATAAAAGAAAAATAAGTAACTTGGACTATGTTTAAAAGTTTGTTTAAAAAGTTGTTTTTGTCGGAACAATACTTTGAAGATAAGTCAAAGGAGTTTTATGATTTAAAGTTGGGTACAATGAACATGAAAGAAATGTGCATCAAGTTTCTTAGCTTGCCGAGGTATGTGCCCTACATGGTTGATGAAAAGCCTAAAGTGCAAAGTTTTTTCAGTTGTCTACCTTTTAATATAAAAGACCGTATTGAGTACGATAATCCTTCCACTTTGGAAGAGGCCATGAGGAAGGCAAATTTTTGTTTAGATCAAAACAGAAAAAGAGAAGGAACAACTGGCTAGAAGAATAATAAGACTAATCAATATGACTATAAAAAGAAGAATTTTAATTATAATGCTAGAGGTTTTAAGAAAAATTTTAATAACACAAATTTTCCTGATAATTACCGGAATAATGCATCTCAGAACTTTACTACTGCAAGAAATGTACCTAATAATAATAATCACAACAATAATAATAACAACAACAATAGGTATGCTGAGCAGAAAGGACCCATAAAGTGCTATGAATGTGGCGGACCACATAAAAGAGCAGATTGCCCACACAACAAGAGGACAACCAACAATATTCATACTATGCAAGCAGAACCTACAGTTGGAGATATCGCAAGCGGACCATCAAACATCCATGGTCGAAATTGAAGGTATGATACAAAATGAATCTATTTTTATTCTAATAGATCTAGGTGCAAATCTGAGTTATATTTCACATACTTTAGTAAATCGTTACAAGATAAAAACAAAGAAATTTGATAATGCATGGTTAGTTCAGCTTGTAACAGGGACTAAAAGAAAGGTTATAGATTATGTCAAGAATTGTGAAGTATTTTTAAGTCAGCTGAAAACACAAATTAATCTGAATGTTTTACCCTTAGGGTCATATGATTTGTTGATTGGTATGGATTGGCTTGAAGAGCATAGAGTTTTACTGAATTTTTATGATAAATCTTTTACATGTGTAAATAATGAAGGTAATACAGAAACATTAAAATGAATTAATAGGCAGATTTCAGTAAGGCAGATTTATGCTCTACAAGTAAAGAGAGCTGCCAAAAAAGGCTGTAAAATGTTTGCTGTTAATGTTATTAATGATGAGTGCATATCTAAAGAAGACAAGTTAAAATTAGAGGTTATTCTCATCCTTAGGGACTTTTCTGATGTATTCTCGAAAGAAATTCCAGGATTACCTCCGAAAAGAGAACTTGATTTCACCATTGAGTTAGTACCTGGTGCGGTACCAAACTCGAAGGCCCCCTATAGGATGAATATTCTGGAGTTAAATGAGTTAAAATCTCAGCTGAAAGAATTAATAGATAAAAACTACATAAGGCCCAGTGTGTCCCCTTGGGGAGCACCAGTAATTTTTGTTAAAAAGAAGGATGGTACCATGCGTTTGTGCATTGATTACCATCAACTTAATAAAATGACAATTAAGAACCGATATCCCTTTCTCCGCATAGATGATCTATTTGATGAAGTACTTGGAGCAGAGATATTCACTAAAATTGATCTAAGGTCGGGTTATCATCAAGTCCAGATAAAAGATGAGGAGATATTCAAAACTGCATTCAGAACGCGTTATGGACACTATGAGTTCGTAGTTATGCCTTTTGGGATAACCAACGCACCGGCAGTGTTCATGTGTTTAATGAACAACGTTCTGCATAAATATTTGGATAAGTTCGTAGTAGTATTCATTGATGATATTCCGATTTACTCAAAAACTAAAGAAGAGCATGTCAAAGTTTTAAAAATCATTTTACAAGTACTTAGAGAACATCGGATTTACGCTAAGTTCAGTAAATGTGATTTCTATAAAGATAAAATTCAGTATTTGGGTCATATAATTTCTAAAGATGGTATTTCTGTTGATCCCGGTAAAATAAAAGCTATTAATGAATGGCCTGTCCCAAAAGATGTAACTGATGTATGGTCATTCATGGGAATAACGGGTTACTATAGAAAGTTTATTGAAGGGTTCTCTAGAATTTCTAACCCCATCACTTCTTTGCAGAAGAAAGGGAAGAAATTCATATGGGATCAAAAGTGTCAAGAACGTTTTAATAAGTTAAAAGAGTTATTAACTACTGCACCCATCTTAAAAATTGCAGATCCTAATAAGAATTTTGTCATATGCATGGATGCATGCAATGAAGGACTTGGAGGGGTCTTAAGTCAAGAAGGTCATGCAATTGCTTTTGAGTCAAGGAAGTTAAAAATAGATGAAAAGAATTATGCAACGTATGATCTTGAGTTAGCAGCCATGATTCATGCTTTAAAAATGTGGCGCCATCACTTGATCGGAAGAAAATTCATTTTAATGACTGATAATAAAGGCTTAAAGTATTTATTGGATCAAACAAATCTTAACACAAGGAAAGCTAGGTGGTTAGCTTTCCTTAGCAAGTACGATTTTGAGATTCATCACATTAATGGAAAGGAGAATAAGGTTGTTGATGCATTGAGTAAAAATGCTAGAATGAGTTTTGTGGCAGCAATCAGTACTTTTAAAACTGATATGGGAAATCAGATCGAAGAAGGAATTAAGCAAGACGAAAATTACCAAAAATTACATGATAAAGTGGCTGAAAATTCGTCTGAAAATGTTATAATAGATTTCATTATTAATAAAAAAGGCTTCTTAACATATAAAAACAGAATTTATGTACCTAATTTTTTGAAGGTTAAGTTGCTGATTTTAGATGAAGTTCACAAGAGTCCTTATTCAGGGCATCCTTGTTATCAGAAAATGATAACTATGTTAAAAAAGGAGTATTTTTGGCCCAACATGAAGAGCGAAGTTGTTGAATATATAGCTAGATGTTTTGAATGTCAGACTATAAAAGTGAACACCAACATCCAGTTGGGCTATTGCAGCCCTTACCAATTCTAGAATGGAAATGAGAAATTATAAGCATTGATTTTATTACAGGTTTGCCTAAAAATCAGAAGCAAAATGACTCAATCATGGTTGTTGTTGATAAATTTAGTAAAGCTGCTCATTTTATTCCTGTTAAAACTAATTTCAAGGCTTCTAACATTGCAGATATTTTCATGAAGCAATTTTTTCGCTTGTATGGAATTCCAAAGGTAATTATTTCAGACTGGGACTCTAAGTTCACCAGTAATTTTTGGACAACACTGTTTAAAGGATTGAATACTAAATTAAATTTCAACACTTCTTTCCACCCACAAACTGATGGTCAAACAAAAAGGGTAAATCATATTTTAGAAAACATGTTAAGATTATATGTTAAAGATCAGTCATCAAAGTGGAAAGATTTCCTACACTTAGCAGAATTTTCCTACAATAATAATTATCAAGCATTTGCTAAGTTGAGCCCATTTGAGATTTTGTATGGAAGAAAATGTTGTACTCCAATTTCTTGGGATAATCCTGTAGACAGATTGATGTTAGGACTATATTTATTGAAAGAAATGGAGCTAACCATGAAACAGGTTCAAGGTAACTTAAAGGTTGCCCAAGATCGGTAGAAAAACTATGCTGATTTGAAATGCACTGAAAGAGAATTTCAGGTAGGAGACCATGTTTTTATAAAGGTAAAGCCCAAGAAAAGTTCTTTGAAGCTTAGGAGCTGTGCTAAATTACAACCAAGTTATTGTGGACCATTCGAAATCCTATCAAGGATTGGAGCTGTTGCATATCAATTGGCATTGCCATATAATTTAAAAATCCACAATGTTTTTCACATTTCTGTTTTAAAGAAGTATGTGCATGATGCTACTCATGTGTTGAATTGGAATGACATACAGGTGGAACCCGAAGGATATTTTCAGGTGGAACCGGACTGTATTCTCGACCAGAGGGAAATTATGCTTCGGAATCGCACCATAGGGCAGGTAAAGGTGCAATGGAAGCACCTTAGCCCTGATGAAGCTACTTGGGAACTGGAAAGTAATATGCGGGTAGCATATCTAGTTCTATTCCATGAGGAACTTGATGATGAATAAACAACATCGAGGACGATGTTGAGCTTAAGTGGGGGTGTTTGTAACATACCCTTTTCGCTGAAGAAACATTTTGTGTTAGCAAACATTATTATAACTTTTATTGTAAAGTTTTATGTTGGACAGGTGTCCAAGGATGACTATAATTTGCACAATATATTATTATTAAATAAATAAAATATGAGATAAACACCTAAGAGGACTGTTGAAAGAGTGGTTACTGATCCACTAGGTGGAATGGAATCTGGGGTAGAAGGCAATGGACAAGTGGCAACATCATGATGCAACTAACTAGTTGTTGGTATGGGACAACTCCCTTGAAATGTGGTCATAGTGCCTTACAAGATGAGACTGGAGCTTGAGGCTCATTTATTCCAAACTGACCACTAAAAGACTTAGGCAGTCTATATAATAGCCATCAAATTATGAACTGAGGTTCATCACTTTTCCTAATGAGGAAATTTACCTTGGGGTTTTGCTGTGTTTGCACCCAAGAGATTTGATGAGGGGATATGCTATGTTGTTGATCATGTTGTGAGTCTGCCAAACTCTTATTAAGTTCAGGAGGTTGATGCTGAGTGGAGAAGGCATGTTATTTTAGGAGGTTGATACTGAGTGGAGAAGGCATGTTATTTCAGGAGGTTGATGCTGAGTGGAGAAGGCATTTTTGAGTGCCTTGCTTCTACATAGATTCCACCCACTTATTGGATCAATAATCAGGCTCGGGGGTTCATTAGAAGCCAATAGTTTAGCTGCTTCTTCTGAAACAGGTTGGGAGGAACAGGCCTCCTTGGGTGTTTGTCGGCCCTATCATCATTTACAGGTTCTATCGTCTTATCTATTTTGTATATTTTAAAGTTCTATTGTTTATCTAACTTTTAATGTTTATTTTAGTTTCTTGAGTAAATTAATAACTATGTATGAATTTGATTTGAATGAATGAAATAGCCTTTGCATTTTTCCCCATGCAAAAGGAACAACATCGTACTCTAGTACAGAGACAGATTAAAATAGATAGGTATGATAGGCAAGATAGCCATGTGAATGAGAAGATACAAATGATGTATTTTCTTAAGTTACTGTTTACTGTAAATTTTCTATGTTTACATATATCAGTGTTTTTCCTTGTTATTTCTGCACAAACAATTATTCTCAGAATTCACAGTATGTTTTCTACATTTTATAAATATCAGATTGTTTAGAAATAAATAATTTTCCTTTCTGAAAATCATATGAAGTATTTTCTATATCGTACAGTTGTAGAGTAGATCCCTACATACAACATAATGATATCAATTTCTTTTATAAATGATGCATAGTAATTGTTATCACTCCAGGAAACTACCTAGGGTTATAAGCTAGGTATGCCTGGTAACTTAAGAATTCAATGATTTTTTGTGTTTTCTGAAAAGGTGGATCAATGGGACAACTCAATCTGTGTATGGCATTCAGACATTCAGTATGATAAACAAATGAAACAGTGCTCTCAAGAATTGATTAATCAGCATATAACTTTAAAGGTGGATGAACATTCAAGAAACTAATACCAGGCTATGAGCTGAACAATGGAAAAGAAACCATTCAAAGCTAGACAACACAGATAATAGTGAAGGAAATGGAAAGCTGACATCAAAACTGAAAGAAACCTGTGATCTGTATTAGCATAAGAAAAACTCAGTACAATAGCAGATTACTCTATCCAAAATCGAACCCCCTAATAGTCTTGGTTCTGTGGCTTTATAGCCTTTACAAAATCGTTTTTCCCAGATCCCAAAAACGTGGATCTGTCACACTAAAAGATTAACTAGAACAGTAAATGCAGAAAGATAGGGAATGATCCCTAAAATCATGGAAAAGATGAGATGTGGATCTCCTTTCATAGCTCGGTGGTTGGTGAAGAGAAGCTGGCATCCCAAGGCTCGGTGGGGCTGAGTTTGGTACATGCAGATTCGACCTAGCTGACGTGGCACTTGAACTTAGAGCTGTTTCCTAAAAAAGATGCTTAAAATCAGCTAAAACGCCCCCCTGACTTAGATCTCGCTCAAAAGCCTCAAGATATTGATAAGATAATTCATGATCCATCTCTTTTGACTGGCCTTTCGCCACTTCAGCTAATAAATCCGCGATCTGGGCGAAATTTGAGAGAATCTGTGAAAACAGGCTTTCGGCAGCTAAGCCTACTGCCTGTTTCACGTGTTAGCTGCCGAAAGCTGGCCTTTTCGGCAGCTAATGAGCGCTGTGGTGGCCCGCCTAAGCTGCCGAAAGCCTGTAGATTTCCAAAAAAACTGCCTTTGGCAAAAATCGATTTTCTCAGCCGTCCGATGTCCGTTTTGCATGTTCGAATAGTCGATTTTGATCTACAGATCATAAGCTATCCATTGGTGCTTCCAGATCTGAATTTGGAGTTCGGGAAGGCCATCAAAATTTCCCTGCAAGAACACACGATTTCAGCAAAAATATTCCTCCAATTTCCATTCACTGCCCTGTGCAATAATTATTTTTTGCCAATTCCTTGACAATTCTGCTGCTTTTAGTCCTTTAGCTTTACTGGTCGTTGTAATATAGCTGGTAGTATTTTTCCAGAGCACAATTTTTTTTAAATTTACACATGGAAACATTTTCGACAACTAAAAATCATTCTGGCAAACCGAATTAGCTGATGAAACTGGCCTGTTTCGGCAGTTAAGTAAACTTCCATAGACTTAGTTAACTGCCAAAAACTGAGATTTTGAATTTTGAAGGCCATGACTTATAGAAATAAAGATTTTTACCCATTCTGTCATCCAAAATGACGGTGGTCAATTTGGGAGATAACAGTAATGAATACAAATTACTCATGTACAGAACCATCTACTCTTATACTAATTCTATAATTCACATTTTAAATAGAGCCAAGTTATGGTTTCTTATCACAAACAGTTATGCGTTTCTAAGTTTCACTTTACCCTGCTAGACTAGGAAATGGAACTGTTATCAGTACATTTGATAACTGCAAAATCTAGATAACAAATCTCAACCATATTTAAACTGAAAATCGTCCCTATGGATTGATTTAGACATCATTCTGGTATCCATTCCCAAGTTTTTATTTTATTTTATTAACAATAGAAAAACCAAACATTTATATCAAAATCGTTCCTCTAGGTCGAGTATTTTATTTACAAATATCATCTCTAGGGTTTAAGATATTACAATGTCTGTAGAAGTAGAGTCAAATAGAAATCACAAACACCAGTTGATGCTGAGAACGTATCAATGAGCAACAACAATTTATACATTACAAAATGAGGACGAAACCCTAACCCTTAAGAAAGTATTCATAAGTTTGAAATGCAGCAACATTTGTTACAAATCGACGATGCTGCATATAGGCCGAAGCCTATCATGTATTACAAACACATAACCATTTTTTAAAAGACATTAACAGTATTTTCATTATACATACATAGAACACGATTTCTTTTCCCAATGTTTAAACATTTCATGAGTTCACAGTCCATAAAGAAAATGATAGCAACAAGTGTGTTCAAACCTAGTTACACAAGTATTATTGTGCTACATTAAATTCGAACACAGAGGTCAGTTAAAACATAAATTATTTCCACTTTATAAATCGACGAGTCAGGTTTTTTTCATGGGCCAAGCCCCAAAACAATGAACACAAAAAATTCACGGCAACATAGTTTTGTAAATTTTATTTTATATTATCAACTCAACCGAGTTTGAAACCCTTTTTAATGGAAGGACATTGCCTAGTTCAAAACTCAGAACCCAAACACTGTACAGTAACACTACAACCTATTACATCGACTTTGCAAACTGAGAAGTAACCTAAGACAGGCGTAACACGAAGCAACATAGGTTTCAAACCACGATTTCCAGAACAAGTGTTACAACTTCAAATGTTTGCCACAAATCTGCCAGGAGAACATACAGAGGGTTTGCCACTGGGGCTTACCATTTTTTTTAGCATGCTATCCATTGCCATCAAACCCAGCACTATAAATCCATAACGAAGGTAGTACCTTCCACACAAAACTGTAAGAAGTTAACAACGAGTTCCAAAAAACGTTGATAAATCAAAACTGTATTATTTAAACAGTGTTTTGAGTCGACTTACCTTCATATTAACAGGCGAATGGAATGCTTCAAGCTTCTAATTCCTCCAACCAACGCAATAAAACAACATGCAATTGAACTTTTATCAACTTGGAGTTTAATCTCACTGAAAACCTAAACCTGTCACATGATGAAAGCCTCAGGGCTTCATT
Organism: Larix kaempferi; assembly: GCA_027924585.1. Classification (NCBI taxonomy): domain Eukaryota; kingdom Viridiplantae; phylum Streptophyta; class Pinopsida; order Pinales; family Pinaceae; genus Larix; species Larix kaempferi. The sequence goes on along the minus strand of BSBM01000372.1, from coordinate 46,038,254 downwards.
TCCTTACAACTTCCAAACCCATGCAACTTATATAGTAAGTTTCACCATCAATATTGCAGAGTTGTAGTTACAGAGCCATCACAAACCACCCAGGGTCGAGCCCTACTAACCAGCGGTCTGTCGGCCTCTTATCCAAACAAAAACACCAAATGAATGCGTTAAGGTAAACAACAAATGTTATTGCGAGATTGCCTTAGGGTTTCATATCTCAACAATTGAGGCAACAGATCAACTATCAAGACTTATCCAGCAAAGCCACGATAGTACCAAGGCAGAGATACGACCAAGCACCATTAATAACCTCATTAAATAACCAGCACAGTTGGAGTGCCATATCGCCAAGGCTAAGCTTACAGCCTGATGAACTATCACCAATCTTACAACTATATCACGTGGAACCAGTAACACATAGGAGCCATCAAAGCATACCACTACCATCACACAAGATTACATTTAATGTTGAATCTCACGTATCATTTGCTAGACCATCGACTGCAACAACATTAAATTTGTGACAGCGCCAAGTTAGGGTGACAGCGTGATCTCGGGATTATATCACTATTACTTTACAATTGTAATACAACCACTGTATAGTTTCAAACCATAGAGTAAATCATATCACGGTATTACAACTATGTATATAGTTTCCAAACTATGTTACAATTTGCAAAACAACTATAATCTATAGTTCCAAACCTTATGATGGATTCATATAACCACGATGTGAATCGAATCCAAACCTTAACACATATTGTCTATGTTATATGCATTTTAAACGTTAAATCCCCAATTGCTTAGGGTGCACCATTTCATATTCAAATATTAAATTAACATTCGTTCATTATGTACATAATAGAATATAGCACTAAGTTTCTGTTTGCATATAACTAGGCATTATAACCCTAGCATGTATTCCATAGAAGTATGATAACAATTCCATATGGTAATACACATCAAACTATTATCCTGTCAATGCAGTGATATAGTTGAAAAAGTTATTAGTAGCTATTAGGAGCCTATGTCAACCCTTCTCTTTACTATGTTAGTATATTGTTGTTGGACGCATATGCTTTGTAAGTCGTCCCGTAGTATTTGTTGATCCATAGTTTATATTAGCCCATAGTATTGACCCATAGTATTGGACGCATATTCTTTGTAAGTCGTCCCGTAGTATTATATGTCCCATGGTTTTGACTCATAGTATTGGGCATAGACTTAGTATATAAGTTTGTGTTGAGGCCATTGAAGGCACCGTGAAGTTAATTGTATTGAGCTTGCTCCCTCGAAGTGGCCCATGATCAATATAAAAGTGATTCTGTTCTATTATTTATACTATTTCGCATATTTTTATTAATTAATTGTTGTAGGTGCATCACATCTGGTATCAGAGCACTTTCTTGGGCTCGCTGGGTGAAATTTCTGCCAAATTTTTTTTCGCATCTGTTGCAGGTTCGGATTTGGGAATAATCCCTATCCGCTTAACTGTGGGAAGTACTTGGGAATAAGCCCTAAAACTCATTGTGAGGAGTACCATAGGAACCCCGAAGTAGCTGGCCCATTGAGAGGACCTGCCAGCGAAAAGGGTAACGACCCCTACCTGATTGACTAGTTCCCACCCGTGAGGTAAACCAAGAGCTGTCGTTTGTGGCAAAGCGGTTATCAGTTTTACCTGAGCTATGGAGTGAGGGGTACTGCCCCAATACGCAAGCCGTCAGACATCATTGGTGGCCGAGTGAAACCCCTGAACTGTTAGGAAGCCGCACATACCTGGGGTCCATATCTACTTTCAGCTGAACTCTTGTCGATCACTGCTGCGCCGTTTTAGATCCATTTTGAACGCCGTTCCAGATTCAACCGTTTTCAATCCATTCGGCGCTATTCCATATCCCTTTCGAGCAGTAGCCTCTCCAGTTTGAAAAAAAAAAGAAAAAAAGAAAAAAAGAAAAAGGTATAAAATTCAGTTTTTTCTCCATATCTCCCTTATTTTCACTCTGTTTTCCTTGAAATTTTTGGGGAATCCCTATCATTCCATTTTGCATCTTTCATTCCTGAGGACCAATTCCCCTTCCCAAAGCCTGAAATCCCACATTTGTCTATTTTTAGGGTTTGCCATAACTTCCTCAGATTTCACCCAATCACCTTCAAATTTTACCACATAATTCCTTTCCGAATTCTGCTTCTTTGTCCCTCTCTGCCAAGTCTTCTCATTCTATCACCCCGCTTCTGAAATCCCCCTTTTTTGCTTTCTTGTATAAAATTCAGTTTTTTCTCCATATCTCCCTTATTATCACTTTGTTTTCCTTGAAATTTTTGGGGAACCCCTGTCATTCCATTCTGCATCTTTCATTTACGAGGACCCTATCCCCAATTCCCCTTCCCAAATCCTAAAATCCCACATTTGTCTATTTTTAGGGTTTTCCATAACTTCCTCAGATTTCACCCAATCACCTTCAAATTTTACCACAGAATTCCTTTCTAAATTCCGCTTCTTTGTCCCTCTCTGCCAAGTTTTCTCATTCTATCACCCCGCTTCTGAAATCCCCCTTTTTTGTTTTCTTGTCCTTTCGCCAGTGTCCAAAATCTAGTCAAACCCCAATTACCCATCAGATTGTTTCCCCAATCCAAATTTCCCTTTACTAAATCAGCTTTTGTTTGTGTTTTTCTACCCATTCCACAAAAAAATAAAATAAAATCTGGTTATGGTTGTCACCCGTGCAGGAGCAAACACCATGGAGGAAGTACTTGTAGCGATCCAAACCAAACTCCAAGATCTGGATGAAAAATTTCTTAGCCTCCATCTTCAGCATTCAGCCATGAACAATAACCGAGAGCCAGAATCTTTTGCAGCCATCGGATTCTCTTCTTCCAGCAATTTTCGTGGGCCGAAGCTTGATTTTCCTCGCTTCAATGGTATTGATCCGACTGGATGGATATACCGAGCAGAACAATATTTCAGTCTACATAATACTTTTGATGTCCAGAAAGTTCCACTTACATCCTTTCATTTGGAACAGGAAGCCCTTCAATGGTACCGTTGGTACATCAAAGCTCATCCTGAGCCAAACTAGACAGATTTTTGCCAACTCATTTTGTCACGATTTTGTCCTAGCACTTTTGATGATTTCACAAGAGCACTCAATAAACTTCACCAAATTGGCACAGTGAGAGAGTATCAGATAGAATTTGAGAAATTGACATAGAAGGATTGTCTGATGAATTCTACAGGAGTTGTTTTATCAGTGGTCTCAAGGATGAAATCCGCTCAGAGGTCAAAATTTTTTGTCCCAACACAATGATGGAAGTCCTAGGGTTGGCTAAGCTGGTCGAGGACAAGATTGCAGCTCAACAACACTCCAAACCCACCTTTGTTCCCTTTAGAAATATGGGTTCCCAACAATCTCCCATCACGCCTTCTCCTCAACCAACTCCTATCAAGCATTTGTCTGAAATAGAAATGCAGGCACGCCGAGAAAAAGGGATTTGCTATAATTGTGATGAGAAATTCACTCGAGGACATAGATGTGTTCAACAAAATCTCTATCTCTTGGATGTGGATTCTCTGCCTACCTTAGAAATTGGTGAAGAAGCTACAGATACAGTAGATGATCAGGTCAACATTCAATACCCACCTGTTGACACCCCATCTCAAGACGAACCACCTAAGATCTCTCTCCATGCTGTAACCGGCGTCACCACCCCACAAACAATGCGGGTCAGGGGATACTTCAAGAAGCTCCCTCTTACCATACTCATTGATTCGGGTAGCACTCATAACTTCATTGACCCTCGGATTGCCAAACAGGCTGATTGTTTTGTACATCCTTGCTCCAACTTTGAAGTCATGGTTGCCAATGGGGGCACCTTACCTTGCAAGGGGAAGTGTCACAATGTGCATATCTCTATGGAAGATTATAACCTACGCTCTGACATGTTTTCCTTGTCCTTAGGCGGATGTGATGTGGTTTTGGGCGTTTAATGGTTACGCACCCTTGGCCCCATCTTATGGGATTTTGCTGAACTTTGGATGCAGTTTAAAGTCAACGAGGCACAACAAAAATTTATGGGCTTACAACCAGGGTCTCTCTGCACCATCCATTCACATCGCCTGGAAAAAATCCTTAAGAAGAATTCACATAGTGTCATCGCTCAGCTCAATTCCATTCAGATGCACCCATCAACAGTATCCACTACTTCCTTGGATAGATATGCAGGTATCTTTGCTGAACCAATGTGCTTGCTGCCTTCACGAGACCTTTCCGGTAAGAATTTAGCCCCATCTACCTGTCAGCAGGAAATGATGGCTATTTTTCATGCAGTATAGAAGTGGCAGTCATACCTACTCGGGAATTATTTCTGCATCAAGACTGATCTCCCGAGTCTGGAAAATTTTCTGGAACAATGGGTCTCCTCCCCAACACACCTGAAATGGGTTATCCAACTCATGGGTTATCCCTATGTGATCACTTACAAGAAGGGTAAGGACAATATGGTGGAATATGCTCCTTTTTGCACAATTGATGAACCAGTTTCTCTTACATCTCTTTCTATGCTTGTTCCAAATTGGTTGCAATATGTTCAACAGGGCTCTCTCTTCTATGAACTCCATGCTTCTTCATTCACAGGGCACTCTTGGTCCTGCAACATGTATGACCGGGAACAATGTACCTTCTTTTGGCAAGGAATAAAAATGACAATTCAACAGATGGTGGCTGACGATGATACTTTCCCAGTCAACAAGGGTGAAACAACACTCCTTTCGGGATTGCTCAAACCCTTGCCCATCCCTACACAGCTTTGGCCAACTATTTCTATGGATTTCCTAGCAGCGCTCTGGTGGTACAATACCACATCTCAAAGGACACCATATGAAGCAGTCTATGGAAAAACACCGCCAGTTCTTCTTCCATACACCCTTAGCAGCTCCCCAGTTCAGGCAATTGACTCGGTTCTTCGAAACTGCGATCAGATTCTTCTCATTCTGCAGGACAATCTTCACATGGCCAGAATTCACTTGAAACAACAAGCCGATCAGCACCGTTCTGAGCGCATTTTCCACGCAGATGACAGGGTTCTTCTTCATCTACAGCCTTCCACGCCATCCTCCTTAACACTCCAATGGCGTCAGTGGCCTAAAATGCAACCCGAGGATGCTACCGGGGAACCACTCCTTCAGCTTCTGCAACAATTTCTCCAACCAAAGCTTTGAGGACAAATCTTTTTCTAAGGGAGAGGGGATGTTAGGAGCCTATGTCAACCCTTCTCTTTACTATGTTAGTATATTGTTGTTGGATGCATATGCTTTGTAAGTCGTCCCGTAGTATTTGTTGATCCGTAGTTTATATTAGCCCATAATATTGACCCATAGTATTGGACGCATATGCTTTGTAAGTCGTTCTGTAGTATTATATGTCCAATGGTTTTGACTCATAGTATTGGGCATAGAATTAGTATATAAGTTTGTGTTGAGGTCATTGAAGGCACCGTGAAGTTAATTGTATTGAGCTTGCTCAAAGGAGGTTGCCCCCTCAAAGTGGCCCATGATCAATATAAAAGTGATTCTGTTCTATTATTTCTGCTATTTCGCATATTCTTATTAATTAATTGTTGCAGGTGTATCACAGTAGCACTTATGATTTAAGTACTTGAAACATGTCATGAAGGCTTTTGAAGACCATCGTTATCACAACTTTAGATCTCTTATTATTCAACCCTGACATATTGATAACATTATCACATGCTTGTCGCAACTTTTATATTGTAGAATCTCACATGACGATCATATCATTTGTTTCCCTAATGAATGACAACATTGATTACAGTATAACTATAGTGCAAAAATATCTCTAGCTACACTTACAAGTGTTAGGATAAAAATAGTACAGATCGATAAAGATAAACCCAAAATTACATACCATCGACATCTTCATGCACGGTAGTATATACATTTATCTTAAAAACAGAGATGACTAGCTGAAGCTTATAACTTGTCTTGAATAACTGGAATTACTCTATTACCTTACCTGTAGATCTGCGAAAGAAAAGAATCCAATGCTTTAGCTATCAAAGCTAAGTAAACCCAATGGCACCCTATAGGAACCCCTTCAAAAATATGCAAACAATTCATCAGTATTGTTACCAGATCATTACACATAACGAAATAAACATTGTTTTGTCGCATCTTATTTATAACCAAGTATCTTTTTATGTTTAAAAATAAATACTACAATTTTATGAAGCTGTTATTATCTATTAGTTAAATAATTTTCATTTTGCAGATAGCATTTCTCTTATGATTTAGGCTATATCAATTTTTTTTTAATTTTTGTGATTTTTGGGATGTTACATGTTCTACCACTCACTTAGCATATAGTTTGGACAAAAAATTCCTCCCTATGGGATATTGTTGTATTCCCTTGAATCCCACACCTCCTAGGTGTTGTATAACTTGACCATTTGGAAATTCAAAGTGGTTTGGTATATCTTTGATTGTTGTTGGAGTTTTCATTCCCCCACCATTTCGTTTTTATTTACATTTTGTTCAATTTTCTTTATTTTATGTGAATTCCACTAACAATCTCTTGCAGGATCACTTGGAGGACAACCACACCACCCACAAGGGATACAAGGACTGAGGCCTTGTTGCAGCCTACAAGGCATATCCCCTTACCAAGTGGATGAGTGCACACTTGTGCATTTTTTTCCACAATAGGTTGGCTCTTTGCAGCAAATGGAAAAAAATATACCTCGACATTTACATCCTTGGGAACCAAATATTTCTTATCCAGGTTGTCTTTTGACACTTGTTGATAGTAGGATTTAATAAGTACCCTAAAATCCAACAACGATTATGTTTCAAAAATGTAGAATATTGTTGGGAATTATTTGGATGCCTAGCCCAATCAATCCTAAACTAACTAAAATATTGCTTTTTGACCTCCTATGGAGAATTTTAGTTGGTTGAGAATTACAATGCGATGTTGATTTTATGATGGTCCAAAATTGATTTAAGGATTGCAAGAGAGGTATTTCAAACTTCCTTATCATTTTAATCCATGTAGATCACTCATGAGTGCAAGATGAAGAGCATACTAGATACGAAAGTCTTTAGGTCTCTTGATGTGTTCTCAAGTGGGAATCACACATGTGTTTTGAAAGAAAATATAGAAGTGAGATATACAATTAACTAAAGATCATAATAAATTAAAGACATATGAACACTGATGGTTCTTTACTCCACTTAATTAAAGTATGAAATGATTGTTTTTAAATGGAAAGTACTATAAGCTCAATGAAATAAATGTGCAAAGGGAGGTATTTAAAACCTTTCACCCTTTTTTGATTTGCTAAGGTTAATAAGAGTGAAAGTGAAAGAGCATACTTTTGGAAAGAGGATTCTTTAGGTCCATTGTTTGTGTGAGTGAGCGAGCTAAACTATCTTGCATAAGATCAAATAAATAAGCAAGAAGCAATAAGATATACAACTAGTGGTAGTTAAATATAATTTCCTAAACTAACAATCTCTATGAAATGGAAAGCATAATATCATTAATCTCCTAGTGAGAAATTAGAGGTCTGTTGAAAACTGCAAAGCCTTGAGCCTAAATAGCATGCAAGAAATGACTTCTTTACTTACTATATTGAGTTGTATAATTACTAGAGAAAAAAAATTTACAAGTGAGTTTGTTAATTTTCTTGTTCACTTAGCAACCATTGAAATTGAATGGGATTATGAAAAACTAAGCTAAAGGAAAAAAACCGCCCAAGTAATGGAGCCACAGATGTGCTAATAATGTAAGTGTAGTATTAGAAAGGTCATGCGCATTTACTACATGATTACATAGCACGAAGGCCATGCTAATGGTGCAACTATCAAAGAGAAATACGCTCTATTCCATGTGCCCAACACGCTAGGAACAACGATACTAATAAATTTATGAACCTCGGCTATGATATTTCAAATTTTGATTATTAATAGGTTGAACAACAAGCTTTTGGACCATCACAACACTCAAAACAAATTATCCAATAAAATACAACCTATATATAATGCAATGAAAAAACAATAAGAGTGTAGTCGCCATAAATATTGTCAAAGAAAAAATATCACAAGGGTGAGCAATCTTCCCTGTTATCCTTGCAGCTTACAGTCAAGGAAACAATCTTAGCTATGAGTTGGGTATACCAAGCACTCACAAGCTACAACAATTTCAATAAAACTCTTTCTTCCTATAGGAATAAAGCAAGGGATCTTTTGCATGCCAACTTGAGGTAAGAAGTGGATTGAAAGGTGAGCTCTCAATGCAATTCTAATGGCATAAATTTGAACTTAATTTTATCTTATATAATGCATGCCCATGGATTCCTTTTATAGGCCAAATGGAGGCCAAGAAACATCTAGATACATATGTGAACACCCTTTCTATTGAACTGGTTCTTTAAGTACGTGAAGGGGGATATTGAATGCTCCCAAGCATGTGAGAAGTCCAGTTTGAATTTTGGATCCAAGGGAGCCATTATGAGCCTTGAATGTGTTGTAGAAAGTAAGTAGTTCCATTATTTTCACAGTCACGCAAATTTCGAAGGAAAATTCATGTGGGTATGCCTTGGTCATTAAATAAAGGGTTGTGCTAATAGTGTGTAAGTCTAATGCACATAGTTGCGTGGTTGTCTGTATAGACTTCCTTTATCATTCTAGGGATCAATTTATCTTGTGGGTCTATTGAAGATGTCTTCTATGATATTCCTGTTGTATGTTGATGATGTCTTTCTGCAATATTAGCCAAAATGTCACATGTGTGCAAAATTTAATATTTAACATGCATGATAATGTATATGCCATGAATGTCGTGGTGTGTACATTCTTTCGTGTGATGCATTTTCCTCACAATGGAAGCATTTTCATTATTGATCAACCTGCATTTTTTTATTGATAATCCCTACATTGTGGTCCATTCCCCCCTGAATTGGGTACTTTACATTATTATTTTTATATTATTGATGTAGGCTTGAGTCCATTACTGGTAATTGTACCTCTTTGTCTCCTATATATATACCAACAAGACCTCTTTCTTTGAATCATCTTGTATTTTCATTTCTTGTGTACTTAGTACATTGTATAAGGAGGTTTCCCCCTCAAAGAGGCTTTCTATTCATCTCTACTATTCATTATTAAGGTTTGGATTACTCGTTCTTGTCTATTTATGCTCTTTTGGGGAATTTGTACCAAAACATTTGGTATCAGAGCTTGGACGTTTCCAAAACAAGCCATCGTGGAATTTTCGCTATATTTATTTTATAGGATATTCTAGATATCAAAACTTAGAGGTGAAGTAGAATATATACCAATCTATCTATGATACAAGTTTTAGGTCTTGACTCATTACAAGTTCATATTTATACCCAGTGTAAGTTAGGGCTATGACTACTCCAAAAACTAGTCTCAAACAAGTGTTATGGGAAAAATAGTTATATTTGGAGCATGCGAGATAAGAATTGAGTAAGACCTATTGCATTATAAATAATAAATACCACATTATCTATGGTATAAATTTCATAATTGGATACAAAAATTGGACATGTGTCAGGCCTTACACTTACGCTCTTTTGAAAGGGAAGAAAATAACAAGTGTTGGGAAAATTGCCATAAGTCTTTATTGGAACATCAGAATTAGGTCATACCTATGGAATTGAAGAGAAGACATATCATGCTATGACATAAAAAAAAGCTTAGACTCAGAGGGGCCAAAATTTTAGAGTTACCTGTTGATGTATATGTAACTTCGGAATGTATTTCACATATATGTATATTGTATTCCTATAGAGATGTTATTATTCCTCTATACGGAAGTGTCGTCATTTATATTGTAAGTGTCGTAACTTATACTTGATGGGTTATTAGACCACCTTGTTAGGGTTGGCCCTGTATAAGTCATGTGGGTCAAAGGGTTATTAGACCACCCTATTGGGGGTCGGCCATGTGGGTCAAAGGGTTATTAGACCACCCTAGTGGGGGTCGGCCTAGTCAGCATTATGTTAAGTGGTTAAGTTGAGGCCGACCTAGTTGAGTAAAGGACAAGTCAAGTTAGTGTATAAATAGAGAGCGTGTCTCTCTCATTTTACACATTCTATTCTCTCACTCACACTTTGGAGAGTGGCGCACTTGTGGAGGAGGAGGCTCTGCTGCTAGGAGAAGACTATCTCTTGTATTCTAGTTGTATCATTGCTCTATCTATCTCTGAGCAAGTTATTGGGGTTTTTCACCTTTATGGTTTTCCCCAAGTAAACTCTATGTCTCTTGTGTGCTTGCATTATTGTGTCCATGATTGATATGCTTTAGATTTGCTATACATGTTGTTCTCTCAGTTAAGAACCTAGATCAGATTGAAGTAAATTCTGAAAATTTAACATGGTATCAGAGCTATCCTGAAAGAAGGCATGGTATGGCATGTATGACACTTGTTGCACTTACGATGCTAGGGCTTGATATAGCAAAAACTAGCCATCGTAGAACTTTTGCTATAAATCCATTTTGGAAATGTTTTCAGATCTGAAACATTTACAAGTCGGATGTTAGATCCCCATGTACCTTGTGTCCAAAGGAAAACCTCTAATTCATTTTACTTTGTGATTTATGATCTGTACAATATAGGGTTTATGCCTCTTCCAAATTTGAGTCAAAATCAGGTGACCTGGGGAAAAAGGTCATAACTTGGGCTAGGAAGCTCCAAATGAAATTTCGTAAAAAGTGACAGGTAGTATAGAGAATTTAATATCTCAAGCAAATTGTTCAGAGGTCGAAGCTCAACCCATGACACGTGACACGCCGTACAAGTTCGCTCTCCTATATTATCCCATAAACAGGTCATGTTGCGACACTTGGCATAACTCTCTCTCAGAGAATCCAATTGAGGTCAGAGCTGTCGGGATGGAAATATAACAGGCAATTCTATCTTAGGAAAATGTTTCAGAGGTAGAAATTGAACCAGTGACACGTGGCACACCGTACAAGTTCGCTCTCCTGTATTATCCCATAAACATGTCACGTTGCGACACTTGGCATAACTCTCTCTCAGAGAATCCAATTGAGATCAGACCTATTAGGATAGAAAGATAACAGGTCGGGCTATCTCAAAAAAGAAATTTCAGAGCTTGTGGATAAAAAAGCTCAGAATTACACTAGAAACAATTAGGTACATATTTCTGTCAAAACAAAATTATTTTTGAGCACCTTCATTCATGGCTTCCAGAATTTAGGGCTTTGGAGAAAGTTGGAATTTTTGTAATAGGAGACCACGGATGGATGCTACTCATCAAAATCAAAATTTAGAGACCAAGATCAGATTTTTTGGTTGGGCAGAAGGCCGGGCTTGATCAAACCCCAGTTCGGGACTTTGATAAAAAAGATGGAAAATTAGGGCTTCTGCAAAAATTGGAATTTTGGTAATCTGTGACCACGGCTGGAAGCTCCTCAAAAAAATCAAAGCTTAGAGCTTTGAATCAAATATTTTGGTAGGGTGAAGCTTCAGGAAACTCAAACCCTAATTCAGGGTCCTCCCTAGTGAATCTGGAAATCTAAAACGCAATTTCGAGGGGTGAAAGTTTGCAGTTTTCAAATTCTGAATATACCAACTTGATCAGCTCATCAAGGCACATATTTCTATCCTTTTGGAAGTTTGAAATTCAAAGTTTGAATTTTTGGGGTTTCTTTGACAAAACCTAATCCAACTCCAGGTCTAGTTCTTGCAAATCAAGTGGATTGGGTTAATCCTAGAAGAAGGTGGATTGGTCACCTGCGTAAGTGAAGAAGTTCCTGTCTCAGAGGGAGATGAGGCTAAGGCCTTCCATAAGAAGATTACAAGCAATCTTGACAGGTATGGCTTACAGGTATGTTTCATGGTTAAGTTTATCATATGTTTGTCTTTATATCATTACAGTACAATCTTGATTAATTACTAGACTTGTCGTATCACCTTAATAGAAGATATTCATTGATTACGGTTTTGACACTTATGAATGTACTAATGCATTGTGATGTTGGATGAGGTTTATGTTGTTCGCTAACATAAAAGGTACACCAAGAAAGACAAATCATGTTCTACTTCAAGAACATATGATCATGGTGACATGAAGACAAAGATTCATCCATTGTCATGGATCACATAGAAGATCTACTTTCAAGGTATGTATAACTTGGTCCTACAATGGTTAACCTATGAGACATGTAGGTTACTAGCACAAGTCACTGAAGAGAACTAGAAGCAATTATGTGGGTATGTTATACATAACTAGCTAGCATGCTAATCCAGGTATGTTTTTCCTATATCAAGCTAGAATCCTACCTTGCGCTAGGATCTTATACTGTTGTGTTGCTGATAATGATTATTCATGAAGTCATAGGTTTGAATAGTCATGGTTGTGTGCATATTATGCTTCTTACCATTATTGCTGATATGACTAACCAGAAGAATCATGAAGGTATAGGTTTGAGTAATCACGGGTTTATGCATTGATGATTTAACTAATTAGAAGAGTCCTATGATCAAATAAGAATATGCATGAATAAAAGAAGACTTCCCCGAAACCTTAAATACTAATGTTTATTATTTCTGTTTGAAATGATCATGACTATACATGCTTAAGATTATTGTGTTTTGATAGTATTAAATGAATGTATGATAATGTATGAGACCTCAACGATAACACAATGATGATACTAACAAGCATGTATAGTGATTAAGGATGGATATAAGTTCAAGGATAGGTAATCCAGGAAGCAAAGATAAAGAGGGAGCATACTCCAGTTGTTCTTGCAAGAAAGCAAAGGAGCACACTTCAGTAATTTCTGCAAGGATGCAGATATTCAGAGGGAGTTGACCGCTTCTCACAATCCACATCAGAATGGAGTTGCAAATATTCAAAGGGAGTCCACCCAGCAACCAAACAAAGATAAGTATTTGGATTGTCATTTCTTACATAATGTTATTCAATGATGTATATGCTTATGTTCCTAGAATTAGGTTGTATATTATGCATATTAGAATAGTTGCATTGATGAACAGTATACTACTAATATACATGGGTAAGTGGCCAATGGCATTGTACAACATTCCATTGCTACTTATCTAGAATGAAACTTCTTTGCTAGCATGTTAGGAGTTGTGCACACTCTTAACAATGTTCTGGTAGAGATTGGAAGGCATCTAGAAAGTTAAGGAATATGGATAAATGTTGTATTGAAGCATTGGCTAAGATAATTGCATGACTGTATGACATATTTCTTTATGTGTAAGAATTTGTTCTGAAAACTATGAGATGTTTTCTAATCATGCAATTTAACTTGTTGTGTAGGAAAGATTGTATACCATCACCTACAAAAGAAGCACTACAACATTTGTTCAGCAACAAAGTTATTTATTGAAGATATTGAAGATATTGAAGTTCCCAGGATACCATGATCCGTTGATCATGAAGAATGATGTTTGGGATGTAGTCCCAAGACCTGAAGGAAAATTTGTTATGACTTCCATATGGATCTATCAGATCAAGCATGCTGCAGGTGGTAGCATAGAGACTTTTTCTCCTGTAGCCAGATACACTTCCATTAGATCAGTACTTGCTTTGGCTGCAGTGATGAAGTGGAAGATACATCAAATGGATTTCAAGATAGCTTTCTTGAATGGTGTAGTTGAAGAAGGAGTGCATGTGGAGAAGCCACTTGGTTCTGAGACACATGACAGGGAGTCATATATGTGTAGAACTTGGTATGGTAGGATAGATAGCTTTATATCCAGTTTGGACTTTACCAAGAGTAAAGCAGATTCCAACCTTTACTACAAGATTGAGGAAGGAAATCCAGTGATACTACTATTATATGTGGGTGACCTATTTGTAACAAGTGAGGATAGATTGATTGCCGAAACATAGCGGAAGATTGCTTCTGAGTTCAAGATAAAGAACTTGGATATGATGCACCACTTTCTAGGTATGGAGGTGTGGCAGAGTGTAGACATAATCTTCCTTAGACAAGGGAAGTATGTAGTAGAGATCCTGAAGAGGTTCGAGATGATGGACTACAAGGCCATGGTCACACCTATGGCATCGAACCTGAAGCTTCTGTGTGATGCTTCATCTGAGTTGGTTGATGTCTCTATGTATCGTCAAATGATTGGGTCCTTGATGTACCTGACAAACACAAGACCAGATATTTGCTTTGTGGTGAACACATTGAGCCAGTTCCTGACGGATCCGATGAGTGTTCACATGGTTGCTGTAAAGCATATTCTGAGGCACCTGAAGGGTACGGTTGACTATGGGTTCAAGTATGATGCGAATCAAAAGTTTAACCTGCAGGGTTATGTTGATTCAGATTGGGAAGGCAGTGCTGCAGATAAGAAGAGCACATCTGGGTGTTGCTTCAGTATGGGATCAGATGTGATCTCTTGGTTTAGCAGGAAGCAGTCCTGCGTAGCATTGAGTACAGTCGAAGCAGAGTATGTTGCGATGGATGAGCAGGTTGCAGATGTATTGACCAAGCCATTGGCCAGAGTGCAGTTTGAGTACTTTAGAGAGAGGCTTGGTGCACTTCAGATTGAGGTTCCTTCCAAAGGGAAGTGATGAGTCCGGAAGATGCAGATGCACATGAGCTTTCCTGACATGGTTGATGTGTTATCCCTTGGTCGTGATGTAATTGTTGAGCCATTTTTCACATGGTGGTATATGTGTCCTCCCATGGTGAAAAAGTAAGGGCCGAAGCCTTCCCCGAATGGCGGTAGATGTGTTCTCCCATGTCGGTGGTGTAAGTGCTAGATGATGTGCATCTGGGCTATGCTTCATGGACGATGAGATGATTTGAAGAGGGCGATGCTATGATGATCAGGAGGATCATGGGTGATGAAGATTAGGACGATGCTCCAGTTACTGCTCTATGTATGCATCATGTTGGATGTTGGATATGATCAGTTGGATCATTTATATGTATATGTATGTATGCATCATGTTGGATGCTGGATATGATCAGTTGGATCATTTATATGTATGTACGCATCATGTTGGATGCTGGATATGATCAGTTGGATCACTTGTATGTATTTTTGTATATACATCATGTTGGATGCTTGGACCATGTATTTGTATATGTATCAGGTGGATACATTGTATGATCAGGTGGATCATGTATGGTGATATGTATCATGTATTTGTATTTGTATTAGGTGGATACACTTTATGATCAGGTGGATCATGTATGATGATATGTATTAGGTAGATACTTGGTATGCATCAGGTAGATGCATTGTATGATCAGGATGATAATGGATGACGAGCTTCAGGATGTTGCTCTAGATGACATGCAATAGGATGTTGCAGTGATGATGATCAGAATGATCATGTGTACATCGGGATGATGTATGGTGAGTATTAGGTTGATACTCTGTGGCCGTGGAACAGGTTGTGCATATAAGCATGTAATTTGTGCCCTGGGATATTTGCAGATAGTCTTTCGAGGTTTTGCCTATGACATGTAATTTGTACCCTGGGATATCTGGAAAATGCTCTTTCAAGGTTTTGCGTGGGAGGACATATAATTTGTGCCCTGCGAGATCTTCATATAGTCTTTTGAGGTTTTTCCAATGGCATGTAATTTGTGCCCTGGGATATCTGGCAGATGCTCTTTCAAGGTTTTGTCCTATGGCATGTAATTTGTGCTCTAGGAGATCCGATAGGTTGAGATGTGTGCTCGTAATCAGTCCTAGGATGCTCTTTCGAGGTTTTTCCATGACCACATGTAATTTGTGCCCTGGGAGATCCGATAGGTTGAGCCTTATGCTCGTAATCAGTCTTGGGATGCTCTTTCTAGGTTTTGTGGTGACCACATGTAATTTGTGCCCTGGGAGATCCGAGAGGTTGATCCTTGTGCTCGTAATCAGTCCTGGGATTATCTTTTGAGGTTTTGTGGTGGGGTCACATGTAATAAGTCCTGGATATGTGGACAGGATGAAAAAGGCCTCAGATGCTCTTTAGGGTTCTTGCTAGTTAAGAGACTCTTTTAAGGTTTTGTGACGCATGTAATAAGTCTTGATATTTCCATAGTATGGCCAGTGATGACGAAGACCTGCAGGTGGTGGGCCTACATCCAGTATGAAAAAGGACTGGCTCTGTAGAACTTCCTATGACGAGTAGATTCAGAGATTGATTGAGATAGCAGCAGCAGTGACGATGATCCAGAGAAGATGACTTGTGCTAGAAGACCTGTGTCGAGAAATACCTTCCTATTTAAGAGGGAGTGTTGATGTATATGTAACTTAAGAATGTATTTCACATATATGTATATTGTATTCCTATAGAGATGTTATTATTCCTCTATATGGAAGTGTCGTCATTTATATTGTAAGTGTCGTAACTTATACTTGATGGGTTATTAGACCACCTTGTTGGGGTCGGCCCTGTATAAGTCATGTGGGTCAAAGGGTTATTAGACCACCCTATTGGGGGTCGACCATGTGGGTGAAAGGGTTATTAGACTACCCTAGTGGGGGTCGGCCCAGTTAGCATTATGTTAAGTGGTTAAGTTGAGGCCGGCCTAGTTGAGTAAAGGTCAAGTCAAGTTAGTGTATAAATAGAGAGTGTGTCTCTCTCATTTTACACATTCTATTCTCTCACTCACACTTTGGAGAGTGGTGCACTTGTGGAGGAGGAGGCTTTGCTTCTAGGAGAAGACTATCTCTTGTATTCTAGTTGTATCATTGCTCTATCTATCTCTGAGGAAGTTATTGGGGTTTTTCACCTTTATGGTTTTCCCCAAGTAAACTCTGTGTCTCTTGTGTGCTTGCATTATTGTGTCCATGATTGATATGCTGTAGATTTGTTGTACATGTTGTTCTCTTAGTTAAGATCCTAGATCAGATTGAAGTAAATTCTAAAAATTTAACATTACCTCAGTTGGAAGTTTAGTTAGCAAATCGTCTCAAAATCAAGGTTTGAAAAAGGTATGCCATTTTCAATTTGAATAACTTTTAGTAGAAGGATTTATTTTGGGTGATCTCAAAGGTGTGATAAATATTGTATATATATATTTTTATTGTTCCACGTGGAACCAAAAGGTAGTGGAATAATTCACACTCCAATCAAACCACCAAAGGAATCATCCCTAACCATCGATGAAAGTGAAGACCCATCTTTTAAAGTGTCCAAGTTGGAAGATTTGATTAAATGGATTATGAGAATGGTTGATTTAGCTAATTTTGATAATAATATGGATGGAAGGATAGGAAATATGGAGAGTAAGATGATGGGAAATATGGATAATAATATGGAGGAAAGGATGGGACATATGGAGTGTACGATGATGGGACATATGGATACTAAGATGGACTAAAATATGGAAAGAATTGCTAAGCTCATAAAAATACAAAGGAAAATCACCCTAAAGGTGAAGATGTGTCCTAGGGTACTCAGGAAGATAAATTTAGTGTCCATGTTGATCAAAATTCCATTAATAATAATACACTAAGAGGATTTGATTTTAATAATGGAAGTAATCAGGGATGGTCCCCAAGGGGTATCCAACTCACCAAGATTGACATGAGGAAGTTTGATTGCAAAGACCCCATAACATGGGTTTCTAGATGGAGAAATTATTTGATATACATAGGTGCCAAATCTACAAAAGGTAAATATTGCATCTTTATATTTAGAACATGAGTATTTGTGTGGTACCAATGGGTTTGTGAATGAAAAATGAACTCCATTATCTCTTGGTCCATTTTTGTAGAACTCCATTGTTTCTTATCATATCATGATGATGTTAAGAGAAAATCCTTCTTTACCCAATTGATAAATATAAGGAAAAGAGATATAGTAATTGAACACATTCAACAATTTCAAAAGTTTATTCTTAGAGTCGAGGGCATACTAGATGATAAATTGTTGGATCTCTTTATTGGAACATTGAAGGATAACATTCAACATGAGATGCATCTCTTCAAACCAACATCCTTAGAGAAGGATTTCATGTTGGAAAGGAAGGTTGAAAGTAAAAACATGGTGATGGATACTAAAAGGAACACCTCTAATACCTATTAATAAAGTAATGTTTCTTCTTCTAACCGACCTCAACCTACAATATTGACACCTCAACAAATGGATGAAATAAGATAAAAAGGTCTATGCTTTAATTGTGAAAGAAAGTAGAGTAAGGGACATAAGTGTGGTTAGAAGAAATTATTCTACATAGATTGTGAAGAGGAAGAAGAAAAAGAATAGGAACCATCTCAACTTGAAAAAATAGAAGAGATTACTCCTGAATAGATTACTCCCACTATATATTATCATGCATTGGATGGAATTAGCACTCCTCAAAATATCAATATTGAAGGATATATCAAAAAGAAAAAGGTAACAATGTTGATTGATTCCGGTAGTACTCATTATTTCATTCATTGTAAATTAGCCAAAGTTCTCAATTTCTTTATATATCAAGTACCAGAGTTTCAAGTAATGATTTTAGATGGAGGAGCTATCAATTTCTCAAGGAAATGCCATAATATAAATATTACTATGGGGGAATATGTATTGAATAATCCAATTATTTCTATCCCAATGGGTGGTGTTGATGTTGTCTTAGAGGTTTAATGGTTACAATCATTGGGAAAAATGAATTTTAATTTTCAAGAACTTTTCATGAAATTTTCCTGGGAAGGAAAATAATTTGAGTTAACGGGTATCACAGGGAAACCAAGCAAGGTGATAATATCTAATGGTATGACAAAATTGTTGAAAAATGGAAATCAAGGCGTAATTGCACAATTATGATAACTAGATGTGCAAACATCTAACCCTCCTATTTCCCTAGATCTTCAAAGGGTCATTGATAAGCATTCCAAGTTATTTGAATATATTCCAAAAATTCTTCCACCTACTCAATATTTTTTATCATGCTATCAACTTGATTCCAGTAAGTGTTCCTCCTAAGATCAGACCTTACAGATACCCTTATGGCCATGTTGATGCCTCGGGTGTGCAAGGTAAGTGCAAAGTGCTGGAATGGGTTCCAAGGCACACAATAGGGGATGAAAACCCAGCCAAAGGATTCAGTTAACCCTATGCAAGAGTTACCCTATCCTCGAGCTGTTTGGTGTGGTAATCACCTATGGATATTTGGCCTCCGCTGGTACTCTAAGAGTAAAAGGTTTGATCTTTCAAAGATCAGTTTTCCTATTAAGGAAAACTAAATGTGATAGTTCATTAACAAACCTAAACTAACCTGCCTAGGGAAAGAATCTATCCTAAGTTAGATCTAACCTAAAGAGGAAAAGTTGATACTGTGCAGATCAGAACTGAAGTATGATAAATAAGTGATCAAGTACCTTAGACATAAATGTCTTCTAGTTCTTCACTTGTTAATTAAAGTTTTATCAATTAAGAAATCAAGTGATAATTCTTCAGATTTTTTAAGCTCATTCAAATAACTGATCTGTAATCATTGTGTTAATTCAAAAATTAACAATTGATTATGGATATTTAATTGCATCGAATCATTTGCAGAAATATAAAAGTAATAACTGTTCAATCAAAGAAATTTAACAGAACAATCAATAGCTTGGACCTAACAAATAGAAAAATCAATATGAAGGATTTGTGCATAAATAAATAACCTACAAAAGATTAAATACATTTAAACCGATGACAATCTGAAACATTTAACTCAGCGATTCTAAAAGAAATTTGAAGAACACCAGAAGGTGGAGAAAAGATAACTTTACTGCATATAAAAGTCTTGTACCAAAATTACAATGGCTCGAATAGACAAGGCATATTCAGTCCATACTCCTGCTGAATCAAAATTCCCAACCCCCTACTGAGGAAAACCTTCTTCCTTATATACTAAATTTACATAAGAGTTTCAAAAGGAGAAGTTCTACAAAAAGGGATTACAAAACAAGACCTACTTTAAAGATCCAGAAAATCCTACCATTTTTCATAAATATCTAACAACTCATCTATATTTGGGAAAACAACTGATTCGAGGGACAACTGAGCATTGCATGCGTTGTTCTATATATCATGCTTTGCCAACTTATGCCAAATACACAAGTACATAAGAATCCTGCCTTCCATGATGACTGATTCTATAACCAAACGACCCACATCTTGGATGTTGATTTGTTCCAAGTCCCAAATATTCTATGCAAATTCTTCACATCTGTTGTCAAGTTCTTCAAGTATGCAGTTTGGTGGGAGAGCCTCCAGAAAAGGATTCACGAGTGGAAAACCTAAGTCATTCAAGATATCATAAGCGGCGTACCATCTCCTAGTGCAAGTATCCTGAGACTTAGTAATGATCTCATCAGCTGATTCATTCAAATCAAGCCATGAGTTCAGGGATGCTTTAACTTTCTTCATCTGGAAAGTATTAAGGATTGGGATGTTCTCTGGAGCATTCTTGATATACAATTGCCATTGACAAATTTGATCTTTAGCTTTACAGGCTTGGAGCCTTTTTTCTTTTTGTTCCTCAAGAGTAGAAGACAACTTAGAAAAATTAATGAAATTTTCCCTGATCTCATTTAAGGCAATATATAACTTCTTCAGTAATTCATGCTGACTCTGATTCACTTCAAGAGCTAGGTTCTTGAGGTCCCAGGGTGTGAACTTGAGAACATTGGAGGAAGCTGCACTTGCAGTTGCATCTTCCATCTACTTTTCTAAAGAGGCTATCTTTACAAGACAAGCAGAATGTTGAGACTGCAAAAGGTTAAATTCAGTAAGAAGAGTATCATTTTTCTATTCTAGGTCTTGCACTTTGTCTGCCCAAGTTTGCCTAAGGTCAGCCACATCAACAGAATGCTGATATTTTGTTTTAGCTAATTCTTTCTTCAGGTTTCTAATTTATTCCTCCTTGAGGTAGAATTCTTTGTCCAAGACCTGGACCGAATCCCAGTTGGTTGAGGCAAAAGCCTCTAAGGCTGCTGCTGTTTCAACCGCTTCAGTTCTTGGGTTATTAGTTATGGGGGTCCATATCACCTGATCTGGTTCATGTGCTTCCAAAACACCTTGTCCTTGACCCCTCTTCCTGCCTCTTTTAACTATCGCCTTGTCATCTTGACGATATAAGACATCTCCAAGAGGAACTACATCTGTGTCTACATACTTAGTAATGGACGGTGTAGGAACAGAGGTGACACTAATTGTGGAAACCAAAGAAGCTGTCTGAGTAACATCAGAGGTCGGGATAGATAGAGTGACTTGAGCAATGGCTAAAGGTGTAATGATGACCTCAAGAGTTGACACACCTTTTTCTGGGGAGGGTAGTGAGACCAGCGCCTCAGAAAGTGGAATTTGAATAGGACTACTGACTTTGGGGAGAGGAAGTGATCTTTGAACTTTACCAGGTGAGTGTATAGGGCGAGACTCTGAAAATATATCGATCGAGGTTGTTACTGAATCAACTGCAGATGATTGTGGAGGGATAGCCACAGACTGGACTTCTGCAATGATAGAGGGTGAAGTGGATAAAGGAACTGAGTACTCTGGTGATGTAGTAGTGGTGTTGTTGAGGGTATCATACAAATGGGATAATGAAAATGGAATTCTCCCTCCTAGAGGCACAGTAGAATTTAGCTTAACAAATGGTAACACAATTGCCGACGAAGTGATACCAGGGGCAGCATTAAATTCCAACATTGACTATTCAGGGAAAGACTGGTCCATATCAATATTGTCCAACAATTTAGTGTTAGTCTTAGCATCTCCAGTAACCTCTTCCACTACTGGGACTGGAGAAGATGAAGTTATTTCTTCATCACAGTCAATTACATCTACAATAGAAACTTATGATGAGGAAGGCATGACCTTTTGTCTCTTTAGCTGGATTAGCCTTGGTTATGATCAATTCATCATCTTCTGGAGTACCCGGAGTAGAAAAGTGATCACCCAGTGCACCCAGTGGCTGAATTTGGTTTGCAGGCCTTGGAGGTTCTAACAACTGAGTTTGTAACATTGATGACAGCTGCGCCATTTGCTGTTTGGATTCATGGGATGTTTGCAGCATGAGTTTAGCTTCTTCATTAGTTTTCTTTTTAGATAGTTCCCCTTTAATAGATTTACCTTTGTCTTCATCATGAGTAGTGGTCAAAGGATGATTGGTAGACTTCTGAGCTTCTTTCTCTTCCCTGTCATTTCTTTCTTTTTCAACAAGATTCATCTGCATGGCCTTGTAGCTTAAGATCCTGTCTTTCAGTTGCTTCTGATATTGTAGAATATCATGTTATCCTTGAGAGTCCTTTACTTTGGCCAAGGATTGAGAAAAGGTGTCTACCCCTTGGTATATGGAATCACTAGGGATTGTTTCATGTGTGTAGTCCATCTTTTTATGAACTTGCTTTAGGTGTGCATCCAAAAACTTCTTGGGATCATGTTTTATTTTTGGGGAAACACCTAATCTGAGAGAAGCTATTTGATCACCCAGAACTGTAGCCCGGGTTGAAGTTGGGATGACCAATTGACCCAGATTCAATGCAAACTTAGGCCAATTCTTCTTCTTAGGTCCCATGCGTTTCTGATACATACCATTAATGATAGTCTGAAAGGAAAATTCCTGTATAACCATCCTGTCTGGGACTATTCTAGGTAGTAAATGAACTGTTTCACTACCCGAGATTCTAATGTATGTAAAGTACTCACCTACATACCAATTGCCCATTGTGTTGATAAAATATTTTGCATCTTCTAAGAATGCAGGTGGTTGCTGCTGGAAGATCTTGAAATAAATGGTACCCACAAAACAATCAAAATTTTCATATATCAAAGGTACAAAATTTCCTTCCCAAAGTGTCAAATGGTAAATATGTACGGGTGGGTCTGAAGGAGTCCAATGCCAACCCAAATTGGGATATTGGAACTCTGAACAGAAAACATCCAAAAGATGTGCTGATAGGAAGAAGGGTGGTTTCTTATGATCTGGTGCCTTCTGATAATCTTGAATAGCGTTTTTCAGTTCCGATGATAGAATAGAGGCCCACGGGAAAGATTCACCTGTAAGCAACACATGATGTGCTATGGGTGCCCACCCTGCTTTGAAATGAGAACAATTGGGTTGACCAAAATGCCGGCAAAGCATGGCTGCAAGTAGAGAATAGGGTTCTTTGAACTAGATGATAGGATAAAGGTTATCTGACTTAGGTATAAAGGCGTTGGGTTTGAGCATCCAAAACTTAACCATTTACTCAAAATTATACTGGGTTTTGGACGACTGAATGAACTCAGGGGAGAGTATCTGCACATAGGGTTTCAGAGCAAATGCTCGAATAAAAACCTCCGGGCAAAAACTTGTCAATTTGCAACTTGCACTGTCATTAAACGAACAGTCCTTAAAATCAACATTCTCAATTATCCAATTAAATGAATTTGTGTTGGGTAAGACGGCAGGGTGTGCAGTGATGGCGTGGATTTGGGAAGTCCTAATTCTCTCATAGACTGGCCTATCATCCTCGATGTGGGAAAGGTCATAATTATAAAAAATGGCGTATATCTTGGACCAGTCCATTTGGTACGTCTCTGTTACTCCTCCACTGGTGTCAGAAAGAAAACCAAAATTTGGGTCTTTGTTCATGGGGTCTTTGAGTGATGTTTTAGACCGTGTATTCTTCGACATAGTGGAGGAATTTTTCAATATCTGATCAATGCAGAAAATTAAATAAAATTCAACCCAAAAATAGCAGAAATGCAGGTTAGTGGTGTAAGGATAACAGTGGACTTACCTGAAATAACGAACTGACTGAAAAATGACACCTGACATGCAATCCACAGTAAACGAAAATGCAACAACGTATTTTCTTTAGTAGTAAAAATGTAAAAGTAAAAAGTAAAAACCCTATTAAATACATTTAGTGAAATAAAACCAACCGTGCAATCATAACAAATGGACGATGCAGAATCGAGTTCAGGTATGCTCATGAAATTCTTTATTCAAAGGTTCCGCAAGCCGAAACCCGAATGTATGGATTTGTGGGTTCACGAAAAAATGGAAGTGGGAAAAAAGATTCCCAAAAGCCGAAAATTGATCATGCGGGTGGCGGGTTTCAGAACGTGAAACTGTGAGGAGAGGTAACCATTTCGAAAACCGAAAACCGACTAAGCAGGCAGTGGATTTCAGATACACTAACTGAAAAAAAGACCATCTCGAAAGCCGCATCCCGAAATTAAGGGTTGCGGGTTTCGGTAAGACACACCAAATAAACGAGAAACCGCAATCCCGAAAGTTGAATGCCACCATTGCGGGGTTTGGGTTTTGGAGTGATTATTTCTTAATCTTATTAAAGACTAATTCCGCAATCCGCAACCATCGGGTTGCGGGTTTCGGAATCAGCAAATCAAAACTTAAAAACAATAGTTCCGCAACCCGCACCTGTCGGGTTTGCGGTTTTCAGATTCTCCAAAATTTCGAGTTTCAGAACGATGATGGCAGTCAACAAAATACTCAAAATTTTGGATTTCTTCAGACCGAATCACTTAGGAAGAAATAAATGAAATCCTGACAAACAAACCAACCAGACGCATGGGTGAAGAATTTTAGAGGTAAAATCAAAATCCTTAATTTCGGTGATGACTCACCCAAATACCTTTCTGTTTATTAAAAATTGGGGGCTCCCATGCTTGGCTGGGCATGGGATCTGTTGTGGCCACAACAAATGGTGACTTCCTAGGAAGAACCAGTTATCTCTGCAATCAAATCCAACTAAATACACCATGTTAATCAACCACTTTTGAAACTCAATTCAAAAAAGATACTCAAAAGATAACAACCAACAAGCAATGTACATGAAAATGGATAGATCTCAACAATGACCATTTTAAAGATAACACTCTTCTGATAAGAAGGTTTAGAGAGTGACACCGAATCTTTATCATGATGTAGCCATTGAAAAACTAGTTTAAGTTGAACCTGAGGGAAGCTTTAGAAATTCTCATGGATATCCTAATTACAGATCTCTTTGGTTTATTAAGCGAGTAATCTTCTTGGGCTATGTATACTTCTTCATTTTTTTTTTTTTTGGAGAAAAGATACTATATAAAACTATACATAAAACTTTGTCGATACAAGACCACTGTACTTACTTGGTGATCAGATGAAATAGTGCCATTCACAGGCCTGATCTAGAAATTGGTTAAGCTAGCTCGATGACGAGACTCCATGTCTTCTTGTTGTAAGACCAGAAGAAATTATCATGGCTTGGTGACCACATAGTGATAATCCCAGTCCAAGGTCAAACCCATGATCATAGCAGGGATAGCTTGTGATAAGACCCCCTTGTTCTTGTATACAACAAAATCTTATCAAAAGGAAACAGTTTATTATGGAATAAGCTACAAGGCATTACCATGGCTTGGTGACCATTTAGTGATAATGTTACTCACCAGTGCTTTGCAGATCATGAATGGACCAACCTATGATAGGATCTTCCACCTTCTAGGAAAACTGAAAGTCATGTTCCAAGTGTGGTGGCTTGATATGAAGATGTCATTCCACTTTAAACACCTATGAACCTAATGCGCTGGCTTAATAACAAGACCACCCACCTTGTAACTTATAATTTAGAACAAATTTCATATTCAAAGAGATCATAAAAGGACCCATGAGCAATCGGAACTGGTCAGGTTATTATGACATGTCGTTCAACCATGAAACACCAGATAGAGAAATGATGACCATCGTCCACACCTCAATTACACAAATCAAGCATGGTGAAAGATAATGATCAAAGTGAAAAGTATCCAAAGGCACTACACTTATTTGACTGTTTAGTTTCAAAGCAAATTCTAATCAAAATCCAGAAAGTGAGATTGATAACGATGCTTGAAACTTCATAAGCAATTGTTGCTAAGAAAAGTGATCATAAGCCACTACCACAAGTGTGAATCCTTATTAACAAAAAACAAAACAAAACGAAAAACGTCAATGTAATAAAACAAGAAAAGGAATAGCTGAAAAACATACCACTCCTCTCTACCAGTGCATTCGATTGTTTAAACTAAATACTTTTTGAGAAGAGACACATTCACGGAATAGGTGTCTACAACCCCCTATAATGTCTGTAATTAAACTATGGTGGGTCCGATCTTTTATTTGGTTTGTCGTCACAAGAAGCTTATTGAAGGGAACTAGATGGGAAATCTAATTATTAAAGAATTTCTCAAAACTAACCTGTTCTGTGCCTACTCCTACACTATTCTTAAATAAACAGAAATTAAGTATACTCGAAAATCCAATGGAGCCAATTGAGTAACCTAAAACCTGTAGGATAAAACAAATAGTGAATCAGTAATGAGAATCTTGAAACTGGAAGCCCAAAAATAGGAAAAAATGAACTAAGTTTCTTATTTACAAAGAAGTGAAAATGACATGGAAAATTGCTAAAAAATGATTGTTCTAACCATAAATAAATTGAATCATAAAAGGTATGCTGGATATCATTAAGATCATGATCCAAAATATTTTCATCGAAATTGAGAGTGGGAAATATTTCTTTTAGCAATATATCATCATTATTGTATTGAAAGGAAATATCGGAATTTAAATCTTGTACATGATCAACCTCCTTTTTTAGATATTTGTTTTTGTGAAGTGTATGAGATTTATTTGATTTCAAAGCATTTGATCGAACTAACTTTTCATTTGAAATTTGATTTATAGAGAAAGCATATTTGGAACAAATATTTTGAAATTCAATTTCGATTTCATCCAACTCATACTCTAAAGACTTGTGGTTCTCATTTCGTTCATAACAATTGGAGTAGAAGGATGGAGAACAAGAATCTTCAGATTTCGTAAAATGGGTAGAATCATTATGTTCTTCAATATCTGAAGTGTAATCAATGTCTTCAAAATTTTCTATTCGAACATCCATCATTTGATTAAATGAAGAAGAATGAGTATCACTTATAAAAGAAGGACCTTTAAAATGATCAGAAATACATGAAAAATCCTCTTCATAATTCTCAAAATCTCCATTTTTATTGATAGTTGTATTCTTATGATCATATTGAGAGAAAGGAAAATGTCCAAAATTCATTTGAACAAATTGTTTTTTACATAGATTAGAAATATCAGGATTAAGATTTTCTTTAATAATTTCAGCTCGAGGTTCCGAAAAATGAAGGGAAGATGTAAAGCATTCATGGTACTTACACTCTTTTGAAAAAGAAGGAGGGTTATTAGAATCTACATCTAATTCCTTTGGGGAGGATTGAAAATCGGATGCAAAAATTATTCTTTTCAAATTATGCAGAGTATTTTGAATATCTTTCTCCTTCTTTATGGACATAACTTCATTGTCCATGTCATTTAATTGATAATTAAATTGAGCAATTTGTAAATCATTTGATCCTTAATTAACAGATTGAACATCATAAGAAAGGAAAGGATAAAGAAAATCAGGAGGATACCCCTTTAAATCTTTCTCAGGAACTTGAGCCTCTTTACATGCTTGATTGAAATTTGTTATCCCGTGTCGCAAGATAAACATTGCTATAATATTTGGAAGAGATCTAACATACCAATAGAATGTAAGCTGTGCTGCAGGTCTATGTTCTTCTTGTAAACTATAATACACTTGTCGAAAACGTGTGTTGAAATCCCGAATTGATTCTCCATCAAAAACTTGCATTTGAATCAGATTTTGATGAATTTCAACTGCATCATAATCTTCAAAAGAATCTCTGAAAACATTTTTGAATTCTGACCAACCAGAAATTGAATTCAAAGGTAGAAAATAAAACCAAAGAGAAGCCTTACCTTCAAAGGTAAATGGGAATAATCTGCAAGCAACATCTTCATGTATGATTTTATATAAATGCAAAATAGATTCATACCTTTTAATGTGCTCAGTGACAGAAACATTACCTTCTCCATCAAATTTTGGCAAGATCTTAACTAACTTTTTAGGAAGTTCATGTAAATGCCCTGGTAGGCTCAATGCAATATCGGACTCCCATGCAAAGATATGGGAAAGAGCCATGAAATATAAATAACTGGGAACTAGCTCTCATCGTGGGCATGTGCCAATCCACACCCTCCTTCTAGCGCCGTTTGTTGATGCCTCGGGTGTGCAGGGTAAGTGCAAAGTGCTGGAATGGGTTCCAAGGCACACAACAGGGGATGAAAACCCAGCCAAAGGATTCAGTTAACCCTATGCAAGAGTTACCCTATCCTCGAGTTGTTTGGTGTGGTAATCACCCATGGATATTTGGCCTCCGCTGACACTCTAAGAGTAAAAGGTTTGATCTTTCAAATATCAGTTTTCCTATTAAGGAAAACAAAATGTGATAGTTGATTAACAAACCTAACCTAACCTGCCTAGGGAAAGAATCTATCCTAAGTTAGATCTAACCTAAAGAGGAAAAGTTGATACTGTGTAGATTAGAATTGAAGTATGATAAACAAGTGATCAAGTACCTTAAACATAAATGTCTTCTGGTTCTTCACTTGTTAATTAAAGTTTTATCAATTAAGAAATTAAGTGATAATTCTTCAAATTTTTTAAGCTCATTCAAATAACTGATCTGTAATCGTTGTGTTAATTTAAAAATTAACAATTGATTATGGATATTTATTTGCATCGAATCATTTGCAGAAATATAAAAGTAATAATTGTTCAATCAAAGAAATTTAACAGAACAATCAATAGCTTGGACCTAACATATAGAAAAATCAATATGAAGGCTTTGTGCATAAATAAATAACCTGCAAAATATTAAATACATTTAAACCGATGACAATCTGAAACATTTAACTCAGTGAGTCTCAAAGAAATTTGAAGAACACAAGAAGGTGAAGAAAAGATAACTTTATTGCATATAAAAGTCTTGTTCCAAAATTACAATGGCTCGAATAGACATAGCATCTTCAATCCATACTCCTGTTGAATCAAAATTCCCAACCCCCTACTAAGGAAAACCTTCTTCCTTATATACTAAATTTACATAAGAGTTTCAAAAGGAGAAGTTCTACAAAAAGGGATTACAAAATCAGGCCTACTTTAAAGATTCAGAAAATTCTGTCATTTTTCATAAATATCTAATAGCTCATCTATATTTGGGAAAACAAGTGATTCGAGGGACAACTGAGCATTGCATACGTTGTTCTCCATATCATGCTTTGACAACTTATGCCAAATACGCAAGTACATAAGAAACTTGCCTTCCATGATGACCGGTTCTCTAACCAAACGACCCACATCTTGGATGTTGATTTGTTCCAAGTCCTGAATCTTCTGTGCGAATTCTTCACATCTATTGTCAAGTTCTTCAAGTCTGCACTTTAGTGGGAGAGCCTCTAGAAAAGGATTCACAAGTGGCAAACCTAATTCATTCAAGATATCATCAGTGGCGTACCATCGCCTAGTGCAAGTATCTTGAGACTTAGTAATGATCTCATCAGCTGATTCATTCAAATCAAGCCACGAGTTCAGGGATGATTTAAATTTCTTCATCTGAAAAGTATTAAGGATTGGGATGTTCTCTGGAGCATTCTTGATATACAATTGCCATTGACCAATTTGATCTTCAGCTTTACAGGCTTGGAGCCTTTTTTCTTTCTGTTCCTCAAGAGTAGAAGACATCTTAGAAAAAATAATGAAATTTTCCCTGAGCTCATCTAAGGCAATATATAACTTCTTCAGTAATTCATGCTGACTCTGATTCACTTCAAGAGCTAGGTTCTTGAGGTCCCAGGGTGTGAACTTGAGAACATTGGAGGAAGCTGCGCTTGCAGTTGCATCTTCCATCTGCTTTTCTAAAGAGGCTATCTTTACAAGACAAGCAGAATGTTGAGACTGCAAAATCTTAAATTTAGTAAGAAGAGTAGTATTTTTCTGTTCTAGGTCTTGCACTTTGTCTGCCCAAGTTTGCCTAAGGTCAGCCACATCAACAGAATGTTGATATTTTGTTTTAGCCAATTCTTCCTTCAGGTTTCTAATTTCTTCCTCCTTGAGTTCGACTTCTTTGTCCAAGACCTGGACCGAATCCCAGTTGGCAGAAACAAAATCCCCTAAGGCTGCTGCTGTTTCAACCGCTTCAGTTCTTGGGTTATTAGTTATGGGGGTCCATATCACCTGATCTGATTCATGTGCTTCCAAAAAACCTTGTCCTTGACCCCTCTTCCTGCCTCTTTTAACTATCGCCTTGTCATCTTGATGATATAAGACATCTCCAAGAGGAACCACATTTGTGTCTACATACTCAGTAATGCATAGTGTAGGAACAGAGGTGACACTAACTGTGGAAACAAAAGAAAGTGTTTGAGTAACAACAGAGGTCAGGATAGATAGAGTGACTTGAGCAGTGGATAAAGGTGTAATGATGACTTCAAGAGTTGACACACCTTTGTCTGGGGAGGGTAGTGAGACTGGTGCCTCAGAAAGTGGAATTTGAACAGGACTACTGACTTCGGGGAGAGGAAGTGAACTATGAACTTTACCAGGTGAGTGTATAGGGGGAGACTCTGAAATTATACCGATGGAGGTTGTTGTTGAATCAACTGCAGATGATTGTGGAGGGATAGCCATAGACTGGACTTCTGCAATGATAGAGGGTGAAGTGAATAAAGGAACTGAGTACTCTGGCGATGTAGTAGTGGTGTTGTTGAGGGTATCATACAAATGGGATAACGAAAATGGAAGTGTCCCTCCTAGAGGCACAGTATAATTTAGCTTCATAGATGGTAACACAATTGCCGACGAAGTGATACAAGGGGCAGCATTAAATTCCAACATTGACTGTTCATGGAAAGACTGGTCCATATCAATATTGTCCAACAATTCAGTGTCAATTTTAGCATCTCCAGTAACCCCTTCCACTACTGGGACTAGAGAAGATGAAGTTATTTCTTCATCACAGTCAATTACATCTACAGTAGAAGCTTGTGATGAGGAAGGCATGACCTTCTGTCTCTTAGCTAGATTAGCCTTGGTTATGATCAATTCATCATCTTTTGGTGTACCTGGAGTAGAAAAGTGATCACCCAGTGCACCTAGTGGCTGAATTTTGTCCGCAGGCCTTGGAGGTTCTAACAATTGAGTCTGTAACATTGATGACGGCTGCGCCATTTGCTGTTTGGATTCATGGGCTGTTTGCAGCATGAGTTTAGCTTCTTCATTAGTTTTCTTTTTAGATAGTTCCCCTTGAATAGATTTACCTTTGTCTTCATCATGAGCAGTGGTCAAAGGATGATTGGTAGATTTTTGAGCTTCTTTCTCTTCCCTGTCCTTTCTTTCTTTTTCAACAAGATTCATCTGCATGGACCTGTAGCTTAAGATCCTGTCTTTCAGTTGCTTCTGATATTGTAGAATATCATGTTGTCCTTGAGAGTCCTTTACTTTTCCCAAGACTTGAGAAAAGGTGTCTATCCCTTGGTATATGGAATCATCAGGGATTGTTTCATGTGTGTAGTCCATCTTTTTATGAACTTGCTTTAGGTGTGCATCCAAAAACTTCTTGGGATCATGTTTTCTTTTCGGGTCAACACCTAATCTGAGAGTAGCTATCTGATTACCGAGAACTGTAGCCCAGGTTGAAGTTGGGATGACCAATTGACCCAGATTCAATGCAAACTTAGGCCAATTCTTCTTCTTAGGTCCCATGAGTTTCTGATACATACTATTAATGGCGGTATGAAAGGAAACTTCCTATGTAACCATCTTATCTGGGACTATTCTAGGAAGGAAATGAACTATTTCACTACCCCAGATTCTAATGTATGTAAAGTACTCACCTACATACCAATCGCCCTTTGTTCTGATAAAAGCTTTTGCATCTTCTGAGAATGCAGGTGGCTGCTACTGGAAGATCTTGAAATAAATGGTACCCACAAAACAATCACAGATTTCATATATCAAAGGTACAAAATTTCCTTCCCAAAGTGCCGAATGGTAAATATGTACGGGTGGGTCTGAAGGAGTCCAATGCCAACCCAAATTGGGATACTGGAACTCAGAACGGAAAATGTCCAAAACATATGCTGATAGGAAGAAGGGTGGTTTCTTATGAGCTAGTGCCTTCTGATAATCTTGAATAGCGTTTTTCAGTTTCGATGATAGAAGCGAGGCCCACGGGAAAGATTCACCGAAAATATTCACCTGTAAGCAACACATGATGTGGTATAGGTGCCCACTCTACATTGAAATGAGAACAATTGGGTTGACCAAAAAGTCAGCAAAGCATGGCTGCAAGTAGAGAATAGGGTTCTTTGAACCAGATGATAGGATAAAGGTTATCCGACTTAGGTACAAATGCATTAGGTTTGAGCATCCAAGACTTAACCATTTGCTCAAAATTATATCGGGTTTTGGATGACAGAATGAACTCAGGGGAGAGCATCTGCACATATGGTTTCAGAGCAAATGCTCGAATAAAAACCTCCAGGTGAAAACTTGTCAATTTGTAACCTACACTGTCATTAAATGAACGGTCCTTCACATCAGCATTCTCAATTATCTACTGAACTGCATCTGTGTAGGGTAAGACGGCAGGGCGTGCAACGATGGATTTGGGAAGCCCTAATTCTCTCGTAGACTGGCCTATCATCCTCGATGTGGGAAAGGTCATCATTATCAAAAATGGCGTATATCTTGGACCAATCCATTTGGTAAGTCTCTGTTACTCCTCCACTGGTGTCAGAAAGAAAACCAAAATTTGGGTCTTTGTTCAGGGGGTCTTTGAGTGATGTTTTAGACCGTGTATTCTTCGACATAGTGGAGGAATTTTTCAATATCTGATCAATGCAGAAAATTAAATAAAGTTCAACCAAAAAATAACAGAAATGCAGGTTAGTGGTGTAAGGATAACAGTGGACTTACCTGAAATAACGAACTGACTGAAAAATGACACCTAACACGCAATCCACAGTAAACAAAAATGCAACAGCGTATTTTCTTCAGGAGTAAAAATGTAAAACTAAAAGGTAAAAACCCTATTAAATACATTTAGTGAAATAAAACCAACCATGCGATCATAACAAATGGACGACGTGGAATCGGGTTTAGGTACGCCCATGAAATTCTTTATTCAAAGGTTCTGCAAGCCGAAACCCAAAAGTACGGATTTGCGGGTTGCAGGTTCACGAAAAAATTGAAGTGGGAAAAAGATTCCTGAAAGCCAAAAACTGATCATGCGGGGTGGCGGGTTTTGGAACGTGAAACCGTGAGGAGAGGTAACCATTCTGAAAACCGAAAACCGACTAAGCGGGCAACGGACTTCGGAAACACTAACTGAAAAAAAGACCATCCCAAAAACCACATCCCAAAATTAAGGGTTGTGGGTTTCGGAAAGACACACTAAATAAATGAGAAACCGCAATCCTGAAAGCCGAATGCCGCTATTGCGGGGTTCGGGTTTCGGAGTGATTATTTCTTAATATTATTAAAGACTAATTCTGCACTCCGCAACCGTCAGGTTGTGGGTTGCAGAATCAGCAAAATCAAAACTTAAAAACAACAGTTTCGCAACCCGCACCTGTCAGGTTTGCGGTTTTCAGATTCTCCAAAATTTCAGGTTTCGGAACGATGATGGCAGTCAACAAAATACTCAAAATTTTGGATTTCTTCAGACCGAATCACTTAGGAAGAAATAAATGAAATCCTGACAAAAAAACCAACCAGATGCATTGGTGAAGAATTTTAGAGATAAAGTCAAAATCCTTAATTTCAGGGATGACTCACCCAAATATCTTTGTGTTTATTAAAAATTGGGGGCTCCCATGCTTGGCTGGGAATGGGATCTGTTGTGGCCACAACAGGCCAGAAGAGTGAGATTGATCATATGGTTGAAGAAATGTTAGAGGTTGGCATAATTAGTCCTAGCCAAAATTCTTGCTCTGCACTAGTGGTAATGGTACACAAGAAGGAGGGATCATGGCATATGTGTCCAGTTTATAGAGAGCTCAACAAGATCACCATTAAAGAAAAGTTTCCCATTCCTTTCATTGATGAATTGTTGGATGAACTACATGGAGCAATTTACTTCACAAATTTGGATCTTCGTTCAGGGTATCATCAAATTGGAATAAAGGAAGAAGACATCCCAAAAACAATATCCAATACTCATGAAGGTCATTGTTAATTTTTGGTCATGCCTTTTGGCCTTACAAATGCACCTACCACATTTCAAGGTTTGATGAATTCCATTTTCAAGACCTTAGGAAATTTGTGTTACTGTTTTTTATGATATACTAATCTATAATAAGTCTTGAGAAGAACATGTTCAACATGTTTACAGGGTTCTACAACTACTAAAGGAAAAACAACTATATGCAAAACCTTCCAAATGTTTCTTTGGGGTAAAGGAGGTAGAGTATTTGGGTCATAAATTCTTCATGTGATAGATTATATTGTGGAATACTTGGATCACATGGGTTGTAAACTTAGAATTTTCAAATAACGTTTTTTTAGAAATATTTTATTTATATATTTAGGAATTATTCTACAACCGAAAGACTTTGCTTTTCGAAATAAGTTGGGGATTTCAAGGCATTTTTTTTGTACTTCCCACTTTACTACCTATATATATTGAAAAATGGCTTATTTACTATTAGTATAAATATAACACAAATTATCTTTCCAATTTGAAAATCAACATGCCTTTTACTTTGTACTCTATAAATTGCCATGAATTCATTCATATTTTATCTAGGGATGTATTTTAGTGTTCATAGTAGTGTCCTTTTACCATTACAAGGAAACTACTTCTACTTTCTATACCAATTTTGTAAGCAATTATGTTGGATTGTGTTGTAGGTTGTTTGCTTTGTACTCCTGGTAAAGTGTTTGTAGCTTTTGGGTTGTCAATAGAAAGCTTTTTATATACCATGAAGGATTTTGTTTTACATTTTCCCCTTTTTTCATCTAGTTAAATCCATGGTATTGTTTTATCTCCCTTGCGAGTAATTTTTTCTATGGACATGAAGCATTTTTTATTGATAAAATATTATTGTGGTGTTTGCATGTAGTGGCATACTATAAATTGGATATGGTGTATTAAGGATGTTACAATTCCTATTAGTTGTAATTTTTTTGTGTGTTATGTTTCTATTCACTTTCATGTTGTTGGAATGTTTTAGTAATGTGATATTTGAGCCTCTTGTTTTAGTGCTCCATCTATTTTGTTTCAATTTAGACTTAATACAATTATAGTATATCTGGTATCTTTTAATTCCTATTGATAGATGTAGTTTCATGGTCCTTGTAATGATGGAACAATGCCATGCTAAGGGATGTACATTCATGACTCTATTTTTTAGTATGAACTTTGTCTTTTACTCCTATGTGTACTCTATTTTTGTGGAAATGTGGAAGTCTATTGGGGATTGACAAAAGCAAGAAATGGTTCTTCGGTGAATGTTGCCAAATATGTTTGAGATTATTGAGAGACAGGCTCAACCATTGTTGAATGTAATAAAATGTTAAGATGTGTTATATATATAGTTGAAGAAGAGAACTATGGTAGAATATGCTTATGAACTATGATGGATAAGACCTTAGGATAGGATTTAAAGAGAAGGTTTCATAATATATTGGAATGAAAAGAGTAGTTCCAATAAAATAGATACTTGTGAGTGTTTATGAATCTTGTATTGTTTCACATAAATTGTTTTTTTGTTATAGTTGTTAAAGGAGACAATGTAGAAAACGAGAAGGAAGAGAGGATGTTTAAACAATAGGTGTATCTTAATATGTTACGAAGAAAACTTCCTATGGCTTGGGGTAGACCACAACAGACAATTGAATACCAGAAATTAACTCAAATCTCAATGCTATGCTATATAAATGGAAATGCTAAGATAATGAAGAATATAACCAACCTCGATCTGAACGTTTGATGTAGATCCCCATTGGAGCTTTCAATTCATGCACTTGAACCTGCAAATTAGTCTTGACAGCCAATATACAACAAGTGCATATAATATATAAATGATATTAACATCATCAATAGAAATGGTCCATGATATCATAAGTAAATGAAACCCAATGTAATATAAACAACATTCACAACATTAATGGACGAGAATATGAGTATTTCTATTAATAAATAACAAGAAGTACAATGTAATACGACCTCTTGTCGGCAACCAATCTGAACCAAGAACTGGGTCTCTCCACTTGTTCCTCCACCACTTCAATCCTCCATGGAATGGCAAACTCAAACTATGATAGGAGTTTGGAAGTTGAACATAAGAGGTTCACAACAACAAGGATCAATGAGTGTAGACTCAAGATGCGGCAAAAATCCACTAGAGTTATCTTGCTCTCTCTTCCTCCTCCCTTCCATATGTAATATGTGATCAATATATAGTCCTCCCAAAGATAAGTGAAAGGACACATCAAGGCGTTGTGGGGAAAATGGAGGGCCAAAGGTCACCCTAAGACCGCTTTGTGGGAGTAAAAAGTCATTTACTAGTGACTTTTAGCATTTTACTTGTCACCCGTGGGCTATAGTGATGCAGCTCGTGGGTACGCTGGTTAAAGTGGAACAACTAGCGTATAGGAAGAAAAAATAGGGAAATAGTGTATCTGAAGGATATAAAATGGATTTGAGTTAGTAGAATGGATCCTAAAGGCCAAAGAGTGTTGATGCTCACAAGGTGAAAAATTATGTTGTAATAGATTCCCCCTAATGTGTGAGGTAAGAGAATGGTGCTATGATGGCCGAAATACATTATAAATCTCAGAAGTGGAGTGATGGAGACACAAGTGGAAGGAGCATCTCACTTGTCATAATACAATAGTATCTCTGAATACATGTCAGTATAGTACAATAATTAGATATAATGGCCATGAACAGGTAGTACATAATGAATATCTGTCATAAGTGATATGGTCTCCTGTTGAAAAGGAAACAACTGGTGCAAATTGGAGGTACAAACTGCTGATATTTGAGAGGTGATATCTCAGATGTAAAGTCATAATCATAAGTAGCATATTGTAAGTAGCATATTGAATGCCACTATCGCCTGGGGTATTCTACACAAATAATCTATGGTGCAAGTCCCATCAAGTGAATAAATGAGTTGAGGTCGAACCTGATGTGACATCGTTTGATTACCGGTCAATGATGTATACCATTAACAGACGTGAGATAACCCACCAATAATGAAAATGGGCATCAAGGAACAGAGTACAATCACCAAAGTGCGAATATATGTGGTGAAGTCAAACACTAAGATGAATCCATCGATCAAGGGACATTGATGTATTCCCAAAATTGTCGATGGCAGAGAACTTGCCACTAATGACTACAAGCCTCAAGGTACTCAACCGAACTCTAAGCCTCAAGTTCTGGAATAAATGGGTTGAAGTCGACGGAATGAGACTCGTTGGAAGGAGGGAATTAAGGCATCCCCCATCAACCAGCACGAGGTACCAGCTATGCTAAAATATTTGGAAGAACTTAGGTGAAATGGAATGACTCAATAAGGATGGCCGACATGCAATAGTCAAGAGATCTGAGGAGTGTCCGA
Organism: Larix kaempferi; assembly: GCA_027924585.1. Lineage (NCBI taxonomy): Eukaryota > Viridiplantae > Streptophyta > Pinopsida > Pinales > Pinaceae > Larix > Larix kaempferi. Next base: position 46,000,753 of record BSBM01000372.1, on the reverse strand, counting down.
CTCTGGTTTCAGGACTTCCTTTGAACAAGAGCATGAGCAAATGGATAGACTCAGGTAGCATAGACTCGATATAGACTGTGCGATGCAGAAGGTGTCAACAAAGGGCTCCATAGTGAATGGAAGTTTAACCAATCGGTGGAGTAAACTGAGAAACAAGTAAAATTCCTAAGGTCCAACTATAGTCCCGAATCATAATGTATGGAGTGGAATGAATGCTTTATTCAAAGGTGACACAACAACTTCCAACTAGAAGTAGTAACCATAATCCTGTCCAGATTTTTGGAATATTTGATTTTTTTGGTCTTTTTCATATTTGGAAAAGCTTGAAAAAGAATAAAATTGCTAATAGTACAACAATGGAGGGAACGAGTGTCAAATAGTGAGTAGACTAGTCCCAAGCAGTGGAACATACCTATGATCAATGCAAGGAAGCATGTGTAGGATGTGGACACTCGGGGGGGTGTTCCCTCAAGGTCAAAAGGTCATCAAATTGCGAAGGGAAAATGGAAGCTCTGCAGGGCTCGGTAGGGAAACGTGCTCAGGCACCAGGCTAACAACTGAGTAAGCAGGAGCCGGTACAAGGCTGAAGCAGCAAGCAGGATGATGCAATGCAATCACAACTTGATATAACTAGGGGAGTCCTTATGGGATATGTCCAGCATAAGGTGAAGTAGAGTATGAGTCTTTATCACAAAGTCATGGCATAACTACAAAGTACTCCCGATCTTAAGGACAAACAATGGCATGGGCACCATAATGCGAAAGGGGTTCTAACTAGGGTACCCATGTTCGGAAATGCCCTACCACCACATAACAACACTTCTATAACAGTGTGAAGGTTCTGTGTCGGTTAAGAAGCGGGGTCGCACCTAGGGTTTATGAAAAGGGTTAAAAGGGAAAATGCATAATGCATGTGAAAATGACATCTAACCTATATTCCAGGTGTGAAATGTACCTTCCGTAGGTGCGAAACGATCAAAAACAACTCTCGCCAAAGAAACATGGTAAAAAAATGCCACTCCAAGAAATTATATTAGTCCAAAACAACATAAAATGGCAAAAAATATAGACAAGTGGGTTTTCAAAATTATAAATAGTAACAAAAATTTACAATTTACAATCCATTTTCGTTATTCACCCAATTTGGAGTTTTGTGGTTAGTTTTCACCTTGAAGTTCAACTGTTGATTCTGGGAGCTACGAGCATCCGTTCATTGAGACGTCTGGAGCAGGTTCGTTGTCTCATCCATAACTTTCATTTGAATGTTTTTATTTGAATTTTCATTCGTTAAAAATTTTAAATGGACAAGCCTTAAATGGTCATGGTGGTACCCGTGGGCTACTAGCATACATGTAGAGGGTAGGGCAAGGTACGCACAGTCAATGCATGCGTTGACCGTGGGTACCCGCCTCTATGAGCTAATTAGTGTGCGGGTACGGCCATGGGGTTGGTTTTTTTAAATGAAATTGACTAAACTCTTTTCTTTCTCTTCTTTGAAGGAGTTCTAGGGATCAGTCTGAGGGTTGAAGTCCCTCCTCATAGTCTCCGCGACCCAGCCCTAACCCGGTGGGAAAAGGTCTTTACACGACACGGTGGTGGTTGTCAGGCATCACCAAACACAGAGGATTTATTTCACTGGTGGGACCGACAATTCATAGCTATAGATGACTACCCCTATGCAGGGATAGACATCCATCAGGATCGTGACATGCCGCTTCCATCAGGAGCAGCGTTTGGAGACATTGGTGAGTACTCTTTTTATGTTTTTTGTGTGTATTAAATTTTTTGGATTTTTTATTATAAATGTAAATGAAAAAATATTTTTGGGGGTAGTATCATATATTAATGTTTCACTGTTTTCTCGCAGACAAGGGTCTAGTTAGACCACAGGGCTTCCCGAGACATCGTCGACGGGGCAGGGGTGATGAAGTAGTGGGTGCTGCAGCAGAGCGTACAATACAGACTGTACGGGTTAACCTATCACGGATGACCAATAGGGTACCGGGTACAGAGATAGCGCAGCTACCAGAGGATATGCAGTGCCATGTGGTGGGGGTACCGACCAGCTTGGTGCGACTACTGCAGCGTATAGAAAATGCAGTACAATGTTACTATCAGACGCATCCTGCCGAGGTGATAGCTAGGCCTCCTAGTAGGGCTTATATATCTCAGAGCCCCATTTTGGTATTGATATGTATATTTTTGAGAGCTACGGGCTCCAGTTTTGTATTATGACACTACCATTTTGGACATATTATTTATAAAAAAATATGGTTCTCCGGTTTTACTATATGTGTGTATGTACAAATGTATGAATGTATCTTTTATTTGTGTGCTTCATTATGAATGTGAAAAATTCCAATCTAGGACATAGTTAGCATATGCATATGATATATGATTAAAACTTCTCGGAACATGAATGTATGTAATGGAAACAAAATGTCGTTCCAAGAGTCTTACCCTTAAGAATCTCCGTAATAGCGTAGGATCCCTCACACGGTACTGGCCATTCAAATGAGACACAACCAATTGTGAATCCAGGCAGACTTCTAAAGACTGGATACCATGTGAAATAGCATCCCGAAGTAGCTCAATCACGGCACTATACTCAGCCACATTGTTAGATTTAGGACCGAATCAAGCACCTCCTGAAGACACAACTAGATGGTCAGGTGAATAAATAACCCAGGCAGCAAAAGCAAGCTGTTGCGTATGACGGCTAGCACCATCTGTGAATCCTAAGAATGTAGGAAATTCTGCGGACATCTGTCAATTAAACAGAAGCAAATCAGCATTCCCGAAGACCAAAAGAAACCTAACTATGTATAGAAGCAACTATACAATAGTATCCAAAAGTATTAACTCAAAATAGAAGTTCAAGCATAATACCGCTTGAGGTAGAGACCATTCCTAGGATCCTTCAAGACGTTCCCCTCATAATCCTCTAATTCATAGGCTCCTTTTTCCAGGACACGCCTCACGATGTAAGGACCGTGCCACATGGGGTTAAACTTGCCTGCCCCCAGGGGTTCTTTAGCTTGGTCATATAAGAGGACCAAGTCACCTTCATCATATTGTTGGGAATAGACAGACCTATTGTACTGAACCTTGACATGACGTTTATTGGCATCTATAGCCACGACGGCATCTCGACGCTACTCAAGGTGGAATAAATGTTGCTGAATACCCAATGTATCAAGGAGGAGCTCTATGGCTATTTTAAGCGAAGGGATTTTGCGTTCAATCGGTAAAATCGACTCCACACCGTGTACTAGCTGAAATGGTGAGAACCCGGTGGCAGTCTTGACTACGGTTCGATACGCCCACAAAGCAGGATATAACATAATATGCCAGTTGTTCTTGCTTTGTTGGATGGTACATTAGAGAATGGTCTTTAAATACTTATTGACTGCTTCTACCTGACCATTCGCTTAGGGATAGTAAGAAGGTGAGTGTTCTTGACGAAATCCAAGCTTGAGTGACAAATCCTCCATCATCTTGTTCTGAAAGTGACTGCCATGGTTAGTGACAATCTCTTTCGAAATACCGAACCGAGTAATAATCTGATTGAACATGAAATGAGATGCTGTAGCACCATCGGCTTTAACGGTAGGCATGGCCTCATCCCATTTGGAAAAGTAGTCCACGCCCACTATGATATGGTGATGCCCCCCAGCCAAAGCTAGTTTGCAATCCATGAAATCCACCCCCCATTTGGTGAAGGGACCGACGGTGACGAATGGATGAAGGGGTGCTCTATGCGAAAGTATATTCTGAGAAAACACCTGGCAAGGGTGACATCTTTTCACAGCGTTTATACAATCTTTAAAGATCGAAGGCCAAAAGTAACCAACTCGCATAATGCGTTTGGCTGTAGCAAGCCCAGATAACTGACCGCCACAGACCCCATCATGGAAATCATTAAGAACACACTCCGCTTCTTCGTGAGTCAAGCAACAATGGAGAATAGAATCCTTTCCTTGACGATACAAAGTGTCACTGATGATAGTATAATATTTAGTGTGATGTTTCACACGCCGTCGCTCGTCCCATGAATAATGCGAAGGAAACTTCAAAGTTTGGAGATATATTATGACATCCCCATACCAAGGGTCCTCTAACAAGATAAGAAATAAGTGTTCATCCACAAAGGAATATTCATGGATGGCATCCTCATCAAGTCTCGGAAGGTCTGACATAAGCTCAGCAAAAACCAAGTATTTCATTGACTTCGCCGAAGCAAAATCAAGATCAAACTCCTGAAGGATAACAATCCATTTATTTTACTTCCCCCCTATGAGATGTCATGATAGCAAGAATTGATATGTGCTACAATCGTGGTGGTTCTAAGCATGATATAGTGTTGTAACCATTGGATTGCATGGACAGTCGTAAGTGCCAACTTTTGCACATGAGTATATCTCAGTTTAGAGTCTACTATATTTCGACTAAGGTAATAGATCACATGCTCAACAAACACATCATCAACCTGAACTAAGACCATGCCAATCGTCTCTTGAGACACAGCCACATAAAGTATAAAATCACGTGTGAAGTCTAGTACACTAAGCATAAGGGATGATACCAAAGCTTTCTTAAGGGCATCGAAAGACTATTGGGCCCGCTCATCCCATATAAACAGTGTGTCTTTCTTCAACAAGTGCATGAAACCTTTGGTAAGACTAGCATAATTGACTACAAAGTGACGTAGAAAAGTAGCTCTCCCCTGGAGGCTCTGAAGTTGAAACAAATTGCGCAGAGGAGGCAACCGAATTATTGCCTCAACTTTAATAGGATCGACTCTAATACCCTCTTTCGAAACTATGAATCCTAGAAGGTGACCTGTCCTCACAGCAAAGATGCATTTATTGGGATTCAATCGAATCTTGTAGCGTATACATCATTCGAGAATCAAAGGGAGATGATTGGGGTGGTCTGCTCTCTTGTGAGAATGGCCCACAAGATCATCTAAGAAAACCTCCATTATATGTTTAAGGTCATGAAAGGCATAGGTCATAGCTCGTTGAAATGTAGCTTCGACGTTTTTAAGGCCAAAGGGCATTTTCCGGTACGCAAATGTACCCCAAGGAAAAATGAAAGCAGTCTTATGTTGGTCCTTGGGTTTGATTTGAATCTGATTATACCCCGAAAAGCTGTCCATGAACGAAAAAATCTCACTTCCCGCACAAGCATCCAAGATCTAATCAATGAAAGGAATGGGGAAATTGTCTTTCAGACATGCACGATTTAGCTCTCTAAAATCAGTGCATACGTGGATCATTCCTTGCTTCTTATCCATAGGAATGAGGTTTGACACCCATTCAGTAAGGGGAACATGGTAGATAAAACCATCCTTGAGCAGTTTCTCAACCTCTGCCTTGATAACGGCTGCCTTCCTAGGGTTTACAGCACGAAGACATTGTCGAACCGGTTTAGCATGAGGATATGTTCTAATATCATGTTCGACAATACTGGGGTCTATTCCTAGCATCTCCTCATATGACCAGGCGAAAGCTTCTCGAAGTTCTTTAAACAATTCGGTGTAACTGGAAACCTCCTCAGAAGAGTTATCATCACCAATGTAAACGTTCTCAATCTTTTCTGGAGTTTGAGAGATCTTGATCAATATAGTTGAGGAAATATTAGCCATGTTCCCCTCTGCGTAAATCTCATGTGAGCCCAAAAGAACCACAGGGTGACCAACCATCTCGACAAGAGTCGTCCTAAACTCTTCTTGCTCGGCGAGATCTAGGTTGGGAAGGAAATAAGAGCAATGATGCATATCCTCCCAAGGTTTCTCACTACCACACATGGCCTCGATAGTAGCTTCATCCGAAGTTAAAGTACCATGAAGGAAATCATGCGAACAAGATGAATCGGTTGCCCAAACCGGCAGCATAACGAGATCTTCTTCTTGTTTCTGGGAATAGGGGAGATCCGACTCTATCGTGGCTTGTTGAATATCTTGATAAGCAAGCTCAACAATAGATAGAAGCATAGACATCCCGATGTCTGCAATGTCTCCGGACGTGGAACTCGTGGACGGTGAAGTCCATGGATCATCAAAATATGAAGTTCGGAACGATACATTATGCAATGGAGGAGACGCATTGTCGGAAATGGTTCCAATGAAATTAATGGGTGAAGGGAAATCATAAGATCCCATCAATGAGGGGTACATTCCGACACCCATGTTCCTAGTTGCCAGTTGAGAATATGTAACTTGGGGGACTACTGATCCCATGGATGCTATGGAAGAAGGATTAATGAAATCCAGTTGATCGATTGTCACAATATTGCCTTCATGTGGAAAGAAAATAACTTTGAATACAATAGACGCAACAACTTTCATAGCGTACATCCAATTCCTACCCAGTAGAAGTTTGTAGTCAATGGGCGCATCAACCACCTCGACTTCAATAGGCACAAGTTTACCTCCCAAGCGGACAACAAGGGAAGGGATAATCCCATGTGGCTTAACTGACCAACCATCAAATGCAGTGAGCATGGTCCTAGACGTGAGTAGAGGAGGAGAGCCAAGAGCTTTCCAACAAGATAAAGACATCACTGACGTAGAAGCACTTTCGTCAACCACCATTCTCTTGATGAAATTCTGAAGGCACTCCACATGGATTTGAAAAGCCACAAGGTAAGGTAAATGAGGTTGAACATCAATAGTGTCAAACTTGATAACGTTGGGACTCACCCCATCCTAAATTCCTAAAGTACCCAAAAGGGCATGCCTTTGAGAAGGACACGCCTATAAAAATTCAAGAGCCAACATGGCACACGGAGTTTGGCCCAAATCTTCTACAATGGAGTAGTTCTGGGTGACTCGAGCATTGGGATCATGCGTAGAGCGCTTAAGAACACCTTCGGTATACGTGGCATAATAGAGGGATTCTCGATATGCAATTAATTATTAGGATGAGGGGGAGGCTCATTCCCCATATTCGATTGTGGTGCACCATAATCGCGTTGACGAGTGTCAACACTAACCTCCAATTGGACTGTATTCACACATCCATAGCCACTAGTATTGGAAGAAGACGTTGTAGTCTCATTAGGTCCATAACCAGTAGCGGGAGCATGCGAAGCCATGTTTTGATGATGAGGAAGGGGATCCTTCAACACAGCTGGGCTCTGTGCAAGATGCTTCAATGCTTCTTCGATTCAAGGACACAAGTGAATAAGATGGTCTTCCCCACAAAGTTTGAAAGGGAATTTCATCTTACGCCTAGGTTTACGGTCCTCACCAGCATTTCCGCCTCCCCGAGGAGGGTTGGCATTCTCCTTACGAGGGGTATTACGATCACTATTATTGTTCCCATTGTTTCCACCCTTACGGTTGTTTGTCCCCTTCTTCTTACCACCAAGCTGCTGGTTATCCGATGGGTGCGTCGATTGCACAGTGTGTACATCGGGTGACGGGGTGGAAGTGGATAAGGTGTGAACCTATCCGGGAGTAGACTGGTTAAGCGACAAATTTTGCATTTGATTAGCCACCAAATCTATAGGGCGAGTACTTGCGGATCCCACAATGCCATCGGCATGCGGTCCAGGAACTGACTTGGGCTCATGTCGTGTTCGTGGTGCGTCAGGAATAATGTCGTACAAAATGCCAGTCTGAGAATATAATAAATCTAATTGTTGGACTTTTAAGATGGCTTGTTCCTCAGTCACAATGCTGGACATAGAAACATACTTAGAAATATATGGAAGTAAAGACTTGAGGAACCATTCCAACAGAAACTCTAGAGGAATGTTGGCTTTCACTAATCTCTTCCGTTGATGCCATTCTTGAACGTGATCAGAAATATGTGTGGCCTTATTCTGACGGAAGGTAGACAAAAGTTCAGTACCAATATCATAGTGAACTAGCAACTGGAAATGATCCAATAAAACCAAAGCGATATCATTGAAACCTCTATAAGTGCCCCCAGGAAACTCAACATACCACTTTGCAGTTGCCCCCATGAGGGTGCATTGAAATAGTCACAATAGAATGGAGTCGTAATTCAACGAGTTGGATGAGAACCAAAGGTGAAAGGTCGTGACATGGTCACCCAGGTCCTCACCACTCTTCCCCTCAAAATTGGGAATGTCCGAAGGGAGCTTGGTAGGGACTGGAGGCCAATTGGGATCGTGACACATCGGATTGTTCATGAGCTTCGAAAGATCCGAAATATTCAATCGTGCAAGGAACGGGAGATGCGGCTGGAAAGCTTGATTATAAGCTCCCATAAAAGGTTGGTTGTATGGAACCGAAGCATAAGAAGGAACATAAGCTTGACCATGACCAGTAAAATATTGATTATATGGACCTAAATGACCATAATCTTGACCATGGCCATAAGGTTGATAACCTCCTTCGACCTGACCCATGTGAGAGTAAGAAGGTATATATGTGTTTTGAGCACCATATTGAGGTGGGTTGTACTGATGGACAACACCGAGTGTATTGTAGTAAGGGTTTCCACCATAATTATGGGGCATATACGTACTATTCTTAGTAGGAACCGTGTTGTAATGACCCTGATGGTAAGGTATGTTCCCACCCCCTACGTAAGCATTATTAGTAGCATGAGCAGTCGTGTGGTGACCATAAGCATGAGATGTATTCCCAACCCCAACATTGGTGTTACTAGTAGTAGGAATGGTGGCGTTGTGACCATGAGTATGAGGTATATTCCAACCTCCTACATTAGGATTACTAGTAACGACAACAGACATAAAAGTGTACGGTATATGTCCACCCCCATGATTGGGAGGAATGTTAACATTCATGAAAGTGGTCCTCGTTTGACGAGTAGAGGCATGTGTGTTGAAATGTGGATGGCAAGTCGTATTTTGAACAGTGTTCCTATTAGGATGGGTATCCCTAGGAGGTGGCCATCTTCCAACATTTGCATTGTTAGGAGGAATGTGACCGGTCCCCATACTATGTGTGTGAGTGGAAAAAGTGGTGGCCCCCGCGAGGGTATTTGCCCCAGTGGGTGCAGTGTTGCTAACACCATGACTAGTGCCAGTATGACTACCAAAAGCAGTGGAAGGATCAACTGTGTTGTAATTAGGCATACCAAAAGAGAGGGGGGTAGTGTTGGTCATAGGACCTGTGTCATCATGTAACTCTAGCATCCCGTATAAATAATTATGTGGAAACGAAGGATCTAACGGGTCATCCTTGGGTGGATTTGGACCAAACAAACTAGGTTGAGTCTCGGGTGGATCCGGACCAAACAAACTAGGTTGGGTCTCAGGTGGATCACCCCCCCACACCTCTCTAGAAGTAGGGGTGTCTGAAGTGTGTTCGACTCTAACCGATGGACTAGTAGGGATTTCTCCCATGCCAGAATGTGCAGTCATGATGTCAGTGACGTATGTTTTGTAAGAATTCGAAGACTCGGAGGGGGCCTTCCGGCGTCCCCTATCAATACAGCGTGTAAGCTCAACAGCTGGTAAACCATCCAACCAATGAGATCGACAGAGAGCAGGAATCTGCGCCACGATATCTCCAAAGAGACTATAAAATCAAAGCATCCCCTAATGACCAAACTATCGATAAAAAAAAAAATCAAGAGCACACACCTAGAGAAACTACAGCCAAGAGCAGACAAATAGAGTGGTTAAATGAGCTCCCGAAACTAGAGCCGGTATGTCTCTCCTAAGAGAGGCTTGAGACTCCCAAACTGTAGCCGGAGGTAACATAATTAGTTATAAAGGTTCCCAGGCTTCACTACGTGCAAAGGGCCGTAACCCTCGACAACAAACAACTATGTTGTCCAACCCTTATCTGACTTAGGACACAAATAGTATAACCACTGCAAGTACCCTATGCGATACCTGGGTAAGGAAACTATGGTCACTACACTATAACCAATGCTCATGGGGACAATCCCAGGTGGGATCCGTCGTATGGGCAGGGCAGGGTCCCCAGATATGAACAAACCCTGGAAATATCTCCCACGTTTAGCCGGTATTGGAGGGCTATCTCCGTAACCAACCTCCCGTGACTTCGTGCTTAACTCTGGTTTGAGTAGAGCTTCCTGAGAACACCGATATATACCATGGATTTCACCACTCCCTGGTCATACACAGAATTTTTCGTCTAGTAGTCTTGGATTGTTTACTCACAATGATCTATTCCAAGACTCTAAACCTATGCTAGTTGGTGTACCCTATAAATAAAAATCATTCTAATCAATTTTAAGATTAAGTGTTAATTTTAATGGCTGTGGTTACTCACAGGACATGGTCGTGAAACTAGTGATGTATATGACTCAATAGTATGCAAAATCGTCAAACTCTAGACTCATCTATCCAATAAAAACAATGCCACTAGAATGAAAATCAATCCAACGATTTCGAAATAAAATGCAACTCTTTTATATTTTCAATACACAAGCAGATCCTAAATGAAAGCATAAGCACTCAGATGCAAAATGCAGTACATGAAAGTAATTTTTTTTGTATTTTCACTTATAAGCAAAAGGAAAATGCAAAACTATATTTTTGTATTTTTCGATATAATGAAATGAAAAATGCAAGCAAAATCTCACTATTTAGTTATAGAAATGCAAGGGAGATCACTCAGACAACCTAGTAGATCCCAAACAGTAAGACTCATCCAAGGTAATGAGCTAAAAATTAAAAATGGGTGAAAACCAACAAGGCTCAAAACCAAGAGAAAATAGGAGTTTTGGTCATGAACAAGGCTTGGAACAATCAGGAACAAGGCCATAGAAGACTCAAGAAAACTCCAAACCAACCCAACAACAACCAAAGGCCATAAACCAATCACCCCCGGAGTTTTATGCTATTGTCGAAGGAATAAATGCGGGTACCCACGGTCTATAGTGCAGACAGGAGCAGGTAGACGAGGGAAAAACTAGGCTCACCCGCGTACAGGGAAAAGCAAATGAGCAGAAAAAGAGTCCATTGGCTCAGAAAAAGGTTGTTTTCTATAGTGTATCCTAACGGCCAATCAATGACACAGAGACTTGATACACAACAACTCTAAACAAGTGTAAAGTTAGTCACAGCAGATCTAATGAACAAATAAATCAGTCACAACAGATGAATAAGAAGATATGGTGCAAAACTGTGCAAAAACATGCAGCAGTGCTCTCTATCCCAGAAAGGGTGAATGAATTACAATAGATTACAATACAATCCAACCATGTCAATGGCAATTCGAATTGACTAAGTAGGCATTCGAATCACTGAAATGGAGTAGCTTGACTCAATCTAGGAGTCCTCATCAATCATCGGTGTTGCTCATCAATCACAACAAACAGTCATCCAGGTGTCAAGCTGAGTCTAACTGATCATAATAAATGTAACTGAAGTGTGTAGCACTGATATAGGATCTGGAGGCTCAGTGGGGGCGCATGGGAGGCTAACTGGAGTCAGAGCAAGTCACCTAATCGAACTGGAGGTCAATCGGAGGTGAAACAGTCAGTCAGGAGTGAAATCGGAGTGAAATCAATCAGAATCGGAGCTAACTGAATGTAACTGGAGTGAATCTGCAGTGGTAGGTGAGCAAGTGCGCCCTTCTCAGTCAGTAGGTGAGAAGAGGGCGCCTTTCAGCTTAGGAGGGCTAAAACTCTGTGGAAAGTGGCTCCCGGGTGCTAGAAGAAGGTGGATAAGGTGCTGGAGGCATCAAACTGGTGACTGGACTACATATCCTGAAATAGATCATGCAAGATCCTGAAGTAGATATGTATCCCGAAATAGATGATCCTAAAATAGATATGTATCCCGAAATAGATGATGGATATCCGAACACCCCCCCTCAAGCTAGACTATGATGTGCCAACTAAAATAATGTGGGGCCCTGGTAACTAAGACCAAAGGTCACCCCAATACAATAATCCAAAAAATGCTGAAAAATAAACTAAGTGAGGAAAGAGGGAAAACCCAGTGGGAAGAAAGCCCCCCCTCAAGTCTAAAGCATAATAATGAATCAATCTGTCTCCACCATGATGGAACTCACCCCCAACAGTGAACGGAGGTAAGAGAACTTCTTCTCAGTGAAGCTCTTGGTGAAGATGTCTGCAATTTGCTCATCGGTAGGGCAATATTGCAGAATGATGGTGCGGTCATGCACCAACTGTCGAATGTAATGCATATGAATCTCAATGTGCTTGGTCCTCTGCCGCTGAACTGGATCTGTGGAGATCTTGATAGCACTTTGATTGTCACAAAATAGGACAGTCGAAGTAGTGCCACCAAAACCAAACTCGGAAAGAATACCCTGCAACCAAACTGCCTGAATGCAGGCATTGACTGCCCCTCGATACTCTGCCTCTGCTGAAGAAAGTGCAATGGCTGCTTGCTTTTTGCTGGACCAGCAAATAGCACCATGACCAATCATGAAAACATAACCGGAAGTGGACTTCCGATCAATGCTATCACCTGCCCAATCTGAATCAGTAAAACCAATGAAATCTAGCTCAGAATCTGCAGCATAATGTATGCCAAACTGTCTCGTACCTTGCACATACTGCAAGATCCGCTTGGCTGCTCGCCAATGAAGCTCATGTGGCTGCTGCATATATCTTGACACGGCACTCACGGCATATGAGATGTCAGGCCTAGAGTGTGTCAAATAAAGTAGTGAACCAATCAACTGTCGATACATACTGCAATCTGCAAGCGGTGTGGAATCTCCCTCCTCAAGACTGATTCCTGAGAGGAATGGGAACGGGGCTGCCTTACATTCAGCCATATTAAACTTCAATAACAGGTCGGAAGCATATTTTTGCTGAGATATAGTGATCCCATCGAAATTTTGAGCTATCTCCAAGCCCAAAAAGTGACTCAGCAAGCCCAAATCGCTCATGTCAAAAGCTAGATTTAAGGCAGTTTTTAGCTTGTTTATTGAAGTAAGTGTGCTACCAGTAATAAGCAGATCATCAACATAAAGTACAATAACCAACAAATTACCTTTAACTCGCTGAAGATAGACATTCGGATCAGATTTGCATCTTTGGAAATTCTGAGAAAGAAGGAAGAAGTCCATCTTTGCGTACCAAGCTCTTGGGGCCTGTTTTAACCCGTACAAAGACTTCTTCAATCTGCAAACCAATGATGGATCTGATGTATAACCCTCTGGCTGCTGCATATAGACCTCTTCAGCAAGGTCTCCATGTAAAAATGCACTCTTCACATCCATGTGATGCACCTCCCAGTGCTTGGATGCGGCAATAGCTAAAACAAGGCGGATGGAATCCATCTTTGCAACCGGTGCAAAGGTCTCTGTGTAGTCCACTCCTTGGACTTGGGAAAAACCTTTTGCCACCAACCTTGCTTTATATTTGCTGATAGTGCCATCAGCAGCAACTTTAGTACGGTAGACCCATTTACACTTCACTAATTTTCTTCCAGGTGGAAGAGAAACTAGCTCCCATGTATTGTTCTTTTGAAGAGAACTGTACTCTTCATCCATGGCATCTTTCCATCTCGGATCTCGATGGGCTGAATAATATGATTGGGGATCTGAACCAGCCATCAAATAACAAATCTCAGGAAGAAATGGATCAGCAATAGAAAGAGCCATACCTGCCCTTTGAAAGTCTCCTCTTGTTCGTCTCGGATCAGCAGGATTTCCAAGACTAGAACCAGCAGATTGTAGAGTATTTTGGGCCCACTTTGGTAACTGAGGGAGATCTGAATGGTCGGATTCCGAACCTGATATGTCATTATCATCATATGCTGCTACAATATCAGAAATATCAGAACTCATACCTTCATTATCGCTGCTCGAATCTTCTTCTGGTGAAGGCGGTGAATCGGCAGTTTTCTCCTCAACTAGTTGCAATTCTTGAAGCGGTTCTTCAAACTGCACACTGCGCTCTATGAATATCTTTTTAGATCTGATATCCATGAGTTTATATGCTTTTGATTCTTCCCCATATCCTATCAATATGCACTCGATACTTTGTGGATCCAAAGCTCGTCTCTTCTCAGAAGGAATTCTAGCCCATGCAGTAGAGCCAAAAACTCTCAAATTTGACACATCCGGTTTGTGACCAAAGAATGCTTCGAAAGGAGTCATACCTTTCACGGATGAATGTGGAACTCGGTTCTGTATATATGCAGCAACATTGATTGCTTCAGCCCAAAGATTTGCAGCCAAACCTTTTGATTCAATCATGCATGTAGCCATCTCTTTCAGTGACCGGTTTTTCCTTTCCGCTACACCGTTCTGCTGGGGTGTGTAGGGAACTGTATGTTGGATCTTGATTCCGCTTTGGGCACAAAGTTGCAGCAACTCGGACTTGATATATTCCCCACCATTATCAGATCTAAGAGCTTTGATCTTGCTCTCAGTGGTGGTCTCAACAGAAGCCTTAAAATCCTTGAATTTTCCAAGCACTTCTGACTTGTTTTTGAGAAAGAATACCCATGTAAAGCGAGAATAATCATCAATAAATGTCAAAACATACCTTGAACCATTTAATGACATATGGGGCAGCGGACCGCTGATATCAGAATGGATCAATCCCAAAATAGTAGAGGCTCTGCTAGCCTTGCCGCGGTCGAATCTGTGCTCGGGGTGCTTCCCAATAATGCAACCGGTGCATATTCCCTTCGAGGAACGGAGTTGTGGCAGCCCATCAACCATGGATTTATTTGATAGCAGCAGCAAATACTTATAATTTAGATGTCCAAATCTTTCATGCCAAAGCCTACTAACCTCATTACCATGTGTGCGAAGAGCAGTGGGCTTTGCAAGCGGAATAAAGTGCGAAAACTCATAACATTTTGCAGTGTGGTTTGCCTTTCCAACCGCAACTAGTCTTCCACTTTTGATATCAGAAATTTCAACTGTATTAGGGCTGAATGTGACTTTCTTTGGATCACCAGTATGTGTCATTTGATAAACAGAAAGGAGATTCGAAGCTAAGGAAGGCACATAGAGAACATTCTGAAAGCATCCATGATCTACATGAATCGTACCTTTGCCCTTTGAAGAAATTTTTGAGTCATCTCCCAAATGGATGGGGATGGAGCTGTTTGGATCGAATGAGGAAAAAGAATCAATATTTGCAGCCATATGATTTGATGCACCCGAATCTATCAAGAGAGTGGGCTTCGAAACCGTTGCCATGAGTGCTTGTCCTCTTTCATGATCGTCATTCCGATCCTTCTTCCTTGCACCGTCAGGAAGGGTTATGTTGTTCTTTTCCAAAAGGAGGGCCATTTGATCTATAGTCTTCTTCATACATGAACTTTCGGGATGAAAGCCACGGTTACAATAAGTACATTTAGATTTTTGGTTACCTTCTTTGCCCTTTTGCTTGGATTTCGAACTGGATGGTGCATCCGTTTGCTTGCCTTTGTCTTTTTGCTTGTGAGGCTCGAATTTGGGCTTCTCCTTCTTTAGCTTTCCTTTACCATTCGAAATCTTGGGTCCTTGAACAAATAGGGCTGAATCTTTGGAGCTTATGGACCCCATTTGAATCAACTTGTCATGCTCTTTCGTAACGGACTCAATGAAGGCATTCAAGGTAGGCATCTTCCAATTCGGGGTAGTTAGCCGACCGGAATTGAAAGTGGAGACAAATACCGAATAATCTTTCCCAAGCTTGCTTAGAATGGAGAGGATCAACTGCTTATCCTCTTTGATAACACCACTGTTCTTCAATTGCAAGTTCAAGTTCTTGAATTTTGTGAAGAATTCATTGATGGTCTCGAAATTTTCAGGATTAAGGCCAATCAATTCATTCTCTAATTGAAAAGCCCTAAGCTCATCCTGCTTGCCGAATAGTGTCTCAAGTTGCTCCCATATGGCCTTTGGAGTCTTCAATCCGCTGAGATGGAAGTGAAGATCTTTGGAGATGGAGAGACAAAGTAGACCGTAAGCTTCATCAAGCTTATTGTAGTGTTTGGTTCTTTCTGCCACATTGTTTGGCTCCAATTCAAGACCAAGAGTGACTCGGTAGTATCCTTTTGAACGTAATATGATCTCCATATCATCTTTCCAATCAAAATAATTGAATGGGGTGAGGATAGGCTTTGAAGAAGAGTATTCCATTGCTAGGAGCGAGTCAAATGATGAAGAAGAAGCTTGCTTGCAAACTATAGCGAATGGAAATGCTGTAGGGAAGCTTGCATGCAGAATGTAGCGAGTGCACTTGGAGGAGATAATTAACCTGCAAATCACATAAGAACAATCACAATAAGGTCGAACAATCCACCCTTTGAGAGTTGCATCACACCTGGGATTGGATTTCAAGCAATGTTGAATGGGTCCAATGTATCAAATCCAGGAATTATGTGGTAACTCAAGCTTCTGGAGTGGTATTGGAATAATTTTCAAGCTTTGCATGCACATGAGCGAATGCCCTTGAGATATCTCATGCCAAACTTTTTGCAATTTTTAGCAATTCAGTCAAATCTTCTTGTATAAACACCTGTAGAAAAGAGATCTTGTCCCTGCAATGGCTCTGATACCATGTAAAGTTAGTCACAGCAGATCTAATGAACAAATAAATCAGTCACAACAGATGAATAAGAAGATATGGTGCAAAACTGTGCAAAAACATGCAGCAGTGCTCTCTATCCCAGAAAGGGTGAATGAATTACAATAGATTACAATACAATCCAACCATGTCAATGGCAATTCGAATTGACTAAGTAGGCATTCGAATCACTGAAATGGAGTAGCTTGACTCAATCTAGGAGTCCTCATCAATCATCGGTGTTGCTCATCAATCACAACAAACAGTCATCCAGGTGTCAAGCTGAGTCTAACTGATCATAATAAATGTAACTGAAGTGTGTAGCACTGATATAGGATCTGGAGGCTCAGTGGGGGCGCATGGGAGGCTAACTGGAGTCAGAGCAAGTCACCTAATCGAACTGGAGGTCAATCGGAGGTGAAACAGTCAGTCAGGAGTGAAATCGGAGTGAAATCAATCAGAATCGGAGCTAACTGAATGTAACTGGAGTGAATCTGCAGTGGTAGGTGAGCAAGTGCGCCCTTCTCAGTCAGTAGGTGAGAAGAGGGCGCCTTTCAGCTTAGGAGGGCTAAAACTCTGTGGAAAGTGGCTCCCGGGTGCTAGAAGAAGGTGGATAAGGTGCTGGAGGCATCAAACTGGTGACTGGACTACATATCCTGAAATAGATCATGCAAGATCCTGAAGTAGATATGTATCCCGAAATAGATGATCCTAAAATAGATATGTATCCCGAAATAGATGATGGATATCCGAACAACAAGGACTAAAGCCTAAAAATCCATTTACTAGTGATTTTTACCATTTTACTTGTCACCCGCAGGCTATAGTGGTGCAGCTCGCGGGTATGCCGGCTAAAGTGGAACAACTAGCGTACATGAAGAAAAAATAGGGAAATAGTGTATCTGAAGGATATAAAGTGGATCTGAGTCAGTAGAATGGATCCTAAAGGGCAAAGAGTGTTGATGTTCACAAGGTGGAAAATTACGTTGTAACATAATACTGCGCCTTAGTCTTTGTTGATTGATGTGTACTTCCTCTCCAATTAGAAAAGTAGTTTTTACATCCATTCGGATATGTTTTTTTCAAAAGGAGTTAGACACACTAAAATAAAATGCACATAAAATTACTTAATTGTACATACAATTACATACAATTTGTTTGTTTAATATTTTATTTTCTACATTTTAAACCAATGTTCATTGTATATGATGTTTAGTTAAGTGTTCTAAAATAATATTATGTAATTTTATGTTCTAAATTGGAGTTGTACCACCTTTTTATTGAACAATATTTCAATGATTATTGGGACTCTACCTTAACCTTGGTGGTTTATTAAATTACTTGCATTTGTTTTTAACTAAAAGAATAGGACACAAGTTATTGACCATATAATTTATTCTAAAACCATTCATTAAAAATTCAAGTAATATATACTCGAGCTTATAACACCATTCATTAATATAAAAGTAAATTATACCTTACAACACAATTAAAGTAATATGTCTAGCATTCATTAATAATGCAAGTATTGTGTCTAGTTGATTAATTATGCAAGTAACCTATGCAATCTTGTAACACAATTCATTATATATACATTTCTGTAACAACAAAACTAGCACGCTAGTAACCTATACAAGTGTGTACGACAACATTCATCATTTAGTAATATCATAATTTACTAGTTATACAACATATCATTCGTGTTAAATTCACATCTAATAGTGAAACTTATTTTGCAAACTCTTGCATGCAAAAACACATATATACAATATTTCAATGCCAATCTTATTAAGTTTAACCTATGCAAGCTTGTAACACCATTCAACTAACGTGCCTACCATTAATTAATAATGCAAGTAACATGTACATAGATCATTCATTATTAATGCAAGTAATATGTCTATTGGACTCATTATGCATATCAATTATGCAGCCTTGTAACACCATTCATACACTATACATGTTTATCAACAAAACTAGCATGCAAGTAACCTATAAGTCTAACACCTAGGCACAATATTTCAATGCTATTTTTATTAAATCTAACACCATCTATTATATTCATTATATCTACTTCATGGAACTAATTATTGAGTTCATTCTTCACATATCAGCTTAAAACAATGAACTAAAATTACTTATAAAAGAAACCACTTGCATACAAAGAAAACATGCAAGCTAGCAACATATATAAAACACCATTCATTAAGTTTTGGTTTAAATGTAGATTTATTAAAGTACACAAACATATACATCTCCAAAATAATAGATAGTCCAAAACCAGATTTAGTAAATGCTCTAAAGTTAGATACAAATATGAAAATATGGATATAAACTTGTTCCCAAAATTAACAAGTCTATATCCATATATAAATCCATAAATCCTTATATGAGTCTGTTAGGAACCCGTGTCAACCCTTCTCTTTACTATGCTAGTATATTGTTGTTGGATGCATATGCTTTGTAAGTTGTCCCGTAGTATTTGTTGATCCATAGTTTATATTAGCCCATAGTATTGACCCATAGTATTGGACGCATATGCTTTGTAAGTCGTCCCGTAGTATTATATGTCCTATGGTTTTGATCCGTAGTATTGGGCATAGACTTAGTATATAAGTGTGTGTTGAGGTCATTGAAGGCACCATGAAGTTAATTGTATTGAGCTTGCTCAAAGGAGGTTGCCCCTCGAAGTGGCCCGTGATCAATATAAAAGTGATTCTAAGTTCTATTATTTCTGATATCTCATGTATTTGCATTAATTAATTATTGCAGGTTCATCACATCTGCTATCAGAGCACTTTCTTGGGCTCGTTGGGTGGAATTTCTGCCAAATTTTTTTTTCGCATCTATTGCAAATTCGAATTTGGGGATAACCCCTATCCGCTTAACTGTGGGAAGTACTTGGGCATAATCCCTAAAATTCATTGTGAGGAGTACCATAGGAACCCCAAAGTAGCTGGCCCATTAAGAGGACTTGCCAGCGAAAAGGGCAACGACCCCTACCTAATTGACTAGTTCCCACCCGTGAGGTAAACCAAGAGCTATCGTTTGTGGCAAAGAGGTTATCAATTTTACCTGAGTCGTGGAGTGAGGGGTACTGCCCCAATACGCAAGCCGTCAGATAGCATGGGTGGCCGAGTGAATCCCCTGAACCGATAGGAAGCCGCACATACCTTGGGTCCATATTTATTTTAAGCTAAACTGTTGCCGATCACTTCCGCTCCAGATCCAGCCGTTTCATATCTATTCTGAAAGTCATTCCAGATCCAGTCGCCATTTCAGATCTTGCCATTTTCGATCCCTTCCGCGCCATTGCAGATCCATCTGTTGCATATCCCTTCCGCACCATTGCAGATCCATCTATTGCATATCCCTTTCGCACTGCTGTTGTCGATCCATTTCCAGTTGTCGATCCATTTCTGGAAAAAAAAAATTATGTTTTTCGGCCATATCTCCCTTGTTTCAACTATGTTTTCCCTGAAACTTCACTGACATCCCTACAATCCCATTTTGCATATTTCATTCCTGAAGACCCTATCCCAAATTCCACTTCCCAAGACCAGAAATCCCACATTTGTCTATTTTAGGGTTTGCCATAACTCCTTCAATTTTCACCCAAACGCCTTCAAATTTTGCCAACGTGTTCCTTTCCTAATTTTGCTTCTTTGTGGCTCTCTACCAAATTTTTTCATTCTTTCACCCTGCTTCTGAAATCCCCATTTTTTGCTTCTGTGTCCATCAGAAAGTGTCCAAAACCTAGTCATACCCCAATTACCCATCCGAGTTTTTCCCAAATCCAAATCTTCCTTTACTAAATAAGCTTTTGTTTGTGTTTTTCTATCCATCGCCCCCCCCCCCCCCGAAAAAAAAAAAAAAAATCTTAGTTGTGGTTGTCACCCGCGCAGGAGCAAACACCATGGAGGAAGCACTTGCAGCCATCCAAACCAAACTCCAAAATTTGGATGAAAAATTTCTCAGCCTCCATCTCCATTATTCAGCGATGAACAATAACCGGCAACCAGAATCTTTTGCAGCCACCGGGTTCTCTTCTTCCAGCAATTTTCGTGGGCCGAAGCTTGATTTTCCTTGCTTCAATGGTACTGATCCGACTGGATGGATATATCGAGCAGAACAATATTTCAGTCTGCATAATACTTTTGATGTCCATAAATTTGCACTTGCATCCTTTCATTTGGAACAAGAAGCCCTTCAATGGTACCGTTTGCACATCAAAGCTCATCCCGAACCAAACTGGACAAATTTTTGCCATGATTTGGTCCTAGTGCTTTTGATGACTTCACAGGAGCACTCACTAAACTTCACCAAATTGGCACAATGAGAGAGTATCAGACAGAATTTGAGAAACTGACCAATCACACAGAAGGATTGTCTGATGAATTCTACAGGAGTTGTTTTATCAGTGGTCTCAAGGATGAAATCTGCTCAGAGGTCAAAATGTTTTGTCCCAACACAATGATGGAAGTCCTAGGGTTGGCTAAGTTGGCAGAGGACAAGATCGCAACTCAACAACGCTCCAAACCCACCTTTGTTCCCTTTAGAAATATGGGTTCCCAACGACCTCCCATCACGCTTGCTCCTCAACCAACTCCTATCAAGCATTTGTCTGAAACAAAGATGCAGACATGCCAAGAAAAAGGGCTTTGTTATAATTGTGATGAGAATTCACTTGGGGACATAGATGTGTTCAACAAAAGCTCTATCTCTTGGATGTGGATTCTCCGCCTGCCTCAGAACTTGATGAAGAAGCTCCAGATATAGTAGATGATCAGGTCGGCGTTCAACACCTGCATGTTGACACCCCATCTCAGGACAACCCACCCGAGATCTCTCTCCATGCTGTAACTAGCGTCACCACACCACAAACAATGTGAGTTAGAGGATACTTCAAGAAGCTCCCTCTTACCATACTCATTGATTTTGGTAGCACTCATAACTTCATTGACCCTCGGATTGCCAAATAGGTTGATTGTTTTGTCCATCCTTGCTCCAACTTTGAAGTCATGGTTGCAAATGGGGGCACCTTACCTTGCAAGGGGAATTCTCATAATGTGCGTATCTCTATGGAATATTATAACCTGCGCTCTGACATGTTTTCCTTGTCCTTAGGTGGATGTGATGTGGTTTTGGGTGTTCAATGGTTACGCACACTTGGCCCCATCTTATGGGATTTTGCAGAACTTTGGATGTAGTTTTCAGTCAATGGGGCACAACAAAAATTAATGGGCTTACAACCAGGGTCTCTCTGCATCATCAGTTCACATCGCCTGGAAAAAATCCTTAAGAAGAATTCACATGGTGTCATCGCTCAGCTCCATTCCATTCAGATGCACCCATCAACGGTCTCCACTACTTCCTTGGATAGATATGCAGGTGTCTTTGCTGAACCAATGAGCTTCCTGCCTTCAAGAGACCTTTTCGGTAAGAATTTAGTAGCAACTACCTCTCAGTAGGAATTGATGGCTATTTTGCATGTAGTACAGAAGTGGCAGCCATACCTATTAGGGAATTATTTCTGCATCAAGACTGATCTCCAGAGTCTGGAAAATTTTATGGAACAATGGGTCTCCTACCCAACACACCTGAAATGGGTTATCCAACTCATGGGTTATCCCTATGCGATCACTTACAAGAAGGGTAAGGACAATATGGTGGCAGATGCTCCTTCTCGCACAATTGATGACCCAGTTTCTCTTACAGCTCTTTCTCTGCTTGTTCCAAATTGGTTGCAATATGTTCAACAGGACTATCTCTTCTATGAACTCCATGCTTCTTCATCAGCAAGTCACTCTAGGTTCTTCAAAATGTATGACCGGGAACAATGTAACTTCTTTTGGGAGGGACTGAAAATGACAATTCAACAGATGGTGGCTGACTGTGATACTTTCCAGGTCAACAAGGGTGAAACGATACTCCTTTCGGGATTGCTCAAACCCTTGCCCATCCCTACACAGCTTTGGCCAACTATTTCTATGGATTTCCTAGAAGCTCTCTGGTGGTACAATACCACATCTCAAAGGACACCATAAGAAGCAGTCTATGGATAGACACCATCAGTTCTTCTTCCATACACCCTTAGCAGCTCCCCAGTTCAGGAAATTGACTCAGTTCTTCACAACCGCGATCATATTCTTTTCATTCTGCAGGACAATCTTCACATGGCCAGAATTCGCTTGAAACAACAAGCCAATCAGCACCGTTCTGAGCACATTTTCCACGCAGCTGATAGGGTTCTTCTTCATCTACATCCTTCCAAGCAATCCTCCTTGACACTCTAAAGGCGTCAATGGCCCTAAATGCAACCCGAGGATGCTACCGGGGAACCACTCCTTTAGATTCTGTAGCACTTTCTCCAACCAAATCTTTGAGGACAAATCTTTTTCTAATGGAGAGGGGATGTTAGGAACCCATGTCAACCCTTCTCTTTACTATGTTAGTATATTGTTGTTGGATGCATATGCTTTGTAAGTCATCCCGTAGTATTTGTTGATCCATAGTTTATATTAGCCCACAGTATTGACCCATAGTATTGGACGCATATGCTTTGTAAGTCGTCCCGTAGTATTATATGTCCCATGGTTTTGACCCATAGTATTGAGCATAGACTTAGTATATAAGTGTGTGTGGAAGTCATTGAAGGCACCGTGAAGTTAATTGTATTGAGCTTGCTCAAAGGAGGTTTCCCCCTCGAAGTGGCCCGTGATCAATATAAAATTGATTCTGAGTTCTATTATTTTTGATATCTCGTGTATTGGCATTAATTAATTATTGCAGGTTCATCACAGAGTCCATATGCGTGAATCATTTTTGCACATAAATTGTTGTAAATATACAGTTTTGGTTGTACAAGAATACACTTCTACAAATTTTTGTGCCATGGTTTCTATTTATTATTTCAATTTCACAACTATTGACAACATTCTAAATACAATCTAAGAACTAAATTTTATTTTTAAAGACTATATTGATCGCATATTTTTTTGACCAATGATCAAATAATCAAAGTAAACAAGCTAACCACGAGAACATAAATGACACATCATATTTACGTGGTAAAACCCCAAATAGGGAAACATCCAAAATGCATTTTAGTCTTATAATTGTTCATAAATATCCAAAATCATAGTACATGTGACATCCTCACATAAGCATCACAATCCATAGTTCACTAACAATACCACAGAAATCATCACAACATATTTCAACAGTACGAATTCTATGTTATAACCCTACAATCAAAGAAAAAATTATCAAAAAATTTGTTCCATTCACATGAAATGTGCTAGTGGCACAATTTCAAGAATGGAATTATGATCTTCTATCGACAACTTCCATTATTGATGCTTGGAGTTATTCTTACTCTTCATTGGATTCAACTGCAATCGAGATTCTATGACCAAATGACTATATTGGGCACATATAACATCAGACAAGTAGTCTTGAAAAAGCGCATGGTCAGTACACTTCTTTACTTCTTCAAATAAATGTCCCATTAAAACCAACGAACCCACTGCATATGTATAAGTTGATGGATCTTTAAATTCTTGCATCAACGTGCTTTTCAACCTAGCGCATCTTAATAAGTAATAATGCACCTTTTCTGGATTATATGTTAGTGCAATGACAACGAATACATCGCCTTCTCTAACCATATAAGAAACACAATCGTAATCTTTGTCAGTCACAATCACTTCAGTGCCAAACTCTGCATCAGTGAAACCTAGAAATAGGGGCAATGGTGTTAGTTCTTTATGTACCCAAGGTTTAACAAATTTGTTAGTTTCATTTGAACACTCGTCGATGGATTCCACATTATCTATACATCTAAGACAAAATCAAGAATACCTTTGTTTATGAATTGAGTGTATATTTGTTACTTTCTCATTCCTAATGGAATGCAAACCCCTAGTTCCAAGGATTGCAACACAATTATATGGAATCGATCTATCAACATCACCCATTGGTATATCTCAAAAGTACATGTTCGAGGAAAACAAAAAACTCGTTAAAAGAATCACATTTCACATAAAAAATGCATATTTTTTTTCAATATATCTCTAAAACACACATACATATATAAATCTAAACAACATATTAGTCAAATAATATATATATATCAAGTGTCAATGAAACATGTGTACCTTCTCACGCGAACCATACTTTCATTGAATTCATGGTTTAAATTTTGTTTGCACCAATTAACAACATTGAGTGAATTTACAAGTCAGGTAGCATAGTCACTCAATTGATATATTCTCAATGCATGCTTTATGCAGGCCCCAACACCATCATGCTCTCCTTTTCCATGCCTTGTTTTAAAAAAATACATGTGTAGCGAATATCCATTCTCTTATGAAGGCGAGACAACCAATAAAATGATCGTGCTGATTTAAACTAACCAGCAAAACCGTCATACCACACCCAATTTTCTTTAAAAGTGGCTCCTCATTTTGATAATACTTTATAAAGTATATTAAAACAATGTTAAACAAAACATGTATCATGTGTATAGTCGTCACCAATGTAGAAATGATATTGTTTAATCACTTCACTATTATTTTCATTTTCATCATAACCATCGGCATCGAGCTTTGCATGTCTATACAAATGTGTACAAGTATAGACACTTGGTCTGAATGATAATATTCACTCTATATTTCCTTTTGTGGAGCGAAAGTGTAATTCTCAACAAAATCATCCATTGATAAATATAATATTGTTCCTTTTGGAGATACGTCTCATGATTGTTTGAACCGATCATCTTTCCATAGTGTTGTGTGGGAGTGCTTAATATGTCTATCTGTTTTCTCCCTAAACTTTTCCATAAAAGATGTCATTGAAATACCTCTTCAAGAAAATCAATTTTTTTGGATGTTTTCACTGAATCTGTAACAAGAGTGTATTGAACATATAAATTTATATACTCACCAATCATGGTGTTGATATCAACATTTCCTATCATTCCCTCGACATTTTTCATTTCCTAATCACCTCCATGTTATTCATTTCTTTCATCAATGTGTTCCTTGACATTTTGCATTTCCTCATCACCGTGATGTGCTTCCACATTGTTTTCCATTTTTCTTTTTGCTCTTAACTTTTTCATGCTTTCAAATTTTTGTTCTTTCTTTTCCTCTTGATCAGTTATGATGCGATCATACTTTTTTGCACATTTCATTTGGTTTCCCATGTTCAAAGAATTAAAAACCTAAAACCCAACACTACTATATATGGGTGGATTGTTCCACGAAATATTTCCACGTTTTCAACATTCGTGGGTTAAAAAAATTAATTTTTATATTTTTTGTTTTTCAGGGCGGAAAAACCATGGCAATATCCACACTTTGTAATGTTCCACGAACTTTTGTCGATATAGGGACAGAATTTTTTCATCATTATACTTTGCTTCCATTGCAACCACTCCTCTACAATGATCTTAAAATTGTTTCTTTCTAGTTATCTACTTCTCCATGATGATAATTGTTTGCTTTCTACTTCTCCATGATGAACACATCATGTATTCCTTCATCATCTTCATTCTCAATATTTCTAGTTATCTACTTTGCATTTTCACTTAAACATCTTATTCCATAACAAACACGTTGTGTATTCCTTCATCATCTTCCTATTCAAGATTTCTCTACTACTTTGCATTTTCATCTCAACAACTTATTTACTTTGGCAACATCATTGTTTCATGTTTTATTTGGTCCATTCCACTTTCTTTTCTTTTGTTGCACATTCCACTTGACCTACAAAAAAATCAACACAAAATACTATGGGATATTCATATTATATTATGTGCCCGTGTGCTCCTGGTTTGTAGGTGTACCTATGGGGTTTCTACCTATGATGTTCTTTTCACAAGTCTCGCACTTAAATAATACTAATGTTTGTAATGTTTGGGGGGTGTCACCTTGAAATGCTTTGTTGGAATTTAAAGTCCTTATTGAGCTTTTAAAGCATGTTGAACCTGCCATTACTTGTTGCCTTTACACACTACTTGGGGTCCTTATAATACTCCTTGCGTTTTTCAATTGCTTCATTTGTCGTGAGTGCTCCACTACTATAGGGATCATGACTTGTATCTAAAATTTGGTTTGGTGAGGGCAATATTAAAAGTAACTCTACCATAGCACATGGTCACATTGTCAGCTAAGCCAAGGGTTTTCTTCTTGGTTTCTACACCATCGAGGGTTTCGATGTCATAGTTCGTTTGTTGGAGTCTCTATGTTGGATGCACCAGAGGGTTTCATGGTATGACTTGAGCTTGGCTCATGTTCAGCCCACCACAAAGGTTTCATATGCAGGAATGGTGACAAATACACACGCAGGTAATACCCTTATTGTCTTTCTTGTTAATTTGAATTGATACGAATACAAACTCAGGTTCTGACTGGTATATTATTATTTACTTGGCAGGTAATAGTTTGGCCCTCTCCATTTGCTTGGTTACTGGTTGATGGTACAGGTTTAGACTTGGAGGCATTTGCAATTGGTAAGATCAAAGTCCACATTTCATTACCTCTTCCTCTCACCTCCGTGGAGTGTTTTGTGTTTGCTATGAGGAACCTTGTGAGCCCGATTGGGTTCACTGCGACTAGCATTAAGTTCCTGGAATCGTCGTTGGCTGGATTGTTGCAAGAAATATATTTATTGTCTAATGCAGGCCCTAGAAGGTCTTAGTGGAATATTTTGGGTCATTCGGCTCAATGTTTGAAAATTCTTTGAAGCTTGTGGATAAAATAGTATTAATAATAACACCCAATATGAACTGGGATTTGCTTTCAAAACCTATGTCTGTTTAAAAGGGCCTGGGATTTACCTTCTATATAAAATGGTGAATGTTTGGTTCTCTATTTAATCTCTGCGTTTTCCTATGTATAAGATCCAAGTGTATGCGTAGAATAAATGGGGTTTAAAAAGGTTTCCCTGTTTTCCTGTAGCATGAGAATCTATAAATGGTAATTGCTGATAGATATTCCATACTGAATAAAATCATTTTGTTCTTCTGTGTAGGAAATTTAGTTTAAACATTTCTGTTGCCCAAGATACTTTTGCCTCATGTCTAAATTATTTTCATGGGACCTGGGCTTTTGGAATTCTACCTGGGGTTTCAATACCTGACCTGGGCATCTATTGTTTTCTTGGTGTCAATGTGGGATTCCATCCTTGGATTCCGTTAGGTTTCTAGAGTTGCAATATAAACCTTAGAGTTTGCGTCCATAGGGTTTGAGTAGTAATAATCCTTGAAGGTTTTGGTGTGTTCTGATATGGTTTCAATAAATCGTGTTTACTGTGTAATGTTCCCATAATTGATTTCCTGAGTGATTTAAATTATGAGCTTTGGTTCTTTCTTTACTACTGTGTTTCTGGAATTTCATAAATAGAGATACAAAATATTTTAAATGGGTGGAATGTTAAAGGGATTCAATCCCAGTTCCTGCATTTGAAACCCAACACTTGTTTGCATTTAATGTATGCAGTTTTGATTAAAGATGGTTGTGGTGCTGATGATTGTTAATTCATTTGATTGAAAGATGACTGTGTAAAAACCTCCTACATTTTCGTTAAAGTTGTAAAAGGAATGGAATGCCTGAGTCTACGTTTGCAAATCATAATTTCCTTGATATGGTTGAAGCACTAGATCTTTATAATGAGTTGGTCGATGTTAAATATCGTACAGTTGTTAATAGTATGAAAGTACACCTAGATTTAAAGATCAGCAATGAGTAATACTATTGTAGTCTCCTTCCCTAATCAATGTGTGGTGTATCTAGGATATTAGATGATTGTTTGCCATTGTTATCATTTTTATTTGGTGATTGTCCAACATAAAGAAGGGACGACCCTAAATGTTTTAAAGAGAACCTAAGAAATCCCTACATAGTAACTAGTAAGAAAATTTGGATAGAAAAAAATATAATGTAATGTCCCCATTTTGACCCCCTAAATCGTAAATGATGTAAATATTGTAATTTAATCATGGTGAGGAGCTCAAGGCCAAAGCCCCACCATTGATTTAGCATTTCATGTATCGGCAATTAAAAAATAGATGCCTATGGTTCTTGTGGGAGATGGGCACAATGTAAATAGGACATCATGTAAATACGAATTTTAATGGAAAAACCCCACAACCGGCTATGCAATGCAACAAAAGAGATGGGGCATGATTCTACAAGGAAGGGGGGGGGAATTATCCAAACCCTTGAGCCAATGGTATTAATCCATGTGTCAATGGGGAAACCCATAAACCACCAACTACCCATTTTGTCTCATGCACTGAATCATTTAATTCTTCCAAGAAATTGGTTAAGGTAGTTAATGCCTTGGAAATGAAGAAGTATGGCAGCCAATTTCGTGGATGGGCAAGCCATCAACTTGGAAATTCATGTTTTGTCTCCTTGGGCAAGAAATCACCCATGAAATGGTGCCCAAAGCCATCCTGAATGGGCAGTCTTCATTCATTCACGCAGTTGGAGCTAGCTGGGTCTTTCCCTACACGTTTTTCACCCAAATCCTGCATTTTTCCATGCCTGGGAGTTCGTTTTTGCATATACAGTAGCTTGGGAGAGGAGGGCCACATTTTGGGGATTGTATGGAGGTCGTTTTTGCCCCCGAATGTCCAAGGACGTTTTTCTAAAAACGGATTTAGCTTCCCTGGGTTGTTTCCCAACTTCCCATTTCGTCTTTGTGGGTTCCCACGTTTTTCTGAGTTAGCTGAAACCCCATCTCATGCATCTCACTGTAAAAACGTTTTATCCTGCCCCATAATGGTGTTCTGCTGTTGTGTGCATCCTCGTTTTGGTTTGAACCTGTGAACTGAAGTTTTTGGAGTGGTAGTGGACAGAAGTGGCTTGATAAACCTAGTGGGGGAGACAACCTCTCAAGAAGATCAAGAGGGCTTTGGTTACTCTTCTATGCATACCCTGAGAGCACTAGATAGGGAAGGTATGGCTTGAGGGATTGTACAACAGTGAAAATAATACTCCCTTGTGCTTGGTTTGTAGGTATTGTGGGTGCCAAGCTAGATAGATCTTGCAAGGTTTCCCCTGGCTCTGTACTGGAGCTCACTAGCTTAGCAACTCTTCCTTTCCATCTCCTAGCAGCCTGATAAACCCAATTGTAGATTGTCTTGGCTCATCTTGGTGTATGCTTGGCTATGTGTGAGTCTGTTGTTCCCTGGTTCCTTGTAGAGATCATGCCCAGCTCGGGGCTGGCAGTGGTGCTGAGAGATTGAGGAGCACACTGGCCTACGGTTGGGTGGAACGTTGCAGTTGCATAGCTAGTTGCGTGGGACTACCTTATTGAGATAAGTATTTCTCTTGTGTTGAATTTGCAATTATCATTTGATGAATATTTGGAATGTATGTGGATGTGTTAAATGAATCTACTTCCGCTGTGTGTTCAAATGATTATGCATTTCCACATGATCTTTTATAATTCTGGAGAGGTCTTTATTTAATGACTGTCACAGAATTCTGAATGTAGGTTAGATATTCAACAGGATTTATTTAATCTCCGTGGTGTTTCTATAGCATGCACATATACAGTTCTTTGTATCAATGAGTTTAATTCAATGAATAAGGGGCTAATTGCCCAAATTGAGCACCACGTCCTCTCTATCATGCTGGTATGGTAGGAGGGGACATTACATTATGGTATTAGAGCTGCGTTGCAACATTGGGCCTCTATGGGCCAAACCTGATAGCAATTATAGGGGAAAATTTCAAAATTTTCTTAAGTCTGTTTTTGAAAATTTCTGTTTTAAGTCTGTTTCTGGATATTTTTGGTTTTAAGTCTGTTTCGGGAAGTCATCCCGAAACTGCGGAAAGGTTCCGCGAACCTTCCCGCAATTGCAGAAGAGTTCTGCGAACCTTCCCGCAATTGTGGAAGAATTCAGCCAACGGCTCCGAAACAACAGAGAAAATTTTTTTTAAGTGAAATTTTTTTCTAAGTGTCGGCGTCGAAAGGAATTTTTTGGAAGGAATTATCTTCCGAAATTGCGGAAGGATTCCGTGAATCGTTCCGCAACGCGGAAGAGTTCGGTGAGTCATTTCGAAGTTGCGGAAGACTTCGGCGAATCGTTCCGCAACTGCGGAAGACTTTGTCGAATCGTTCCGCAACTGTGGAAGACTTCGGCGAATCGTTCCGCAACTGCGAAAGACTTCGGCGAATCATTCCACAACTGCGGAAGACTTTGCCGAATCATTCCGCAAGTGCGAAAGACTTCAGCGAATCGTTCCGAAATTGTGGAAGCATTCCTCAAGTCGTTCCGCAAAAGCTTTTCGCAAAAACCACCCGAAACCCTCGGAAGCATTCCGCGTAACGACAGAAGCATTCCGCGAACGGCTCCAAATCTGCGGAAGCCTTCGCCGAATGGCTCCGCAATTGTGGGAGCATTCTCCAAATGGCTCTGCAACTACGGAAGCCTCCGCCGAATGGATCCGCAATTGCGCGAGCGTTCGACAAATCGCCCCGCCATTGCGGAAGCGTTCGGCGAACAGCTTCGCAATTGCGGAAGCGTTCGGTGAACTGCTCCGCAATTGCGGAATCCGTCGCCGAACCGCCCCGCAATTGCGAAAGGGTTCAGCCAATCGGCCCACAACTGTAGAAGCCTACAGCCAACCGGCTCACAATTGCAGAATTCTACAGTCAATCGCCCCGCAATTTCGGGTGCGTTCCGTGAACTGCCGTTGCGGCATGATTCGTAAAAAAAAAAAAAAACAAGGGGGCAAGCCCCCTTGACCCCATTTGTTTTTCCCCTCATACGTCATTGATTATGATTTGACAAATTGTCAACGTAATGTTTTCCCGTGTGCATGAAGTAAATTGTGAATTCTGAGAATGTAATGCAGCTAACAATTGTGTTGATGAACACATTTCAGAGAGTCACAGTTACAGCAGGGTAACACTCTAGATAATACAGTCAGAGAGTTTTGGATCTTGGTTGGGCCAAGAAATCAACATTATGGATGATGCATAGGATCCCTATGAGCCTGAGACAGATGCCATGGGGGAGAACATACAGGTTGAGAATGCTGAAACAGAATCTAATGGGAGAAGAAATCAAGAGACCCCTCTAGATGTTGCAGCCACCATGAGAAGCCTAAGGGTGGAGTTGCAAAGCTGTAGGGAAGATAATGAAAGGATGATTAAAGCTCAGGAAGAACAAAATCAGCTGAATGCAGCCATGCTGTAGAGTTTAACAGACATCCAAAGGCAAATAAAATCTGGGCATCAGATATCAAATCTAGAAAGGGGTGGGAGTAGCTCTAGAAGGAATTCCCGCAAGAGGGCCAGTAGCCCAAGAGGAGTTTCTACAGACAGGACATATACTCCAGAAACCTCCTCTAATGAATCATCTGACTCGGAAGAATCCATTGAGGGTTCAAGTTCTTCATCCCACAGGAGCAAGAGGAAGAAGCACTACAAGAACAATTCACATGGGGAATGTAAGAAGGAAAAACCTCCTACATTTGATGGAGAAGTAAAGTCTGGTCAAGAAGCTGAAGCTTGGCTTCTTGGGATGAGAAAATATTTCCAAGTCCAAGATTACTAGGGAAATATGAAGGCAAGGGTAGCCATCTTCAACTTGAACGGAAGATCATCTATATGGTGGGAACACACCAGGCAGGTGAAGAAGATCAGTGAGAGGAAGATTGTGTGGAAGCAGTTCAAGAAATACTTCAAGCAGAAGTACCTCTCTGATAGGTACTATAATGATAAGATCAAAGAGTTCCATGAGCTGAGATTGGGACAATCGACCATGGAAGAATATGCAAACAAGTTCTTGGAGATGCTGAGGTATGTCAAGTATATTCAAGATGATAAGGTCAAAATTCAGCGTTTCCTAAGTGGACTGCCCTAGTCATATAAAGATAGAATTGAGTTTGATGAACCTCGAACTCTAGAGGAGGCCATAAGAAAGGCCAAGTATTGCTTTGATCAAAACAGAAGCAAACCAGAATTCCATAAGGCATGGAAGGATAAGAAAAATGAAAAGTTTAATCAAAGGAAGAAGGGGTTCAAGCCTCCTCAATTTCGGAATCGGCAAAGGCAACCATCACAGATTGTGACTAAGCCAACTAGGATGATGGGAGACAAGCCAAGAGATCCAAAGGAGCCAAGAGAACCACTTCAATGTTGGGGTTGTGGAGGAGACCACATGCTTAGGAACTGTCCACATCGGAATGGGAATGCGAATCAAGTTCACAACATCCAAGGAGATGGAACTGTGGGTCAAGTGGCGAGGACAATCCCTAGAATCTATGCAGTACTAGACGACCGCCAAGCAGATCATCAGTCAACTGTGGTTGAAGTTGAAGGTAAGATTCCTAAGCAATCTGTTTCTATTTTGATTGATCCTGGATCTACTCACAGTTATGTCACTCCTAGAACTATTGAGATTTGTGCTTTCACGAAATTAAAGCATAGTAAACCTTGGTTAGTTCAACTAGCCACTGGAACCAAGAGAAAAGTTAGTGAAATAGTAGAGAAATGTCCATTAGAGATGGGTGGGCTATTCACCTATGCATATCTGAATATTTTGCCACTTGGTTCCTATGATATTCTTATTGGAATGGATTGGTTAGAAGCACACAGGGTTAAACTTGACTACTACAATAAGACATTTGAATGCATGGACGAAGAAGGAAACCCGAGGGTTGTAGAAGGCATTCCAAAGATGACTTCTATTAGACAGGTTTCAGCCATGCAGCTGAAGAAGTTCTATAGGAAGGGATGTCAACTGTATGCAGCTCATGTTTTAGAGGCAGCAGAGAGTGAAACTCTTATATTGGGGGACTATCATGTATTGCAAGAATTCAGGGATTTTTTCCTGATGAGATTCCAGGACTCCCTCCAAAGAGAGACATTGAATTTACAATTGAACTTGTGCCAGGGGCGGCACCAGTGTCTAAGACACCCTACAGGATGAGTACACCGGAATTGCTAGAATTGAAGATGCAATTGCAAGAATTGCTGGAAAAGAAATATATTAGGCCAAGTGTGTCCCCGTGGGGAGCACCTGTTCTATTTGTGAAAAAGAAAGATGGAACACTCAGGTTATGTATTGACTACAGGCAGTTGAACAAAGTCACTGTGAAGAACCAATACCCATTGCCCTGAATTGATGACCTTTTTGACCAAATGAGAGGAGCAAAGGTATTTTCAAAGATTGACTTGAGTTCTGGTTACCATCAGGTAAGAATCAAAGAAGAGGATATCCATAAGACAACCTTTAGAACAAGGTATGGACACTATGAGTTTGTAGTGGTACCATTCGGTCTCACAAACGCACCAGCTACATTCATGTGTCTCATGAATAATGTTTTTAGTAAGTATTTGGACAAGTTTGTTCTTGTATTCCTGGATGACATTCTCATCTATTCTAAGAATGAAGAAGAGCATGAAGAACATTTGAGAATGACAATGCAATTACTAAGGGAGCATAAACTGTATGCAAAGTTGAGCAAATGTGACTTTTATAAATATAAAATTCATTATTTGGGTCACATCATCTCCGACGAAGGAATATCTGTAGACCCTGAGAAGATTGAAGCCATTATGAATTGGCCAACTCCAAGGAATGTGACTGATGTGAGATCTTTTATGGGCCTTGCTGGTTACTACAGGAGGTTTATCGAAGGATTCTCCAAGGTTGCAAACCCGATCACTTCTTTGCAAAAGAAGGGGGTAAAGTTTGAATGGTCACCAAGTTGTGAAGAAAGTTTTCAACGGTTGAAGAATCTTCTTACAAGTGCACCAATTCTGAAGATTGCAGACCCAGAAAAAGACTTTGTGGTGTGTACCGATGCATGCAATCAAGGACTGGGAGGAGTTCTTATGCAAGATAACCACGTGATATGCTATGAGTCAAGAAAGTTGAAGGAGCATGAGAAGAACTATGGTACTCATGATATAGAACTTGCAGCCATAGTACATGCCTTAAAGATGTGGAGGCATTACTTAATGGGAAGAAAATTTGAGTTAAGGACAGACCATTGTGGTCTGAAATAATTGTTTGATCAACCAACTTTAAATGCTAGGCAAGCTAGATGGTTGGAATTTTTGTGTGAATTTGATTTCGAAATCAAGCACATAAAAGGGAAAGAAAACAAGGTGGCTGATGCACTCAACAGGAAGGTGCATGAAATGTATGTGGCAGCGCTTAGTACTTGCCAACCAGATTTGAGGCAACAGATTGTTAACCATATGGTTGAGGATGAAGTGTATGAGAAGATAAAGGGCAAATTGCAGCAGCAAAACCTTGAAAAGAAGTATGAGGGCTATCATTTGGAAGAAGGCGGACTTCTTACTTATAAGAATAGAGTCTATATTCCAAATGCGGCAGATTTAAGGAGAATGGTTATGGATGAGATCCATAAAGCTCCATACTCTGGTCACCTAGGATATCAGAAAACAATTGCTACAGCAAGAAAATATTATTTCTGGCCAGGCATGAAGAAGGATGTTGCTGAATACATTTCTAAGTGCATGGAATGTCAACAGGTGAAGAGTGAACACCAACATCCAGCAGGTTTATTACTTCTAGTGCCAATTCCAGAATGGAAATGGGAAGTAATATCCATGGATTTTATTACAGGATTGCCAATGACTAAGAGACAACATGATTACATCATGGTTGTGGTGGACAAGTTAACAAAGGCAGCACATTTCATATCGGTTAAATCCACACATAAAGCCGATGCCATTGCAAATATTTTCATGAAGGAAATTTTCAGATTACATGGGATGCCTAAGGTAATAATTTTCGACAGGGATACCAAGTTCACTTCCAATTTTTGGAAAGGTCTCTTTGCAGATTTGGGTACACAACTAAGTTTTAGTACCGCATACCATCCTCAAACAGATGGTCAAACCGAAAGAGTAAATCGAGTGCTTGAAGACATGCTCCGCATGTATGTAATGGACAAACCATCCAAGTGGGAGGATTATCTACACCTGGTAGAATTTGCATATAACAATGGGCAACAAGCATCATTGCGGATGAGTCCTTATGAGGCTTTGTATGGCAGAAGGTGTAGGACACCAGTGACTTGGGACAATCCAGTGAACAAAATTGTACTTGGGCCAGAATTGCTTAAGGAAATGGAACAAGAGGTTCCAAAGATCCGGCAAAATTTAAAAGCAGCATAGGATAGACAGAAAAGCTATGCAGATAAGCATAGAGTGCATAGGGAATTCAATGTTGGGGATCATGTATATCTTAGAGTGAGATCAAGGAAGAGTTCCTTGAAGCTTGGGAGTTGTGCCAAGCTATCACCTAGATATTGTGGGCCATTTGAAGTGCTTGAAAGAATAGGACTAGTTGCATATAGACTTGCATTGCTTGCTAGTACTAAATCTCATAATGTTTTTCACGTCTCTTTACTTAAGAAATATGTACATGATCCTAACCATGTGATTAATTGGGATGTGATCCAGATGGAACCCGAGGGAGAATTCCAAACCGATCCATTGCGCATCTTAGACAAGAAAGTAACATTGCTCCGGAACCGAGCCATCGGACAGGTAAAGGTGCAATGGAAGCACTACAATCCCGATGAGGCTACATGGGAGTTGGAGGATGGCATGAGGGTGGCATATCCATTTTTGTTCAATTTTGATGAGCACTGAGGACAGTGCTAATGTAAGGGGAGGGGAATGTAATGTCCCCATTTTGACCCCCTTTGTTTTTAAATCGTAAATGATGTAAATATTGTAATTTAATCATGGCGAGGAGCTCAAGGCCAAGGCCCCACCATTGATTTAGCATTTCATGTATCGGCAATTAAAAAATAGATGCCTATGGTTCTTGTGGGAGATGGGCACAATGTAAATAGGACATCATGTAAATACGAATTTTAATGGAAAAACCCCACAGCCGGCTATGCAATGCAACAAAAGAGACGGGGCATGATTCTACAAGGAAAGGGGGGGGGAATTATCCAAACCCTTGAGCCAATGGTATTAATCCATGTGTCAATGGGGAAACCCATAAACCACCAACTACCCATTTTGTCTCATGCACCCAATCATTTAATTCTTCCAAGAAATTGGTTAAGGCAGTTAATGCCTTGGAAATGAAGAAGTATGGCATCCAATTTCGTGGATGGGCAAGCCATCAACCTGGAAATTCATGTTTTGTCTCCTTGGGAAAGAAATCACCCACGAAATGGTGCCCAAAGCCATCCTAAATGGGAAGTCTTCATTCATTCACGCAGTTGGAGCTAGCTGGGTCTTTCCCTACACGTTTTTCACCCAAATCCTGCATTTTTCCATGCCTGGGAGTTCGTTTTTGCATATACAGTAGCTTGGGAGAGGAGGGCCACGTTTTGGGGACTGTATGGAGGTCGTTTTTTCCCCTGAATGTCCAGGGACGTTTTTCTAAAAACGGATTTAGCTTCCCTGGGTTGTTTCCCAACTTCCAATTTCGTCTTTGTGGGTTCCCACGTTTTTCTGAGTTAGCTGAAACCCCATCTCATGCATCTCACTGTAAAAATGTTTTATCCTGCCCCATAATGGTGTTCTGCTGTTGTGTGCATCCTCGTTTTGGTTTGAACCTGTGAACTGAATTTTTTGGAGTGGTAGTGGACAAAAGTGGCTTGATAAACCTAGTGGGGGAGACAACCTCTCAAGAAGATCAAGAGGGCTTTGGTTACTCTTCTATGCATACCCTGAGAGCACTAGATAGGGAAGGTATGGCTTGAGGGACTGTACAACAGTGAAAAGAATACTCCCTTGTGTTGGGTGTGTAGGTATTGTGGGTGCCAAGCTAGATAGATCTTGCAAGGTTGCCCCTGGCTCTGTGCTGGAGCTCACTAGCTTAGCAACTCTTCCTTTCCATCTCCTAGCAGCCTGATAAATCCAATTGTAGATTGTCTTGGCTCATCTTGGTGTATGCTTGGTTATGTGTGAGTCTGTTGTTCCCTGGTTCCTTGTAGAGATCATGCCCAGCTCGGGGGTGGCAGTGGTGCCGAGAGATTGAGGAGCACACTGGCCTATGGTTGGGTGGAACGTTGCAGTTGCATAGCTAGTTGCGTGGGACTACCTTATTGAGATAAGTATTTCTCTTGTGTTGAATTTGCAATTATCATTTGATGAATATTTTGAATGTATGTGGATGTGTTAAATGAATCTACTTCCGCTGTGTGTTCAAATGATTATGCATTTCCACATGATCTTTTATAATTCTGCAGAGGTCTTTATTTAATGACTGTCACAAAATTCTGAATGTAGGTTAGATATTCAACTGGATTTATTTAATCTCTGTGGTGTTTCTATAGCATGCGCATATACAATTCTTTGTATCAATGAGTTTAATTCAATGAATAAGGGGCTAATTGCCCAGATTGAGCACCACGTCCTCTCTATCATCCTGGTATGGTAGGAGGGGACATTACATATAAGTAATTAAAACAAGATAATAACTCTAAATTTATTCCTGGTGTGTTGTCTAGCATAGGCTAGCTTGGCTAGACCTACTAGACCCTCCACTGGATTCTAGGCAGAACCTCGAAGTTGATAAAAAAATTGGTGATGGACAATGTTGTAGTATTTATCTACAACCAGACATAAAAAATTCTAGCCACTCTACACTTTTCATTATCAAAACGTCCCTACGATTCAACCATTTGTCAAACTTTACATTAAAATAAACGCATCAAGTATTACAGAGATTCGTATTCCAAAAACATAGTTTCACATATCCACACATAGGTTCCCATAATTCAATCATCATTTGCATTTTATTTATGGGTGCCAATCCCAAATTTCATGGATCGAACCCCATCCCCAATCAAGGGCACATCACATCACAACATATCTATTGAAATACACAGTAACCTTAAACTGATCCTACGTTAGCCAAACCATTCATCTTTCTAAACAGTAAAATTGAAATTCATAG
The DNA here is from genome assembly GCA_027924585.1 of Larix kaempferi. Lineage (NCBI taxonomy): Eukaryota > Viridiplantae > Streptophyta > Pinopsida > Pinales > Pinaceae > Larix > Larix kaempferi. Next base: position 45,962,353 of record BSBM01000372.1, on the reverse strand, counting down.
GAGGAATTGGGATTTCATTCTTTAAAGACTCACAGAAGTCAAACGCAATTGATACCACTGGAAGACTTCAACAAACACGATTTATTCCCACTTTAAATTCTTAACCTCACACATAGCAGAATTACGAAGGTCGCGATTACACACGAGTACAAACGCAGGCTTAAGATTACATCATAAAGCTTGAAAAATCTAAATGGGTACTTCCCCAGTTCACGGTTCCAAAACTCATAACCTAGGATAGGCGCCCATACTTTTCAAAAACTGATAAACCACGGGTCTAGGTATCAAACCCCTAGAGTAGATCATCTTGCCCATGATCATTTATGACAATTTAGACTCAGGATAAAAGTATCACCGGTATCAACGAAATACAAATCTATCATTCAATAGCCCAATCATTTAGTTATAGGATAAGACTATAACAACACATACATTCTCATAAATTATTCCATAGGAAAGCAATACGCAAGACAAAGCCAGGGTATGTATCACATTTAATGTTTGGTGTTTCTTGTCTACTTTATATGTGTTTAGAAGATTGTGCAGTCATGCAATGGTTATTTGTGTAAGCAACGTACTTACATCTCGAGAACCAACTTCAGCATAGGGACCACACAGTAGTGTTGGAGTTGATAGAGATCAAAATTATGTTATAAAATCTTTTACTGTTGCTTTAGCACTAGCCAGAAATTTCAATGGTAATTGTGAGGAAATTTTGCGTCTGTAGACCATATTGCTAAATTGAAAGGTAAAACAGGTGGTTTTTATTTTCTATAGTATAAGGTACTATATTTGTACCCACACTTCAGATATGATTTTTGGTTTAATGTTGACGTGGAGATCTTCAACTATACCTCTCTTATTGTTAATTGATCAATAGAGATAAATGAGGGATATTTTTATTTGGCATCCCACCACCCTTCCTTATATTGTGATGATGAAATTTCAGGTTATATTAGACGACTGTACATTTGAGAGAGATATGACCGGTTGTACCTTCCCCACCTTGTTTGAGCTATGATTGGTCTTGTGGTACCTCTTTCACTTGTGTTTAATGGGGTCACTTACCCTCCTTGAGTAACTTTTTTAAAACCACCTTGTTGAAGTTTTTCTCTTATAGAGTATTATGGTTGTTTGGCCACATTTGGAGCATACCCTTGGTTCTAAGGGTCATGGGTCCCAAGGCTACCACCTTCAGGCTTGAAGTGCAGCTGATAATGGAAGACACAAGTGTAGTTTATTACCACCATGCAAATTTAATTTTACCTTTCAATTCCCATCACCATTTCCTCTCATACGACGTCCCACAACCATTTCTATTGACACCCACTCTTCATTCATTCTGTATGCATTTCACTATGCAACCGTCTCAGATTCTCGCTACATTTTCCCTCAATTAGTTTATCAATTCAGTATGACCCATGCCCGCCGTCCGAGGAGTGTTGCCAGCGGTCTAGAGTTTCAACCTGGCAGCGGCGGCGATTCATGGTATTATGTTTCCCTTCGGCTGCAATATGGAAAACTCAAAGTTCACTACGAAGGTTTGTTTGACAAATTAGATGGTTTGGGTTCCGTAACCCCGGTGCCATTCAGGGACACTTTGAGGAATTGCTCTTGGGGCACGGAACCCAAACCATCACATTTGTCAGACAAACCTTCGTAGTGAACTATGATTTTTCCATATTGCAGTCGAAGGGATTAAACATAATACCGTGAATCGTCACCATTGCCAGTATGAAACTCAAGACCGCTGGAAACACTCCTCAGATGTCGGGCGTGGCTGAGGGAAAACGCAGTGAGAATCTGAGATGGTTGCATAGTGAAATGCATACAGAATGAATGAAGAGTGGGTGTCAAGAGAAATGGTTGTGGGACATCGTATGAGAGGAAATGGTGATGAGAATTGAAAGGTCAAATTAAATTTGCATGGTGGTAATAAACTACACTTGTGTCTTCCATTGTCAGCTGCACTTCAATCCTGAAGGTGGTAGCCTTGGGACTAGACATAGGTCGCAGGTGAAGTCCTTATCAATGTGATTGTAAGGCACTCTTTGAAGGTGAAGTCCACAATCTTAAGTATTTTTCCTCATTTTCATGCCTTTTTGTAATACAATAAGGAGGGTGGTGGCATCAACATTGAAAATGGATTCCATCCAAACCTATCAAGTGTACTTTTAGGTCAGCGGTATTCTTGACTCCGAACTGTAGCAGCTGTTTGGCCATTTTGACCCTGTAAATCCTTAGATTTGCAAGGTGATAATGGCCAAACAGCTGCTATAGTTTGGAGAAAAGAATACTACTGACCTAAAAGTACACTTGATAGGTTTGGATGGAACAGATTACCGTGGACATCTATGCTATCGTATTTTTGGTTTAATGTTGACGTGGAGATCTTCAACTATACCTCTCTTATTGTTATATGATCAATATGTTTATTTTATTACCCGTTACTGATTGAGTTATTAAATACTTTTTGTACCTTCCCCAACTTGATTGAGTTATTATTGGACTTCTGGTACCTTGTCTTTGACTTGTGGTTGTTAAATTTTTAGTATTAAAGCACAATACTATAGGATCTTTGCTGAGAGAATAACATCTATAGTATATCAATGCATGACAATCATAATATGACAAGCATCACAAGAATCAAAAGCATAGAGACAAGAGACACAGAGTTTCCGTGGGGAAAACCCTAAGGTGAAAAACCCCACAACTTCCTCAGAGATAGAGAGAGCAATGGCTCAACCAAAATACAACCAAATAATACAGAGATAGTCTCCTAGCAGATGATCCTCCTCCTCCTCACTAGTGCGCCACTTTTCAGAGAGAGAGAGAGATGCTTTTCCGAGTGAGTAAAATAGAGATCTCCTATCTCTATTTATACTCACCTTTTTGCCCAGTGACCTACTGGGGCCGACTTGTCTATTTGAGTACATCCACATTATATTATATATTAATTAGGGCCGACCCCATAAGGTGGTCTAATAACCCATCGGCAAGTACACACACTTGCAACACTTGTCAATCCACATGACGACACTTCCTTATAGAGGAATAACACATCTCTTATAAGGGTACAATAAATATATATATAATACACAGATGAAATACATTCCGAAGTTACATATACATCAACACTCCCTCTTAACTAGGAAGGTATTTCTCGACACAGATCAGCTAGACAAGTCTTCTTCTCTGGATCATCGTCATCGATGCATCGTCGTCATCATCGTCACTGCTGCTACTATCTCAACCAATCTCTGTCTCTACTCGTCATAGGAAGTTCTACAGAGCCAGTCCTTTTTCATACTGGATGTAGGCCCACCACCTGCAGGTCTTCGTCATCACTGGCCATACTGTGGAATCCTCAGGACTTTCACGTGCATCACAAAACCTCGCAAGAGCATCCCAGGCTGTTACGAGCACACAGCTCTACCTATAGGATCTCCCAGGGCAACGAATTACATGTGACCTCACCACAAAACCTCGCAAGAGCATCCCAGGCTGTTACGAGCACACAGCTCTACCTATAGGATCTCCCAGGGCAACGAATTACATGTGGTCATGGAAAAACCTCGCAAGAGCATCCCAGGACTGATTACGGGCACACGGCCCAACCTATCGGATCTCCCAGGGAAACGAATTACATGCCATAGGACAAAACCTCGCAAGAGCATCTGCCAGATATCCCAGGGCAACGAATTACATGCCATAGGCAAAACCTCGCAAGACTATCTGCAGATCTCCCAGGGCAACGAATTACATGTCCTCCCAGAGCAAAACCTCGAAAGAGCATTTGCCAGATGTCCCAGGGCAACGAATTACATGCCATAGGCAAAACCTCGCAAGACCATCTGCAAATCTCCCAGGGCAACGAATTACATGCTCATCTGCACAACCTGATCCACGGCCACAGAGTATCAACCTGATACTCACCATACATCATCCTGATGTATCCATGATCATCCTGATCATCATCACTGCAACGTCCTGCTGCATGTCATCTGGAGCAACATCCTGAAGCTCGTCATCTATGATCATCCTGATCATCACTGCAACATCCTGCTGCATGTCATCTGGAGCAACATCCTGAAGCTCGTCATCTATGATCATCCTGATCATCAATGCAACATCCTGCTGCATGTCATCTGGAGCAACATCCTGAAGCTCGTCATCTATGATCATCCTGATCATCAATGCAACATCCTGCTGCATGTCATCTGGAGCAACATCCTGAAGCTCGTCATCTATGATCATCCTGATCATCAATGCAACATCCTGCTGCATACCAAGTATCTACCTGATACATATCATCATACATGATCCTCCTGATCATCAATGTATCCACCTGATACAAATACAAAACATATGATATATATCACCATACATGATCCACCTGATCATACAATGTATCCACCTGATACATATACAGATACATGGTCCAAACATCCAACATGATGCATATAAAATACATACACATGATCCAACTGATCATATCCAGCATCCAACATGATGCGTACATACATACATAAAATGATCCAACTGATCATATCCAGCATCCAACATGATGCATACATACATACATAAAATGATCCAACTGATCATATCCAGCATCCAACATGATGCGTACATACATACATAAAATGATCCAACTGATCATATCCAGCAGAAACTAGAACATCATCTTGATGTTCATCATCCAGCGCTTACATCCACGGCCATGTGAAGGATCCTCCTTCCAACATGCTTGGAATGGCTTCAGCAAATGTGTCCATCACTTCTTCCTCGAAGTGTCCTCGATCTGAATAACGCCAAGCCTCTCTCTGAAGTACTCGAACTTCACCCTGGCTAGTGGCTTCGTCAGCACATCTGCAATCTGCTCATCCGTCGCAACATACAGGAGCTTCACAGCTCCTCTCTGCACCATATCCCTGATATAGTGGTATTTGATCTCTATGTGTTTCGACCTGTCATGAAACACTGGGTTCTCGGACAGCTTCACACAACTCTGGTTATCACAGAAGATACCAGTAGCTTCCAACGGGAGATCAAATAACTCGGACAGTAGCTTCCGTAGCCATACTGCCTCACAACTAGCTGAACAGGCTGCAACATACTCTGCCTCAGCTGTACTCAGTGCTACGCAGGATTGCTTCCTGCTAAACCAAGAGATCACACCTGATCCCATACTGAAGCAACACCCAGATGTGCTCTTCCTATCTGCAGCACTGCCAGCCCAATCTGAATCAACATAACCCTGCAGGTTAAACTTTTGATTCGCCTCATATATGAGCCCATAATCCACTGTACCCTTCAGGTACCTCAGAACATGCTTTACAGCAACCAGGTGAACACTTCTTGGATCCGTCAGGAACTGGCTCAATGTGTTCACAACAAAGCAAATATCTGGTCTCGTGTTCGTCAGGTACATCAAGGACCCAATAATCTGACGATACATAGAAACATCAACTGGATCAGATGAAGCATCACAAAGAAGCTTCAGATTCGATGCCATAGGTGTGGCCATGGCTTTGCAATCCATCATCCCAAATCTCTTTAGGATATCTACTGTGTACTTCCCTTGACCAAGGAAGATCCCACCTGCATTCTGCCACACCTCCGTACCTAGGAAATAGTGCATCATTCCCAAATCTTTCATATCGAATTCAGCTGCAAGCTTCCTCTTGGTATCTGCAATCATTCTGTCATCTCCTGTCACAAATAGGTCATCCACATATAGTAGTAGAATCACTGGATTCCCTTCCTCAACCTTGTAGTAAAGGTTGGAATCTGCTTTACTCTTGGTAAAGCCCAAACTGGATAGGAAACTGTCCATCCTACCATACCAGGTTCTGGGGGCTTGCTTTAAGCCATACAAGGCTTTCTTCAATCTGCATACATAAGATTCCCTGTCATGTATTTCAAAGCCGAGTGGCTGTTCCACATATACTTCCTCTTCTACTACACCGTTCAGGAAAGCAGTCTTGACATCCATCTGGTGTATCTTCCATTTCATTGCTGTAGCCAGGGCAAGTACTATTCTGATGGAAGTATATCTGGCTACAGGTGCAAAGGTTTCTTCATAGTCTATTCCTTCCTTCTGAGAGAAACCACGAGCTACGAATCTTGCTTTATATTTTTCCACACTGCCATCTGCAGCATGCTTGATTTTGTAGATCCACTTGGAAGTCACAACAGACTTCTCTTTAGGTCTTGGGACAACATCCCAAACATCATTCTTCATAATTGATTGATATTCCTCAACCATAGCATCCTTCCATTCTTTCTTTTCTGCTGCCTCTTCATAACTGGAAGGCTCTTTGTTCATGATGTCACAGAGTAAAGCAACATAACTGGTGTGTGATCTGGTTCTCTTCTTTGCTCTGTGTTCTTCTTCTGGAATGCCAAATCTTTCTGCATCATGAATGAGCTCTCTAGCCCATACAGGTTTCCTTTTGTGAGAGTTATCCTCACGGGGTGGATCTACAGGTTCTTGTGGATCTTCAAACTCACGAGCAGTTTCTGGAACTGCTTCAGTCATGGTAGTGTCCTGAAATCTTGTTTCCTTAGGTTCTTCATAAACTTCGGTAGGTGCCTTTCTTGATTTGATGAATGCTGAATTCTCATCAAATGTTACATCCCTGCTGACATCAATCTTCTTGAACCCTGGAAAATATATTTTGTAAGCCTTCGAGCTTTCACTATAACCCACAAAGATGCCCTTCTTTCCTGAAGGATCTAGTTTAGTCCTCTTCTCCTTTGGGACATGAGTGTATACTGGACAACCAAATATTCTGAGGTGGCTGACTTCAGGTTTCTTACCAGAAAAGACTTCTTCTGGTGTCTTGTTGTCCAAAATCTTGTGGGGTGTTCTATTCTGCACATATACAGCTGTTCTAGCTGCTTCTGCCCATAGATGCATAGGAAGATCCTGGTCATGCAACATTGCCCTTGCTGCTTCCATGATAGTTCTGTTCTTCCTTTCTGCAACTCCATTCTGTTGAGGATTATAAGGAGCAGTCAACTCCCTCTTAATCCCGGAATCACTGCAAAGCTTCTTGAAGTCATTTGAGGTGAATTCTCCACCATTGTCAGATCTGAATGTCTTGATTTTCTTGTCAGTTTGATTCTCCATCAAGGTTTTGAATTCCTTGAATTTATCAAACACCTCATCTTTGTCCTTCAAGAAGTATACCCAAGTCTTCCTGGAGAAGTCATCAATAAATGATACATAGTAAACATACCCACTCAGGGAGCTGGATGACATAGGGCCACATATATCTGAGTGGATGATTTCTAGAATATCTTTTGCCTTGCTTTCACTGCTTGGGAAAGCCTTCTTAATGTTCTTACCTTTTGCACATCCTTTGCAAACACCTTCATGTTTGGTCTTGATTTCAGGAAGACCCTCTACAGCCTTGCTTGCAATTGGAAGTGCTCTATAGTGCATGTGAGCAAGTCTTCTATGCCAAAGTTCACTTGGCTCCATGGATTCATGTACCATGGCATGTTCAGGTTGACCCTTTAATTTGTACAAGCCTCCCTCTTGCTCTCCAATCACTACTGCATCATCTATGGTCTTTCCCTTTGGCCACATTAGTACTTGGCCATCAACAAATGCAACCCTCATACCTTTTGCATCTAAAGCAGAGATGGAGAGTAAGTTTTTCTTGAGCCCAGGTACATAGAGGACTTCCTTCATCTTCAGAGATTTTCCAGAATCTAGGTTGTAAGAGGCTTCACCACTTCCTTTGATTGGGTATTGATAATCATCCCCAAGTTTCACCTTATGGGGTGATTCATGTTCAGAAAGGTTCACAAAAGATTCCTTGAACCCAGTCATGTGTGGAAGCCCCACTATCAATCAACCAATCATTACAACCATGGGAGATGGTACCAGTGAGTGCAGAGATCAGAACATACTCTTCTTCACTTGATGAATCATCATCACTACTACTTTCTGCCTTAGCTTTCTTCTTTGGGGGTTCATCATCTTCAGCAGCATGAGCATGAAACCTTCTTTTGCTACCCTTCTTTTTCTTACTAGGATTTTTGTTATTATCCCTTTTGTTCTTAGGACAATCTGAAGCAAAGTGACCCTTCTCATTGCATTTGAAACATCTTAGGTCTTTCCTGTTCTTCTTTTGATGGGACCTATTGAGGCGAGAGGGATCCTTCTTGATTTTGCTTCTTTTGGTGTGAGCTGCAAGAGCTTGATCTTCCCCTCCCATCTTTTCCTCACGAGCTATAAGTCTAGCTTCTTCTTGAGAGCATTCTTCCCGAAGTCTACTGAAGGAGATCAACTTCTTCCTTGCACAAATTCCTTGAATAAAGGAATCCCATGACCTGGGTAGGCCATTTAGAGTAGTCATCACCACCTCACCATTCTCCACCATTTCATCTACTGCTTCTAATTGTTCCTTGATCTGAGAGACCCTTGAAAAGTAAGATTGAATGGTTTCTCCATTCTGAAACTTCACTGCTTTCAATTGGTTCCGCAGGGTCATCTTCCGATTTATGTTCTTTCCTTCAAATAGCTTGGTCAAAGATTCAAACATCTCTTTGGGTGTCTTGAGAGAAGACACATGGGGTATAAGATGGTCTTTGATAGAATCAGCAATGATTCTCTTTGCCTTGACCAAGTTCTTCTTGTGCAATGCCTTGGCCTCTTCATCCTCTGGGATAGGGATGTCTTCTTTCACATATGAGTCCAACTCATTCTCTTCCAGGATTAGCCCAATCCTATACTTCCAGGCTCGGAAGTTATCAGCCCCTTCAAGCTTATCCTCAAGCTTGGTGTGAAGAGACATCTTTAAGAGTACTTCAAATGGAAATAGAAAAGATTTAGAACTTACCACTTGAAGTGCTGAAAACTGGAACTGGTCCCGGATTAGGGTTTGTCAGAGAAACCCTAAAAATTCAAAATGTGAATTTCAAAATTCCGAAAGGATAGAAAGATGCGCCTTGGAGATCTGATCAGCCTAGTACATTCAGAATTTGAGATCAGCAAAGTCTTGCCCTTCAGAATTGCCCTTTTGTCCTCCCGGGTTCACTGGGGAGAGCCCTGAATTAGGGTTTGAGTTTCCCGGAGATCTACCCAGCGAAAAATCTCGATCCAAAGCTCAAACCTTCGATTTTTGCAAGGAGCTTCCAGCTGTACCTTTAGTTTCCAGAAATTCCTATTTTTGTGGAAACCCTAATTTTTAGGGCCAAAACTGAAAATGCTCGGAACTGAAATCTGATTGGACAGAAAGATGCGCCTTGATGAGTAGATCCAATCTACTATACTGAATTTCAAAAATCTATGGAGAGAAACCCAATAAATAAGGAATACAAGCTTCCGTCACTGCAAAATGTCTTCTTCTCAGTTAAGCTCTGATACCATGTTAAATTTTTAGTATTAAAGCACAATACTATAGGATCTTTGCTGAGAGAATAACATCTATAGTATATCAATGCATGACAATCATAATATGACAAGCATCACAAGAATCAAAAGCATAGAGACAAGAGACACAGAGTTTCCGTGGGGAAAACCCTAAGGTGAAAAACCCCACAACTTCCTCAGAGATAGAGAGAGCAATGGCTCAACCAAAATACAACCAAATAATACAGAGATAGTCTCCTAGCAGATGATCCTCCTCCTCCTCACTAGTGCGCCACTTTTCAGAGAGAGAGAGAGATGCTTTTCCGAGTGAGTAAAATAGAGATCTCCTATCTCTATTTATACTCACCTTTTTGCCCAGTGACCTACTGGGGCCGACTTGTCTATTTGAGTACATCCACATTATATTATATATTAATTAGGGCCGACCCCATAAGGTGGTCTAATAACCCATCGGCAAGTACACACACTTGCAACACTTGTCAATCCACATGACGACACTTCCTTATAGAGGAATAACACATCTCTTATAAGGGTACAATAAATATATATATAATACACAGATGAAATACATTCCGAAGTTACATATACATCAACAGTGGTTAATGCAGACATTTATCCTCCTTCATTTTTTTTACACCACCTTGTTGAATTTTTGGTCTTAAAGAGTACTTGACTTTGATCACGTGTGATCAGTTGTGGTGTGCTGATAATCACTTCTTTTATGCTGAGACTTGGTTGAAGTTTATAATTTTTTTGACTTTATTTATGTTGAGTTATGTACTGTGCTTGACTGTCATTGACCTAATCAACTCCAGACATTTCTCTCTCTCTGGTTTGTACACACCTTCTTGTAGGGTCAGTTGGTTCCTAGAGAAGACTGGCCTCTCTGAGGCACAAACAGTCTTTTCTGAAAGTAACACTTTTGAGTATATTTTCAAGAATAGTTTCACACCCAAGTTGGTATCTTAAAATATATCTCTATTTTTGTTATATGATATATATGTTTATTTTATTACATGTTACTGAATATTAATAGTTTATCGTTTTAGTTTGCTTGTCAGTGTAACTCATTATAACAGTTTTGAATATACCAAAGAGCCTGTGTTAAGAACTTATGGGTTGTACATTTGGAGTTCTTGGTTTCAAGAGGTAAGTATATTTTAGACTGACTAATGTATATCCATGGAATACTTTTTCTGGAAATTTGTTTTTATTGTTTCTATTGGAATTTGTGTTGTGCAACTAATGTGAATTGTGTTCACTATTATTAGCTGATATAGGGAGGGCACATACTACCTTAAAGGTGTTTGATTGTTATGGCATTCTTGTTTTTTTTAAATGTTTTTTTGCACATTGAATTTTTGCTCACATAATTCAAGAAAAGTTTATAACCCTGCACTGTAATCACAGCATCTAACTACACGGAAGTTGGGACACATTTACTTTATCACATGTGCATGTGCTCTCTGTTTTAAATAAACTTCAAACACATTTTTGTAACTATAAAGTCAATAATTGTTTCCATCTCAAACTTGATTTAGACTATGCTAACAACAATTTTCTTTTGATTTGACTATATAATATGCATTCTGAGTTATCATCTTTCCCTCGCATCAGACAAGGGACCTTAGATTGATGTTGTTTTAGACTACACTATTACAACTTTTGGATCTCATACAACCTATAGATGAACAATGAACTACATATTGATTTACAAAGAATAACATATTAAGAGGCAAAACAACATGCACCGATAGTTCTACCTTTGAATGCAAATGACATAGATATAGACATAGAATGATCATATAATGAGATATAGACACTGTGATAGAACACATGATGATGTTGATTTTTGTGTGATTTCATATGCAGCTAGAAAATATATAGAAGGTGGCATGAAATCAAATGAAATTTTGGGTAACAGCAAGTGCAGAGAAGTTTCATGTGTCACATAAGAAGACGGAAATAGATTATGGAGAAAATCCCATCTCCATGAAGTGTTGTATGGAGTCAGAAATATTTGCATGGGAGATGTAAATATGGTTGTGCTACATGTAAAATTGTGTAATTTGTATTTGTTTGAAGTTGTTTGGTCTTAAGTGAATACATCTTCCCATTTGAGTGCATGGTAATTGCATTGTTTGCATGTGGTGCCTATATAGTTCTATGGTATTTTTGGCAAATCCTCTTACATAAAGTGCACTTGACAGTGAAAATTTATGCAAATCATCAAAATTTGCTATTGGGATCTTTATTTGTTTTGGTTTTTATTGGGTTGGTGCATTCATTGGATCAGGTGGCCTCTAACATGGAAGCTAAGTTGGGCTCTTCTATTGTGCCCTAGCTCAAGTATTTTGCAAGTTTGTTGTCTTGTGGTGTGATGTAGTTTTGGGGTTCTGCATTCAACCTGCACATGCTTTCTCTGTGCATTCTTTTTGGTGCATTGCTTCCCACCTTTTTCATATCCGCACAAGTTAGAATTTATTTTGGTTGGATTCCTTTGTTGTAACTTAAATAATTGTTTGTTGCTACATGCTTAGTGTGCTTTTAGGAAACTTGGTAAACAAGGGCTTTGGTAGAGGTAGGATTGATTATATCAATTGACTTCAAAGTTTATTTAGAAATATTTTCAACCATTGGTTCCACTCTATTTATTTTCTATTCAATAAGCCTACAAAGAGTTGCTTGTTCAAAAATGCAGTGAGTGTTGAGAATAGAAAACCGTAGCATTGCAAACATCAAACGATAGAATTTGTGGAACAATTGTTTCCTATAGGGTATTCATGACAAGTAGAATTGTGATCTTATTTCCTTGTAGGGGTTTAAAGTAAAACTTGATCATGTCATTACTTTAATGTAAGATACTAATGAAAAATGTACACTAAGGTCACATTTCTATAAAGTCAAATCTCGTACATTTTTCACTTCATATAGAAAAATCAAAAATACATTTTGTATGTTCATTCAAGCACTCAAAATAAGTCCGACCTCTCTTAACAATAGAGGGTTGAATTCACCAATTCGTTTAAAAGAAACATAACCTGAAGATTGAAGCTCTACTTAATACATATTTTTTCAAAAAACAATACGAGAACAAGGGACACTCCCTTTCAACAAAAATAATCCATTGAAAACAAACCAGGGTTTTCTTTTGAAGCCCTATCGCAAAAGAGAGTGCTTTTGATGAGATCGAATCAGTAAGTATAGATCATTATTGACTAGAGATAGTGAACAGGGATTTCTATTTTCATCATTTAATGCTTGCCCAATGTTTGGGTACGAGTTCCAATCCTTCAAGTCCCAGCAAATAGCCATTTATCTTCATATTGGTTCAAGTATTCTATCCTCAATGATATATTACCATAGAGGAAGAAGGGCCTGAGGGAGAAGCTGAAGGCATGACTGTTCACCCAGATGTGGGGTCCAGAATGTGACAAGCAGGAGATTCTGGTGGTTACCGAAAGTTGGAGTTTCGATGGCGATCGGATCACCATTCAACTACTATCCACATGTGCTTAAGACTGGGGCTTACAATTCTTCGTGTTTATACATTTAGTTTAAGTTCTTGAGATATCTATCTAGGACTGTGTTTGTTGTTTACAAGCTCATGAAAAGTTTGATGATAAATGACTCTGAGAAAGTTTTATTAAGAAGTGAATAGAGCTAAGGTATAATTCTTTGTAAGACCGAGCTCATACATTGCAAAATGTTGTTTAAGCCTTATGATTATTCAAAGGACACAAGGATGTGAAATTTGAGCTTGAAGAAGAACAATTTGCAAAGCATTGAAACATATTGATAGCATATTTGAAGGACTTGTAGTGTTATAACTTGAAGATTGAGCATATTCTTTGTGACCAAATTGAAGTTGAGTTTGAATAGTGTTATGGGAGAACATCAGTTATATCTTGGAGACCGAGCCTATTCTTTGTGACCAAATTGAGTTCGAGTTTGAATATTTGTGCCATTAAAAGACAAAACTTGAAGTTGAACAATTGATTGTTGAAAAGGGATAAGTATGAAAACTACTTGAACAAATTTTATTTCTGTTACTGCTTATCATAAAGACTTGGTAACTACTTTAAGGAATACAATGCAAGATTATTTGTTTGATGAAGTTTGATAGAATTGGAAACCATCATTAAAAGACTTGTTTGCTGATCTGAAATGAATCATTGATAAGGATTTGATTGTAGATGTAAGAGCTAGTTCATGAGAAGTGCTTTTAGTCTATCTGAAGCAAATCTATAACTGTATCGTGGCATTCAATTTTTTTTTTTAAACTTCCAGGTATCGTCTCTATATCGACGAATGTCAATGTAGGCTATAGAAATGTTTCGACGTAGTTGCTGAACCTGCCACGAAAGTTTGTGAACGCCAACGTGGATACTGCGACGATGTTTCGTGGAACTATCAAATATCTTCCATGCAGATGTTGAACCTGCCACAAAAGTTTGGGAATCCATGCGTGGATACTGCGACGAACATTCGTGGTAGGTTCTGCACCTGCGTGGAAATTTATAGGAGTTGTGCGTCGATATAGCGACGAAATTGCGTTGAAGGATTCATTTTCCATAGATATGCGAACTGTTGTGTTGTTGACACATGGCAACAACGAAGCGTTGCTATTGCCACGACGTGGAATTTTCGTCCCTATATCCACGGGTCTCTTTCCATGAAAAAAACAAACCCCAATCGTTGCAACAGGGACAAAAATTCGTGGCTATTACAACGCAATTTCGTGGCAAATTAGACCATATATAGTAGTGTGCAATACCAAAAACTTGAAATCATATAATAATATGTTGGATATAAAATTGTACTTGATTAATGAAGCAAATTGCGACATCTAAAAGCCAAATTGAAATATGCCAAAAACAACATTAAATAAGTGATTTAAAACAAATTGCAATATCCATTTTTTCATTGAAAAAAATTGCAATATTCATTTTTTCTTGGAAAAAGAAACACAAAATAACATAGACAAATTTCACAAGTCTTGAGTGAAATTGCAATATAATTCATTTTTCCTTAAAATGCTAAACACAAATTACAATATGGCCCTTAAAAAAAGAGAACATATAATACATACACAAAAACCCAATTTCACAATATGTATGCCGTAAAGAAATTCACAATAGCTTCTTTATAAAAAAGAGTAATATATGCTAAAACCAATTACACAATAATGCCCTTTATAAACAAAATTAGTAATATATACCCTTTAAAAAAAATTGTAACATGAAAAAAGTTTTTAAAACTCCACAATTAAGAAAAACTTACCCTTAAACTTCTTTTTCAAAATTTAGGGCTTTGCAACTCAACCACACTTTATTTTCACACCCGATTCGATCTTGTATATCAAAACTTAATTGGATATATGCCCAAATTCTCTCAAGCGAGAGTATATTTATATGATTCTAGGGAGAGAGTCTGAAGAATCTTTACTATGTTGGCTCAAAATATTCTCGGGGTGTTGTGTGCCCAAAATATCAAGCGAGATTTTGCACACACAACAATGTTTTAATTTGTTCGTGGACAAACTCTCGGCCGAGAGTTTAAATAAACCATCGCCCGAGAGTTTCTGGTTAACGAAAACGACGAGCATATATATAGTTTGCAGGAACATGTGACTTTGGAAACCTGGAAACCATGCAAAATCACATCGTTATTTGTTGGAATTTATACTAGTAGATGCATATTTGAATATACTTTCTCATTACATAATTTTTTTGAATTTCATTAAAATTTGTTATCTTTTATTATTTTTTTCTAAATTCTATCATTAAGAAATTTAGGGAGTTAAAAATCGATCACAATGAAAATTCAATGTCATAACGAAGACAACACTAAAAATATTGAAATCTTCATAGAGATCTTCCATGCCCTGTCATCTTCAAAATGATACTTTTAGTTTTTTCAATAAGAGCCACACTAAAAGAAAAATTGAAAGTCACCAACATGTGTTGATAAGGTTCACTTTTCTGAACATATTTTATTTCGATAAATAATCAAAAATAGTTCTCGAGTCTAAAAAGCCTCAAAATATAGTCCATGCACAAGTGCAATGCATGTAGATTATGAGCATACATTTTTTCCTTAAAATGAATAACCATCTCTAAAAACACCAGTGGCCACACAAGTCACTCATTATCCATACTTAAAATTTTCAAGTATATGTCATTGGTGGCCACCAAATTTGTCCCACGATATGTCCATAATTTGTTTTTTAATGAATACAAGTACAAAGCTAATTCAATTATCTAAAAAAAATTGTGTTTACTTCAAGGTGAAATTCCTAAGAGAAATATAGGTTTAAAGGGGTCGAGTTGAAAACATAAAATTTTGCACTTTTTTATTTATTAAAAAGCAAGAAAATTTGTTATAATAATGAAGATTCTAAGTGTTAATGTTGAACAATAAATTATATATATATATATATATATATAAAATTTTAGTAAGAGAATGTCTAATCAAAATGAATAAAACTTTTGCTAAACCATAAAAAAGTGTAATGGTATATTTAATTATGTTTATTTTATTTTTTAATGTTTTTTTTTATATTAATTTATTATTATAGAGTTTGATAAATTTTTATAACATTAATTTTGATTTATTGAACTTTAAAATTTTTAAAAATTAAATGGTTTGCTTCAGAATTTTATTTATGTGTTTAAACAGTTTTTAAAAATTATTTCTAAATTCACGTATGTTTTAAAAGTTAAAAGGTTAGGAAAGTTGGTATCATCATAATTATTTTTTAAATTGTGATTCAATATAGGTGTATCTTTTCAAGCTTTTTAATGTCAAAAAGATGACAAATTACTTTGATCCAAAACGTTTTAGCCATTGTCCAATTCCCTCTTTCACTATGCAGTTGTACGCGTTTGTTCTAATTTTAAACCTATTGTTTTCTTTATATACTCTTAATCTAACATTAAAAATGTAGAAAAAATAAATGATCTTTGTCTTAGAATTTAATTTGTGTTAAAAAGTTTAAAAAGTATTCCTAAATTCACTTATTTTTAGTGATACATTTTTCAATTTTATTAATGTCACAAATATGGCAAACATTTTTTATCCAAAAAGTTTTAGGATTACTCAATTCCCTATTTTACTATGAATTGATTCTAGTTTGTTCTTTCTAGCTTTATTAGTTTTCTTCTTTATTATAATTAAAACAAGGAGATACTTTTAATCTTCTAATATTCTAAAAAATATTTTGGAGATACTTTTAATCTTCTAATATTCTAAAAAATATTTTGGAGATACTTTTAATCTTCTAATCTTCTAAAAAAGATTTTCAAATTATGATATCGTACATGAGAAATTCTTCAACTAACAAAGTTTTTTATTCAAAATATTTTAAAAAAAATCCATTAACCTATTTCTTTATAAAACTTTAATTTTATTTTATTTTTTAAGAGAGATTTTATACTATATTATAGAGAAGCTTTTACATCATAACAAAATTGGCCCATAACTGCTTGGTCATCATGACATTTTTCCCATCTAACCCACGACTTGTAGAACAACATAGTTGAGTCTCGTATATGACCTAAAACCACAAATTTGATGTCAACCTATCGAGCAGATCTTTGGAACCATCATACCAGCTAAACCAACCCACACCGACTTGCTTCGATTGTATAATTACAAAATAATAGACCATTATCTTTAAGGAAAACAAAACTACAATTAATACCCGAATCCCAATACATAATCCACGACATAACATAGCAAGACCATATAACCCAGCCCCTCATAATCCCAGTGAGATATAACGGATATCTAGACAATGACCATGGAGACCGCTGATAGAATTACCATCTTGAGCCGAAGGAGTAACTGAGCGTCAAATCCCCAACGAGCTCATGATGGCATTGATTTTTTCATGAAACTCAGTGGTCTTCATGTGATGAGCCTTCTAGTTCTCAACCGGGACCTCATATCCTTCCTCTTTCTTCATCTGCTACCACAAAACATGCCCCATGAGGTTTTTCATAGCCCAGTATAGGGAAACCATTCACTCATAGAGACTCAGGCGGGCCGCATTGTTTGCTAGGTCCATTACCCAGTCCTTCAACTTCTTTATCTTTGTTTGTAGAGTTTCCTCATCAAGCTCTTCCCACAGTCTGGCCTCGACTGAATTCATCTCATTCTGGACCATAGGAGGCAGCCCAAGCTTGAACGTGCGGGATTCCCACCTCTATTTCTTCTGAGCGTGGGTAACCTAGTGGCCTTCGCCCATGGGTTTATCTCTCGCACTCTTCCCAATTCTAAGACGCTTGGCCATACGACCTTCTTCCACAACGGCCTTACTGCTCATGGTGCTCCACCTTCTGATAGCTCTCCCTTTTGTTAGTAGGAAAACTACCAGAATTTGCATGCATGAATTTTCACTTCCCCAATGATGATTTCAGCCACCTTTCCATAGAATATATAGAAGGTTTCCATATTTGTCCATAATTACCCTAGTGTTGTCACTTATGTCATGTCTGTTCTCTGTAGTACTTCCCAGATTTCCTTTATGTGGGTCGTCAGATCCAAGACCCTCGATACTCATTACCTCACATGCTTCCAGACTCGGTTGATTGAATGCAAGCTGCCCAAATTTATTGAGACTTAATGCCATCTTACCTTCGTTAGTACCTTCCGACCTGTCAATGATTTGAGCTGGCGCCGGATCTGTTGTATCACATGGATTCTGGATGACCTGATTGTTGTCCTTACAGTCCCTCTTCTTCATTGCAAGACATGTTGCGAGAAATTAAACCCTCACATCTCTTTCGAAATGTCTCATCATTTAAATCCCCCCACACGTCTGTTGTGACCGTTCAGTGGGTCTGAATCTCGTTGTTAGCCAGTAGGTTCTCCACATTGTTTCCAATCCTCCTGACGTGGCTGAAGGAGATGGCCAACAGGGCTCTTAGGATAGCTGCTAACCTCTCTAGGCGACTTTCCAACCTCTAGGTGGACGCCACCTTTGAACAAGGGGTCTCATTGTGTATGCATGTGGCCATTTCTAAGACCACTTTTGAGTCTCCTTCTATCAATGAAGGGAGACTAGTATATCTCTGAGCCTTCATATCTTCTGAGATCTTGATGAAGGATACCAAATTGTTACCAATATCATCCAGGAATTCTGAATCCCAGTATTCTCCTAGGAGGGAGTAGATTATGATCCATACTAGTGCCACCTTCATGTCCTCCTTTTCTGGGAAGAACCATTCCTTCTAGGCCTTAGGAATAGGCCGACATAGTAGAATAAATAAGGTGCCCCATCTAGAACATGGTTTTGTCTTCTACATTGATGAAACTAATAGTGAAGAAACCCTTGGATCCAAGGTGTAGATCGTAATGGCCATTTGGCTTCCAGGTGGAGTTGATCCACCAAATTAGGGTTTTTTTCGATGGAAGCATTACTACGAATTTCCTGATTAGGGCATGATATTTCATATATTGTATTTGATTCCTCATTTTATTCGACTTAATCTGCATCGATGGGATGTGGGCCATTTTGGGCATACATTGTCTCGGTCATCTCCCTTCAGTTGTCTGCTTCAGGCTAGATCCTTTTCCTCCTGATCCCTCTCCTCACATTTCGTTCAAGGGGATCGGGATATTCTTGATATGAACCCCTCTATTCGATACCGCGGGAGAGGCCTAATCCCCCCCCCTCCCTTCCTTGCGCTCATGGATCTATGTTAGTCGGACCACCTCCCAAAATTGTCGAAATCCGCAAAGACCCCCTATCATTTTTCTTCCATAAAACTTTTAAAATATTATTTTAATTAAAAACAAATAAATATTTTAAATTCAAGTTTACCACTTCTTTATAATATCTTGATTTTTTATTAATCTTTAATAATTTACAACAAAATTTAAATTCCACAATTTTTTTTCCTTAAAAATAAAATAAAAAAATACATCCACTCATATACATCATTACGATTTAGCCGTATATTCAAACATATATTTACCAATCCAAACATATATGTACAATGTTGGAATTTCATTTCATGTATGCCCTTCCAACTAAATTTTTCTGATGTTTTGAACTTTTATCTTGCCCGTCACACAATGTTTTAGTGAAAAAACAACCTTTCAACAATGACATTTTATTAAAAAAATATACGTCAATAATAATGTTTTTATTAAGGACTTTAATTTTCAATTAAAATATATGTTTTTATTAAGAAGTTTATTTTCCAATTAAAAGATAACAAGATAGGCATTTAACCATGTTTTTTTGTTGAACACTTGCTTTGAAAATTGAAGGTGGAAAATAGCAACCTACTCATGGTGACATAGAAAACTCAAAAGTAACATGTACCGATATTATGCATCTAAAGTATATTAAGTGATAAACCTAAGAAACAAACGAAACAAGGAACCTAGAATCCTTTCTAACGTTTAATGTTAGGCCACATGTAATGCAACATGCAAAATTTTGCAAGGTTAACATGTTGCGTCAATGGCGTAATTAACATTATGAGTTTAATTTTAATTTTAATTTTGAATTAAAAGATATGTTTTTATTAAGGAGTTTAATTTCCAACTAAAAGATAACAATAGACTCATTTACCAGGTTTTTCGTTGATCATTTACCCATGGTTTTCATTGATCATGTGGAACAAAATAACCTACTAATAGTGACACATACAACTCAAAAGTAACATGTGCAAGAATTATGCAGTTGAAGTACAATAAGTGATAAACTTAGGAAACAAACAAAAGGTGAAACCTAGAATCCTTCTCGGGAGTTAATGTCAGGCCACATGTAATGCAACATCTCAAACTTTTCAAGGTAAACATGTTGCATTGATGGTGTAATTGAAATTGTGACATTATTCCAAAGGGCTTGAGTTTAAAAGGCCAGATAAATATAGTATGCCCTTTGTAGAGGCGTTTCATTAAAAAAAATAGCAATCAATATTGTACTATGATATTATCTCCTTCATTTGTTGAAATAAGTTTAATAACTTGGTTGATTTTCCAAGGTATGGATTGTTTTGGATTCCTCAACTAGTATTTCATGTGAAGTGAAGTTGTCTATATTATTCCTCAACTATATATTTCACAGAAGTTGTCTATATTATTCCTCAACTATATATTTCACAGAAGTTGTCTATATATTATCCATGATGCACTTTGATGAGAATTTGATAAAATAAATTTGTTTTGTTTTGCTTCATTCATAAAAAGCATTTAGTTTTTTAATATAGGTAATTCATTTTATTTTAATTTTATAAAAATAGAATAATGCAAATTTATATAATTTGACATAGTAATTTGAATCTATAAAAAATATTCCAGTGAAAACTATTTTTGGGGCACAAGTTTTACTAATATAGAGTCATTAATGTGATACAGTTTTCCATTCAAATTGGCAACCATGGGGTTCAATAAATAATTCTCAACTTGTTTTTGTGGGGAAGGGTCAAAATGTGTGCCTCATGGTTCCTTCTTTCTTCTTTGGGCGATTCACTTTCCCTTGACTACAAATGGATAAGAAGAAACCACTTTCAATTTCAAAAGCTTTTCTGCCCATGAGTAAAAGTAATCGTTTTGAAACCAATGACTAAGACTATGAGAATAATAAAATGTTACTAAGTTTTAACATATATGAAATAAATCATTTTCAAGAAAATGTGAATTGATACGTGATTTTTTTTAGCAACAAGACCTATAAATTGTAACTTGGAAGTATTGGAAGTGTCCAAAGTGGGATTGGGAGCCTCCCACAACAAAACCTTGTTTGCGTGACTTTTTGGAATCACAAATGTAACCCAAATCAATACTAAAATAACAAAAAACTATTTGATGTTTGAGAAAAAATACATAATAATTTCATTTTAAAAAAAATAGATTATTATCAAATTTATAGAAAATTTGAAAATAACATCTTACCAAAATTAGTTCGTGGCAGCCAAAGGAGTTCCAAACTTTGTACATAAATGGGTATCTAAATTCAACAGTTGCTTCTAGCCCATAACCAAAATCAAACATGTCTAATATTCCATAGGTGATAACTTTGTATAGAAATGGGTATCTAAATTCAACAGTTGCTTCTAGCCCATAACCAAAATCAACTAGCCCATAACCAAAATCAAACATGTCCATAGGTGATGCTTGGTAAATTTGGTAGCTGATAAATTGTTGATGCTTGGCAAATTTAGTTGGCTAATGCTTGGTGAGTGGATGGGTTAATTCTTTCATTAACATAACTTAAAACCGATGACTTCTTCTAAAATGGTACCCAACTCTCTCTTGGATTTGCACTTTCTGACTTGAAAACTGACTTATCCTCCGAAGGAAGAGCACAAATGAAAATAAAAAACATTGAAAGGAAGGACATAACCTCATATTGGGACAAAGCCAAGGCAATATAAGAAAAAAAAATGGAATGAAATCAAAGCCATTCCTATTAAAAAATATTCACCTACCTACTTATCCATCGAATAAAAAAGTTTCAATCTCCATTATTACATATATAATAACAACTTTATCTAAAAATACACATATCTTAACCATCATAAAAGTTAATATCTTAACCATCATAAAGTTAATGACAATTTGAAAAAATAATTAACCAACAAAATAAGTCGTAGCAAATTGTTCACCCACTATTTAAGACGGTTTGTTAAAAATTTTAACCCTATTTTGATGGGTAATGACGTGCATATGCCCATCAAATTCCACCCCAATGTACCATTAAATGGTCCACATTTTCAATTAAAAGTTTTACATTTAGAACTGTACTTTTGAGTTGGCCGCGTGCAGGGCCATACAAACCGGGACCGCTACAGTACAGTCTGCAACCGACTACGTACAATGCGGAAAAGACACATGGAATACCATATGACGGCAATCCTTATACATTATACCATATTATTTGTTTTACGTTTCGTTGTGTTCGCCAAGATTCTGCGTAACTATCGCCTGCCTACGATAGTCTTCTCTGGTTTCCACAGCTTGAAGGTCCACACCGGCCACTGTTTCAAACGTCATTAACAGTACCCTGTGCAATCTGGAAGGCACCGCTAGAAAAAACCAGATCGAAAAGTTAGTTCGGTTTGCTACACGATTACCCTACTGCAAACCAACCTAAACAAGGACAGAAAGTAGAAATATTATGGAATACATCATAGCCGTCTTGTGTAGAATATGTAATACATTAATTATATTGAGACAAAATCAACAGACCAAGAAAAAAATCTTTGTCAAACTATTACTATTGCATGGACAAGTGTAATATCGCCCTTCACTCAACTATATCAGGCAAGAATTCAAGACCAAGAGACCAAAAAATCTTGTCAAACTATTACTATGCCATTGACAAGTGTATCGCGCCCCTTAGCTCAGCTATATCAGGCAGGATTTGAAGACGTTAGGGACATATCTAAATTTTCTTGGTCATGCTTGCCTGTTCCAGATTCTATTGAATATCCTTGTGAATGGAACCTGCACAAACACTTGCATTGGCATCGTCATTCTCATCTTTAAATTCGCTTACTGGATCCAACAATTATAAGGCCATGAAAAATATTTCAGTTGCCTGGAGGCGATCTTTTACTTTACAACCTCGCTCGTTGCCCATGAAGCTAATTCCAAGGTTTAACGCTTCCATGGCGGACAGCGTTGTAGCAGCGTCGACTGAAGGATTCCAAGGGTTTAAGGATAATCTGGTCAAGCTCTGGACAAATACTTTGAACTGCGAAGCGGACGTGAGAAAAAGACTTACAGTCCTCAAATTGGAGACCGATCATGCTGATCTGAATAATTCACACGTGAGTGTAGGATGGGATTCTGTTGAGAAATCCTCTGAAGGCACGTGTACATCTCCAAAGCAGAATCTGGGATCAAAATGGAGGGAATACCAGGGATTGAACAAATGGGAAGGACTTCTTGATCCCTTGGACGAGAATCTGAGACGAGAGATCATCAAGAATGGTGAATTCGTTAAGGCCAGTTACAGTGCATTCGAGTTTGATCCGCAATCTGAAAAATACGGCTGCTGCAAATACAACAAGTGTTCATTATTAGACAAAGTGGGGCTCAAGAATTGCGGTTATAGAGTAACGAAAAATATCCAGGCCACCTCCAGCATCCAATTTCCAGAGTGGTTAATGCGCTTTCTGTCGTCGACCCTAAATTCAGAGGGCCTGATAATGGATGCCAAATGCATCAGTAGGCCAACCAGCTGGATTGGGTTTGTAGCTGTTTGTGACCAAGACAAAGAAATCACCAGGCTTGGAAGGAGGGACATTGTCGTCGCGTACAGAGGTACCGGCACTCCACTTGAGTGGGCCGAAAATGTCAAGAACGTACTGACACCTGTTGATGATCTGTCAGAGAGTCAATATTCTTTTGCGGCCTCCTCGAATCACATCCGGAATTGCTGTCAAGCAAAGGTAGAAAGTGGTTTCTGGAGCCTCTACAAATGTAAGGATTCTACCGGTCGAAGTGCTTCAGACGAGGTCGTGAACGAGATACTAAGGCTGGTGCAATTGTACGAAGGCGAAGAAATCAGTATTACAATCACTGGCCACAGCTTGGGCTCAGCTTTGGCTCTTCTTACGGCCTACGAACTATGTGAGATCTTCAATAAAGGCAATAAAGGCAAATGCTCGAATGTTCCAGTTACAGTTTTCTCATTTGGAGGTCCGCGAGTTGGGAACCACGCCTTCTGCAGGAGATTGGAAGACATTGGATGCAGAGTATTGAGAATTGTTAATATTAACGATGTCATTACTAAGGTTCCCGGGCTGCTCTTGAACGAGTGGATGCATGAAATGAGTCAGCGTTCAGAGAACGTAAAAAAGATTGTGAAGGTTTTAGAGAAGATGCCGTGGGCTTACTGTCATGTTGGAACCGAGCTTCGGGTGAACAACAGGCACTCTCCATATCTGAAACCGAATGCGGACATGAGCTGTTGTCATGATTTGGAAGCCTATCTCCATCTGGTCGATGGTTTTCTCAGCTCTTCGATTCCCTTCAGATCGACTGCCAAGCGAGATATTTTCGGGCTGCTCGTCAATCAGAAAGCCAACGTCCTCCACAGGACTTCCAAGATTAATCACGACACGGAAATGGATAAGAAGAACGAAAAATCTTCCGTTCGCTATTGAAATTGCACTCAGTCCTGTCTTGCATAGAAAGAGCGACATATTCGCTCTTTAATTCAGATAGAATATCGTAAAAGTTCAAGCATTCGTCTCCCTTGGCCTACACATGAGATTCTAGGAAATTGACCGACATCTATTCGGAATTCGTTGTGATTATTCAACATTGCTGTTCTGAACAGACGCCATATACAAACCTTTAAATGTAAATGAAATTTGTAAATGTAAAATTCATATTGTACTTGTATGTCTCACTAGCGCAAAATAAATGTTTAATGTAAATTAACACACTAACTTTTTTTTTTTTTTTGAAACTATGGTTACTCTTCATTGTGAAGTTTTGGAGTTAAATTATCTCTAAAGAATTACAGAGAAAGATTGAACAAATACAGAAGCGTTTCATAATGTATAACCTCAAAATTAAAAATAGTATTACACTCCTACCTTATTCTCCTTTTAGAACTAGCTCCTCCCCCATAAGAGCATCACTATGACCAAGTACTAACTTCAACTCAAAAGAGGCTAGTATAAAGATGCTATGGCTTGGTTAAACCATTGGGGGATTGACTAAAATGCCACTTTGCAAGATATTAATAACATCAAAAATATTATCACACTTAAGTTTAAATGAAAATGTGGGGCTAAGAAAAATTAGAGGTTAAAATAAAATTAAGATACTATAAGGAGGTCATTAACTCTAATTTAGAAGAACAAAAATATATTTATGTGTTAATTAGTTCAAAGAAAAGAAAATTAATATAGCCACGATAATGTACATAACCTCAACATTAAAAATAATATTACACCCTACCCTATTCTCTTTCTAGAAGTGGCTCTTCCCCCCATAAGAGCATCACTATGACAAAGTACTAACTTCAACTCTAGAGAGGCTAGTATAAAGATGCTATGGCTTGGTTAAACCATTGGGGATTGACTAAAATGCCACTTTGCAAGATATCAATAACATGAAAAATATTATCACACTTAAGTTTAAATGAAAATGTGGGGCTAAAAAGAATGAGAGGTTAAAATAAAATTAAGATACTATAAAGAGGTCATTAACTCTAATATAGGTAGGTCATTAACTCTAATTTAGAAGAACAAAAATATTTTTATGTGTTAATTAGATCAAAGAAGAAAATTAATACAGCCAAGATAAAAACGAAGTGTTATGGTCATAATGAAGTGGGACTCAAAAATCCCTAAAAAATAGTCGGTAAGTGGAAAGGACTTGATACAAACCTCTCTAACCTTCTAACATGTCAAAACTAATAAATAATCATATTAAGGTGTAATACACCAATCATTATCATCATCAATTATTAATATGTTTTAGATTTTATTAATTTTACTTTATCATCATAAATTAATATTTTTTAAATTTTATTAATTTTGTTTTATCATCATCATCATCATCAATATAAATTAATATTTTTTAAATTTTATTAATTTTACTTATTGTTTTTTTTAAAGTGATTACAAATTTATTATTTTAAGGTGATCCATAAATTTAGGCTAGATCTTCATTAGAATTGAACTTTATTTCCGAGGAAAAACCTATTATCCAACTCCTTCGGAATACAAATCTCTTTAAGTCAATTCTTTTAAGTGACATGATGCTTTTGTTGAGCCCCATTGTAATGATTGTATTTCAAGTTTTCCTTGATTCCTTAAAAATTGTAATTTAAAGAATAATAATGTTTGTTTTATTTTTCAATAAAATAATTATAATCTTATATTTTAAAATATCTTAAAAGATAACCAAAAAATTATATGAATCATAATTGTTAACATGTTATAATCATTATCTTAATTATACTACATCTAAAAGTTTATGAAATTATATTTTTGAGTTTTTGAAAGTTTAAAAGTTTATGAAATTATACTTTTAAGTTTTTGAAACTTTTCAATCTTTTTAGTGGACACTTAGCCAATCTAACAAAGTTATAAAATAATACTAAAATAAATAAATGCTGAGAAAATAATTATTAAAATTTAAAAAAAATAAAAGAATCATTAAAAGAGGTTAAAAAAATCCAAGAAGAACTTCCCATAAAATCAACTTCAAGTGCTTTTTCAACTAACCCTCGATAATATTGTAATGATTTGAGATCAATGTTCGAAAAGTGCTTTTTCAACTAACCCTCTATAATATTGTAATGATTTGAGATCAATGTTCGAAAAGGCAAAATTAAAGTTAAAGATAATTAAAAGTTTATTTTATATTTAATAATAAAATAATTGTAAAAGTGAATAATATTTTTTTTAAATGTAGAATATAAATGATAATAAAAAAAAAAAAAAACAAAGTATAACTTTTAGGATTTCGATTTGTAAAAGTGATATGTAATATTTAATAATAAAAGAATTGTAAAAGTGAATAACATTTTTTTAAATCTAGAATATAAATTATATACTAAAAGAAGAAAAAAAACAAAGTATAACTTTTAGGATTTGGATTTGTAAAAGTGATATGTAAAAGTATAACTTTTAAGATTTAGATTTGTAAAAGTGATATACAAAATTGAATGAATGGGGAGAACAGGTACCAAGTTAATTATTAAATTTTAAAAGATCGCCATTTAGATCTGTAAAAATATTATATAAAAATATAGTTTTTAAGATTTGGAATTATATAAGTGATATATAAAAGTATAATTTGTAAGATTTAGATTTGTAAGACTAATATATAAAATTAAATAAGTAAAAAGAACACGTATAAAGTCAACTATTAAATTTTAAAAGATCTTATAATTGGAGAGAATGGATGCAAAGTCAATTATTATACTTTTTAAGTTTTATAATTGAATTAGGTTTGAATTTTCAAAGGGCTATTAACTTAAAGGGTGAGGGGTGGGGTATAGGGGAGCCGTGAGATATAGATGGTTGTTCTGATAGAAGTCCAATTTTGCCCAATTTTGATTCTTGTTAGAAGATGTGATGTGAATATACATTTTTAGAAAGATGTACTTGAAAAAAAAGCTAATACCATTATCGTGGTAAAAAAAAAACTCTTCCATTCTCCAATAAATCTATTGTCAAAATGTTTGGTAGATGAAAGTTGCCTACCAATAAATACAAATTGACATTCTGAACATTTAATCTCGTATCATATCATATCAGAGTAGTCCTCCTTAACGCACAAGGACAGTCGAGATTACTGCTACTTCACCTTTATGTGTTCAGAAATCTATCGTTACCCACTTTTCGATTCATTGTTGTGCCCAGACGCCTCAATTTTCCTCTTCCAGCTCCATGATTTGACAATTTGCAATATGTTTTTTAAGATGTGATGCGTTCTATACTCAACATGTTCCCACTAATTTTTTTAGTTAATCTCTTTTGGATGGTGTAAGCAAATATTCTGGGTTTTGGACTTTTTTCCACAATAATTTTTTTAGTTAATTTTTCTTTTGGATAGTGTAAGCAAATATTCTAAGTTTTTGGACCTTTTCCTGTAATTTTTTGTTAAAAATCTTTAGAATTGTTAAAATTGCTCATAAACATTTGTTGAAATTGCATAGTTAAAATGCACATAGATTCTTTTAATCGTTTTTAATAAAATAATACTTTTAAACAATAAAACAAATCACAATTTCAACGCAATAAATATTTTAACAAAAATCCAAAACTTATAAAGATTAACCAACGCTTTTGGATATTTCGTTGATATATTAAAAATTTGTCAGAAACATTGAAAGTTTGTGCCAAGAAATAGAATACCTAAACAAGGTTGTTCTTTGTAGTTCGATACGTTTAATTTTGAGGACTTTTCTCTTTATACGTAACGATACGTTTAATTTTGAGGACTTTTCTCTGTACACGTAAACAATTCAGCCGTTTAATTTTGAGGACTTCTGCGTGTATACGTAAGCAATGTTGTTTTTCAATAAAGACTCGTTCCTACTTTTAAAACTTGTAAAATATAAAATATAGGTGATGATCATCTAATTCAAGCAAATCACTTATCCAATGGTAACTTTAGTGTTGCGAAATAAAGATCAATTTCCATAAATTAAAATTCAATATATATAATATTTTTGTATGTGATTATATACTTACTATACAAATATAAATTTACAAACAAAATTAATTATTTACAAATTGAATTATAACCATAAGAGCATTAACCACTTTAAATTTAAATGTTAATAGTATGATATTATTAAAAATAAAATAAATTAAATTAAATGTTAATAGTATAAGTGTAATGTCCCCATCCAAATAAATTTCATGAAGTAAAAATCTTCACCAATCTACTAGTTCCCTAGGTTGGGGTGGAAACATTTAAACTTGGAATAAGGGAGTTACAAGACTCCAAATAAACCTTAGATTGGCAAATACACATTAAAGGGGCTAAATAAATAATAATAAAGGAAAAATAAGATAGCATTTGATCATGAGGGTGCATAGGTGGTGTGGGACCCACACATGGCAAGATCTCCATTCCACATGGCATCCTTTTCTCACCCATTTGAATTCAAGGTGGAGTATAACGCTCTTGAAGGAGTTGGAGAGGCATTATTCATGTCATGAATCTAGGAAGGTTGAATTGGAGTGGAAGAGTAATTCCCATGGAAAAGGAAGATACATCATAGAAGAATTGTAACACTTGGAGCTAGATTCCCTAGTCTCTATGACAACAATGATGGAGAATCTATGACACATGACAAATTCAAACCTGATTTCTGACATATGACATGTCAGGGCTAAAAATAGCCACCAAGAGGGCGCACAAGGGGAGTTATGGTAAGCCAAGATTCCCCCATTCAAATTGATGGAAGATGAATGCTAGAAAGAGAGGGACAAGTGTCATTCATGAGAATCTCTCCCTAACTCGAGTTGGGAGAAGGCTCTTGGAGGGAATTCGAGCTATAGAGGTCATTGGAGGTTAATAAATGAGGAGGAGAATGAAGGAAAGAAACTTTTGATCATTTCTCATTTGGCACTTTTGGAGAGCTTAGATTGTCCTTGCACGGTGGATGTTCATCCCCCCTTCCTTAGAGCCAATTTCGTGGGTGCAAGATTCATATCCAAGTTGGTTGATGGAGAGGCCATTCAGACCTCTCAATAGAGCTTCATGGAGATTTTTTGATGCAGGTTCAATCCCCCTCTGAGTTCGATTCCATGTTCACCCTTCCTTCTCTACTCTCATTCTCCTATCTTTCTCTCAATATTCATGTAAATGTGTGATATAGCACTCCTTGTTGCATATAATTAATGGAAGATTGTTATTTCGACCTTATGGACATGTTAATTCTTGCATAAATATGTAATGGATAGATCATGAGAGCCATAATTCGAAACACCAAGCACTTCATGTAATATTTCCAAGTAACATTGAGATTCGAGCTATTTCCCTCATTGTATTCTCATGGTGATTTTAGAGTGACTTGTATCAGTTTGATATCAAAATTTTATTGAGGTAGTGTTGATGATTTGAGTTGAATATGGAGTTAAATGGATGGCCAAAATATTGTATGCAGGTCCCCCTAAAGTCTTACTATAGTTTGTGACATAAATTCATGGTACCTTGTCTACTCCTTTTTTCACGAATTGTATGCTCTATAAGCTGTTGTCTTTTGGAAGACCTATCCGACCCTAAAACTTGATATAATGATGCACAAATGTTGTCCTTGATGTCCTCTAATAGATCCAAGTCTCATATTGAATATTAGTGAAGGTTGTAGAGTGTTTGGAAGATCAACTAGTAGCTGACCTAGTGGGGATTTCCACCAATACAATTGACTAGTTTTGTTCCAATTCTTCCCTCGAAAATTGCAGACCATGGATGTTTATAGTAGATATTTGGGTGTCTAAATTTTGTATAAGAGTTTCCTATGTTCTCCCAAGTCTCTCCTTACACAATTCGAAAACATTTGGAATCTTTTGGAACAGTTTGTGTATAACATTCCTAGGTTCGAAATTGGGTGAAATTGAGCAACTTTGCATAGTAGGCATGTTAAATTGGTATCAAAGCATGGTCCTTGCACCTAATTTGGGTGACCATTGATGAGGTCAATAATTCACCCCCCACCCCTAGAAACGAAATTTAAAGTACCTTTAGTGAAGAGGAGAAGTAAGAGAAGAGGTACATTCCGCTGAAGCCATGGCTAGGGATGACAAAGGAACCTTAGAGATGGAGGAGAAAGATGAGTTTAGAAAATTCATGAAACCATTTTTTGAGGACATGATAAGGTAGATATTGTGAGGGTTCATATTGATGGCTAGTCAAATTGGGAGAAAATTGGAAATAGGAGGCAACAGTAGTTCTCATTCCGAGGAAAAACATATAGTTAGTGAAAAAAAATTCTCAAGGACAGCGCCTCACAATAGACCTAATGAATTCCAGAGCTCAACAAGAGCCACCACACCCAAGTTTCTTGAGTCCAAAGAGGATCCTAACACTCAATTTGGGATAAAGGAATATCTAAAGGAATGGCAACAGTTGAGTGAAGAGTGTAGGAGGACCTTACAATTTGAACAATTCTTCAATGTCTCAAATACGCTAAGAACTAGAGGAGGTAGCAGAACCCCTTTCCAAAATCAAGAATTGAATTCTACGATAGGAAAGGTACCCCTTCCCACCTTTGATGGCTCGCCACAAAGTTTTGCTAATACTTGAATACAAAATTTAGATGTGTATTTTCAGCTGAATCCAATGGTTGAAGAGGATGCTTTGACAATGGATATTCTTCATCTTGAGCGAGAAGCAAATTATTGGTGGTTCCATGGACTTAAAACCTTGGGACATGATCAAATCACATCATATGAAGAGTTTGTTAACAAGTTGGTGGAAAGGTTTGATTGAAAAGACCTTGAAATGCCTTTCAAGGAACTAGCACAGTTGAAGCAAACTGGAACCCCTAATGAGTACATGTTGGAATTCCAAAAAATTGTCAATTATGGTTGTTGATATCTCTATGGTTTGCTTGATATTTCTCTTTAATGAAGGGTCGGTTGAAATTTTTAAAGTTTTAGTTAAATCTCACAAGCCATCTGCATTGAAAGATTCCATGAACTTGACAAGAGATTTGCAAAATGTGCTACCCAAGACAAAGTATCCTCCCAAGCCCAATTTTCCTTCCAAGTTCAAAGATGACAATAGACCATGGCAAAAGGATTCATTTGGGAGGGATAATAAAGAAGGAACAAAGTAAGGAATAACTCATAAGAAAGAAACTATGTTTCAAATGTCATCAAGCATGGGTGCCAAGGCATAAATGTGCTAAGGGGAAATCACACTTCATTGAAGTCTTTTCTAATAATGAGGATGACATGGAGGAAGAAGCACAACATTCATCCCAAAAAGAGGGATATGACATAGCAGAAGAAGATAATCCACCACCCGAAACAGGAAAGATGGAAGTACTATCAGGAGTACCTCGTTTTAACACCCTCTGATGAAAAGGAGTAGTACAAGGGAAGAAGGTTTTGGTATTAGTGGATGGAGGAGCAACTCATAAATTCATTGATGCATCCTTGGTGGAGAGGAGAAAGCTTCCTACTGAAACATTCGAATTGGATTCACAGTCATCATTCTAGGTAACCATTCTATGGACGTAACACATGGATTCCAAATCTACAACTTACAATAGGAAATTACACCTTTACTGATAGTTTCTATGTGGTGAATGTTGCTGATACAAATGTGGTTTTGGGAGTCCAATGGTTGTACTCTATAGGAGAACATACAATGAATTACCAAATACCTGAAATGAAATATAAAGATTTGGAAGGAAATCCAATATTAGTGAGGGGAATGCACACCCATCCTAACCAAATGGTGTCTTCCCACAATATGAGGTCCATCTTGAGACATGGCGACATTGAATGGGTTGCAGAATGTTTAATCACTTCCCCCAAACCGAGCATAAAAGTTACAGAACATCCAAGGGAGATAAGGAATCTATTACACAAGTATGAGAGGGGTTTTGGAGACCTTCCCCCCAGAAGGCCACCTAACAGAGGAGTTGAACATACCATTGTATTGGATCTATCTACTTCACCTATCCTATCCTTATGCTTCTTCAGTTGTCTTGGTGAAGAAAAAATATGGAACCTTAAGGATGTGCAATGATTTCAAAGATTTAAACAAAAAGACAGTGAAGAGTAGATATCCCATCCCTCGGATAGATGAGCTCATGGATGATCTATTTGGAGCAAAGTTCTTTTCCAAAATTGATCTTAGATATGGTTACCATTAGATTTGAATGAAGGAGGAAGATGTGCAGAAAAATCCTTTTAGATGTCACTATGGTCATTTCGAATTTCTTGTCATGCCTTTTGGTTTAACCAATGCTCCAGCAACTTTCCAATCATGCATGAAAAAAATATTTTGCAAGCAGCTCCGTGAATTTTTTTTATGATATTTTGATTTACAGTAAGACATGGGAGGAACATTTGCATCAGTTAGAAGTTGTATTGAAAATATTGCATGAACAGTCTTTGTTTGCTAAGTTGTCGAGTGTGAGTTTGGGTTGACATAAATTTTGTATCTTGGGCACATAATTGGGAAAGATAGGGTAAAGGTGCAGTTGGAGAAAATAAGGGCTATTCTAGATTGGACATCACCCAAGAACATCACCGAATTGAGGGGATTTATTGGGATCTACACTTACTATAGAAATTTTGTGAAGGGGTTTTCCAAATTGATTACTTCTCTCACTAATTTGACCAAGGAGGATGAAGATGCTGAAAAGAATTTCCAAAGAATGAAAAAGGTAATGAGTAGTTGTCATGTGCTTGCATTACCATATTTTTGTAAGCCATTTGTTTTGGAATGTGATGCATTAGGGTAAGTCATACGAGCAGTACTAAAGCAAAATCAACATCCCATAGCTTTTGAAAGCAAGAAATTAAAACGACATGAGAGGCTCTACTCCATATATGACAAGGAAATGTTCACCATCATGCATGCCTTGTCCAAGTTTAGACAATATCTAGTGGGGAACAAATTTGTGGTCAAAACTAATCTCATAATAGTTTAAAGCATTTCCTTACACAAAAATATCTCAATGAAATGGAACAAAAATGGGTGAGTAAGATTCAAGACTTTGATTTTCACATTGAATATGTTAAAGGGAAGAATAATGTTGTAGCATATGCATTGTCTAGAATACCCTCACTTTCTCTTATGGACATTTCAAGATTGGAAAGATGTGCTAATAGTAGAGTCTACCAAAGATAGATTTGCTTGTGAATTGTTAGATGGGACCAAGGGAGATGATGTGTATAAAGTATTGAATGGCCTAATCTACTATAAAGATTGAATATACTGAGTTCATGTTTCGAATTTGAATAAAAAAATATTGAATGAAGCTCATGATTCTCCTTTAGAAGGCCATCCTAGTTTCTTTAAAACATATAGGCAGCTAAGACAAAGGTTCTTTTGGAAAGGTTTGAAGGAATATGTTTTAAAGTATGTGAATTAATGCAAGATATGTCAACAAAACAAAGTTGAGGACACCCATCCTAGTGGTCTCTTACAACCATTGCCTATTCCAAAACAAAAGTGGGCAATCATCTGCATGGTTTTCATCACAGGTTTTACCAAGGCTCTTGGTAAGGACTGTATTTTTGTTTTGGTGGATAGACTCACCAAATTTGCTCATTTCTTTGTTATTGCCTCACCTTTTACTACTTCACAAGTAGTTGATCTATTCTTTAGAGATGTTTTCAGATTGCATGGACTTCCCAAAAACATTGTTAGTGACAGGGATAGCATATTTATGAGTGTTTTTTGGAAAAAACTCTTCAAGTTGGTGGGAACACAATTGAATCCTAGCACAAGATATCATCCACAAACTGATGGTCAAACAGAAAGGGTGAACCAATGGTTAGAGGGATACTTGAGAATCTATGTTGGTGGGAATCAAACAGCATGGGTTAAATGGCTACATTTGGGTGAGTTTTGCTGAAATACTACCTTTCATATGTCCATTGGCATGTCTCCCTTTAAATCACTTTATGGTTATGAATCAATTACCTTTGTTGATCACAGTTTTGGTAATAGTAGATCCCCAAAAGCTAAGGATTGGATTGAGGAAATTAAAGAAATTTTGAAGCTCTTAAAAGACAATTTGTAGGTTTCCCAAAATCAACAAAAAAAATATACGGATCAACATAGGAAATAAATGATTTTTCAAGTGAATGATTTGGTTTATTTGAGGCTGCAACCATACAAACAAACCACCTTAAAAGCAAGAGGATCAGAAATTCTTAATCCAAGGTTTAATGGTCCATACAAGATAAATTGAAAGGTTAGAGAGGTAGCTTATGAAGTAGAAATTCCGGAAGGAAGTAAAATCCATAATGTGTTTCATGTTTCATGCCTTAAGAAGGTGATTGGGTAGAAATTTTTTATTTCAAAAACACTTCCTCCATTAGATGATGAAGGACAACTCATACTCATTCCAAAAAAAATTGAAAGTAAGGGAAAGGAAATTAAGGAGTGAAACCATAAGAGAATATTTGGTACAATTGAAAGATTTTCCAAGTGAGGATTCCACATGGGAAGAGGAACAAATTTTGTAGCATTCAAATTTGGAATTGCATAGGGACAAGCAATCTTGGGTGGGGAGGACTGTACTGTCCCCATCCAAATAAATTTCATGAAGGAAAAATCTCCACCAATCTACTAGTTCCCTAGGTTGGGGTGGAAACATTTAAACTTGGAATAAGGGAGCTACAAGACCCGAAATGAACCTTATATTGGGAAATACACATTAAATGGGATAAATAAATAATAATAAAGGAAAAAAAAGGGAGCATTTGATCATGATGGGGCATAGGTGGTGTGGCACCCACCCATGGAAATATTCTCCATTCCACATGGACTCCTTCTCTCAACCATTCGAATCCAAGGTGTAAGATAAAGTGCCTGGAGGATTTGGAGAGGCATTATTCATGGAATTAATATAGGAAGGTCAAATTGGAGTGGAAGAGTAACTCCAATGGAAAAGGAAGAGGCATCATAGAATGATTGTGACACTTGGAGCTAGATTCCCTAGTCTCTATGAAAACAATGATGGAGAATCTATGACACATATGAAAAATTCAGACTTGATTGCTGACATATGAAACATATGACATGTCAAGGATAAAAATATCCACCAAGAGGGTGCACAAGGGGATTTATGGTCAGCCAAGATTCCCCCATTTGAATTGATGGAAGATGAATGCTAGAAAGAGAGGGACAAGTGTCATTCAAGAGAATCTCTCCCTAAATCGAGTTGAGAGAATACTCTTGGAGTGAATTCGAGCTATGGATGCCATTGGAGGTTAATAAAAGAGGAGGAGGAGGAATGAGAGCAACTTTTTATCATTTATCATTTGGCACTTTTGGAGATCTTAGCTTGTCATTGCATGGTGGATGTTCATCCTCTCTGCCTTAGAACCAATTTTGTGGGTGCAAGATTCCTATCCAATTTGGTTGATGGAGAGGAAATTTAGACCTCTCAACAAGTCTTCATGTATATTTTTTGATGCATTTTCAATCCCCCTATGAGTTCGAGTCCATGTTCACTCTTCCTTCTCTACTCTCATTCTCCTTCTCTCAATATTCATGTAAAACTGTGATAGCGCACTCCTTGTTACATATAGTTGATGGAATACTTTTATTTCAACCTTATGGACATGTTAATTGCTGCATAAATCTGTAATGGATAGATGAGGAGAGCCAAAGCTCAAAATACCAAGCACTTCATGTAATATTTCCAAGTAACATTGAGATTCGAGCTATTTTCCGCATTGTATTCTCATGGTGATTTTAGAGTGATTTGTATAAGTTTGATATAATACTTTTATTGAGGTAGTGCTTATGATTTCAGCTGCATATCACTAATACATATGGGCTCATTGTTCCATGAAATTTTTCCACGTTTTCAACATTCATGGGTTAAAAAATTGATTTTTAAAATTTTTTTTTTCAGGGCGAAAAAACCGTGGCAATATCCATGATTTTTAAAGTTCCACGAACATTCGTCCCTATATCAATGAAATGTCTAGGTTTCATTTTTCGTGGAAACAGGGACGAATGTCGAGCTATATAAACTATACCGACGTAAGCACCATAACAAATTTCTCATTCATTCATTCACGAATTATTTGTCAAGGAACGAAAACCCTCATTCATGAATTATTTCTCTAGGATTGAAAACCCACACAAATTTCTCATTGTGCTTCAATTTCGTGGATAAAAACATCAGTCTTCTCGCTGATTGAAGAAGTTCAGTGGAGGTTACCAGCCTGGGGAGGAAAGGAGCATTCATCCCAAAGGGCACACTTTGGTTTTTGCTACTCGCAGCTCTTCATCTGCTTGAGAAAGGGGGGGCGACTCCATTAGTTGATGAGTATTCATTAAGGAAAAAGTCGTTGCTATTTTTCTTGCTGTGGGTGTGTAGAAGAGGGGCGCACTAGTGCCTCGGGGAAACACATTCTCATAAGATATCAATTGTATACATTCAGCCTCCTCTAGATTGAGCTGCGCAAGGGGTCGAGTTTGGATGTTGGATGTGGTTCTTTGTGACTATCTGTTCGTTGTATTTTTCCTCTGTCAAATCGAGGGCCAAAGAGGGAGGAATCTCACATACAAGGGAGCTTCTACTGTGGGTATTCTACCGGATTGTTAGAGCTCAGATTATTCATGCTTTTTTCCTCTTGTCTGAGTACACATTACTGCTATTATAGAGTGGTAAATCATAGTCACCTACATGCTTTACTCTTCCTTGTATACAAATAGAGTTACCATGGTTTCCATATAAATTTGTGAGTCGTTATATCAATTAGTGGACTGTAATAGACTTCTGTAGCAGCTGGTAAAAGATTCCAGATATTTCCATTTTCATTTGTGAACGGTTTCATGGTGATTGCTGTCATAAATGATGAGTTTATGGTGTGTCTTCAAGTATTGAGTGCTTTATGAAGCAAATCTAGAGTATAGTAGTCAAATTCTGGGTTGTTGAAATTGCATAATTAAAATGCACATAGATTCTTTTATTCGTTTTTAATAAAATAATACTTTTAAACAATAAAACAAATCACAATTTCAACGCAATAAATATTTTAACAAAAATCCAAAACTTATAAAGATTAACCAATGCTTTTGGATATTTCGTTGATATATTAAAAATTTGTCAGAAACATTGAAAGTTTGTGCCAAGAAATAGATTACCTAAACAAGGTTGTCCTCTGTAGTTCGATACGTTTAATTTTGAGGACTTTTCTCTTTATACGTAACGATACGTTTAATTTTGAGGACTTTTCTCTGTATATGTAAACGATTCGTACGTTTAATTTTGAGGACTTCTGCGTGTATACGTAAACAATGTTGTTTTTCAATAAAGACTCGTTCCTACTTTTAAAACTTGTAAAATATAAAATATAGGTGATGATCATCTAATTCAAGCAAATCACATATCCAATGGTAACTTTAGTGTTGCGAAATAAAGATCAATTTCCATAAATTAAAAATCAATATATATAATATTTTTTTTATGTGATTATATACTTACTATACAAATATAAATTTATAAACAAAATTAGACAGACCTTATCATGTACTATTTGATTCAAATTTTGAATAACAATAGTATGCTTTTTTTCGCGAGAAAAAAAAAATTTACAAACCAAATTAATTATTTACAAGTTGGATTATAACCATAATAGCATTAACCACTTTAAATTTAAATGTTAATAGTATAATACTATTAAAAATAAAATAAAATAAATTAAATGTTAATAGTATAATTGTAATGTCCCCATCCAAATAAATATCATGAAGTAAAAATCTTCACCAATCTACTAGTTCCCTAGGTTGGGGTGGAAACATTTAAACTTCGAATAAGGGAGTTACAAGACCCCAAATAAACCTTAGATTGGCAAATACACATTAAAGGGGATAAATAAATAATAATAAAGGAAAAATAAGATGGCATTTGATCATGAGGGTGCATAGGTGGTGTGGGACCCACACATGGCAAGATCTCCATTCCACATGGCATCCTTTTCTCACCCATTTGAATTCAAGGTGGAGTATAACGTTCTTGAAGGAGTTGGAGAGGCATTATTCATGGCATGAATCTAGGAAGGTTGAATTGGAGTGGAAGAGTAATTCCCATGGAAAAGGAAGATGCATCATAGAAGAATTATAACACTTGGAGCTAGATTCCCTAGTCTCTATGACAACAATGATGGAGAATCTATGACACATGACAAATTCAGACCTGATTTCTGACATATGACATGTCAGGGCTAAAAATAGCCACCAAGAGGGCGCACAAGGGGAGTTATGGTAAGCCAAGATTCCCCCATTCGAATTGATAGAAGAGGAATGCTAGAAAGAGAGGGAAAAGTGTCATTCATGAGAATCTCTCCCTAACTCAAGTTGGGAGAAGGCTCTTGAAGGGAATTCGAGCTATAGAGGCCATTGGAGGTTAATAAATGAGGAGGAGAATGAAGGAAAGAAACTTTTGATCATTTCTCATTTGGCACTTTTGGAGAGCTTAGATTGTCCTTGCACGGTGGATGTTCATCCTCCCTACCTTAGTGCCAATTTCGTGGGTGCAAGATTCATATCCAAGTTGGTTGATGGAGAGGCCATTCAGACCTCTCAATAGAGCTTCATGGAGATTTTTTGATGCAGGTTCAATCTCCCTCTGAGTTCAAGTCCATGTTCACTCTTCCTTCTCTACTCTCATTCTCCTATCTTTCTCTCAATATTCATGTAAAAGTGTGATAGAGCACTCCTTGTTGCATATAATTAATGGAGGATTGTTATTTTGACCTTATGGAGATGTTAATTCTTGCATAAATATGTAATGTATAGATCATGAGAGCCACAATTCGAAACACCAAGCACTTCATGTAATATTTCCAAGTAACATTGAGATTCGAGCTATTTCCCTCATTGTATTCTCATGGTGATTTTAGAGTGATTTGTATCAGTTTGATATCAAAATTTTATTGAGATAGTGCTGATGATTTGAGTTGCATATGGAGTTAAATGGATGGCCAAAGTATTGTATGCAGGTCCCCCTAAAGTCTTATTATAGTTTGTGACATGAATTCATGGTACCTTGTCTACTCATTTTTTCATAAATTGTATGCTCTATAAGCTGTTGTCTATTGGAAGACCTATCCGACCCTAAAACCTGATATAATGATGCAAAAATGTTTTCCTTTATGTCCTCTAATAGATCCAAGTCTCATATTGAATATTAGTGAAGTTCGTATAGTGTTTGGAAGGTCAACTAGTAGTTGACCTGGTGGGGATTTCCACCAATACAATTGACTAGTTTTGTTCCAATTCTTCCCTCCTTGAAAATTGCAGAACATGGATGTTTATAGCAGATGTTTGGGTGTCTAAATTTTGTATAAGAGTGTCCTATCTTCTCCCAAGTCTCTCCTTACACAATTCGAAAACATTTGGAAGCTTTTGGAACAGTTTGTGTATAACATTCCTAGGTTCGAAATTGGGTGAATTTGAGCAACTTTGCATAGTAGGGATGTTAAATTGGTATTAGAGCATGGTACTTGCACCTAATTTGGGTGACCATTGATGAGGTCAAGAATTCACCCCCCACCCCTAGAAATGAAATTGAAAGTACCTTTAGTGAAGAGGAGAAGTAAGAGAAGAGGTACATTCCGTTGAAGCCATGGCTAGGGATGACAAAAGAACCTTAGAGATGGAGGAGAAAGATGAGTTTAGGAAATTCATGAAACCTTTTTTTGAGGACATGACAAGGCAGATAATGTAAGGGTTCGAATTGATGGCTAGTCAAATTGGGAGAAAATTGGAAATAGGAGGCAGCAGTAGTTCTCATTCCGAGGAAAAACATATAGTTAGTGAAAAAAAATTCTCAAGGACAACGCCTCACAATAGACCTAATGAATTCCAGAGCTCAAGAAGAGCCACCACACCCAAGTTTCTTGAGTCCAAAGAGGATCCCAACACTCAATTTGGGATAAAGGAATATCTAGAGGAATGGCAACAGTTGAGTGAAGAGTGTAGGAGGACCTTACAATTTGAACAATTCTTCAATGTCTCAAATAAGCTCAGAACTAGAGGAGGTAGAAGAACCCCTTTCCAAAATCAAGAATTGAATTCTACTATAGGAAAGGTACCCCTTCTCACCTTTGATGGCTCGCCATAAAGTTTTGCTAATACTTGAATACAAAATTTAGGTGTGTATTTTCAGCTGAATCCAATGGTCGAAGAGGATGCTTTAACAATGGATATTCTGCATCTTGAGAGAGAAGCAAATTATTGGTGGTTCCATGGACTTAAAACCTTGGGACATGATCAAATCACATCATATGAAGAGTTTGCTAACAATTTGGTGGAACGGGTTTGATTAAAAAGACCTTGAAATGCATTTCAAGGAACTAGCACAGTTGAAGCAAACTGGAACCCCTAATGAGTACATGTTGGAATTCGAGTGAATCCACGAATGTGGTTCACCATTTTTGGCGGATCGCAAGGCAAAAATTCATTTTTCGGAACCTCGATCGAGATAATTTCAAACCCTCAATCGAGGTTTTATATGCTTGATTGAGGGTTTAAAACTACCTCGATTGAGGGCTTTAACATACCTCGATCGAGGATATTTTAAACCCTCAATCGAGGGTTTGTTCGAACCGTCAGAAACAAAAAAAAAAGCGTCCGTGCAGTTGTGCGTTGATAGACCCTCGATCGAGCAAACCCTTGATCGAGGTTTTGACCCTCGATTGAGGGTTTGCTCGATCGAGGGAATGCAATAGAGAAAAAAAAAACAAAATAGGGCCCGGTCGCCCCGACCGGCCTTGTTTTCTTGCTGGAAAGAGACAGAGACAGAGAACAGTGAGCCGGGACCTCAACCGAGCACACGCCCGACCCACAGTGACGCGACCTCCCCACAACAACGCCATGTCATCTCTTCCACCAGGTGGGTGGAAATCCTACCATTTGTTTTGTTGTTAAATATATATATATATATATATATATATATATATATATATATATATATATTTCTTATTTTATGTATAAATTTGTGTATTTTTATCAAATCTAGGATTTTTTAGTTTTTTTAGAAATGGTTAGGATGTAGGCAATTAAACTAAACCGCCAATGGAACCGAAAACCGCCATTGAAACCAAACTTATTGAAAAAAAAAACCATTTGATTTAACTAAAACAAAAACCTATTTCAAACCAAAACAAAAACCCATTTCAAACCAAAACAAAAACCAAATTTGAAATAGATTTAGGGTTTTAGATATTTGTTACTTATTTGTTTAAATTATTTAATTTAATTTTGTTTTTATATCAACCGGTAGCATTTCTCCCCGTAAATGCTACCGGTTTTATTTTAAAATGTGATTTTACAAGCTGAAATGCTGCCCATTTTTTTCAATCCTCCGAGAACGCCAAGAGGATTGAAAAAAAACCATTTGAACCTAAAACAGAAAACCATTTCAAAACAAAAACCAAAACTATTTTAAATTTGAAATACTTTTAGGATTTTAAATTTATTTTGCATTTATTTGTTTAAAAATTATTTGGTATGTGAATTTGCAAGCAGAAATGCTGCCAATTTTTTTTCAATCCTCCAAGAACGCCAACAAGATTAAAAAAAAATCATATATTAATATTAATATTATAATATAAAAATTTAAAAATAAATATTAATAATATATATAATCATATATTGTTTATTAATTTTTACTTAATTTATTTAAAAATAATAATATTTAATAAATTAATAATATAATATAAAAAATTAAAAAATGAATATTAATAATATATAATCATATATTATTAATCATAACTATAACCATAACCAACTTGCCAAATTTTCTTAAATAGGATCCCCTCTCAGGCCATAAAAAGTATGTTTGCAATGTGAGCATCAATGAAGATAAATTGGCCTGGAACCATAATGGATAGCTTGGAAAAATTCCCAACATCAGGTGGCCTAACATAACATTATTAATATTAAAATAGGAAACATTTTATAAATATGATAATATTAATATTGTTTACATTATTAAAAAAACTATCAATAATTATTTATAAAAATAAAATAAAGACATATTGTGGAGAGAAATTATCTTGTAGACAAGAAAATATCATTAAAAAAAATTAACATATAGTAAATTAAATTATTATTATTAAAATAAAATAAGAAATAATTTAAATTTATAATAAACTATAATGGTTTATATTTCAAATAATTACTTTAATTAAAGTTCATTATATTTAATAATGATTGCTTACGAATAGACTATGGTAAAATATTGTTAAGAGTTATTATAATTAATCACAATTAATTATAATTAAATATGGTCTATGTATTGATTATATGATTTTTATGATTAACTATGATATTATGATTTTTATTTGACGAAAATATTCCATCCATATCTAGGTTGGATATTTTGTGTCATAATTAAATATTTCTATGTGTTGATTATATGATTTTTATGATTAACTATTATATTATGACTTTTATTTGACGTAAATATTCCATCCATGTCTAGGTTTGATATTTTGTGTCAATCATATATAATATTGAGATCTTTTACCTATTATATATAGATGAAATTAATGAAAAAAATTAATCATAAAAAAAATAACATTTCTTTAAATGTAATTAGTAAAAAAAACTATTATATATAGATGAAATTAATGAAAAAAATTAATCATAAAAACAATAACATTTCTTTAAATGAAATTAGTAAAATAAAAAACTAAACATAAGATAATAACATTTTTTTTTAATTCTTTACATAATTATATACATGATATCTTATGTTAAAATTTAAAAATTATGTTGAAATTTAAAAATTAGATACATATCACTACAAGTTCATTACGGTTATA
The DNA here is from genome assembly GCA_027924585.1 of Larix kaempferi. NCBI lineage: Eukaryota > Viridiplantae > Streptophyta > Pinopsida > Pinales > Pinaceae > Larix > Larix kaempferi. Next base: position 45,918,976 of record BSBM01000372.1, on the reverse strand, counting down.
TTCTATTTTTCATGGTTAATTTTTTTTAACATGTGAAATCTGTCCTCATATCACTTAAAGCTTCAACAGAAACTTTAAGCATGGTATCTCTACACTATCTATGCACTTAGCAAAGATAGCATGGACTAAGCACTTGTGGCTTTTTATTTTAAGATGTAATAAATACCAAAAAATTCACTCAATGTTAAGAATTTCTTTTATGTGATTTATTCTTATTTTTAAATTTTTTAATAATAACATTGTAAAAAATTGCATTAAGAGTGCACCTTATCCTAATTTATCTAAATTTTAATAATAATAATAATAATATAACAATTAAAAATTATATTTATAATATTTTTTAATTTTCATTATAAATAAAAATGATATTAATCTAGTTTTGTTTTTTTTAATAAAATATAATATTATTATATCAAAAAGAGTACATGGCTTCATTACATTGGGCTTTGTTAGTGTTTAGATAGCACAACAATCAGATTTTCAATAACTTCCCTTCCCCCACCATACATCAACTTGAGAAAAAGGATGAATTTACTACAGACACATAAAAACTACCATTTGTTCTTCATACACCGATTCCTTAAACTGAAACCTATACTACTATTAGCCAAGGAACAACCAAGACATAGATAAACCCGACCCAAATTACAAAAAGATTGAGGAACCATAGGAGCTATTCAGACGACCTTTGATGAACTCGCACTGATGGAAGGACGCGGCCCTCGCAACTCCTTAATATTGCCTTCTCCCGCACATGACCTATCTCCAGAGGTGTCATCCGCCACAGCCTGGCCTCCCTTGCCCGTGATCTTCACCAAACCAGTCGCACCCGCAGAGGTAATACCATATCACCAGATCCCAGAGCAGAGGGTCGATAGAAATGTATCCCCATCTTGCTAGCCATTATGTCGATTTTCTTGTACATTACTTGACAATCTCTATTATGTTCTTTCCAAGCCCGCGCTAGCTCCTTGTCACCAATTTCCTTGTTTGCAACTTCACTTGTTCCATGAGGACATGGGAGAGAAGCCCCTTTGTATCCCAGTAGGTCGCCATGAGCATGCTGTAGGATTCCATCCCGCCAACAGTTGTCCTCGGGTCTTGCACCCATTCTGTCACCTCCTCTCTAACTTACTCAATCTTGAGGGATTTAACTTGTTCCCATAAATTCTTCTCGACCTTCTCGATATCCCTGCAGATAGTTTGGGGGATTCTTTCTCGGAAGAAACAAGCCACTTGACAGACCCACCTTTGCTCCCGAGTCACCCTCAGGGGATTTTCTTCCTTAACCTTCCTTCCTCTCTTCGTAGACTTATTCCCCCTAGGAGCCATGATGACCTTCCAAGAGGTTTCCCGATATTCCTTACATAGGAATTCCAAAACTAAGCACCCTAAAAGCTTTAGGACGTCGAATAAGCTAGGAAATTTGCATGCCGATCCCGTCTTTCCTTCCTCATGTATAGCCTTGTCACCACTCTGATCCTTAATTTCTTTCATTATAGTTATGTCCTGTCCATAAAGTCACAGATTATCCCTGGCTTCAATGCACTACTTCTATTAGATTATGTCCTCTGGACATTAGATTATGTCCTCTGGACGAGGATGCAGTTGTATTCCTTCCTCCTCATTATTCTCACGGCAGGATAAATGCTCATTCAATTAAGCATTGACTTCCTTAGTACTTGTATCATCGACATGAGTGGGGATATTTTATTCTAGGAACCTTCCTTTCAGTCGATGGTTGAGGATCAACAGGAGCAAACTCTATTCCAGTGGTGGCCTTGAATTTGAATTGGAATTGAAATTGAATTTAGAATTGCATTTGAAATTGAAATTTGAATTTGAATTTGAATTTGAATTGAATTTGAATTGAATTTGAATTTGAATTGAATTTGAATTTGAATTGAATTTGAATTTGAAATGTGAAATTTGAATTGAATTTGAATTTGAAATTGAAATGTGAAATTTGGAATAGAATTTGAATTTGAAATTGAAATGTGAAATTTGGAATAGAATTTGAAATTTGAATTTGAAATTGAAATGTGAAATTTGGAATAGGATTTGAAATTGAAATGAGAAAATTTGAAATTGAAATGTGAAATTTGGAATAGAATTTGAAAGAAAATTAGAATTAGAAATTAAAATGTGATGCAGATAGTCCTGAAGAGAGAGATTCGGTGCTTCGTGCTCCGCGAAGCACGAGAGGATCTGACATCGTCCGACAGGGCGGCCATTGGCAACGCTCCCGTTCACCAAGGAGTGATTCCAGGCCGGGGTCGGTTGCCATTGGTGGTGGCAGCATGAGAGATAGTGTGTCGGTTCATCCCAACGACATACATGCGGATCCCCAGGAGGAGGATGTGCAACAAGACACAAGTGCATCAGGTGCGTATTTTTTGTTAGCACATTTTCAGTAAATTTTTAGTATATAATGCATTGAATTTCAGCTACAAGTTATAATATATATTTTTAGTAACATTTGTGTTTTGGTTTGGATTGCAGGTGCCCCATCAGGGGGATCGTACGATGATGAGGTTGCATAGATCACTCTCGCTGACATCATTTCCCAGCGAGAGTGGGTGAGCTCATGTGTGAGCACTTTGAGGGAGGATTCTCCCACACGACGATCTTTGTCGATGATGTTATCGGCAATTGATGAGATGTTGACCCTCTACAGGAGGGTAGGACCTCTTAGTGACATTTGGTGACATTCATGCTAGAGGAGGAGAGATGGTGTCATTGGGATCCACAAATGGGAGGATGTCAAAGTCGCCATAAGAGGGCATGACATCAAGGGTTCTTTATTTGACATCCCTCGTGACCGCGCCCCGGGTCAACCGCTTAGACTCAGGGAGTTTAAGTTGGAGGTCGCTGCACCAAATATATATGATAGATTCGTGGGAGCATGGGGCATGTTCCCCCACCATGACCAGGTCCCATTATACTTTGCAAAATTTCACGTACCCACCCATCCATCCAAGGCAAGGGAGAGTACATGATAGCAATCTCTGTGGGGCTTTTCATAAAACTCAACCCACTCATTAGATTCATACCATTAAAAGAGATGTGTGCAGATGGAAAACAAGAAAATTATGCAGAGCAGAATTAAAACATCCTTACACATTACTCATGAATACAACATATCAACAGTCATCAAATTAATATTGTGCAGAAGTAAATATATAGGCAATAAAAACACTTATCTCCATTTTTGCAACTGTCCCAAACAACTAGCTATGTCGCTGCAACGTTCCACCCAACCATAGGCTCTTCGACAGCCTATACTGAGTTCGTCCGAAGGCCACCCCCGAGCTGGGCATGATTCTCACAAGGAAAGGGAACATTCAGCTCATACACAACCCATTAATCATTTCATCTGAGCCAAGCCAGTCCACAGCTGGGTTTATCAGGCTACATTTGAACCCTAGAGGCTTACACTCAATCTCAAGCCAAAGCCATGGATACCTATAAACCATACCCAACATACTCTTCTCTCACCCAGCAAGCACAAACATGGGGCAGGGATACACATTTTAAACAATGGGATTTACAAATAATATGGCCATGGGTTTTCCCCAAATCGTGGGCACCCCAAAAATGGATTGGGAGAAGGAAATTCGACCATAGGGAAGAAAACGATTTCTCCCACAGATATAACAACATTCCGTGGGCCAAATAGTCTCTATACACCCCCAAATTGATTTCCTCTTTCTTGCTAACTAGTATATAACACAAAAACACCCTTCTCTCAGCTGAGAAAGAAGTAAACATAGAAAAACCATGGAGGAAAACGCCCAGGTGGCTCCAAACGCATGAGGGAGAGCAACTGGTTCATGGATAATGGATTGGGGAGCAATTCATGGCTCTTTTCTTTCCCAAGAAGCAAAACTCGATTTTTCATGCAGGGTGGCTTTCCCATACTCGAATTTGGATAGCCATACCTCTCATTCCCCAAGGCATTAACTACCTCAACCAACTCTTGGGAGAAATCAATGATTGGGTACAAAAGTCAACATGGGTAGTTGAGGGTTTGATGGGTTCTCTCATTGACACTTGACTTGACATGATTAGCTCCAAGGGTTTGAATGTTTTCCCTCCCAATTTTTTGAAAAATCATGCTCCCATCTCTTTATTGCATTGCATAGCTAGTTGTGGGTATTTTATTAAATGCATATTTACATGATATTTGAATTTCCAATGTGCATTGCTAGCACGTAAATCATATGCATCAATAAATCGATGGCGGGGCCTTGGCCTTGAGCTCCTCACCATGATTATATAACAAGATTACATCATTTACAATTTTAATGTGATAGGGTCAATATGGGGATGTGACATTCCCCTCCCCTTGGAATAACACCATCCTCGGTGTTCCAATACTTCATAATATATATACCCACTTTACACATGCCTCAAAATTCGCAACTGGTGGCAGGTCTATCCTGCATTTCATCTCTGTAGGTGGGCATTGCTCCACAGCAATCCCTTCCTTTTATTCACCCTCCAGTTGATCTACAAGTCTGGAATTTTCATGGATGCCATATTTCTTACTGTCCTGATAACTATTGGAGGAATATTTGCAACCAAATCAAATAGCTTTTGGTCTGCTGCCATGATCACGGTGCACAACTGGCTCTCACTTGCTCACTAGCAACACTTGGCTAGTAACAGCTGCAACAATGGCTTTCAATGTCTCTCCTGTGAGACTCCTCATGGCAATTCCTTAGTCTTGTTCCAATCCGGAGCCACACCATCACTTGTCGTTCTATGCTCCTTAGCCTCTTTCACTTCAATGTGAATGCTTGCTTTTCCCTTTCTTGGCTATGACACTTTAGTGTCTAAGGTCTGTCTAATGCCTTTCAACTAGGGAACCCTTCCCCGTTGCTACTTATAGAACCTTTGGCTTCTAGGACCCACACATGTCCACTAGCACCATCTTTCATTACTGCTCATACTGAGCTCTCTTTAGGATGGTCACATGTCCACATGCATCCTCCGGATGCTTTCATAGTTCTTGCTTCCAGCAGTACCTACACTCAAGCATTGAATCAATTCACATGCTTAGTGTATTTTCGTAAGGTTTATCTCTAAATAAGAGTTTAAGAAATCATAATTAAATCATATACACACACATATTCATAAGCAAGAGTTGCAAGATAACCAAATACTTATCTTTATTGGATGTCTTCACTTTATCCCACAGGATCCTTCTTTTCTTTCCAAGCATTGGATTTCCTGTTGATACAATAATGAATGTTGGGCCAGCACGCAGGCTACTCCACAACCATTCGAATAGGCAATTCCAGGCCAGTACGCTGACTGGGTTTATCAATTATTTAAGGAATGTTTGGCCAGCACGCCGGGTGCTCCACAACATCAAGTGGTTAATGTTCCCGCCAACTATTCTTTGAATTTGTCAATCATCAGTTACTCTCTGGATTTACCAAGAATTTTATAGTGCCCGACCAGTTACTCTCTATTTCTACCAAGAAATTTATAGCGCCTAACCATTTACTCTCTGGTTTTACCAAGCGTTTGTGGCTCTTTCAGGGTCCTTACTTCCTGCAACGGCCAAGGTTTCCAACAAAGAAACAACAGTGTATTAGCTTGGTTGTCATAATACTTGTACCTGAAATCTTCATTATTCCAAACAAGAAATATATGAAAATGAATACTTATCTGTATTGTTCATTTTCCTCGCTACTCCACAGGTTTCCTTCTCTGCTTTACAAGCCTTGAATCACCTGTGGGGTGGATGCTTGGCCAGCACACATGCTGCTTCAAAACATCATCCGAATAGGCAATGCCAAGCTAGTACGCCGACTGGGTTTATCAGGCATCCCAAAAATCAATATGCTAAGGCAGTACATCGAATGGGTTTATCAAGCATACGAAAACCATTTCCAAGCCAGTTCTCCAACTGGGTTTGTCAAGAAATAACACCCTTCACCAATACCTCCACAACATCCAAATAACCAATGCCAAGCCAGTACACCGACTGGGTTTGTCAGGCATCAATTTAACAACATGCCAAGCTAGTACATCGACTGGGTTTATTAGGCATCCAACAACCCTTCACCACAACACCCAAATAACCAATGCCAAGCCAGTACACCAACTGGGTTTATCAGGCATACAACAACCATTCGCCACAACACCCAAATAACCAATGTTAAGTCAGTACACCGATTAGGTTTATCAGGCATCCAACAAACCTTCGCCACAACCCAAATAACCATTTTTCATAACATTCACTATCAAGCATTGAAACACTAGGAATGCGTCCATTCCCTTAGGGTGTAGTCAATATTGAAAACCCTAACATAACCCATCACCTGAAAGGTATGCATCCCTTTCCTGTGAGCCATGTAGGCCTTAGTCACACTCAAGCAGTCTGGAACAATAATGAAATAATAAAACATGCTCTGCATATTAAATCTAATAACCAGACATGTATATCCTCAGTTAGGGTTACCGAATACTCATTCGTTTCACATATGTATCTTTCCTTGATTGGCGAAGAATGGGGCTCCCTTCTCTGAGTCAACAATACTTCGGTTTTCCACCCCATTATTCCCACGTTCCATAACCACACATGCCTTCTTGGCATAATTTCACCATCTCACTCACATGGCTTTATCGACATGTAGTTCGGTTGAGACATTGTCACATTTACAATGGCGTTTCACCCGAAACCCATTTCCAAAGCATGGGATCCATCCCATCTAGTTTGGCTTCTGCAGGCCATCACACATGGTCTTCCTACAATGTGTCATCCTGGCACACTTTATCAAATAGAAAAACAGTCAGCAACATTTAGCAATAAGCTTCAAATATGATTGTTCCATAACCAATCAATAGCATTAATAATTAAATTCAACATGAATTTATAATTCTGCCTCCTACAGAAATTGATTTGCTTAGCAATGAGGCTATCCTCATATTGTTTGGCTCTCGTAAGTGGTATCACTCTGTCCATTATGGTTTCACCCTTGCTACCATACATGAGAATCCACCTACAACATGTCCTCCTGACACAATTCTATATAAGCCAAATAGTCATTAGCAATTATAAGCAATTCTCAAATCTAAAATTTGTAAATCTATTTTCCTACAGAAATTAGATTTGCAACTATGAGACTATTCTCATAAGCTTAAACCAGACAATTTTCAGATTTGTTTCATGCATAAATTACAACCATGAGAACCTTCTCATAACCTTTGGCTTCTGCACATGGTAGATCCTGGTCTTTACTATGGACTTATCTTCATTGCCATACGCAAGACCTTTCTACCTGAAAACTGAAATTCAATCAGCCAAACACGTTAAGAGTATCTATGCACATAATCATTCATTGCCATAACAGTCACTAAAGTGATCCCAGAATTATAATACTGAATAATTCAAACACCTTTAGCTGTTTAACATTTGAAATGCAATGAAATATATACATTTATATAGATGCATCATTATCACAATAAAATTGCAAGACATAGTCACACTATCCATGCAATTTAAATAACTGTAAATACTCATTACTTCATATTCCATGTAGCTCTGTCCTTCCAACAGAGTGCTCTGGTAGCCCATCACATGTCTACCTTCTTCATGCAGTCCTTCTCCTGCATTCATAGCAACTTATGAAATGGTCTTAGGATTAGCAATAGTCCACCATTTCATCTATTATCTAACTGCATTGAAACATATATATGTCACGCCCATGCATTCACACAATGCATTTCAACATGTGCACCTACACATACATGCATATTTACAACATTTACCGAATATTTCAATGCACATCTCTTCAATGCCATCTTGCATGTTTTTATGAATACTATGCATTCAAACATACTATGGCCTAACCATGATTACCACATACAGCATGCACTACCATGGCAGGTCCATAAGTCCTCAGTTACTTTGGTTGTTAAACTCACAACCAATATTCACAAATGGCATGATATGAATTCATATGAATGCATTAAGGCTTCTAGAAACTATAGGGTGTGAGGCTCCTTGCCTTCACCTACCCGCACCTCACCATACTTGGTGGGTTGGCATTCACATTCAAGCACTCAATGCAAACCAAATCACCTTAGTTTAAGCTTAGTTGAAGAGACTCACCAAATCCTCTTTCAACATTCATGCAATTAAGCACAGTTAACCCTTACCTGCATGGATGTTATTAATATCGCTTGATGTTACCTGAGTCGGCCTCTTACCAAGGCTACTCAGTCCTTTTGCCAACATCATGATCATGGATTTGTTGCACCATCCTCTCTTGATAAGGTTGTATGCAACAATCATCATCCACCTCCTTAGCCATGCGTCGGTTGTCTTTGGTTCTACCACCAATGTGAACACAACTAATTATTAGCAACCACCATCATTTGATCTTAAGTGGCTCATTGCATATGTAAATCCTCACTTTTTTACCAATATGCAATATCATATACATGCAAAAACATTTTCACATGCAATTGTGCTATATGCCATCTATCTATCCCTTTTTCATTTCCAGCATTCCTATGCCATAGCTTCTATGCATATAAAACTTGTAAAATACAAAAACAATAGCAATAGCAGAGTTAAGGAATTATCCCTTTCCAAGCATGACATGGGGTCCCTTCTCCATGTCATAGCTGATCCTTTTCTTGGTTTCCCTACCAAGCACGCAAGGAATCATTAGCTGTCATTTATCACCAAGTAGCAATTTAATACAATGTAAAACATTCTTAGTTGCTACTTTTCAAGCATGAAATTCCTATGCTATAATAGAAATAGTTAAGGTGAGAAGTTTCCCTCTTATCAACGTTGTCTTGCTGCTCCCATTGTTCTTCTGCAATTCATATTACAGCCAATTACTCTCCACAACCTTCTATGCAATTCCTACTTCTCATCACAAGAATGCATTCCACACTTTCAATGACTGTCTTTCGGGGGACGACGGGGGTCAAGGGAACTTTCCCCCTTGTGGGTTCCCTGCGCCACTGCAGGGCGGGTCGAGGGCAGCACCCTCAATTTTTTTAAATTTTTTAAATCCTTCAATTTCGTGCAATCTGGCACACAAGTTCCATGGCATTTTTCAACTTTCGGCGCCTGAAAAATCTCTCTGAAAAATGGTTGAAATTCCTTGTTTCAGAGCAACTCAGCGAGTTCTTCCGACTTGTTTTGGGCCAACTCGTCGAGTTATTCTGGTCGAAGACTCAGTTTTTCCTTCCGATCCATTGCAGACCAACTTGCTGAGTCCTTCCGCCGTTGCGGGGCGACTTGCTGAGTTCTTCCGAAATTTTCTCCTGGACGCCGAAAAATACTTAGAAAAACCTTCCGCTGTTTCGGACCATCTTGCTGAGTTCTCCCATTGTTTCGGAGCAACTCGCTGAGTTCTCCCGCTGTTTCGGAGCAACTCGCCGAGTTCTCCCGCTGTTTCAGAGCAACTTGCTGAGTTCTCTTCCGAAATTTCTTCTTTGACGCCGAAAACACTTAGAAAGTTTTTCGGACCAACTCGCTGAGTCCTTCCGCCGTTGCGGGGCGACTTGCCGAGTTCTTCTGAAATTTTTCCATCTTTTCACCGAACTTATTGATTTGTTTTGCTGCATTGCAGAACGACTTACCGAGTCCTTCCACAGTTTCGGGCCAACTTGCCGAGTCCGACTGCCGAAAACACTTAGAATTTTTTTTGAAAATTTTCTTCCTTTCCCTGGGCACTTTCGCAACTTCGGGCCAACTTGCTGAGTTCTTCCGCTGTTGTGGAACAACTCGCTAAGTTCTTCCGTAGTTTTGACGAACTTATTGATTTCCTGCCGCATTGCGGAACAACTTGCTGAGTCCTTCCACCGTTGCGGACGAACTCACCACATTTTTCCGCCGGCTCAGTTTTTGGCAGAAACTCATAGACACTTAGAAAATTTTTGATAAATTTTGAAATTTTTTTAACAGTCTATGCTGGAGAGGAAGCATACTTACTTCTGCAAGTTGTGATAGGTAGCCCATGAAGGCCCAATGCTGCAACCAACAGCTCTGATACCATCTGTCACGTACCCACCCATCCATCCAAGGCAAGGGAGAGTACATGATAGCAATCTCTGTGGGGCTTTTCATAAAACTCAGCCCACTCATTAGATTCATACCATTAAAAGAGATGTGTGTAGATGGAAAACAAGAAAATTATGCAGAGCAGAATTAAAACATCCACACACATTACTCATGCATACAACATATCAACAGTCATCAAATTAATATGGTGCAGAAGTAAATACATAGGAAATAAAAACACTTATCTCCATTTTTGCATCTGTCCCAAACAACTAGCTGTGTCGCTGCAACATTCTACCCAACCATAGGCTCTTCGACAGCTTATACTGAGTCTGTCCGAAGGCCACCCCCAAGCTGGGCATGATTCTCACAAGGAAATGGAACATTCAGCTCATACATAGCCCATTAATCATTTCATCTGAGCCAAGCCAGTCCACAGCTGGGTTTATCAGGCTACATTTGAACCCTGGAGGCTTACACTCAAGCTCAAGCCAAAGCCATGGATACCCATAACCCATACCCAACATACTCTTCTCTCACACAACAAGCATAAACATGGGGCAGGGATACACATTTTAAAGAATGGGATTTACAAATAATATGGCCATGGGTTTTCCCCAAATCGTGGGCACCCCAAAAATGGATTAGGAGAAGGAAATTTGACCATAGGGAAGAAAACGATTTCTCCCACAGATATAATAGCATTCAGTGGGCCAAAGAGCCTCTATACACCTCCAAATTGATTTCCTCTTTCTTCCCAACTAGTATATAACACAAAAACGCCCTTCTCTCAGCTGAGAAAGAAGTCAACATAGAAAAACCATGGAGAAAAACACCCAGGTGGCTCCAAACTCGTGAGGGAGAGAAACCGGTTCATGGATAATGAATTGGGGAGCAATTCATGGCTCTTTTCTTTCCCAAGAAGCAAAACGCGATTTCCCATGCAGGGTGGCTTTCCCATACTCGACTTTGGACAGCCATACCTTTCATTCCCCAAGGCATTAATTACCTCAACCAACTCTTGGGAGAAATCAATGATTGGGTACAAAAGTCAACATGGGTAGTTGAGGGTTTGAAGGGTTCTCTCATTGACACTTGGATTGACATGATTAGCTCCAAGGGTTTGAATGTTTTCCCTCCTAATTCCTTGAAAAATCATGCCCCCATCTCTTTGTTGCATTGCATAGCTAGTTGTGGGTATTTTATTAAATGCATATTTACATGATATTTGAATTTCCAATGTGCATTGATAGCACGCAAACCATATGCATCAATAAATCGATGGCGGGGCCTTGGCCTTGAGCTCCTCACCACGATTATATAACAAGATTACATCATTTACAATTTTAATGTGATAGGGTCAAGATGGGGACGTGACACAAAACATGTTTATGCAGAGTTTGTTTTGGACATGCACCCGGATTACACTAGCACAGGGTCCCAGTTCTATGGGTCTGGTAGGGTACGCTCCTACCAACGTCCTGGAGCTCGGAGAGACCCTGCCTTTGTGCCACCCGCTCCGAGGTTGATACCGCTTCCAGACAGGGAGGTTATCAGGTCGGGGGATGCGGCACAATCATCCCAACTTGATGCAGAGGCTAGAGCTGACCTTGCAGACTCGTTGTTCACTGCCTTGGGCAGTGTTTCTGTTGCTGCGCATGGAGAGGCATCTAGACCACCCCCTCCACCTGCAGAGCCAGAGATAGAGCATGTCTCTATTGACATGCTCAGGAGTTTCGATCACGAGACCCTATTACGGTATGCTGAGTCAGTGCGAGATGCATACTTTCAGTTATATCGTAGATGCGTCGCTACATGACATGTATACTTTTGTACAATTATGTATATATGTTCTTCATGTTACATCATATCTATGTCGCAAATTGAATGGTCAATAATACTTAAGGGAGTTGTATTCTATTGATCCATGTAGGGGACCCCATTCATGGATCAACTCTTTGCTAGCGATCCATCTATTGGTCCGCCAGTTGGGGTAAGTTATAATTTATGTTCCAATTTAATTTGTGTTTGAATATTATTTCTCAGTTTAAATAATTTGTGTTTTATTTCTTAATTTTCGAGATTTATGTTGTAGATCTTAACTTCAAATGAATTTCAAATTGTACAGGGCAACGGAAAGGTGGTAGATCCTGATTATGGACATGAGGACCGCGAAGGTTCTGACGAGCTGGGTCCAGAGACACATGTGAGTTTTAATTTATGTTCCAATTCATATTATTTAATCACATTTAGTAATTGATTTTTGTACTTTATGTTTCAATTTTTTACGGATAGCTTTTAAATTATGTTAAATTTAATTTTAATATTTAATAAATCTAATTTATTACATGTAATGGCATATTACATAGGCATCGCAACAGGCGGGTGTCAGTGCTGCATTGGATTTCACACGTAGTTGGGATGTACCTCGAGTACATTATCCTGATGAAGGGCCATCTACCCGTATTCCTACCTAGATCTCGGATATCACCATTGACACGACGGATATGGCACAATTCCTTGAGGGTTTAGAGTCTCAGAGACAGTAGCGGGATGCTGCACAGGAGGGTAGTCAGAGGGACGATCATAGGCCTCGTGGGGGTAGTGGCCGATGAGTTGATGACCTATACATTTCCATGTTTTGGATATTTTCATATTTGATATATTTTCATGTTTTGGATGATCTATATATACGTTATCATGTTTTGGATATGGATTTATATCATTTATACATGGACTTTTATCATATATGGACTTTGGATATGGACTTTTGGATATTTTGTATATTTTATCATATTGATGTTTTCATGTGTATTTTGTATATGATTTGAAATTGATTGTTTTTTATATTAGATCTAGACATAGTTATTACAGTTACAAATTTATGTTTTGTCGTTTCAAATGCAAATTTAATGTGTAGTTACAATTTAGTTCAATTTAAAATGCAAATTTCGACTACATTAGAGTTCACATCTTCCATAATTTAGAATTGAATACATACACTACGTTTTAAAATTGAAATTACAATTCCAATTCAATTACAATGTAAAATTTCCAATTTAATGTGTAATTTCAATTCCAATTCAATTGCAATTTAAAAGCTCGTTTTCAACTACATTACAATTGCAGAAATAAAATCAACATGTAAAATTAGAATACATTTGAAATTAATAATTGAAATTTTGATTACATTATGTTGTCTACACATTACAATTCAATTACAATTTAAAATTAAAATCTCAAATTTAATGTGTAATTTCAATTGAGAATACAATGTGTTGTTCCAATTTACAAGTTCAATTTCAATTACATTATAATTGCATTTGAAATAAAATTTTAAATTATGATACATTGTACAATCTAAAATTTAAATTTTACAATTTTACCTTGTATATAGATGTATTTTAAATTCTCAATTTTGTATTTGAAATCAAAATTTAAAATTAGAATACATTTCAAATTGAAAATTGAAATTGACATTTTGCATTATGTTGTTTACACATTACAATTCACTTACAGTTTCCAGATTCCAATTCAATTACAATTTAAAATTAAAATCTCAAATTTAATGTGTAATTTCAATTGAGAATACAATGTGTTGTTCCAATGTACAAGTTCAATTTCAATTACATTACAATTGCATTTGAAATAAAAAATTTAAATTATGATATATTGTACAATCTAAAATTTAAATTTTACAATTTTACATTGTATATAGATGTATTTTAAATTCTCAATTTTGTATTTGAAATCAAAAATTAAAATTAGAATACATTTGAAATTGAAAATTGAAATTGACATTTTGCATTATGTTGTCTACACATTACAATTCACTTACAGTTTCCACATTCCAATTCAATTACATGGAAAATTTAATGTGTGATTTCAATTGAAAATTCAATGTGTTGTTGTATATAAGAATGTTTTTGTCCATTGAGAGTGTGAAATATCCCTTGATACAAAATTATATAATTACAAGTTATATAGTATGTAGGTAATTTTTGTGTTATTTTCTTTTAAGTGTGTGCTCTAATCTAAAGTCATAAATGTATGGTTTGTTTTCTTGACAATGGGCATAACCACCTAGTTAATATAAAAAATGGAAATATGTTGATAGCAGATGCTTGTACAACTATGGTAGAAACTATGCTTGTACAACTATTTCATATGATTTATGTTTTGATGACAAATGGAGATAACCACCTAGTTAATATAAGAAATGGAAATATGTTGATAACAGATGCTTGTACAACTATGGTAGAAACTATGCTTGTACAACTATTTCATATGATTTATGTACAAGAAAAATGTTATTTTAACTTTATGGTATAATTTATAAATAAATAAATATTTAAAATACAAGTTGCAAATCACCATGCAAAGAATAAATGATTACAACACTTCTACCCTTGAATTTCAAGGACAACATCATGCATCCCATGTTGTATATAGGTGAAATAAAAATTTGAAATTGATTTTCTACCCATCATAACATACCTATTATACTCTAAATGTGGGGAAAAAAACATTGATTTAGAGATGAATATGATATTTAATTAAAAACATTGTAGTGATATGCTAGAAGGGGAAATTCGTAATTTTTAATGCAAAATAACATTTTCATCAGTTGATGATTTTGCAATTTCAACAATAGACATTTAAATGGAAATTGTAATTTTATCATAAATTGCAATTTAAGAATTTTTTATCAATAATGCTTTACATATCAATGCAAAGTTGCAAACATTGCAAATTTAATTATTTTCAATTTGTCCTAACAAAATATATGGTTCTAATCATTAATCTTATCATGGTAATATGTTATATTATGCAAATAAAAATATATGTGATAGATGTTTTTTTTTTTAAGTAAACATTATAATTATATAGCTCTTTGAACATTCATTTGTATTCAAATATTCATTACTATGAAAATGTTGCCAACCACCATAACTATGAAAATATTCATTCATTTATTTTCAAATTGAATAAATTCTAACTAATACATAACTATCAAACATGTAAATTTCAAAATATTCATTCATTTGTTTTGAAATTGAATTTTCTAACAAAACAAGAATTGAAATTACATTTAACTTGAAATTGTTAGTAACTTAAAAAATTGCAATTAGTTAAATATGTACAATTTAACTTGAAAATATAGTGTCTAAGTGTACATTTAATTTGAAAATTATTGTAATAACATTGAAAATTGTTAATAAAGTTTAGAAATTTCAAAATAGTTAATATGTACATACATTTTAACTTGAAAATAGAATCTAAGTGTACATTTCATTTGAAAATTGTTGGACAATAAAATTGAAAAATGTTAGCAAACTTTGAAATAATTTGAAAATTGTTTTAAAGCAACTTTGAAGCATAATTTGAAAATAGTTAAAAATATGTTCATATCTTAACATGAAAATAGAATATAAATTTACATGTTTCATTTGAAAATTGTTCTAATTTAAGTTTGTTTTAAAGCCACTTGAAAATTGTTCATTTAACATAAAAATTGTTGCAAACTTTGAAATTTAAATAACAAATTGATGAAATAAATAAGAATATAATTACAAATAAATATAAAACAAATTAAATTATGAAATTTAGTTAGATTTATTGGAAAATTGTTACTAATTTTGTAAATTATGTAGCATGATATTTAAATTATGATAGCATGTAATTCAATCATTTACCTTGGTTGTCCTCCATTGGAATTTGTTGCACCAAATGTGCATCTTCTTCTTCTCTCAACCTTGCTCTTTATTGTCTCATTCGTTCTCTATTGTACTCATGTTCTTCATTAACATTTTGTTGTTTAGCATGTTTTCTTTATCTTTTTTTTTTTATTCCCCATCAATCTACAATGAAAACAAACAATTTTTTTTTCAAAATGTTATAAGAAACAACAATATGTTAGTATGAAATCTTGAAATATGCCTACAAAGAAATCTTACATGAATCAATTTACAATGAAAACAAACAATTTTTTTTTCAAATTATTATAACAAACAATAAAATGTTAGTATGAAATCTTGAATTATGCCTACAAAGATATCTTACATGTCTAATGAGGTCTAATTCAGCAATATAAAAATGACAAATCTCTAATTCAACAAGATCAAATTCACAAATCTCTAATTCAACAAGATCAAATTGTTAAATCTCTAATGGAAAAAAAGATTAGAAAGGAAGTAAATTGTATTTTGTGAATCCTTATTTGTTAATTATATATAGGTTCGTTGTTGTTTTTCGGAAGGAAGGGTAGTTGGCAACATTAATTGTTTCCAACTCCTTTCGTAGTTTCACCTCGGCTGCTTTATATATATTTTTACATAGATAAACCCTCGATCGAGCCTTTTTGATAAACGCTCGATCGAGCAAATACCTCGATCGAGGGTTTAACAAGACCTCGATCGAGGTTCTATTAAACCCTTGATCGAGGTATCGTTAAACCCTCGATCGAGGTTTTTGAAAAAGCTCGATTGAGCAAATAGCTTGATCAAGGGCTTAAAATATAGGCCGAGAGCCCCTTTCTCAGCAGAATGGAATGTTTGTTTGCCTTCCACAGAGTTGAACTATGGCATTAAATGATCATTAATGAGCAGACTTGAAACTATTGGATTCGTCAACGAATCCTCTATCCAGATATATAAAATTTATGATTTTTTCTCTTCATATGTCTGTTGTTTTTAATTTTCTACTAAAACTTGCCCTAAAAAACCATGCCGACAACTTCGATTGAGCTCAAAGATAAATCTACAACATTCAAAATACACATCCAAAAAATTTGAAAAAATACACAAGCCCCAGATAAACGCGTCCTCTTTAAAAGGGTAGTTTTAGTTTTGCAAATTATGTAAAAAATCATAAGATTTCGTGCACGCACACACATGTGTGCAATATGCGACTTAAATATACATTGGTAAGTTTCGAAAAACAATAATAAATATAAATTTTCGATATAAGCCCCAGTGCACTCTGTCTAGATCATGTTCACATATTTCATTTTTTAAAATTATTATTTAACATTAATTTATTGTGCATGCACACAGACTACTTGTTAATTGCTCTTCAAATTTTTAAGTACACACGTTTAATTAAATGAAAATTCGACATGATATATGGCATTGGTAAATTTCAAAAAAAATATCATTGGAAAGCCAACATAATTCTTTACATTTCGTTTTTCAACCGCATGTCAAAATTCATAAGGCAAGTATGAGTTTCAAGGGCTTCAATTTAATACATGGGTCAAATTTCCATTTTTCACCGTCGTATTTGGCCAAAAAGAGTTACCCATCTTCATGGAATCACCCATTCCAAAAAATTGTCAGTTATGGTTGTTGATATCTCTATGGTTCGCTTGATATTTCTCTTTAATGAAGGGTTGGTTGAAATTTTTAAAGTTTTGGTTAAATCTCACAAGCCATCTACATTGAAAGATTCCATGAACATGACAAGAGATTTTCAAAATGTGCTACCCAAGACAAAGTATCCTCCCAAGCCCAATTTTCCTTCCAAGTTCAAAGATGACAACAGACCATGGAAAAAGGATTCATTTGGGAGGGACAATAAAGAATGAACAAAGTAAGGAATAACTCATAAGAAAGAAACTGTGTTTTAAATGTCATCAACCATGGGTGCCAAGGCATAAATGTGCTAAGGGGAAAGCACACTTCATTGAAGTCTTTTCTGATAATGAGGACGACATGGAGGAAGAAGCACAACATTCATCTAAAGAAGAGGAATATGACATAGCAAAAGAAGATCATCCACCACGCGAAACAGGGAAGATGGAAGTACTATCAGGAGTACCTCATTTTAACACCCTTCGATGAAAAGGAGTAGTACAAGGCAATAAGGTTTTGGTATTAGTGGATGGAGGAGCAACTCATAAATTCATTGATGCATCCTTGGTGGAGAGGAGAAAGCTTCCTATTGTAACATTCGAACTGGATTCACAGTTATCATTCCAGGTAAGCATTCTATGGACGTAACACATGGATTCCAAATCTTCAACTTACAATAGGAAATTACACCTTTACTGATAGTTTCTATGTGGTGAATGTTGCTGATACAAATGTGGTTTTGGGATTCCAATGGTTGTACTCTATAAGAGAACATACAATGAATTACCAAATACCTGAAATGAAATTTAAAGATTTGGAAGGAAATCCAATATTAGTGAGGGGAGTGCACACCCATCCTAACCAAATGGTATCTTCCCACAATATGAGGTCCATCTTGAGACATGGTGACATTGAATGGGCTGCAGAATGTTTAATCACTTCCCCCAAACCGAGCATAAAAGTTACAGAACATCCAAGGGAGATAAGGAATCTATTACACAAGTATGAGAGGGGTTTTGGAGACCTTCCCCCTGGAAGGCCACCCGACAGAGGAGTTGAACATACCATTGTATTGGATCTATCTACTTCACCTATCCTATCTTTATGCTTCTTTAGTTGTCTTGGTGAAGAAAAAATATGGAACCTTAAGGATGTGCAATGATTTCAGAGCTTTAAACAAAAAGACAATGAAGAATAGATATCCTATCCCTCGGATAGTTGAGCTCATGGATGATCTATTTGGAGAAAAGTTCTTTTCCAAAATTGATCTTAGATCTGGTTACCATTAGATTCGAATGGAGGAAGATGTGCAGAAAAATCCTTTCGGATGTCACTATGGTCATTTCGAATTTCTTGTCATGCCTTTTGGTTTAACCAATGCTCCAGCAACTTTCCAATCATGCATGAAAAAAATATTTTGCAAGCAACTCCGTAATATTTTTTATGATATTTTGATTTACAGTAAGACATGGGAGGAACATTTGCATCAGTTAGAAGTTGTATTGAAAATATTGCATGAACAGTCTTTGTTTGCTAAGTTTTCGAGTGTGAGTTTGGGTTGACATAAATTTTGTATCTTGGGCACATAATTGGGAAAGATGGGGTAAAGGTGCACTTGGAGAAAATAAGGGCTATTCTAGATTGTCCATCACTCAAGAACATCACCGAATTGAGGGGATTTATTGGGATCTGCACTTACTATAGAAATTTTTTGAAGGGGTTTTCCAAATTGACTACTTCTCTCACTAATTTGACCAAGAAGGATCAAGATGATGAAAAGAATTTCCAAAGAATGAAAGAGGTAATGAGAAGTCTTCATGTGCTTGCATTACCAGATTTTTGTAAGCCATTTGTTTTGGAATGTGATGCATCAAAGTAAGTCATAGGAGTAGTACTAAAGCAAAATCAACATTCCATAGCTTTTGAAAGCAATAAATTACAACCACATGAGAGGCTCTACTCCATATATGACAAGGAAATGTTGGCCATAATGCATGCCTTGTCCAAGTTTAGACAATATCTGGTGGGGAACAAATTTGTGGTCAAAACTGATCTCATAATAGTTTAAAGCATTTCCTTACACAAAAAGACCTCAATGAAATGAAACAAAAATGGGTGAGTAAGATTCAAGACTTTGATTTTCACATTGAATATGTTAAAGGGAAGAATAATGTTGTAGCATATGCATTGTCTAGAATATCCTCACCTTCTCTTATGGACATTTCAAAAGATTGGAAAGATGTGCTAATAGTAGAGTCTGCCAAAGATAGATTTGCTTGTGAATTGTTAGATGGGAAAAAGGGAGATGATGTGTATAAAGTATTGAATGGCCTAATCTACTATAAATATCGAATATATTGAGTTCATGTTTCGAATTTGAATAAAAAAATCTTGAATGAAGCTCATGATTCTCCTTTAGAAGGCCATCCTAGTTTCTTTAAAACATATAGGCAGCTAAGACAAAGGTTCTTTTGGAAAGGTTTGAAGGAATATGTTTTAAAGTATGTGAATTAATCCAAGATATGTCAGCAAAACAAAGTTGAGGACACCCATCCTAGTGGTCTCTTACAACCATTTCCTATTCCAAAACAAAAGTGGGAAATCATCTCCATGGTTTTCATCACAGGTTTTACCAAGGCTCTTGGTAAGGATTGTCTTTTTGTTTTGGTGGATAGACTCACAAAATTTGCAAATTTCTTTTTTATTGCCTCACCTTTTACTACTGCACAAGTAGTTGATCTATTCTTTAGAGATGTTTTCAAATTTTATGGACTTCCCAAAAACATTGTTAGTGACAGGGATAGCATAATTATGAGTGTTTTTTTGCAAGAACTCTTCAAGTTGGTGGGAACACAATTGAATCCTAGCACAAGATATCATCCACAAACTGATGGTCAAATAGAAAGGGTGAACCAATGGTTGGAGGGATACTTGAGAATCTATGTTGGTGGGAATCAAAAAGCATGGGTTAAATGGCTACATTTGGGTGAGTTTTGCTGAAATACTACCTTTCATATGTCCATTGGCATGTCTCCCTTTAAATCACTTTATGGTTATGAATCACTTACCTTTGTTGATCACATTTTTGGTAATAGTAGATCCCCAAAAGATAAGGATTGGATTGAGGAAATTCAAGAAATTTTGAAGCTCTTAAAAGACAATTTGTAAGTTTCCCAAATTCAACAAAAAAAATATGCGGATCAACATAGGAAATAAATGATTTTTCAAGTGAATGATTTGGTTTATTTGAGGCTGAAACCATACAAACAAACCACCTTAAAAGCAAGAGGATCATAAAGTATTAATCCAAGGTTTTATGGTCCATTCAAGATAATTTGAAAGGTTGGGGAGGTAGCTTATGAAGTAGAAATTCCGGAAGGAAGTAAAATCCATAATGTACTTCATGTTTCATGCCTTAAGAAGGTGATTGGGTAGAAATTTTTTATTTCAAAAACACTTCCTCCATTAGATGATGAAGGACAACTCATACTCATTCCAGAAAAAAATTGAAACTAAGGGAAAGGAAATTAAGGAGCGGAACCATAAGAGAATATTTGAGACAATTGAAAGATTTTCCAAGTGAGGATTCCACATGGGAAGAGGAACAAATTTTGTAGCATTCAAATTTGGAATTGCATGGGGACAAGCAATATTGGGTGGGGAGGACTGTACTGTTCCCATCCAAATAAATTTCATGAAGGAAAAATATCCACCAATCTACTAGTTCCCTAGGTTGGGGTGGAAACATTTAAACTTGGAATAAGGGAGCTACAAGACCCGAAATGAACCTTATATTGGGAAATACACATTAAATGGGATAAATAAATAATAATAAAGGAAAAAAAAAGGCAACATTTGATCATGATGTTGCATAGGTGGTGTGGCACCCACCCATGGAAAGATTCTCCATTCCACATGGACTCCTTCTCTCAACCATTCAAATCCAAGGTGGAGGATAACATTCTTGGGGGAGTTGGAGAGGCATTATTCATGGAATTAATATAGGAAGGTCAAATTGGAGTGGAAGAGTAACTCCCATGGAAAAGGAAGAGGCATCATAGAATAATTGTGACACTTGGAGCTAGATTCCCTAGTCTCTATGAAAACAATTGTGGAGAATCTATGACACATATGAAAAATTCAGACCTGATTGCTGACATATGAAACATATGACATGTCAAGGATAAAAATATCCACCAAGAGGGTGCACAAGAGGATTTATGGTCAGCCAAGATTCCCCCATTTGAATTGATGGAAGATGAATGCTAGAAAGAGAGGGACAAGTGTCATTCACGATAATCTCTCCCTAACTCGAGTTGAGAGAATACTCTTGGAGCGCATTCGAGCTATGGAGGCCATTGGAGGTTAATAAAAGAGGAGGAGGATGAATGAGAGCAACTTTTTATCATTTATCATTTGTCACTTTTGGAGATCTTAGCTTGTCCTTGCACGGTGGATGTTCATCCTCTCTTCCTTAGAACCAATTTTGTGGGTGCAAGATTCCTATCCAAGTTGGTTGATGGAGAGGAAATTTAGACCTCTCAACAGGTCTTCATGTATATTTTTTGACGCATTTTCAATCCCCCTATGAGTTTGAGTCCATGTTCACTCTTCCTTCTCTACTCTCATTCTCCTTCTCTCAATATTCATGTAAAACTATGATAGCGCACTCCTTGTTGCATATAGTTAATGGAATACTTTTATTTCAACCTTATGGACATGTTAATTGCTGCATAAATCTGTAATGGATAGATGAGGAGAGCCAAAGCTCAAAATACCAAGCACTTCATGTAATATTTCCAAGTAACATTGAGATTCGAGCTATTTTCCTCATTGTATTCTCATGATGATTTTAGAGTGATTTGTATCAGTTTGATATAATACTTTTATTGAGATAGTGCTTATGATTTAAGCTACATATCACTACTACATATGGGATGATTGTTGCATGAAATTTTTCCACGTTTTCAACATTCATGGGTTAACAAATTGATTTAAAATTTTTTTTTTCAAGGGGGAAAACCGTGGCAATATCCATGTTTTTTAAAGTTCCACGAACATTCGTCCCTATATCGACGAAATGTCTAGGTTTCATTTTTCGTGGCAACAGGGACGAATGTCAAGCTATATAAACTATACCGACATAAGCACCATAAAAAATTTCTCATTCATTCATTCACGAATTATTTGTCAAGGAACGAAAACCCTCATTCATGAATTATTTCTCTAGGATCGAAAACCCACACAAATTTCTCATTGTGCTTCAATTTCGTGCATAAAAACATCAGTCTTCTCGCTGATTGAAGAAGTTCAGTGGAGGTTACCAGCTTGGGGAGGAAGGGAGCATTCATCCCAAAGGGCACACTTTGGTTTTTGCTACTCACAGTTGTTCATCTGCTTGAGAAAGGGGGGGCAACTCCATTAGTTGCCGAGTATTCATCAAGTAAAAAGTCGTTGCTATTTTTCTTCCTATGGGTGTGTAGAAGAGGGGTGCACTAGTGCCTCGGGGAAACGCATTCTCATAAGATATCAATTGTATACATTCAACCTCCTCTATATTGAGCTGCGCAAGGGGTCGAATTTGGCTGTTGGACGTGGTTCTTTTTGACTATCCGTTCACTGTATGTTTCCTCTGTCAAATCGAGGGCCAAAGAGGGAGGAATCTCACATACAAGGGAGCTTCTACTATGGGTATTCTACCAGATTGTTAGAGGTCAGATTATTCATGCTTTTTGCCTCTTGTCTGAGTACACATTACTGCTATTATAGAGTGGTAAATCACAGTCACCTACATGCTTTACTCTTCCTTGTATACAAACAGAGTTACCATGGTTTCCATATAAATTTGTGAGTTGTTATATCAATTAGTGGACTGTAATAGACTTCTGTAGCAGCAAGTAAAAGATTCCAGATATTTCCATTTTCATTTATGAACAGTTTCATGGTGATTGCTGTAATAAATGATGAGTTTATGGTGTGTCTTCAAGTATTGAGTGCTTTATGAAGCAAATCTAGAGTATAGTAGTCAAATTCTTCCAAAAAAATTGTCAAACCAAATCTGGGATTGTCACAGTAGATTCTGAGTGAGGTTGACAAGCGTTTGACGAAATTCCTAAGCTAGAAGTACATACATAGTTCACTAAAACCTAGTCCATATCGAGTAAGGAACCTAACAGTGGTAACAGGACACCTTCATTAAACTGTTTGACAAAGTCCAAAAACCAAAAATACATATCAGTTAACTCATATTTCAACCAAGATCCAGTTAGGGACATTACAATTCACCATAGTTTCCTTTTACTTCTGCAACAATGACCCTTGATATGTGTAGGTTCTCATTAGCACACCCAATGACACTCCAAAGAATAGTTTGCTTTACAAGTTTGATCAACTTTGCGCATCCACAAGCATAGTTCAAAAGATTCTTCTAAAAGAGTCTCATCCTTCTCACGAGGGACATTTTGGTGTCAATATGATAGTATAACATCTTCAATCCTATTTTCATTGGCCATTTTTGCAGAAGCATGTTGATGAATTAATTTGCAATTGTCCACTTTGCAGCAAATCCCAGACTTCTAATTAGAAAGTCATCTTGTATCAACCACTTCTTGTTCCCTCTTGGTCACATGAGTTTATCTCCATGGATTTCATTGATGGATTTCCATCACTCAGTCAGACCATGATTGCATTTTTGTTGTAGTCTGATATAGTTTTTAAATGACCATTTTCATTCCCTATAATATGACATTAAATGCAAATTCCCCTACAGATTTATTCATGTGGCATGCTGGCACACACTTTGGCCTCCCACTCACCATTGGTTTAGATTGCTGCTCTTGATTTCAGTTATTTTGGCGACCTTTGTGGAGAATTTTTGGTTGTAAATTGCATCCACTTCATTCCATCCAGAAGGCAATGCTCACACTGAGGTAGTTTACAGCAGAATTACAAATATCATGTCAGTGAATATATCACCGAGGGTACAGAAACAACATGTCGGATTTATTGGGGAAAATGTTGGCAAACATCGGCAATATATTACCAATTTTTTTTTTGCAAGTTTTTCATATTAAATTGGGAAAGATATATATATGTGTATGGTCATTAAAGGCCTGAGCAGCCAACAAAGGAAACCCACCTAGGCTTGATAAAAAATCACCATAATTCTGCCCATCCAGGGCTTTCAAAGAGTTCACAAAAACTGAGAATGTCCATAGGAGTACATGCCAACCAAGCTAAGAAACTGAAAAAGATTGAAAGCCATAGCATAGAACAAAAAAATAAACTAGGTATCATAATAGTTAGTTCAAAGTCGAAGGAGTTCCATCCGTATGTGGCAGTGAAGAGGCATCCGATGGCAGAGGGTCATTTTACACATGTCGACGTAGTGGGGGTGGCTCCAAGCAGGTATCCTATAGGGCGACATTGTCTGCTTGTTTGCATGCATCCTATAGGGCGACATTGTCCAGCTCTTCTTGGCATACGAAATGTGGTTAATGTGATCCAACTTAAGCTATATAAATCAACAGTACTGGAAGATGAGGTACACGTGTTCAATTATCAAGACAGGATACTAGAGGCTCAGTGTCCTCTTAATGAGGATACTTTGCTCAATGTCAACATTAGGACTACAAGGACAAATCAGACATAAAAGCACCTTGCGTTAAAAGGCAAGTGGCTCACTTATTCCATCTTTGAGAATACCTTTCCAAATCTACAACAAAAACTAGAGACAATTTTCTTTTAGCAGAGAAGAGATGGTGTGACAGGCATAATTTTAATTTTTACTACAACTTATTGTATTTTTAGCGAGGATATATATTTGGCAACTGCATGAGCATAATTTTATAATAGGAAACATATGTTATATTTTCCTCTTAGAATTCTTTTTATGCTCAGGACAATCTTATCTAATTCCCTAATTTGTCACAACGTTGTACTGTATAATATTAATTTATGTACAATGTATGTATTGTTGAAAACTTATGTGTGTGTTCTATTCTCTCATGTTTCCTTGTGCACTTTCAGTTTTGGGGGCATTCATGTGCATACTAGGATGTTTGATAGGAGAAAAAATTTGAATAAGAAAGAGAGACTCCAAAAAGCATGAAAGCAAGAAATGGGGGGAAACGTGCAGTCCTTGAAAACAAGGGTGAAAATGCATAGATCTTTATAAATAAAGACAATTCTATCTCCAGAAATGTGTTGAAACAAAGTGGCAATAGAGTTCAAATTATTCTAGAAAAGTAAAATGTGTTAATAAGACTATAACAATCATAATTAGTGCCAAAGCAGATATCCTGGCTCTCCTTGACTATGTTGGAAGGGGTAATCCACATTTTCATTCCTTGACCCATTGATGTACTCTGTGCATTGATGAAATATAATATGTATTTAGAAAAATGCAATGTATATTGTGAAGAATATGGATAAAAAAAAAAGAATGATAAAACCTTTTCGTTTACAGTATTATAGACCGAATTAGTCACAATGGGCGATATATGTAACTTTCATTCATAGCATAGATAATCTCTCTTGTCACAACTGAAAGACACATTGACTTTTGATATCAAATTTATATGTTTTTGTTCATCTATAGGAAATAGGTAGAAATTCAAAACAATGAAAAAAAGGAATATGAAGTTGATGGGACATGACTAAACACTGAAAATGAAGGATGATGGTGAAGGTCAACAATTTGCTTCAGAAAAAGATAGTGAAGATTCCATTTCAGAAGAAGAGAATAGAAATAACCTTTCAGATGAAAATCAAGATGTTGATTCAGAAGAAGAGGTAAATCATTTGTCTTGTGTCTACTTTACATGGGTAAACTCAGGTTGCTATTATGATACAGACTTTCCTTAATCCTCTAGGAAGTTAAGTTCCTTTATAGTATTTTCTTGAGGTTTTTGATGTTGCTTTGATTTAATTTTTAAGAGTTACAAGAGCATCTTGCAAACATTCCATTTGAAGAAATTCAGAAAGTGCGATCTGATGGTCGAGAATCAACCTTCTCTAAATTCAAGCAGGATACTAAACCCTCAAGAGCTAACAAAAATAGGTTGGTTCTTAACTTCCTTTAAAATTGCAATCCACATCTAAAACACGGACATCTGTCCGACCTAATATTTTGTTATTACTTATGCAGGCCTATGGAAATGAGCAGCAAGAATCCTGTTGGATCTGCATACAAAAAATCCCATCTTGGAGGTGGAATCAGAAAGAAACTACAGGGAAGATTTGCTGCATAAATCAGATATCCAATAAAATTAAATTCTCTTTTCAGTAATCAACAGATATGTATGCATGGTTGGAATTGAGTATGAGAAGCATAAACCTTTTTGTAAGTCTGGAATATAGGGCCCATAAGCTTAGATACAGTTCTGCTTCCATGCTAGGGTCTGATATGTGCTTCAAGAACCAAATAATTTGAATGGTGCCTTGTACTCCTTTTAGTGTCCTGAGTTCAGTCCAGATTGAAACTTGATTTTTATTTTTTTTTAAACTTTCTTTTGGACTTTCTTCTGGACCCTTCTACCTATTCATGCCAGTCTACTTGCTCAATCAGCTTGGTCAACTGTTGTCAACATGTTTTCACTTGTCTGGTTACTAACATAGTCATTTCTCAATTCAAGTAAGTTGTCAATAGTCATATTAATGTTGTCAAGTATATCATGCTCTGGATGTTACTTCTCGGAATTGTTCCTTCAACTTACAACCTCTATCCAAAAATGTGTTGATTATTTCTCCCTTTAAATTCATGTTGTAGTTAATGGCAAAGCAATATCTATATTTTAATTTATTTACTGTAGCATTAGTTATGATTCTTCTGGTAGCCATATGCTAGAGACAAAAGTGATGGCTATGTAAACCATTGAAGCTAAGCCTTGTTTTGAGATTGTCTCCATGATAAATGTACTCATATGTGTGGTTTTGTTTTAATAGCCTGGACCACATGATGCACCCATGCAATGTTTCTGGATTTTCTATGTTTACTGTTTGAAGCAAATATTAATTACAATTGTCACATGGATAAAATTCTACCTTATCTGTGTCATGGTTAGAGAAAGGCCATGGCTGTTGGTGGATCTTTAGTCATTTGTTCTTCATTCATCAGAACGTTTAGTCCCATAGATGATAAGGTTGATCACTTCTCATATCCATCTTGTTTAATTTCACAGCTTCCTTATTGGTCATCATTCTGGAGGTTTTAACATTTTGATGGAGCTTGAAGAGTTTCTATAGCTTCTTTTCCTATCCATTTTTTTGAATCTTTTGGAGAAACCCTTTTTTGTTCTTCCTGCTATTTCTATTTACCTTATCCAACATTTTGTTTCCTATCCAACCACTGTACCAGTTATTTATGAGCCCAGTTTGTTTTCCTTATATATTGTAGATCATATACAATGATGTTACCATTAGAACAATGAGACTTCATAAGTTCATACCTATTTTAGCAAGTGGTTTTATGTGTTTCAACAATACTTTTGACTGCTTATGGTATTGGTACTAGACTTGTTTTGGAAACTTATGCGAGGGATTCGTGCAGTTGATTATAACCTGTCATCCCTATGTGATCATTTTACATACTTGGAGTTTAACTTGTAAGTAATTTTTTTTAACTGAGCCATAGTTATTCTATGTTGTAGTTCATTGGTTACTTGGCATTCCAGATCAATATTTGCTACCTAGATACGATATTTAAGTAATGTCTAACAATAAACACAAAAATGGATCAATTAGACCATAAGAGTCCATCCAGTGTAGGTACAAACTAGGAATGCGAAAGAAATTCCCAGATCAAAATGAGTCCTAGGCCTGTTCTGGAAACTTAGGCCAGAGTTCTTTCAATCCACTATCAGCTATCAACATTTGTGCTTTGGGTTTTATGCTTGGAGCCTAAGCAATGCCTTGTGAGTTCTTTTTTTTAAATTCTTTCTGTTGGAAGTGCTTCAAGAAACATGTCCCAAGGGTCCATGTCACAAAGAATAGACTTCCTTCAACTTAAAATCCATATTTGATGGGTATCTATACTGCTAAAGTTGCTTGGGACTTGCATTTTGTCTCATTCCTTTTAAATTCATGCACTTTGTCTCTCTGGGGAAGACCATAGTAGGAATCGAAATCTGGTCGATGGTTTGAACTTTGACCCTCTATCAACATCATCAGTGAACCTATTCTCTGTTGATGCAGTTTCTTTATAACACTTTTATTTGTTTTGGCTGCCTAATGGTGCAAAAGATGTGTGTATGCGTGCAATTGGGTGTTTGAACATTGAAGTTTGTATTTGACATTTGTAAGTGCCTACATTGCTCTTACTTTTTTTATAGTGGCAGAGGGTCAGCTATATTTATACAGGAGTCAGTACCAATGAGTATGACGATTCCAACTATGCAAAATTGACTCCATAGCGGTATTAGACTTTATCCTACATACTAGACATTCATAAAAAAAACTACATAGAAATCTATATAAACCAGAACCCATTACAAATTCTTTGGAGGTGGTCCTTGTACTGGTGGGATGTCACAACTAGGACTGCTTCTACTCAACATCTTCATTTCTTTGACTTTTGTCTTGTAGTTCTTCCGAGCTACATATTATCATTCATCAAACATGTCTTTTCGATTTATGACTACTACCAACATAACGCATCCCTTTAGCAAACGTGTTTTACACAAAGTTTTATATCTATGTTTAATACTTTAATAAACTTTGTTTCAACAAAACAATCATGCTTCTCTTTATTTCAATTAATTAATTCTACTTTGTTTAACACGCTCTCTGATATGGATAATAACCTTTTACTCGGGTTCAATTAATACAATTAAATACCCTTTTAACAATCACTCCCTTGCATTATTTCTTGTAGCGTTCTCCCTAAAAAAACAGTTAATATCTTCTTCATAACTGAAGACTCGGGCTCCATTAAACCCTCTGTGCTTCCATTCCTATAGGTGTGTGTTTTTTTTAGATATTCTTTATAAAACTCTATTTTAATAATGCTCTGTCTTTCATTCCTGTAGCTGCTCATTTTATTAGCCTCTAACTTTTATTTCTGTACCTGGCCGCTTTCTTTATTATATCTCGCTTTATTAGTAAACATATCATTAAAACGTTTCTCTACTTATACAACCTCACCCTTGTTAGTAATTATAATTCTGTTTGATTTTATCCCTGTAGCATATCTCTGTTTTTAATAAATAATACTTCATCATTTTTTATATAACACTGTCTATGTTCCCCTTTTTATTCCTGTAACTTATCATCCTTTTAACTGCAGGTCTTTTAACATTTTTTACTAACTTTGCAGGTACATTTTTTCATGTGTGACCATCACAAGGAGAACTAAGACCATAGTTAGATGGCCAAAGCACCAAGGAGCAGATTGATACCATATGATAAATTTATTGACACGTGTACAGCCTCTAGAGTGCATTTCCAAACAACTTCACAAATATCTGTGTTTAATTTTTTCTCAACTTGGCAGACATACATTTTGCAAGTGTGAACTTCAAAGGAAAATCTGAGCCTATGGGAAGGTACCCAGTTCATCAGAGAACGGTACTATTGTTGGCGGGAAAAACTACCCTATAGTAAGGAAACAGATACTATCAACTGAAAGGGGATGACAGGTAAGCATACTAACTGTGTTACAGAGATGTTTATGAATGGAAATAGGTTATAGGTCTTGATAACATACCTTTCGAATGAAGTTCGATCCTAGCTCTTATTCAATCTTGCGCTGGATCCTCAAGTCAACCTCCCGTTCGATAAACTTGCAATACAAGTACCTTTCTCAACATATCTTGGATAATATATAATGATGAAATGGACAAAGCAATTTAAACATCAAATATTAACCAATACAGATCCAAACAAGTACATAACTCAATGAACACTTAGTTTGGGACAAGAAAAATGCTTCAACCTTTTATTTTCAAATGCAAATTAATGATACAAAGTATACCTGACTTTGTAGCATGCTCCTACAACCTAATCCTGGGCTCCTGCTCTTCTCTGGCTTGGAAATCTTCTAGCATAACATCCTCCAATGCAAGCTTCTCTTTAAAAGTCTCTCAATAGTTTTCATGTCTAACCCCTCTCTTCATTCCTCCTTGTATTTAAAAGACAAGGGAAGCAGTTCAGGTCGAGAGATGGTTATGGAGGAAGTTGGGGAAGTTGGGAAACCAACTGCAACTAATACTCTTCATGAAATTAATTAATAATTATTTTTTAATCATCTTTTGAGGTGTACGCTACTATTTCTCAGTGGAGTAGCGCCCAGGGCGCTACTATAGTGTTTTTAAACTAGCGCTCAACACTTTTTAAATGTTGAACGCTACTCTATTGAATAGGAGTAGCGCTCATGAGGCTTGAGCGCTACTATTGCACACTGGAGTAGGGTACAGGCGCTAGTCTATTGAAGTAGAGTAGTGCTCATGTCTCAAAATGACATTTGTTAGGGTTTTACCAGCTTGCAAGGAGGTGGAGTAAGTCAAGGTCTCATCTAAGGTCAACATGCTCCTCCATCCAAGTTGTCCTTTTGTGTGATCAACAACTCAAGGTGATCACAGACGGAGAGGTGCAGGTTTGACCTATAGCAAATGCCCCCTAATGTGTGAGGTCAGAGGGAAATGATGGCCGAAATACATTATAATCCAAATCCAGAGGAGGAGCAAGGAACCGCGGAAACAAGTCACAAGAACACCTGAAACAAAGATCAAGGTCAGCGAGCAATTACATTCTTGACATCATATAGATGTGCAGTGTGATACAACATGATCTCCGATACATAACAAGGAGATGTATATATAGCATGGCCACTTAGAATACACACGTGGATCCATGTCAGACTGAGAGATCATAGCCATAACAACAAAATGGATCTATGTCTCATGGAGAGCCCAATATAAGTGAGGCTCAGTCTTGTGCAACTTGGGTGATAACAAAATGAGGTAATGTCATCCAAAATCCCAAGGTCATCATCGAAAACAACCCGAGGTACAAACCCTAACCATGTGAATAGATGAGCTGATAGTCGAACATGGGAGGTATCATTTGATTACCGATCATTGATGTATACCGTTAACAAATGAGAGGGATTTTACCGATAATGATGATGGGGCCCAAGGTACCAAGTACGATCTACCAAGTGTGAATAGATGGACTTGGAGTTGAACACTTGGGGATCCTGTCGAGGAAGAGACATTGATGTATTCTCGACATTCAACAGCGAGGAAAATTGCCACTAGTGACTGCAATCTCCAAGGTACTAACGAAAACTCTAAACTTCATTCCCATAGTAAAATGAGTTGATGTCGATGGGAAGAAGTCCGTTGGAAGGGAGGCCTTAAGGAATCCTCCATCATCCAACTCAAGGAACACTCAATTGGTATGAGTTGATATGGATTAATATGTAACAAGACTGACACTAGGATGGCCGACACATGAGGTTAAGGTAAACTGCAGAATGCCTGACATAGGGTATATCCTTGAACAATGAGCACGACACAAAGTGACTCAGGAAGTTTCCGACATAATGGGGTAAATAATAATCTTGAAATGTAGGAGACATTATCAGACCCTCCATATGGTTGGAAGAATAACCAACCGAGGGAGTAAACAACTCGGAGATCAGGTTCACCCTGAGGTCAAAAACTAAACCCAACTGACATGATAGACTCAAGTAGGTACTGTGTTCAAGGATAGAATTGACTGAACTGCCTTTGACATTGAAGATATGACACATCTTTCCCATCCCTTATTCTTTTTAGATAAAAGAATACCTTTCTTGTTGTTTTAATGAGTCCAAGAAAGAATGAAAACTCAAATAGATCCAACCATGTAAAAATTTTAACGAGCCCATGGGAGGAAGACTCAGGACCTTCTTCATTGTTTACAGAGTTCGAAGAAGAGATAGAAGATTACTCTATATTATTGATCTCTGGATTTTAATATCGAGCCGAGATTTGTTCTTGCTCGCTAGTGTTTTCAATTTTAAAGAGTCTGAAAAACTTAAACAATAACTCCATATATCTGCTCGTGGATTTTAGTATCGAGCCCAAGCAGATTAATGCTTGCCGGTGTTTTCCTGTTTATAGAGTCTGAAAAACTTAAACAATCCTCTTTACACCTATCCGTGGATTTTATATCGAGCCTGGATTGGTCTATGCTCGACGGTGTTTTCTTGTTTATAGAGTTGAAAAACTTAAACAGTCCTCTACTTACCCTCTTGTGGATTTCACCTCGAGCCCGAGTAGGTGCATACTCACTTGGTATTTTCATGTTTAGAGAGCCTGAAAACCCTAAAGAAAGGCTCCAAAAGGTCCTTTTTCGTGCAGTTAGTCTCCTCCTCCGAAAAAGTATAAAACAAAGGAAGAAGAAATCTTCTAGCGCATACAGAATTATAACTAGAGTATACCTTTTCTGTAGTTAATCCACCTAGGCCCAGAAAAGGGGTAATTCTATACCTGAGTGGATGAGCCTTCAAATACTTTAACGAGCTTGAAGAGGACAAGTCTACTCGACAATCTCGTTTAGGTTTAAATAGTCCAAACAAGAGCTTAAAATGACTTAAAGGTCAGCTTCTGGGATCATAGCTTCATAATCTGCCAAAACTAGGTCTTCAACAAAATATTAGTAACCGCGACAAAAATCTTGAATGATATATGAATTTGAACTATTAACTAGTTAACAAGGTCTAACATCGAGAAATTTAATATTAGGAGATTGATCGTACAAAAATTCAGTGAAAAAATGAGAACCGGATAAGTGAAAATTAGTATTGCACCATGTGTATGTATTAATTGATAAATAAGGTCATTTTAGTAAAATTTGAAACTATAGAGAATTAAACAATGGTGGGTAAAAATTAAAATCCATTTCAATATATATAATTTCATTTTAAAACTCAATTTCCAATTTGTTTTTGTAGGGCAAAAATTTGGGGCAAACCTTGCACTTTTAAATCTCCGTGGCGATCGATTCGAGCACCCAATCACCGTTCTTCTTTCACCAAGTAAGTTAGAATCCTCCCAACTTGCATTTCTATGGTTTAGTTTTCAATTTTTGAGCCCAAAAATGCTTGCCAGGAAATGCTCACATAGTTTAGTGCGCGGGCGCTACTGTGTAACAAGAGCAGTAGCGTGTGAAGGATATGGGTGATACTATGCTCACATAGAGTAGCGCCCATACGTTACTGTGTAGTGTAGACAGTAGCGCTCAAGCCTGAAAATGAAAAAACAAGCACCGAGGACTGAAAAATTGTCATTTTTTGTGCAGGATGGTTCTTCAATGGAGGGAGAGGGAACATGAGGACATGGATAGGCTGGCCATGCAAGACCCAGCCACTCTCCATGCTCTCAGAAGATGCGGTTTGTTGAAGTTCTACTGAACCGTAAATATGAGGGCCTTAAACAGATTATTTCGAAGACTTATTCAGTACTGGGATGTGGATACCAATACCTTTGTCATCCGAGGGAAAACTTTGGAGCTTACAGTTGATGACATTTACTTCATTACTAATCTCTCAAGGAGGGGAGATGTAATAAATTTGAAGGGGTCTTCTCATGTGGGCATAGGGTCGGTGCAAGAGTACTTGAATACATATTGTGTGGCTAGAGCTGCGAAATCAGGAAGCCAAATCTTGATTTCTACCATTGAAGGCCTCCCCTTGAAGGTGGTTGTGAGTATGATTAACCGAGTGGCAGGTAGTGCCTCACTACACCTAGCTTCCAGGCACTCTATGCATGTTGGTTTATGATGCTTACAAGGTCATGTATACAATTGGTGTACTAGTTTACTGGCAAGCATGAAAGCTCAACTGATGGGTTGCAAATCCGGAAAAATGAAGAATTTTGGGTACGGTAGCATTTTGTGTACTTTCTTCTTCGAGAGGATGCCTGCTATTAGCTTGGGGATGCCTCTACCTCAGGTTAACCCCCGTGAGCCCAGACTAGGCCGTTGGGGTGACATATTCCTCCACTAGGGTGGTGGGGAAAATCACTACTGTTATCATACTGATGATTTCTGGGGGTGGTGGGAGAGGCAAGTGCCCGCCTTTGAGAAGTTTCCATATGCTGGATTGGATTTTCTCCATGATCCAGAGCTAGTGCTTCCTCCAGGTGGAACTTGGGGAGCTATTGGTATGTTTAATTTTGAGAATTATTTATTTTTTTCAAAATTTTCAAGTATTTGATTTTATGAATGAATTTTGAAGTACTAAACAAGTGTCATATGCAGACATTGGGCTTGTCCGTCCCGAGGGACATCCTACCATCTTCGTGAGGCTAGTTGATATTGCTGCAGTAGATGCTATGTTGGGGACCATAGAGAGAAAAGTGAGTCGGTTGACTCATGATGTTCTTGCATGCCATATGGATCAGATACCTATTGATATGCAGGAAGATGTAGTTGGGGTTCCCCCAGCATG
The DNA here is from genome assembly GCA_027924585.1 of Larix kaempferi. Classification (NCBI taxonomy): domain Eukaryota; kingdom Viridiplantae; phylum Streptophyta; class Pinopsida; order Pinales; family Pinaceae; genus Larix; species Larix kaempferi. The sequence continues at coordinate 45,884,151 of BSBM01000372.1, read as the reverse complement.
GCTTAGAGTGCTGCAGAAGGTAGCTAGGCTAGTCATATGTTATCGAAATGTAATAGATGATGATGAGGCCCCTCCTCCATAAGAGAGGGATACATTCTATGTATATTTTTGAGGCCACTGTGCCCAATTTCGTACTTTTATGACATGACTTGATAGACTTGTGATCCAAAACTAATATATTTTTTGATACAGTATCGGCTATATACAGTATCGGTTATTTACATGTTTATGTGTTTGAAATTTTTATGTGTGCAATGCTGTTTATGAAAGTGTATGATCCAAATGCCAATCTAGAACATATTTTCCAATAAATAAACTAATGCGTTTAAATTTCTTGGAATGTGTTCATATATAATAGAATCAAACTGTCTTTCCAATAGTCTAACTCGCAAAAACTGACGTAGCAATCCAATATCTCTAATCTGTTAGACACCCATTAACTGAAATACAATTAGCTGTGAGTCAAGTCTTACCTCCAAATGTGAAATTCCATGACTGAGAGCATCTCAGAGAAGTTCTATAACTGCATTGTATTCAACCACATTATTCGTGGTGGGACCCAAACAAACCCCCCCCCCCGAAGAGACAAGTTGGCCAGCGGGTGAGTAAATGACCCAAGCTGCTGAAGCCAACTGACAGGTGTGGTGACTAGCACCATCAGCAAATCCTAAGAAGTGTTCAGTCGACATCTAGTACACGAAACGAAAACACATATAAGATTAATTAACAAGCATAAACGAAAACTAGCTCTACAAAAAATATACAGCTATGTTATAAGAAAAAGCATGATAGCCTAAGCGTAGTACTTCTTCAGGTAGAGCCCATTTCTAGGCTCGGCCAGCTTATTACCTTCGTAATCTACCAGCTCGTAGGCACCTTTCTTCAGTACTTTGGAAATTATATAAGGCCCGAGCCACATGGACTTGAACTTTCCAGGTCCTAGGGGTTCTTTGTCTTGATCCCAAAGTAGGACCAAGTCTCCTTCAAGGAAAACCCTAGGTCTAACGGACTTGTCATAATGTCCTTTGACTCATTTTTTGTGGACCTCGTTTGTTGTGAGCGTGTCGCAGCACTGCTCATCTAGATGTTCTAAGTGTAACAAACGTTCTTCTAGTATTGAAGTATCCGGTAGTAACTGAACGACTAGTTTCAGCGAAGGAATCTCGCATTCAATCGGTACGATTGCTTCTATCCCATGCACAAGTTGGAAGGGAGAGAATCTGGTAGTAGTCTTAACGTTAGCTCGGTAAGCCCAAAGAGCCGGGTATAGCATGATGTGCCAGTTATTTCGACTGGCATTAACAGTTCTTTGCAGTATAAACTTTAAAGTTTTGTTCACTGCTTCGACTTGTCCATTCGCCTGTGGATAGTATGAAGACGAATGTTCTTGTCGAAAACCAAGCATTGTATACAAATCGGTCATCATGCTATTCTGGAAATGATTGCCATGATCAGTCACTATCTCTTTAGGTATGCCGAACCGTGCAATAATCTGATTAAATACGAAAAAAGCAGTAGTTTCTCAATCTGCCTTGACAGTAGGAATTGCCTCCGCCCACTTGGTAAAGTAGTCAATGGCAACGATGATGTAATGATGCCCTCCAACCGAAACTGGATTGCAAGTCATGTAATCAACCCCCTATTTTGTGAAGGGACCTGCTGTAATCACAAGATGAAGAAGAGTTGGGTGTGCCCTCGTTTTCTTAGTGAAAAAATGACACGGATGACAGCATTTCACAGCTTCCACACAATCTTTAAAGATTGTGGGACAAAAATATATGGCACACAGTATCTTCTGAGTTGTTTCCAACCCGGAAAGATGTCCCCCACAAGCTCCACTGTGGGAATTATTTAATACTGCTTCGGCTTCTTATAGAGTTAAGCAACAACGTAAAATGGAATCTACCCCATGTTGATACAAAGTATCTGAGATGATGAGATAGTTCTTCGCATGGCTTTTCAGCTTGCGTCTCTCTTCTCGAGAAAAAGTAGTAGGACACCTCAAGGTCTGGAGATATACTAAGATATCCCCGTACCATGGGTCATAGGAAGCAATGAGGAAGATATGTTCATCTGGAAATGATGATTCTTCCTCAACATACTCTAGGTCACTCGGAAACTCTGAGATTAACTCAGCGAACACTAGTGATTTCTTCGACTTGGCCGATTGAAAGACCAAATCGAACTCCTGTAGGATTACAATCCATTTATTATATTTCCCACCGATGATTCATCGGGTGAGAATGTACTGAAAAGGATTGACTTCTGCTATCACAGTAGTTGTTCGTAAAAGTATATAGTGACGAAGCCTTTGGACCGCATAGACCGCGGCAAGTGATAACTTCTCAACGTGCGAATATTTAACCTCAGGGGATATCAATGCGCGAGAAAGATAGTAGACAACATGCTCTTGGAGAGTATCCTCCTCATGAACTAATACTATACCAATTGTATTAAGAGACGCTGCCAGATATAAAAGAAAGTCTTTTGCGTAGTCTAGCGGGCTCAACAAGGGTGTTGAAAGAAGTGCCTTTTTCAAGGCCTCAAAGGATGCTTGAGCAGCCTCATCCCACACAAAGTAGGAGTCTTATTTGAGTAGTCTCATAAAACCTTTGGTAATATTAGCATAGTTTATGATGAATCACCGTAAGAAATTAGACATGCCTTGTAGACTTTGGAGTTGTCGCAAGGTGCGAGGAGGAGGCAGATTTACAATCGCCTCTACTTTCAGTGGGTTGACCATTATGCCACGACTGGAGACAATGAATCCCAGTAGACGTCCCGATTCGACGCAGAACACACACTTGTTAGGATTCAAACGAATCTTATATTGTTTGCATCTTTCAAACACCAGTCTAAGATGAGCTGGATGATCCAGTCTCTTTCGAGATCGCCCCAGGAGGTCATCCAAGTAAGGTTCTACTATGTGTTTGATATCATGAAAAGAGAAATTCATTGCACGCTGGAAGGTAGCTCCAACATTCTTCAAGCCAAATGGCATCTTCTGGTAAGCGAAGGTCCCCCACGGGCAACTGAAAGCTATTTTATGCTGATCTTCGGGTTTGATTTGTATTTGATTGTATCCAGAAAATCCGTCCATGAAAGAGAACATATCATGTCCTGCACAAGCGTCTATGATTTGATCGATAAATGATGTAGGATAGTTATCTTTCAGACAAGATTTGTTCAAGTCTCGGAAGTCAGTACAGACTCTAATGGTACCTTGCTTCTTATCAACCGGAACAAGATTTGAAACCCATTCTGTCATGTCAATCGGATAGATGAAACCGGCTTTAAGCAACTTTTCAACCTCCACCTTGACGGCGACCGCTTTTCTAGGGTTCCCAGGATGGAGCTTTTGTCTCACAGGTTTTGCGTTAGGGTATGTCGTGATGACATGCTCCATGATGGCTGGGTCAATGCCTGGCATCTCCTCACATGACCAGGAAAAAATGTCGTGAAATTCTTTGAAATGTTTTGTATACAGAGCGATCTCTTCTGGAGAACAGTCTGCACAAATAAAAATGTTTTCCATGACCCTGGGTTTGGTGGAAATGTTAATCGAAATTGTTCTTGATTTATTAGCCAGATTTCCCTCAGCATAAACAGCTCTCGAAGTAGAAGGAAAAGATGACAAATCAACAAATCCACCGGGTCTCATAAGGAATTCCCTTTTCTCAATCCTGTCTAGATCTAGAAGCAGGTAGGACCAGTGATGCATATGTTACCATGGTTGGTCCAAGCCCATCATGACTTCCGAGATGGATTCATCAGACAGAAAAACCGTGTCTAAACAATCGAACGAGTGGGTGCAATTCAGTGACCATGCCAGAGCATAGTCCATATCTGACTCAGTAGAGACTGGTGGAGTCACGATATGTTCCATTGCAGCATGTTGTAATTCCATATAGGCTACTTCTGCAACGGATAGAGGAACATAAGGTTCCGATGTAGTGGGAAGGATCCATGGATCAGTTCTTAAATCAACCGTGAATGTTTCAGTAGAAGTACCCACACAGAACGCATGAAAAGAACAGGGGAGGGAAGGTCGAAAGTGCCTATTAACGACCCATAAATCTTTGCTCCTAAACTCTCACTAACCGGGGCGATTTGATCAACTAAGGGAATTGTGATCTATGAAGAAGTCTGGTTGTTTCTCTGAGTGAAAGAAAGTTGATCGACAGTAACGACCTTACCTTTAAACGGGAACATAACAATGCGAAAAACTGCCGATGCAATAGCTCGCATGGCATATGTCCAGATCCTGCCTAATAACATGTTGTAATCAAGCGGAGCGTCCATAACTTCTACTTCTACAGCAACTGTCTTACCGGCCAATGTGACATCAACTGATGGCAAAACCCCGTGTGGACGGAAAGTCCTGCCATCAAATGCAGTAAGTAGTGTGTTAGAAGGGGCTAACTCGGGAGAACCCAAAGCTTTCCAACAGGAAATTGACATTACGCATGTCGACGCGCCCTCATCTACAATAGCTCGTCTAATGGTCATTGGGCCATGGATGACTTCTATCTGAAGAGCAACGTGGTATGGAAACTGGTATTTGATATCAGCCATATCAAATCACGCAGACATGTTAGAGGATTCCATACTTCCAATAGCTGCCAGAAGTGCATTTCATTGTAAACGACAACTTTGCAAGACTTCTAAGGTAGACATGGCACAAGGGGTCTGGGCTAGATCTTCAACCACATTGTAGTTGGAAGCGGCCCGATTGTTGGGGTTTTGCGATGCCCATTTCAAGACACCTTTCGGGATCTTGGGCATTGGGTCCACAGGTATGTGGAGTGGAGTGGAGGATTCTGGAATCTCTTTATCCTTTTTTTGTGCGTCCGGGGTATAATTCCTGGCTCTCATTTGTAAGAGTGCATCTAAATTAACCATGTTAATAAAAGTTTGATCAACCGAAGCATGTGTAGTGCCCCCAGTATTGGAGGTGCCAGAAGTTGAGCTCTGCCCCTTAGGGAATGGATCTTTCAGTATGGCAGGCTTCTTTTCTTGTAATATCTTCTGGACTTCTTCAAGTAGAGGGAATTGGTGAGTAAGGTGATCCTGCTTGCAAAGTTTACAAGGGAACTTCACCTTCTTTTTCTCTTTATTACCGTTCTCGGCATTCTCTTTTTTGGGCTTCTGATGGTTCCCCTCTCCTTTCTTGCCCTTCTTTCTGTTATTGGGATGTGGAGGGCCCTTTTGATTGTTCTGAACTTGGTTGACAGAATCAGAAGTAGAAGGAGAGGTTGTGATGGAAGAAACTTCTGTAGTCGATTGTTTGATAGATAAGGCATGAACCTGTTTGGTCAATGCTTCGAAAGCTGCAGATTCAACTGAACCCACTATGCCGTCAGCATGTGGTCCAGGTTTAGGTCTACTCAGATCGGCAATCGATTGCGGTGCATCGGGTATGATCTCATATAGTAACCCAGATTGTGCGTAAATGAGATCTAATTGTTGGGTCCGTAGGATGGATTCTTCCTCGTTAGACACTCTAGAAGTAGCTACTTCCTTAGAAATGTAAGGAAGGAGTGATTTCAAATACCACTCAAGAAGTAATTCTGGAGGTTTGTTGGCTTTAATGAGCCTCTTCCGTCTTCGCCACTCTTGAATGTGATCAAATAAATGAGTGGTTTTATTTTTCCTAAATGTAGACAAAAGGTCTATTCCGGCATCATACCGAATAGGAAGTTGGAAGTGATTCAAAAATACAGTCACGAGATCCCCAAAATTAAAGAATGTAGCTACAGGTAACTCAATGTACCATTTGGCTGCAGCACCGGTTAAAGTCCTTTGGAACAGTCTCAACCTAATGGAATCTTAATTTAATGAGTTCGAGGAGCACCATAAATGGAAAGTAGTGACATGGTCACCAGGGTCCTTGCCCATTTTTCCTTCGAACTTTGGAATGTTCGAAGGTAACTTGGTAGGAACTGGTGGCCATGTAGTGTTATGATACACTGGATCGTTGGTCAACTTGGACAGATCTGGAAAATTTAAAGTTTCCAGAAATGGTAAACGAGGCCTACAAGACGGTACTTGATAAGCATGGGTCGCAAAGGGGGAACCACCCATAGTTTGACCTGTGAACTGCTGGTAGGGGTTGCCCCGAGCCGACTGCTGGTAGGGGTTTCCCCCAGTCATTTGCTGGTAGGGGTTTCCCCCAGCCATCTGCTGGTAGGGGTTTTCCCCAGCCATCTGTTGATAGGGGTTTCCCCCTACCATCTGCTGATAGGGGTTTCCCCCTGCCATCTGCTGGTAGGGGTTGCCCCTAGTCACTTGCTGGTAGGGGTTGCCCCCTGCCATTTGTTGTTACGCAAAAGTATTATTGAAATTCCCCCACCCATATGAAAGTGGGTTAGTGATATGTGGGTTCGTCCATTGTGGCTGGGTGTTAGCCTCACCATATTGCTGGTTAAAAATGTTACCCCCTCCTCCTGAAAATAGGGAAAAAGGGATGTTTCCTATAGGTATATTACCTTGATTCATGTTGGGACCTGCAAAGGTATTAAAACTAGTAGTAGCTGACGTAGACGGTGCAGTCATCGTACTCATGACAGGCACAGTTGCATAAGCACTTGGCCCTACAGCGGGTGTGGAAATCCAAGTACTGGGTATGTGATATGACGGTTGAGTCACAGGAGGTGGAACTAAATTGGTTGTACTGCTAGGTCCAAAAGTAGGTGTAGAGGTAGATGCCATAGTTGTTGAACTCGACATACCTAACGTGCCAGTATTAAAACTGAAGGATGGAGTGGACATAGAGGTTGTCTGTGCCGAACTCAGTGTAGCACTAAGAGGAGGATTTACAGTATTAGTGTTCATACCTATGGTGGGAGTCTGTGGAACTCCCTGTTCGCCTCTTGGATTAGTCATAAAATGCTCAGGTGGGAAATTATATGCACTGTAATCGGGCTGCTGGAAACCAACGGGTAACAGAAGCGGATTTCTAAGATTAGTCAGAGGAGGATTAAAGGGAGTACTGTACTCCGCAGAAGTGAGATATTCAATCTCAACTGAACTAAAATGTCATTGATCTAGAGTCCCTAGTTGTGGTTCCTCAAGAACCTCTATTTCATGGTTTTCTGTTGCAGTTTGTAGTTCTTCAGGAAACTCAATTTCAGGTGGTAGTTCCTCAGGAATTTCTATTTCAGGATTTTCTGTTGTAAAAAATTCCTCAGGAAGTTCTATTTCACCAATGGTTTCCAAAGGAACACTGGGGTCTACCCATTGTCGTCTAGCTGGAGGTAGTGGTTTTGTTCTAAGTGGCGGAAGGTTTTGCAACCTTCTCAATCTATGAAGTTCTTGGTTTTCCATGATTATATATAAAAATAAAACTAGAAAACCTAGTGGCCACTAAGACTAGAGGGAAAACAACACACCACTAAAAAGTCCTAAGTATGCAAACCAAGCAAACAAGATGCCTTCCGAAGAAGAGTCTGGGATGATGAGGTCCCAGAACAGATCAACAAAGGATGAAGAATAGTTACCCCGGGTCCACAATACAATGACTAAGGGTGCAAGCACTAGAATCACCCAATCGCCCTCCCAAAGACATGCAAGGGATTTCCTCCCATGTCTGTCCTAGGTACAACAGATATACCCTCCGTTGTCACCTATGTATGAACCTATGTTCAAATACTAAGGATACCACAACACCGAAAACTCATGGGGGAATAGTCTCTGGTCGAATCAAAAGGCGTGGGTAGGGTAATTGAGCCCGAAACTCTAAAGATTCCACAAACGTGATCCAATCCTGGTATATGCTCGAAACAGAAAGTAGGAGGAGTATTCCCAACAATCTGATCTCACAAGACCTACTGCATAGATCCCAGGCAAGCTTTGAATGAAGTGGGTTTACCTGTGATAGTCGAACTATGATTTTTGCGTAATGTGTGACCTTGGGTGGTTTAAGGTGATTTAAACCCAAGATCCTAACCAAGACTAGTTGGTGTAGTGTATCCCTAAAAAAGAAAAATTGTTGCTATTTAATTTTATTAAAGATTTTTAGGGCTGTTATTACTTAAAAGGTAGTGCGTTTATGTGGCGTGGTTGCAACAGAAAAGCAAAGTGCATAAATTATAATTTTTGACAACAAAACTTTTTATTTTTTCATTTAATGTTCTTTCCAAACTGAAAACTGAGCAAATCTAATCAAATTTATTTTTTGTTTTCTTTTGAAATTGTAAACAAAATAACCTATGGCTACTAGACACAAGCGTAGATCCATGATGAAATGATCACACAGCCACGACCAATACAAAGTGGATTGTTGTGATATGACTCAAAAAATATCCATCGCAACCTTAGTAAAATATATGAGTTAACCCAGGGTCTTCAAGTTGAACCTACAATGATATGAATCTAACCATGTGATTACAATGTCTTGATGTCGAACATGTTAGAAACCACTTGATTACCGGTCATTTATGTATACCGTTAACAAGCGCGAGAGAAATCACCATTGATGTCAATAATTCCAAAGGTATCATAGTACAAACCATTGAATGTGAATCAAGGAGTTGAATTCGAACACTCGATGGAATATTTCAATCAAGAGACAATGATGTGAACTCATGTCAAAAGTGAGGTAACCTACCATTGAGGCATCAGGCCGAAGGTACTTGATTGGTTTCTAGATTCAATCCTCGGATGATGTGTTGAGGTCGACAAGGATGAATCCACCGAAGGAGGGTCATGATGTATCCCCCATCATCGACACGAAACACGATCAAAGATATTTTGGATTAAATCAGACTGTAGAGCAATGTGTGAGACTGAATCAGGGAATACCAACACGATAGGAGGTAGAATGACTACAGGCAATGAATTAATGAAAAAAAATCTCTTGAACATGAACATGGCATGACTTGGCAGTATTGAAACGACAAGAATGATACCAACGCCTAATGCAACCGATGGTGGATGCATTCTTTGGATGAGGCAAATGAGTTAAAAGACTCACAGAATCAGTGTAACCCGAAGACAAATAGATTACCCAAGTACTGAATGGGTATGCAGATGAGTGCCATGTTCAAGAGTAACTAAGTACTCTCGCAACTACAATGAAACAAAAATTATTTCCTTATACCCATCATGATTGGTGAGTACCTCTTTTTTTTTTAACAAGCTTGAGGAGGGTAACAGATGCTCGGTATAACTCATCCTTTGGAGAATTCCAATCCCAAATGTTTTACGAACTTGAGATAGGAGGGGTTCATCCGAAAACTAGCCCTTCGATGTCATATTTTAATGAGTCCAAAGAAGGTAAAATCAAAGTCATTTCATGTTTAGAGAGTATGAAAAGAATTAAATAAGACTCCAAGGTTCTTTTTCGTAAAGGTTAGTCTCTTCGCCCGAAAAAGGATAAAACAATGCAAAAGAGAACTCTTCCAGTCATGGTTAACCGGAGTGCTCATTTTTCATAAATAACACCTTTTGGTCTGAAAAAGGGGTAAAATATCACGAGGAATACGATCATTCAAATACTTTTACAAGCGTGAAAGCATCAAGTTTGCTTGGCGATCTTTTCAGATTTAGGGAGTCTGAAAAGAGCTTAAAGAGGAACTCCAAGGAGTCCTGTAAAGAAACATCTTTACATAATTATCATATTTGATAATATATATATATATATTTATAATATTGAATTGATATCTTTTACAATGATAGTTTACATTATATATATGGTATCTAACCTATGAATGGTCGTACCATGAAAAGAGGTGTCATTTGACCAATAATATTAATTTAACCTAATTGTTATATTAATTAATAATAATAGTAATATGCTTATTTAGTTATATTACAAGTCATCCTGCTCTGAAAAGATTCATCCATGAATCTTCTATGAGCGTGTTGCAGCTGGAATTCTTTCCACGAATAACGGTGCCACGGTTTAGCAGTTCTTGAAATAATTGGTTACATTTCCATTCAAATATTCTCATGCATATGATTATGTAGATAAACGCATAAAAACTATATTGATTTTTTTTCGAGCTTCTAATCTGATGGTTTTCTTTTTCTCTTCTAATTTCATGTATATTTCTGATAATTCTGCATGCTTTGATATGGTTTTCTTATCTATAGAGACAATTACTAATAATGTACCTACTTCATTGTATGATGAGCTTGTATTTAGTTGTTCCCTGGGAACCTTTTGATATCGATATTCTAGGACATCTGGAGTTGCGACTAATGATAGAATGTTCATCTCATCATTTGTTGCAGCATCTTTTGGGTTTCGTTTTTCTACGTTATCATGATTAAGGTCATCTTTGACACTTTTATTTTCATCATTGCATTCTTCTACAACTTCAATTCTCTCATAATTGTTGTTAACATTGATTTTATTGACTTCCTTGATTTTTACGACATCGTTATTTTCTTTACAATTTATATTGACATTATGATTGTCAATATTATCTTGATCTTCCATATCCTAGTCTGCTCTGATACCACTTGTAAAGAAACATCTTTACACAATTATCATATTTGATAATATATATATATATATATAATATTGAATTGATATATTTTACAATGATAGATTACATTACATATATGGTAGCTAACCTATGAATGGTCGTACCATGAAAAGAGGTGCCCTTTGACCAATAATACTAATTTAACCTAATTGTTATATTAATCAATAATAATAGTAAAATAATTATTTAGGTATATTACAGGTCCCTTTTTCGTAAGAATTTTACGAGCCCAAAAAAGTGATACAAGATAACTCATTGACTTATTATCATCGTTTTACGAGCACAAAAAAGAACTAAGAGTAAGATCGGTGCCATTAATGTTTGATTTTAATGAGGCATAATAGCACAAAAATGCTCAAGAGTCGTTCACACTTGACAACAAGTGTGAAATGACCACAATAGTTGCCGAAAAGTTATAACCTCGCTTTACTCTACCTATGGACTCCAAAAAGTAAGTCAAAACGACAAATTAGGTGCTTAGACACAAAAATATTACCAACTATAGTAAAAATTGACCCATAAAAGAATAAATCAAAATAAGAATATTCCATATTTTATATAAAAAGGGCCAACTAATAAAAAATAGTTACCATTGTTTTTTACCAAATTGGGAGGAGTGAAAACACCATTTAGAGTTGATTTTCAAGCGTCGATTGTGGGAGTTTAAACCATCCATTTTCGACACCGCCAGCGTCAGGTAGGCCTAAACCTTATCCTCTTCATTTTTAGTGGATTAGATTTGCATTTAATTTCCATTTTGGGGGTTTTTGAGCTTGTAGAATGGGGGAATTGCGTGCCCTCTGCGAGACGCACTTTCCCCTAATGGGAAGTGAATCAAGGGATCTCTAATGCACTTCGCATATGGGTGGAGTGCATCGTCGGTGCACTATGTGAACTAACGGGGTGCATCGATGCAATTCATCCCACTTAACTAAGAAATAAGCTCAAAAGATCCAACCCCAAAAGTAGAGCAAGGTTCTAATAAATGTTTGAGTGTTGTTTGGATAGGTTTGGGTCACTAAAATGGTTCAGTGGAAGGAAAGAGAGCATGAAATGGAGTATTCCCAAGCGAAAAATGATCTTCGTTCCATGAACGCGCTCCAACAATGTGGTTTGCTCAAATTCTTTCACATCCAGGACATGAGAGACCAAGTGCCATTGCTGGATAATTTGATCAGATTGTGGGATCTTGACCAACAGTACTTTTGAGTTGGTTTTCATACTCGGACCATAGATGTAGAGGATATCTATTTCCTGACGGGGTTGTCCAAGCGAGGTGTGCCTATTTCGATATCATGGCCATGAGGCAGTGACCAATCTACGGAGAGCCTAGTGGCTCAGTTTTGTACACCTGGTACTCAGATGCTTGCTGGGAATATTACCATCAAGAGTGTGAGGGATCAACCATTGCACATGGTTCTCTTCACCATAGAGAGAGTGGCGGGGAGAAGGCCTCCTCATCAGTCCATGAAGGAACATATGTTATATGTTGTAGAGTGCATGGCCCCAACAATGTTCAATTGGTGCGAGGGACTCCTCACAAATATAAGAGATCAGCTCACCAAGTGTCGCAGATTTGAGATGAAACAGTTCGATTATGGTTCTATTTTTGTCTCGTTCTTCTTGGAACGAGTCCCGCTGCTACGTCCTCAGGTGGGAATAGAGGATCTAGATATGAGGGATCCTCATATGGTTTGTTGGTCTGAGGTTATGGCCCGCCATGGAGGTTGGGGCTCCATCATCAGTTGTGGTCCCACCTTCTTCAAGTGGTTGCACGGACAACTCGTCATGGTTGAGGATTACCCATATGCGGGTACAGACTTTAGAGGTGACCTGGACTTGGATCTTCCCGAGGGGGAGTAGTGGGGGAACCTAGGTAAGAACGACAACTCTGTTGTGTTTTTCATTTTATAATTTTTTATGTTTTGGAGTAGTACTAATAGTTTACATATGTTTTGTGCAGATGTTGGTCCATCTCGACCATTGGGTGCTTCTCCGATTGAGCAGAGAGCAGTAGTACGTGATATAGCGGTTGCGCACCAAGATGCAATAGAGGAGTTGAGCGAGTTGGGGGAGAACCTCTAGAGATTGACGCTGGACATACCAGACGCCTTTATAGATGAGCTATCTCATTGTTACCAGCATCAGACTGCAGTAGTTTCAACATGTTTTGGTCCATTGCTCCGTAGAGTGGCTAGGGACATCATCTGTTATCATGAGCATCCTAGGGAGTATCTCATGTGTGATATGTATGTACTGAAAGCCATGGGATTCAGAATTTTGTAGTGAGGACTTACTGAAAGCTCATCTGCTTCATATTTTGTACCAATACCACATTTTTTGTACTATACCGACATGATATATATATGTACAAAACACTATTTACGGATTTATATACTATGTTTCTTCGACGATTATGGGATCTTGTGCATGTTTATCTTACAAATTATGAATAATTTACATGTTATGTCGTTTTCACATCTTTTCAATAAAACATTTTATGAATGTGAAATGTACCAATCCAATATGAAATTGGCTATGGAGTCAACAATGATGTTCATGTCTCTCGAAATATGCAGGTATTGGATGGATTCAAAGGACCTCTCCAAGAGACGTACTCATTGGAACAGGAGGAGTAACGTGGGGTCACAGATAACGTAGACTTGGTTAAGATGAGAGACCACTATTTGTGAGTCAAGGTGGACGACAATGTGATCCATACCTAGGGAAAGAGCATCGATCAACAATCCAATCATCGCATGATACTCTGTGGCGTTTTTGGTTGCGTATCCTAAACAAATTCCACCCTAACTCATGAGCTTTCCAATGAGGGAATAGAGTACCCATGTTGCCGAAGCGAGGTTATGGGTATGTCGACTAGTGTTGTCTGCATATCCAACACGTGTTTCCATCTGCACATCTAGGAAGAACATGGTATAAGCGTAAATACAAGATCCTAACACACTAAAAGTAAAATGTCACACCACACAAAACACATACCATGTACAGTATCTACATAGTACTAATGCATAAAATACTTAGGCATAGTACCACTTTAGGTAGAGTCCATTGCAAGGATTGTTGGTCAATATTAATGTTACTTAATTAACCTCCATTTAATTATCAACCGGGCAATCGTAAACTTTGAGCTGCTACACTATATGTGCAGGCAAGATAGTTTTAAAACAACCCTAATATTTCAGAGAAATTCCACCTACAGCAATGCTTCAAAAGAACAATCTACTGATAAATTAAACAAACCCTATAGCAATCCCTTAAACACTCAACAATCCACGCTCAGCTACAGTGCTGATAATCTATTCTAAAACTGAAAGAGTTTAATAAATAACTTTGATCTGAAAACTCCACTATAATCCTACGAGAATTAATGCTTCACTTCACACAAATACTGCTAAAATTATTGCCAGAATAACACCTGTAATCTCTTGACTTTAAATAGTCAACACACAACCTGTTATAATGAGTCTTGGCTGGTTATTATTATTCAAATATACTCTGTTTTATTTATGCACATTAATGCACACATGAAAAAGGCCAAGGTTATCCAAGCAATGCTCATTAATCAATAATAGGACTGTATGAAAAATATTCAATAGTTCTGGTTTGCATGTGCACACTGTGAAGCTGGTGTTAATTCAGGAAAACATTTACAAACCCTATTTCATCAATGTCAAATAGCCCAATTCTTCCTATTTAATTACTTATTTAAAGGATTATTAACAAAGCTCTATCTGCTCTCTAGATTCCAATCTTCAAACCCTCTCTGCAAAATATTACAAGTGCTGTTCCATTTCAACAAGATATCCTACAGCTCTTCAAACTTGAAAGTGAAAAGGGTGAACTATTCATCAATCACACTGCAGCAAAAAGGATCTTCAACAGCTAAAGTCAATTTTATTAACCAAATTGCCAATACTACACTCCATACTGGAAATCGAAGAAAATAATTAAACCCACACCATTCCTTAATCTATTTTACAGTCCTGTGAATAAGGGGAGTTTAAACCAATCCTGCAGCTATTCATTTATCACTATATGCTGGCAGTGAAGACAATGTGAAAGCTCAGTCTACTTATAATTCTTCACAAAGTAAAGCTTGAATTGAACCATCACACGATTTATAAATACAAGAACTCTAAACAATCATCATAGCAATTAATACACAATCCACGCTGAAAACCAGAAAGGGGTGTTAAATAAAACTGTTCCTGAATCTATTCAGCAAGCTAAATCAATTGCAAATGACTAAGAATCTGCAGACATGCATATGAGTAAAACCATTAGCATCTATAGAACAGTATCAAAGGAAGAAAAACGTTATCCTCTATTGCAAAATACAGAATGTGAAATACCAAAGGTTGGTGTTGAAGGGGGCCCTCCCTCAACGCCTTCCAGCTCTAAATCAAAAACTTAAAGGGAACAAACGCTGGTTGTATTAATAAAATGGAGTATTACAATTTTCTCCTCGAGTATCCTCTCCTTAAGCTTTATTTATACATGAATAGATGGACAGGATCCATCCCAGAATGCAGAGATTTGAGCAACTACCCAGAAAACGGCCAACACAAAATCTGGCAAAACCACGTCTGTTCCGGAAGCGATTTCTCCACATCTGTTCAGAAATTCTGAAAACGGCCCGCGGTTAGGGGTAAATGGGGCCATTTGTGAAGTGGGTTTCGAACCGTTTTGAAAAATTCCCAACCGTTTGTTCAGAAATTGAGCCCGAAATTAGGGTCCTGATCAAGGACGGAAATGACATTGCCAGATTGCTTGAGATCCATACACTGCTAAAAATGGAGGATAACAGCTGCTTGATCAAAGATCATCTCCAAAACAGCACCTGGAAAATCTGCATAGATATCTAGAAGACAATGGAAGTTCAAAAGACACCCCAAATGTGGATCGAAGCCCCTGAATCGCTGATGTAGCTAGCATGAACCTACCCTGGAGCACCGAAACCCCTGCACAAAGGAAACAATTACCCATCAGTTGACCGGATATTCATATGGAGATTTAAAAACCCAATTTATGCATAAAACAATGTAAAGTAAGAAATAAATAACCAAAAATCACTGACCAAACCTTTGTCCACGTTGGTCTCCACAAAAGCATGACCATACACAAATAAACATTAATAAAACTAACTTATCAGGTGGTTTTATAAGTGTTATGCTACAAAGTGATGTGTTGGAAAGCTAATAATAGGAGACCAACAAGGATATCTTAAAGATATCCCGTCATATTCTTCTAGTTCATATGTTCCCTTCTCCAAAACACGCTTAACTACATATGGACCATGCCACATGGACTCAAGTTTTCCTGCCCCCACCTTATCATGTTTTTGGTCGTAGGTGAGGACCAAATATCCCTCGTTAAAGATATGAGGTTTTACCGATTTGTCATACTGGGCCTTGATGCGCTTCTTGTGTGCTTCATTAGCAAGGGCTGCATCATGGCATGTTTCGTCAAGTTTAGCCAAGTACATAAAACATTCTTCCTCAACGGTGGTGTTTGGTAGAAGTTCGACTGCAAGTTTCAATGATGGAATCTCACACTCAATAGGTAATATTTCCTCCAGTTCGTACACTAATTGGAAGGGTGTGAATCCGGTCGCAGTTTTGATGGAAGTCCTATATTCCCATAGGGCTGAAAAAATCATATTGTTCTAGTTAGACCTGTGTGTACCCACCATGCGTTGGATCATGGTTTTCAAGACCTTATTGATGGCCTCTACTTTTCCATTGGATTTTGGGTAATACGAAGTTGAGTTCTCATGTCGAAAACCCAACCTAACGCTTAGTTCATCCATCATATTGTTCTGGAAATGTCTTCCATGATCAGTGACGATGGCTTGAGGAACTCTGAATCATGCAATGATGTGATTATACATAAAGAGTGCGACAGTTTTGTCGTCTTCATTGTATGTAGGCATAGCCTCGGCCCACTTGGTAAAGTAGTCAATGGGGACGATGACGTAACCATGCCCCCCGGCCGAGGTAGGATTAAAATGCATGAAATCTATGCCCCATTTGGAAAGGGGATCGACAGCAATAACGCGATGTAGCGGGGCTGGATGACAGCGCTTTTTATGATGAAAAATATGGCAAGGAGGACACTTCTTGACGACTTCAATACAAACTTTAAAGATGGAAGGTCAATAGTGTCTAGCACGTAGTATTTTATGAGCTGTATCCATCCTAGAAAGATGACCACCACATGCCCCTAAGTGACAATCATTCAGAACGTGTTCATCCTCCTCATGAGTTAAGCATCATCGAAGGATAGAATCAACACCACGACGATATAAGGTATCATTGATGATTAGGTAGTACTTTGCGTGGTGATGCACATGAAAATGGTCATCATGAGATAACTTAGGAATGAAATGTTGGGTCTGGAGATGCAAAGTGATGTCTCCATACCATGGGTCAGAAATACTGATGAGAAACAAAGAATCGTCGGGGAGGGAGTCAATGGGCTCAGTTCCATGATCAGTATAGGGAAGATCGCAGATAAGCTCTGCAAAAACCAAAGGCTTCTTTGATTTGGCCTTCTCAAACTGGAGGTTGAATTCCTAAAGAATTACAATCCAACACAAATATTCCCCCCCCCCAGCACCTAACGTGTGAGAACATGGTACATAGGGTTAGAGTTGGTAATGATGGTAGTAGTGCGGAGTAAGATGTAATGACAGAAATTTTCAATAGCAATGACTGCTGTGAGAGCTAGCTTCTTGACATGTGAATATCCGGTTTCAGAGTCCATGAGACCCTTACTAAGGTAATATATCACATGTTCCTGGGCGTTACTATATTCCTGAACCAACACCATAGCAATCATGGTAGTGGAAACATCAAGATAAATGATGTAATCCTTAGTGTAATTGGGCGATTTCAAAATGGGGGCATGAGTGATGGCATGCTTTAGGTTGTCAAAGGATTGTTGGGCTTAATCATCCCAAATGAATGGGATTTCCTTCTTTAACAATCTCATGTATCCCTATGTCTTCTTAGAGAAATTACACAAGAAGAGTCGCAGGTAGTTTTCCTTCCCCTGCAAACTTTGAAGTTTTTTGATGTCGTTGGGTGGTGGTAGAGCAACAATGGCTTCCACCTTGAGGGGATCAATGTGGATCCAATCTTTCGAAATGATGAAGCCTAGGAGGCGTCCATACTCGACACAGAATGTGCACTTGTGAGGGTTTAGATGGATGTTATACCACCTAGATCTGAGGAATACTGGTGTCAGATGGTCAATGTGGAACTCACGACGAATTGAGTGGGTAGGGAGATCGTCGAGATATGGTTCTACAAAGTCCTTTATGTCGTGGAAAGCGTACGACATAGTTACGGACAATCTACATGAGCGGACTCAAATAGATCTCCCTAGTCCAAGTGGATCTAGAACAAATAGATACAAAATGCCAGGTGCTTTCCTAGATCAATAGAAATACTAGACGGGTCAAGGTGTGGCTTACCTCAAGTCTATAGTTCATTTCTCCTTGTTGCTTCAAGATCTAAAGTCTTCAAATCTTTAGCTGCAAAACCATGTCAAGCAAGTGGAAACATACAAGCAGTAAAAGCATATAAACATGAATTGATCTAGATTACCAGTTAAGGAGGAAAATCCTAACTATTATCAATACAACAACACTTATGGAAAGAACTTGTATTAAATCAATAAACATAAGTACATAGGGAAGAAATGTCACAACCCAAGCCTTAACGTTGTAACTTCCATCCAACAATCCTAGCCTCCAAGATAGAATGCTTGCCTCCCAAAGGATGAATGAGGATCACCTAGAACAATTTCACCAGCATAAGAGTACTATGTTCCTTCCTCCTCTTTACAATGGGAGAGGGGGTTCATATTTATAGGGTTAAAGGGATAGAATAGGTTGAGGATTTAGGGGAGAGGCTTAAGGGATCACCCCACTAGATTAGGGGATCGAGAGCCACCTTTCCAAGCATCTAGGGACAAGCCTCCACATCACTAATCTTCGAGAAGTCGCTCAAAGCTTCCTTTTATCCAATCTAACCAACTCCGACGCACCTTGCATGAAGGCAACCCGCGTCAGAAGTGGATCACCGCACTTTGTACAAAGGCAGCATGCATCATCGACGCGCTCTGCTAAGGTGTAGATTGCTTCACCGAGGGTTCGACGCTCCTTGCTCAAAGGTAGGGTGTGTCGGGGTGACAACAAAAGATGGAAAGAGAAGGACAACAACTTTTCTCTCAGTGTTCTAGCCAAGGTACTTTAAGTATTAAGAAATGGAGTTGATGCATGACTCATGATAACGAGATTTTGGCGTAACAGTAAAGATGTTAAAATAATACTATTTAAAATATTCTTAAAAAAATTATTTTATAATAAAAAATATAGAAAATATAAGAAAAAATAGTTTTAAGTTAACCATTATGTGTTTTCAAAGAATTTTTTTTAAAGAACGCACTTAAATAAAAGTTATATTATATTTTTAAAAAAATATGATTATATTTTAAAGTAACAAAATGAATAAAAAAATTCCCAAAATTTAAAAAAAATTAAAATACTTAAAAGAAGAAAGAATATGTTAATTATAATATACTTTTAAATTTAAAGATAAATCATTTTTATTAAAATAATTATATAAGTATTAAATTTTATTTAAAAGATATTTTTTATGTTTTAGAAAATATAAATATAAATATAGTTTTTAAGAAAGTCCTATATAGTTGTAACTCATGTTGTAGAGGGTAGTAGAAGTATTGACGTATTTACTGCACTTTGAATGGTTTATAACTATGATCGTATATATATTTTGGATATATATAATTAATGTTATAAAATATAATGTTAAAACTCCAATTTTAGAGAGGAGATTGTGTGGATATAAGAGTAAAGAGGAAAATGTGTAAATTTTTTGTATTTTAAAACATGTTTGCATAAGGAATTTGACCTCCTGGCACTTGAAAAACATTAGTTGAAATATTTATATTTAAAATGATTGATGCTTTTGGCATTTATCTAAATCTTTAATAATTTTTTCGGATAACCAAATGAAAAGATTATGAAAAAAACATATAATGAGATATTTATGTCTTCTTCATAATTCTTTCATTACGTCTTTTTCATAATTCTCTCATTATGTCTTCTTCATACCTTGCTCATTTTAAGGGAAGCATAACCAAATGAAAATATTATGAAGAAGACATAATGAAAGATACATAATTGTCTTTCTTCTTAATATTTAGGTTTTCAAATTCATAGCTCTATAAAAATTTACAAAATTATGAAAAATATTTATATTTGTTTATTTTATTCTAATTTTTTTTTTAACTTCTTATTTAATTAAATCATTACTACAATAAATTAACATTATTAACATTATCTATATAATTACTTTATATACAATGTACCCACATACAAATTCATTAACAAAAATACCTATTTCTTAATAAAATGTATGTTTATCAAATTATTTCTAAGGATTTAAACTTCAAAAAATCTATCATAATTTGTTAAAGAAGATGGATATCTAACAACAACTTATCCTTTCAAAAATAAATACTTTTTTCAAAAGTTTAAAATTGCTTAAATTAGTTATATGCATTTTAATATATATATAGTTTAGTATGCATTTATTGTAAAACTATACAATACTATAAAATGCCATTGGACCGAGCTCCATTTTTCTACACAGTTTTTAGGTTTACTCATAGTTTTGAATATCCTTATTAGTATTTTGGTTTCTCTCCATTATTCCAATGGTTTGTAGGGTTATTCATAATTTTTTGAACACCACCGTGGCCTCGCTTTTATTTTTCCAAATTTTTTGAAATCCAATCTAAAAATCTCAATTACTAAACAAAATCCTAAATCATAGAGATTGAATGATTGACTGAAATTTGATTAAGATGGCACAAAATCTAATTACAAAAAATAAATCAGATCTGAGAATCGAACCTGTATATACTGTTCCTCAACGGAATAACTCCACGATTTAATTATTACATCCAATTCTGTTAACATGCATGTATTTTGGGATTACTATGTAAACACGGAGATTAAGTCTTCTTTGGCGTTAATTTGGTTCCCGAGATGCTGCACAGTAGGATGACGCATCTGTGTTTTTGACAGAACATATCTACTGTGTATAAATTATCAACCTGAGATTTAACTCTTGATAATAGCGACTCTAGATAGTCCAAATCGTTTGTGAATTCATCCACACTAAATTGCGGTTGAATACGTAATATAAGATAATATAAGAAGATCAGATCGTTAACATGACTAACGATTGTTGATAGATTGTTAAGCCACTCGGGTTATCTCCTTGTCTCGTATCTATGGACTTTGACTCATTCAAATCAATAGTCCACCCAATGTATTTAATAATTGGTCCCTCAATTTAAGCAGAGTAGTTCAGTCAAGATAATTAACAATCCACGTAATTTCCTTAATCTGTGCATTCTTGTATTAGTATTAATGGTCAGGGATGATCGTTGAGGGTATGTATCTTGGGAGCTTTTCCAAACTGTCCAATAAGTATCGTCAATTGAACTATCTAGATACCAAACTTACAGGTCGGGGCCAGCCTAAATGTTGGATAGGACGTAATCAAATGAGAGTATGGCCACCACTGCAGTCATACGAGCTTTTTCTGGGATGTGGCTATTGTATTAACCACACCTCCCTTATAGAAATCAAAATTAAGCTTTCGTCGAAACAACCAACAACCATCAAACCCCACCACTAGATCCTGCACTCAACCCATGCACTCAACCCATGCATCTGGTTATCGATCACTTGTGCTTTACCTTGGTCAATGGGGATGGAACCACTCGTACCCTTCACGACCATGATGCTAGCTGTTGTTAAGCATCCAATTATTACGTCATCGATGGAATCGATCTGAAATCCTTGGATTAATAAACTTAAAACTTATAACATGATGACCGTATGGTTGGACCATAGGATTTAACTTAAAAAGAATTTGGGCTCATGTTGACTTAGATCGTAGACTTGGGGAGTATTGTTATTCAATAAAAAGAAATAAAATATATATGAAGTAAAAGTTAGATAAGTGTTGGTAATTACATACCTTAAAAAGGATCAAGTTATGTGGATAAAGATACAACCGATATTTACTTATATCGTTCATTGACTTATGGAATATGTGTATATATATATGATTGAATTGGATTATTCTAATGTCATCGAAATATATGCCTTAACATAATACCAATGTTTATATATTGAGTTACGAATTAGAATCATAGAATATAACACTAATGAAAAGCGAAATGTCCCACTTTTATATACTAATGTTGTGAATAAATGTTGATAGAGATGTTATTTAATGAAGATAAGAGGATTACTAAACTCTCACATTGAATTTTGTATATAAAAGAATTCCCTTAGCTATACATTGCAATTTTTGGTTACTATTTAAAGCATTTTAGATGTATAACTATGAAATTCTTATGTTGGAAACAAAGTCATCTATGTAGGCTTGATACGGTTCTAAAAAGCAACATGAAGAACAAGTTATGATTTCTATAATTGTTAATAGAAAAGAATTTTATGTTATATGAATATATTGTAATTGAAATTTTTTAAAAGTTTTTAAAATTTTCTATATTTATGGTAGTTGGGGTTGTTACAATCTTTAGTGAAATAGATATTATTTTTCTTGTTGAAATTTGGCAGCACGAAGAATTTAAGGTTGTTAACATAGAAGGATTTGTTCTATGGTCAATATGGAACAAGAGATCCTACCATAGTGGCATTAGAGGTATAGCTTGTATTATTAGAAATAACATTTCCCCAACACAAGTCTTAAAAATACAAGAAAGACCCTTTCAACCAGTACATTTGCATGGAGATTATAGACATTAATGATAAAAAAAACCTACATTACAATTTGTTATTTTGTCCTTATTAATTATACCTTTTATAATAAAAAATAGATAAAAATTTCCTTACAACTGTTTCGAGCATGATATTTCTAGCCTAAGAAATGAAGGTAGCATCCTCTTAATGGGTGACTTTAATGCTCGGACTACCAATAACCAAGTTATTCTCTTAAGAAATTACTCCAACCCTAACCCCCTTTGGTTAGATGAAGACCTTGATCTAGCTAGCAATTGCAAAAAAAATTTGAAGATGGAGGTGAAAATTTGTATGGTTCGGAGCTAATCAAGCTTTGTAGTGTTCAAGATCTAATAATTTGAAATGGTATAACGAAGTGGTCAAAATCTATCCAGATGACTTGTATTCATCAGCTTGGTAGTGGTGTGGTAGGTTATGTAATATCTAATATCCCTTTACATAAAGAAATAATAAATTTTGACATCTTAAATGATCATGAACGTGACTCAGATCATAGACCTTTAATTGTAACTCTTAATTTTGCTATACATTATTTGGCCAATCTTAGTTATACATAAGGAGGCATAATGGTCCAAGTTGCATAATTATAAACATTATGATATTCTCCTTAAATCTTATGCATGGTTTTTTACTGAATACTCTAAAATTTGATTAGTAATGTTTCCTTATTTGCTCATTCCTTTCACTTAATTAATGAGATAATGGGATAATATTTGTCAAATCATTATTCAAACTAAGTGGAAGAGATCAAGTCAAAACAATCAGCTCAATCTCTCTTAATGAGTTCACTATTCAAACTAGAGTTTGTTGGAGGGATTTAAGGGATTATGTCCCCTCTTGATTCATATGAGATGCCAAAACATAAAGAAACACATAATAATCATCCAAGGTCAAAATTATGGAGGCTAGGTCGAATCACGGGGGCTTCACTCAATAAAATGCTATCATAGCACGTTCGTTCGTGGCATATGAAACAATACCCATAATTTCACTAAATATTGGAAAATACCTTCCAAAATCTTTTTTTTAACCCCCTCCCAATATGCCTTGCCAATTTAAAAAAACCCCTATTTTCACTAGATATTGTATGTATCAATTTTTTCATTAACATTTTTTATACCCCTTTAGATTTCTACCCAGTATATTGATATGATACCCCTCTTATGACCCCATATGCATTCTATAGTGCACCTTGATTCTTTCGATGTATATTGTGGATGCACATTGCTTCACCCACAATGCAATTACTCAACCACATATCATTATGACTTGCAACATCTAATGGTCTAATGAAGAGATAGGAGATCACTTCTTGTATGTCACTAGAGCCAATGCACATAGTACAACATTTAGATTGCATGTTGCAGTTCCCCAATCGCTGACTAAGCCTGTTGTGGGCTAGGTATCCAAGCCCCCAGGGCCTGTAACAAGATCTAGGAGGCTAAATAAACCTCCCAAGGCCTGTAATAGGCACGAGCGGTTGGTTATTCAATCCCCCAAGGCCTATCGAGGGCCTATAACAGGCCCTGGAGGCTTAGCACTTCCCAAGGATATTGGTAACAACTGGCTAAATGCTATTGGTAACAATTGGTTGTCAATGACCACTATCTCTCGACTATGATCGACTTGAAACCCACTTCACCACAAAATCCCTGGCCTCAAGCATGCCTTGCCTCAACCCGATTTCTCTGCGTACTAGTAAGCTCGAGCCTTGCCTCAACCCGATTTCCCTACGTACTAGTAAGCTCGAGCCTTGCCTCAACCCGATTTCTCATCCGGTCGTGATCCCTCTATCTCCATTTGACAGATATTTGTCAGCCCACCCATATAAAAAAGACCCCAAAGTATTTTTGTATTGTTACATTAAATAAAAAAACCTTTTCCCCTTAATATATAAGCAATATAATATTTAGGTTTTCATGAATATTTAATACCGCAATATGAATGAACATGGTATTATATTTCCTTCCAGTGAAGCCCCCGTGGGTCGAATTTATCAAGAAGGAACCAATCCCACAAAGTTAGCATGTTGATTTCTAGTTAGCTGGGGGATAACTTCCACAAATCAAGGAGACAATTACATGGGATAATTGCTAATTATTATCATGGGCTATTAGCACATAAAGAAGGAATCAACAAAATCCAAAGTGGAAATAATGGATTCCAAGCTAAATTCCTAAGAAGGGGAATCAATCCCATAAAGTTAGCATGCTGATTTCTAGAGGACAACTTCCATAAATCAAGGATCCGATTGCATGGGCAGCTTTGAGTTACTCAAATATAAATAATAGTAGGATCAAATCATATGGAATTAGTTTGTGTTCCATTATTCTTCTCTTCATCATTTTTTGTTCTCTCCCTTACTGTTCAAGGTGAATTTGTAAGAGGCAGCTTGCTGCCCTATTTTAATGGAAAACTTTTAATGAAAAACACTAGCATTGATTTATCTTTGAATTAGTTAGTTTAAAAAGTGTTCCAAGAGCTTCCTTAGGTTGGACCATCTCAAGGGAAGGACTGAGGACCCTTTCATACATTTCCTTCAGTCGTTCACTTAATTTCAAAGTTTTTAAATTTGTATTATAGTAAATGTTGTAATTCTACATTTCTTGTAATAATTAACGTAGTAGTTCCAATGTTAGAATATTCATTGATAGTGAGAGGGGGGTGAATCAGTCTTGAGCAATTTTTTCTATTTCAAAATTTAAAATAGAATATGCAAACATTAAACATTAATAATTTCATTCATCATCACATTAACCATACATATTACACAAGAGATTTTACGTGGAAACCCAAATGGGAGAAAACCATAGAATGTTTTTCTTATATAGTAATAATATTGAATTCATAGAAAGCATCAAATTCTTGTTTATGAGCACCAACTCAAAGGAGGCTACAACCCCCTAGATTTACCAGCTCCAACAGGAAGGAAACACGCACTCCCTAGATTCTCTAGCACCCGCTAGTAGGAGGCTACAACCCCCTGATCACAAGCTCTAACCTGTAGAGAAGAATCCACCCCTATGTGAGATCCAAATAACCCTAGTACCACCCTTCCACCATGGTTCTCCAACACCAAATGGAAGGAAGCACCAACTCCCTGATATCATAGGCACCAACCTGACCCAGCACCACTCTGCCACCTTGATAGGAATAAGAGTATCAACATGTCACTGTTATTGTCTTCACATTGTCACTATCACTATCACTATCACTATATATCTATCTATCTATGTCACTATCATTTTCAGTGTCGCTATCTTCACACTATCAATGTTACTATCTTCACACTCTGCCTCTTAGCTACTTCATATTATATAGAAACCCTTACTTCCAAAGGGAATATCTTTGAAATTATAGAAAACCAATATATAAAACTTGTACCCTAGGTACTTCAATATATCTACTTCATATCCTCTAAGGTTCTCTATATGCAACGTCTTAGAAAATTGTTTATAGAGAAAATACCAAACCAACCTGTTTAAAGTTGATTTTAGGGTCATTCAAAAACCCTAACTGCTTGAGGTCATATCTATAGAAATATATTAGACTAGCATATGAAACTCATACCACAAGTTCTTCAAGATATATAATCCATATCCTCCAAGGGGAACTGTTTGAAGCTTTATACAACATAAGATATAGTGAAAATTCAAAACTGACATGTTTAAAGCTTATTTCAGGATCATTCAAAAACCCTAACTTCCTGAGGTCATCTCTCCAAACATTTAGCATACCAACATTTGAAACTAGTAGCACAAGTTCTTCAATCTCTCCAATTCATCTCCTATAAGGGTAACTACATGAATCTTTCTGGAATAGGATATATAGTGAAAATGCCAACTGACTTGTTTATAGTTGATGTCATGATCATTCAAAAACCCTAACTTCTTGAGGTCGTATCTCCAAAACTATAGCAGTATAGAATTTGAAACTCATATCATAGGTTCTTTAGTCTCTCTAATTCTTCTTCTCTAAGGGGCATTATATGAAGTATTCTAGAACAAAATATATAGTGAAAATTCCAAGATGAATTGTTTGAATATGATTCAAAAACCCTAACTTCTCAAGGTCATATTTCCTAAATTTAGCGAACCGGCATATGAAATTTTTTCCACAAGTACTAACACATCTTAAATCCATCCTATAAAAGTTTCATAGCCTGATTAATCCTAGAAAAAATGTCAATATGAACGAAACAGATTTCACAACAAAAACCCTAGAACAAATC
Source organism: Larix kaempferi (assembly GCA_027924585.1). Taxonomy (NCBI): domain Eukaryota; kingdom Viridiplantae; phylum Streptophyta; class Pinopsida; order Pinales; family Pinaceae; genus Larix; species Larix kaempferi. The sequence continues at coordinate 45,857,531 of BSBM01000372.1, read as the reverse complement.
AACACATATTCAATCTTCCATTGGAAATTCGCTCCTCTTCCCTGGCTGAGTTGAATTAATGTTATTCAAATTCCAAATGAGTTTCCTTTTATTTATATGAGTCTTCTCCACATGAGTGGGTGTGACCAGGGGTCACAACTCTTCCTTGAGGATGGCTTACCTATAACATAATATTAATTCTTATCTTCAATAATGTCGTGGGATTCTTCAATGGTTCAATGGGCTTAGACTTAACTTCTTGACCACTTAATGGCTTCATAAAGGGGCTTTTACCTATTTTCTTGACCACTTCATTTCTTTAATTCTTTTAGATACTTTATAAATGGTTCAATGGGATTTGACTTGTCTTCTTGACCATTTAATGGCTTCATTAGTGCATTCCAAGTGGACATATCTTTATTGATTTAGGGGATTCTTCAATTTTCTTTAGATCCTTACTTTAGGGATTCATGTCTTCATCAAGGGATTTGGGGATTCTTCAAGTTTCACTTCATTATCATCATGTGGACACTTTATATATTTACTTTAGGGCTTCAAGTCTTCATCATGACCCTGTTGACATGATAGATATCTCTTGACCCTGTTGACATCAATGACAACTTTACTGAATATCTACATTCTGCAGCAGTTTTTGTAGATATTTTTATTTCAATTTCTTAGTGCACAATTTTGCTTTGTTTATGACGTTGGGAGCTATATTTATACTTTGTTTATGATTTTGGGAGCTAGATTTATGTTTATCATGCCATTTATTTTTATGTATGAATTCATGATTCAACATGCTCAATGTTATCCCTCTACATCTTTGAATATTTGTATGGAAATATTAGCTTCCTAACATCCTGCATTCGGTATCCCTAAGGTAGAGTAAGGTGTAATTTAACTAAAGGATGTTTTATCCAAGAGTGTCATATCAAACTAATCTTTCCCTTGAAGGAAATGATGAGGGATTAATTGCCAAGTGGAATATTTTGAACTTACACTCTTGCAACTAGTAGTTAGCAATCACTTATTTTTTGTTGTAGAAGTTTTTCGGTTGATTAGATTAGATTTATTTTATGGTACTAAGAAAAATAATTCCTTTGCAATAGAATACATAGTGAAAGGTACCTCTAAGTTTGTTCCAACTCTCTGGTTGATAATTTAAGTATTGAGCCAAGGGATTCAGTGTTGATGGCTGCAATTCTTTGCCCCGTCACTTTTTGGTGCTATTGTTGGGGAGGTGCTAAGGTTGTGTTTGGAATAGTTTGAAGTTTTTTTAATAAAATGATCTTGCATGAATCCATAATATTTATATATGTATCAAAAAAACCCCATGATTTTGATGTATGTTTGAGTAGGAACTCATGGCAACAAGATGCTAAAGAAGTTGTTTAAGAAAGGAGGATGAATTGCTATAAAGATTTTCTCAAATCCATGTTGTAAGCCAAGATATAAAAATAGAGATAGATTTGCATCCCAAGAAGCCATAAAAGAAAGTATCCATGTGAAATTCCACAAGATGATGAGGAAAATTTTCCTTTGTCACTATATTTCAATAAAGTTGAGTGTGGAATCCATGAGAAAAAGACTTTTCTTAGCCATATTTCCATGCATGCATATGAGATAAAAGATTCATATTTTTCTCTCATCCATCCTTGCATGCATACAAAGGAAATCAAATATCCATGGACTAAACTTTATGGGGAGTATACACTAGAGCATGAAGTTGAGGAATTTCCTACATGCTTGTCACCAGATTCATTTTGCATTTAAGAGACCAATGGACGAGTCTTAGAAGAACATAATTACATGAGGGAGAAAGAATTGAAAATCATTGTCAAAGTGCAACAGAGCTAGAGAGATCATGAATACATTGAGTCTTGGTTTCAAACAATCATGCATGAACAATACCAATCCAATCTTTAGCATTTCTTGTCACCTTATATACTTGTGAAGTTGGTCCCTCATACCTTGGCATCGATTGAGGCACATTTTTCAAATTCAGATATGAGTTCACTCAATATTCTACTACACAAATAGATGCATTGGAAGTATTCCTACAATTGAGAAGATAGGTAATATTTTCCAAGTATGGTAGGATAGATAGATTTGTTTTTGTGAATAAAAAAATTAAGAAAAATAAAATAAAGAATATTAAATTCCTATGGTGAAAACCTCTCTGATGCGCTTAGGACAAGTTTTTGCTTGAAAACCTCATTTGAGGCAAGTAAAGGTCTATAGAAATAAAATATTCCTCATGGTGAAAAATAGCAATGGATAAATGAGGTAGAGCATTGGTGAAAAATAGCAAATGGAACCCTTGCTCTGAGAAAAAAATAATAATAATAAATAAATATGTTTGTACATGGTAATTTTCACACTTACTCACACATGTCATCCATGCAAAGAATTAGAGAATATCCATCAATGATTACAAGGACATGTGTGAAAAAAGAAAATGCATACAAGATATGTAAAGTATTCATTCTCGTTTCCCAAGGAAATGACAAAGGTAGAGCATTCAAGCATCAAGAAGGAGTATGGTTCGGTGTCCTGACAATTACTCTCAAATGGTTACATATTACAGGATGAAATTTTTAAAGGTAATAGAGGAAATATTTACCTATATCCACATACAATTTCATCAATATATATTTAAATTAATGGGGGTAAAAAATTCAATTACAATCCTCTACAGAAAACATACAGACTTGACAACACCTCTAACATAGGTATGATGTTCTGAACATTACTTCCTCAAAAGTTGGAATCAAAGTCTGAAAGAATTTGAGAGTGTAGGGGACATGGTCCTCTATCTCCTCATAAAATTTCATGAAAATTTATTGAGTTTAAGTGGGATAGAAAAATTGAATTACACTCTGTACAAATCAGCCCATGAAGTTCAGAGATCTTGCAACAGTTTTAACATGGGTGCATTCTTTTAAATCATTCTCAATAATGGTTTTGGAATAAGGTATGATTTTTTTGGGGGGTGTATATGACATCCTACCCTATCACTACACAAAATTTCATCACAAAATATTTTGTTTAAGTGGGTCAAAAAATTCAGTTGCAGTCCTACACAAAAAACAAAGTACTCTGCCTCAACCAGTACACAGTCAGCAAGCAAAAAGAATTTCAACTTCCAAAGGAATGCAACAAAGTTTTCAGGGGAATTGATCAATATCATATCAAAATTTCATTTCATAAGCCACCATTTCAAAATTATCCCAAGTTTCATGCACATATTCCAAGGCATGCTTCATCATTGGAGCTATTGTCAGCAAAAAGAAAATTTGCAATCTACATTCTTCATCGAATTTGATTCCTCCCTGCAAAATCACTTTCGCCAATCTACAAAATCCACAAAGAAAAGAAAATTTTAGGGGATAAATTGAGCCCTTGGGCTATTTTTCAATGTTTTTTTTCAAAAAAATATTTGCCAATATGCATTTTTTGAAGCCTTATTTTTCCCAATTTTGACGGGGTTAAGTTTTTTCACTCTGAAAATCACCAAGTTATTATATAAACTATATAAAATCCTTAGAAATTGAAATAATTTTTGAAAAATATCACCAAATATTTTATAGTTGACATTTTAATAATTGGTAACATTAGCGAACATTTATAAACTTTTAAATAAGTATGGATCCTTAAAATTGTCCTTGCCACAAAGATGCAATTTCAACAAGGGGTGGTGTGTGAATACAACCGTATTCAAGGCTGCGGCCTTGAATTTGAGGAGACTATGTCAAAAGCATCATCAACACCCAACATATTTGTTCTCCAAGGGGCAGTTCCAACCATGTACACATTCAATCAAGTCAAAAATAAAGAACAAGTGAGCTATCCACATATCATCAAGCGAGCCATCAAAATGAATCAAGCAAGCCAGTATAAAATCATCATCAGAAAGCAAACAAAACCTATCAAGAGAATGATACAACTTCACAAAATTTCAATAGATCAAGTAAAGTAGCATTTCCAGAAAGTGTAAATGCAATCAAACTCAAGCCCCTAAACCTGAAAGTGTAAATGTAATCAAACTCAAGCCCCTAAACCTACCTACACAATAAAAGAGAATGTACAGGAGGTAACACTCTAATCTTGTGTCATTTTATTCATTTTCCAATGCATTCAAGGATTTAAAATTCAATTTCCTATTTCACGAGGGAATAAAAAATAAAGATGGGTTAATCTTTGAGATGAAAAAAAAATTATGCATATAGTGAGTCACTAGGTTAACCATAGTTTAAAGGAGTTATGGTTGTCTTTTGTCAGTATAAATTACCCATGAAAATGGAGCCTTGTATCAGCAGGTGTTGCGGGATTCAAGTTTTCTCATTGTCCATTCTGGATGAATTTTTGTGACAGGGCTATGGTGAGGGCATCAATTTGTATGAGTTGGAAAACCATGTAATGCTTTTAAATCTATTGGGCATACTCAACATCTTAAATTTATGGATTGGCCTTCTTGTTCACAATTGAAAATGTTGAAGCACAATTGTCACTAGACCAAAACCTGCAGGCAATAATCTCTGCTACAATAACCAAAGTTAAGATCCATGAGAGGGGGTTAACCCATGTTTCAATTCTTATATGCAAGAAAATCGTCTTAATATTGTATTGGAACTGACATTAACATAGGTGAAAATCTAAATCCTTATTTACATACAATATGTGTTATCATTACCATGAAATGGTATCATATAAGTTTCACCAGCTGTGTATCTTTATAACTATTGCATGCTCGAAACTTAACAACGAAGATTTTTCCCTCTCCTGTAAAGATTAAAAAAAACTAGATATAACCCAAGAACAGGTAACTAAATGTTGTTAATTCCCTTGATTCCAAGAATAAATGTAAAGGAAGTGGATGCAATTCATTGCATCTTGTGAATGACCCAAATCCAAGCTGTGCACATGATCATATGGTGTTATTGGAAAGTAAGAGGATTTTTTCTATGTTCATTTAGGTTCAAACATCAATGATGTTTGTTTTGACAGGAAGGTAGACAAGTCCATCCATGAAAGGGTTTCAATTTTTCATTTTTATGGAGTTTAATTTATTAAGCTTATAGAAAACATGAGCTCTTTATGGCTATACTTGTATTTACATGATATAGAATTGGTAGATTGGTAGGATGTGGTGTGAAACATCTGTAATTCTCATGTTTTCTAAGCAATGCACTGGCTATTGGACTATTAGTCTTTTACATTCTTTTTTACATTGATCTCTTGATAGGGTTTCCTTTTATGCATTTTTCCTTTCCCCATTACTATTTCATTGGTTCTTCCACTATCCAATGCTACAAATTGATCAGTTTCTCCTACAATCCGGTGGGATCAATATTAGGATTATACTATTGTTTTATTTAGAATCTTGCTTGGTTATACTAAGATGCATTAGGGCTCATGTTTGTTACAAAATGATAATATGATATAAAGGGGGTATTAAAAATGGGTTGATAAAAATGGATACCTACAATATCTGGTGAAACTAGGGGATTTCTTAGTTGGAAAGGTATATTGAGAGGGGGGTTCAACAATACAATTTTAGGAGGCATTTTCCAATATTTAGTAAAATTAGAGGTATTCTTTAATATCATGTGAACAGTCGTTCTATGTAACAAGTTCACTGAGTGAACCCGCCGTGGACTTAGCACAATAAGATGTCCCAATCCCACCCGCAATGAGGAACCCAACTGAGATAAGCAGAAGACATCAATTAATAATTGGAAGTATTGAGATTTGAAACTAGAATTTGGTTAACAAAGTGCAGGTTGTAACCCAAACCTCCATCCCTCGTGAAGCAATGCATTTGATTTCAGCCACCTCCTACAATTCCAATTGGAATAGGAAAAAAAAGACCACAATAAAGTTATCAAAATTTTCATCATTTCTTCTACTACCAACTAAGAAATCCCCAAAAGAATCATCTCAATGAAGGATCTCACATTGCAATCTTCCCTTATTTTGTAAATACCATTCTTAATAATCATTCTTTCTTTGTTCTTGCCCTTAACTATTAATGACCTACCATCTACTTCAACATGCATCTCTTTCTCTTACTAACACCACTTCACTCTCAACGCCACTTATGTGCTCCAACCTCTAAGTGTCCCTACTAGTTCTCCTTACCTCCCCTTCCAAGGGACTTGAATCGTAATATTAGCAATATGTTAATCATATTTTTATTAAAAATTTATCTAATGCACTTTTTTTTGTCAAATATTTAAAGATGCAAATTTCAATATGTACATTAAAAATATTACATTACATTTGTAGAATAAAACATTTGAAGGTTTTTAATTGACATACTTAAAGAATTTAAATATATTAAGATTTATAGTCTCAGGAGTTGCATAGTGAAACATGGTGGTGGACCTTTCCTAAAACTTCGTGGGATGGAAGGATATGTCATCTTTATGAGACTATGAATGTTGAAAATGAAAATCACTTCCTATTAGATTGCTCTGCGTACATCCACATAAGATCTCAGGTTCAAATTTTTTGTTGCAATACGAACATGCCCAACCTTCTATCTCATCAAAATTATAGTAATTTAGAAACGTTCATATCCAAGCTTTTTAGTACAAAAATAAAACTCTAAAGCGAATCAAGTAATTCCTTTTATTGTTTGAGGTCTCATAAACCAAAATTGGTCTAAGTGGACATTAACCACCATCACCACCACCACCACCACCATCATCATAAAAAAATGAATTTTATAAAAATATTTAATAAATTAAAACATTAATCTAAATCAGTTACATTATGGTTCTTTGTGGATATATTTTTTCCGTCATTTTTTTGTTAAGTCTTCTGGATCTTTGTGGATATATTGTTTCCATCATTTTATGTTAAATCTCATAAAAATTTGAGAAGAAATATTGACACTTCAAATATGAGTTATTAAGATTGAATTCAAAAAAGTTATTTAAATAATGAAATAGACACTATAGTTAATGATTACTTAAAAAATCTAAATCATATAACTTTTAAACTACTTTATTAAAAATTAAATTAATTTAAATTATTCAAAAAAAATTACATTATTAAAAATTAAATGAATTTAAATTATTCAAAAAATTACTTTGATATTATGCATTATATTTTTTCCTTTTAATAACATTGTATACACATTCATTTTATATTTAATTATTTTAATAAGATAAGATCTTTTATTTCTATGCATTTTATATAGAGATAGAAAGAGTAAGATAAGATCTTTTATTTCTATTAATATAGATATTCGTAAAAAAAGAGCTCTCGCATGTGTTAGAGTTGGCAAAGAGGAAAATACAATCCATGTCAAGCAGAGAAAGAATACAATCCAATTGAAATATTGTTGTTGGAGACAAGAAATTTGAATTCCCTCATCGCTTTCTAAAATCATCTCATCGTCTTGTTACATCAGCTAGACCCCATCATATTCCCACAAGTTGGATTTGCTCCACAGTAAGAAGACAATGCATAATATTTATAAATAATTAACAATGCACAATATTTATAAATAATTATTTTAATATTATATAATATTATTTATTTTTACTTCTAATTATATTTTTACAAGACATTTTTAAATTAATCTTAAAAATATGCACAATGTATGGGGACCCTTTATCTTTCAATAATCAGCACAGCTGAATATCTACTCAAAGGCTTTCTAGGTACACCCGCATATGTAAACTAGATAAACCAAGTTTTGATACAATTTTTTCAAAATGGCACTTAATCGTATCAGTAGATCTTTTTCTTCTGTAGATAAAAGAAGGTTGTCTGAAGTTAGTACTAGATGTTCCGGAACTGGATGTTCTGAAATAGAAGATTCGCAATCTTGGAATCCTCCTAGTCTGGATAGATTTGAAATTTATGAGAAGCCACTAGTTGCTATATTCAGAAAGAAAATTGTTTTGAAAGAAGTAGAAGTTAAAATAAGGATTTATGGCCCAAATACTCAGATTATAGCTATAAACATGTTCTATGGAGATGAATTGAAGAAATTTGTAGAATATGTCAAAAGCAATAGATATAGCTATATTCATTTTGGAGGGATCAAAGTTGGGTTAGCCCCTCTCTTTCGAAGAGAAATAAACACTCCTTGTATAGCTGAGATTTTTTATACCAGATGACATCTTTCATATGATCATGCCCGAATAGGCACTATCATAGGAAACTTGCAATCAGGAACACAATATGGCACATTAATTCCTGATTATGTTATGGGATTAGCAGATCCTCAAATAGAGGATGCTGGAAAATGTTGATTCAAGTCCAGGGTCTACAAATGGTTGATAACAACTATTAGTGTAGGGTTGTGTCTACACTATTTTAACTATTTTACTAAGAGGTGGTGAGCCTCTATGTCAGCATATTAAAATGATTATCACAAACTTCTAAAGATCTACATTCATTCATAAAAAATTCATTAAGATCTAAAGCCATTTTAATCATCTAAATCATGCAAGATAAGCAACATTCAAACATTCAAATGGAACAAATTTGAATCATTTCATATTAAAAAAATGAAGAGATACATTCCTACCATGGATCTTGGTGTGAATCCCTCCTTCGTTGCCATAAGCTTTCCTTTCTCCACCCTTGCTTTTGAAGAAATTGAGCTTCTCCTCCTTTAGAATCTTTTCAGCATGCCTTTGCTCTTCCTTTGTGTCCTTTACAATGCCTCCCATGCCTTTCTTATATAGCATTGGGAAATGAGCCTTAAGCTTTTCTTCTAAATGTGAGATTACTCATTTTCTTCATTTTAGATTATTTTAAATTAAAAACCCACTTTTCCATAGTTTTTAGGCTTTTTCGCACAACTTAGCATACTTTAAGTACAATTAATGCACTTGAATGCATTCATCTTCACTTTTTGTTTGGTAAAGCTCAGTTTTGGACCTTTTGTGAGCGGTTCAATCACTGAATTTGATCTCCTTAGGTTCTTACTGTCTTCACCTAATCTTTCCATTTATGGGAGAAGTGATTAGATCAGAGAGGACTTGTCTTTGAATGTACTTGTGTTCTGTCTTCATGTTGCGAGCGCATAGTAAAAATGTGCTTCTTATGTCACATGACTAAGGGTGTTAATTTGATTGTTAACAGATGCCCCCTAATGTGTGAGGTCCGAAGCAGAGCGAAGGGCCAAAATACATTACTGAAATTTATACTCTGTATACTAATACTCTTTATCGTTCAAAGCAAGGATGAGGGAAGGAAAAACTCACAGGCGCAGGATTGAGGATCACACCTCCAAAACATAGCAATTTCTCAAATATATAATATCTTCATGAGGCCGGCATACCCATGCTCAGCAGTAAACAAGCATAGCCACGAACAATACACACCGGATCCATGTCAAAAGTAAATTTTTCATAAGTGTAAACATGCACTTTGATGAGTGCGAGGATAAAGTCTTTATTGCGCTTCTGACATGGCAGTCTAATCTTGCGCAGCTCGGGCAGTGCATCGATGAGTGATACAACTGTTTTTCCCAAGGTCTTCAATACAAACTGATGATAGTATGAGTTTATATCATGCAAATAAGTGATATGATGTCGAGCATAATAAAACACCATCTGATTACCGGTCATTGATGTATACCGTGTTAAGATTTAATATGCTAAGACATAAAATATCAACATTGCATTCCATTTCACAACAATAACATATACAGGATCACTGAAAGAACAACAAGCACAACATAAACACAAGAGACACAAATTTATCCTGGGAAACCCTCATGGGGTAAAAAACCCAGCAAAGCTTCCTCAATATAGATGACCAGCAAATACAAAGATGTAATCCACAACCATGAACTCCTTCTCCTCCACAGCAGATCTCTCTCTCACTTATGAACTAATCACAAGTGAGTGCAATGTGTGTTAAATGAGGAACACACCTCCTCTATTTATACACAAATCCGACTTGTCTTTTACACAATCTAGGTCGGCCCAAACTTAACCACTTTACATAATGTGATAGGGCTGACCCCACTAGGGTGGTCTAATAACCCTTTAACCCACATAACACATGCAGGGCCGACCCCCACTAGGGAAGTCTAATAACCCAAGTTACCATGGAGGAATAACCATCTCCGGATACATGACAAAGTCCCATCGGAGGAATGAAACATCTCCAGAATAATAAAATACAAATATAATATTCTTAGAAGTTACAATATTTCAACACTCCCCCTTAACAAGAAGGGTATTATAACAACATCTGCAGGAGCAAGGAGTCATCAACATCATACATGATACATCTATAAATCATTAGAAGCTTTCTCAACATCATCAGTAACTCAAGCAGTTACTAGAACATCTTCAATACTGGAACACCAACATCTTCAGTACTGATTCTTCATCTTTTGTAGCACTCGAACAGCTACAGCAACACCAACATCAAAATATGGATCCTCACAGTCATCAGCATCATCATCTAGATCATCATAATCAACAACATCGTCATCTAGACCATCACGATCAGCAGCATCATCATCTAGATCATCACGATCAACAACATCGTCATCTAGATCATCACGATCAGCAACATCGTCATCTAGATCATCACGATCAGCAGCATCGTCATCACGTGATCAACATCATCGTCATCACAATAGCATCAACTGGATCCTCTCGATCAACAGGACAATGGCAGCATACCCTGCAACACACATGATCTATTTAAGACACCATATCACGTCTAGGGACGATGAAATCCACTCGTCAACTTAGACAAAGTCTAAGGACCACCTCTCAGAGACATCTGTCTACGGATCTGTTTTAGGATTGAAGTCCAGGGATGATACAATCCTCTCACTCCTGGAGACATCTGTCTGCGGATCAGTTTAGGACTGAAGTCCAGGGATGATACAATCCTCTCACTCTCAGAGACATCTATCTGCGGATAAGTTTAGGACTGAAGTCCAGGGATGATACAACCCTCTCACTCTCGGAGACATCTGTCTGCGGATCAGTTTAGGACTGAAGTCCAGGGATGATACAATCCTCTCACTCTCGGAGACATCTGTCCGTGGATCAGTTTAGGATTGAAGTCCAAGGATGATACAATCCTCTCACTCTCAGAGACATCTATCTGCGGATCAGTTTAGGACTGAAGTCCAGGGATGATACAATCCTCTCACTCTCAGAGACATCTATTTGCGGATCAGTATAGGACTGAAGTCCAGGGATGATACAATCCTCTCACTCTCGGAGACATCTGTCTACGGATCAGTTTAGGACTCAAGTCCAGGGATGATACAATCCTCTCACTCTCGGAGACATTAGTCTGCGGATCAGTTTAGGACTGAAGTCCAGGGATGATACAATCCTCTCACTCTCGGAGACATCAGTCTGTGGATCAGTTTAGGACTGAAGTCCAGGGATGATACAATCCTCTCACTCTCGGAGACATCTGTCTGCAGATCAATTTAGGACTGAAGTCCAGCGATGATACAATCCTCTCACTCTCGGAGACATCTGTCTGCGGATTAGTTTAGGATTGAAGTCCAGGGATGATACAATCCTCTCATGTCCATTTTGAACTAGTGGTTCTGCGATGATGCAATCCCCATAACGTACATTTTGAACTAGTGGTTCCGGGATGATGCAATCCCCATCACATACATTTTGAACCAAGCGTTCAAGGATGATGTAGTCCTATCACGTCCACTAGGGACCATACAATGACCTCATCATCAGAACAGGTAGCCTCATCATCGATACAAGTATCCACATTAATACATTATCCATATCATCGACACAAGTATCATCATCATCAATACAAGTATCCATATCATCGACACAAGTATCCTCATCATCGATACAAGTATCCATATCATCGACACAAGTATCCTCATCATTGACCTTATCGTCAATATAGGCAATTTCATCATCGATATAGGTATCCACATCGATACCAATATCCAAATATCCTCATCGACCACATAACTCCCCCTTTAGAGGAGGGTCCTTCTAAACTACACCAAGCTTGTCTCGGAAATACTCAAACTCTTCTCGAGACAGAGGTTTGGTCAATACATCGTCAACTTGTTCGTTAGTGCTCACATACTCGAGCTTGATAGCTCCTTTCTGCACCATATCCCTTATATAGAAATATCGGATCTCTATGTCCTTTGACTTATCATGGAACAATGGATTCTCTGTCATCTTGATACAACTCTGGTTGTCACACAGGATCACAGTGGGTTCCATCTCTAAGTCAAACAATTTTGATAACAACTTCCAAAGCCATACCGCTTCACAACTAGTAGAGCAAGCAGCTATATATTCTGCTTCAGCTGTGCTGAGACCCACACTAGACTGCTTCCTGCTAAACCACAAGATCATGGCAGATCCCAGACAATAACATCCGCCCGATGTGCTCTTCCTATCTGATACACTTCTTGCCCAATCAACATCTGTGTAGCCATACAATCTGAAATCATGATCTCCAAGATAATATATACCAATGTCTATCATACCCTTCAGGTACATCACCACATTCTTTGCAGCTATTAAGTGAACACGTCTAGGTTCCATTGGATACTGCCTAAAGGTGTTCACAGCAAAGCATATATCTGACCTAGTATTCGTTAGATACATCAATGACCCAATAATCTGTCTGTACAGAGTTACATCCACTAACTCTGATGAGTCATCCGCTAACAGCTTCAAGTTGGAATCCATGAGAGTGGTCATTCCAACACATCAAATCTTTTCAAGATTTCTCAGCATACTTTCCCTGGTTGAGAAAGATTCCTTCTGAGCCTTGCCATACTTCCAGACCTAGGAAGTAATGCATCAATATGAGATCTTTCATCTCAAATTCTGTAGCTAGTTTCTTCTTTCTTTCCATGAAAGAGATCATCCACATACAATAATAGTATCATCCATAACCTTAAGGTAAAGGTTAGGATCAACTTTACTTCTGGTAAAGCCCAAGCTTTTCAAGAAACTGTCAATTCTCCCTCTATGACTGAACATCATTCACACTATGTATTTAGTGATCTTCTGCATATCTATCTGTTCCATCTCCCGTCATATGGGTCTACTGATATGAGCCCCAAGATCATTCGAACTCTGTGGTGAGTTCCTTCTTGCATTCATCTAAGAGAGGAATGTCATCTTAATATATACACCATCTTCAAACTTGTATCAAAGGTTGAAATCCGCATCACCCATGGTGATCATTAAGCTCATCAAATGACTATCGATCTTGGGTACCCGTATAGAGCTTTCTTCAATTGAATCCTAGAAGTTTTCTCGATTCGCGTTTCTTCTTCAATTACACCATTAAGAGAATGGTCTTATCTAGCCACTTGGAGCAAATAGCTCGTCATGATCGTCTTTCTCTTTCTAAGAGAATCTTCTAGCCACGAGCCTTCTATAGCATGTTTGATTTGTAAGTCTTCTTTTTGAAAATCCATCACTTGCTCGGTGTTCATCATTCTTCATGATCTTTCCTACAAATCAAAGTTAATTACATGATTAGTAATACTTCATAATCATCAAATCATGTTGACATGATAACCTTTTATGCATACAAATATGATTCACATGGTTATGCAACTATTTTGACCAATACTTTGGCACAACACTTTTCCATATCCTGTATGCATACAATGGTTATCTAGATGTCTTCCATCTCTACCAGAACATACTATCGAGAGCGTGCACAGCACTCAGCATGTCAGCAAAGAGGTTTCTTCTAGACAAGCAACAATGGAATGTTTGTCCAACTTACCAATCATATGCATATTAGTAGTATACTGTTCAATGAATGCTTACACTTAGCATGATATATTCTAGGAATACAAATATGCATACAACTATTACGAGCAATATCATAGACTATTCAGTATTTCAAATAACAATTCAAATACTTATCTTTTTATGTCTTGTGAGGTTGCTTCCTTCTTGGTCTCTACTTCCCTTCCATGTCATGAGCTTCTATCTATCCTTGACCACTATGCATGCTTAAGTGTGCACTAGTGTCATCATCATGATCTCATACATAATCATACATTCATTAGTATAAACTCAATATTATCACAACATTATGATTCTAAGTAATCTTGAATATGTATGGTCATGATCATTCAATACATGGGTATATTAAGATCCTAGCACAAAGTATGATTCTAACTTGACATAGGAAAACATACCTGGATTAGTATACATGCTTAGTTATGTCCAACATACCCAAACAATATCTTTATTCTCTTCAATGATTTAGAGACCTTGTGCTAGTAACCCGCATACCTCATAAGGTAAGCATAGTAGAAATAAATCATACATACCTCGTAAGTAGAGCTTCTAAAGAATATGGATAAGTCTTTGTCTTTATGTCATCATGGTCATAGAACTTGATTTATATTTCTTGATGTACCTGTCTTTTGTTAGCAGACAACATCATCCTCATACAACACCACAGGTGCATTAGTAAAATCATATAACCTTGATCAAAGAATGTCTTCTATCATTCACATGCATTCATTATCAAACAATCATAATTGTACTAATCTCAACAACATGAAGACAAACATATCATAAACTTAACCATGAACATATTTCAACACATACCTGTTAGGATTGATTTTAACCCAATCCACTTTGATTTGCTGAAACTGGATCTAGAGCTGGATTAGGGTTTGTCAAAGAAACCCTAAAAATTCAAACTCCTAAATTGATGGAAATATGTGTCTTGATGAGCTGATCAAGCTAGCATATTTCAATTTTGAAATCTCCAAAATTTGACCCCTCAAAATTGCCTTTGAAATTTCTAGATCTTCTCGATAGGATCCCGAACTAGGGCTTACTGAAGCCCACCCTTCTTCCCAATAAAAAGGTTCGATCCAAAGCTCTAAACTGCAACTTTTCTGAGGAGCTTCTAGCCGTGGTCACAGACTTCAAAAATTCCAACTTTTGCAGAAGCCCTAATTTTCCACCTTTCCGATCAAAATCCTGAACTAGGGTTTGATAAAGCCCACCCTTCTGACCAACCAAAAATTTCAATATTGGTCTCTAAATTTCAATTTTGATGAGGAGCATTCAGCTGTGGACTCCGATTCCAAAAATTCCAACTTTCTCTGAAACCCTAATTTCCCACAGCAGTGATGATTCAAGAATGAAGGTGCTCAGAATCAAAATCTGTTTTGACATAAATATGCACCTGATTGTTTCTAGTGTAACTCCGAAATTACAAATCCACGGGGTCTGAAAATTCTTCCTGTGGTATCCTGACCTGTCCTCTTTCCAACCCCATAGGTATGACCTCAATTGGATTCTCTGAGATAGCGTTATGCCAAGTGTTGCAACGTGACCTATTTATGGGATAAAATAGGAGATCGAACTTGTATGGTGTGCCATGTGTCACTGGTTTAACTTCGGCCACTAAAAACATTACATGAGAAACTACAGTCTGTGCTCTACCTGTCACATTTTATGAAATTTCATTTGGAGCTTCCTATGCCAAGTTGTGACCCTTTTTCCTAGGTCACCTATGTATGACTCAGATCTGGAAGAGGCAGAAACCCTAACTTGTACTGATCATAAATAACAAAGTACAACGAATTAGAGGCTTTCCTTTGGACACAAGGTACATGGGTATGTTATATATGACTTGTAAAGGTTTCCGATCCTGAACCTTTTCCAAAATGGATTTATAGCGAAAGTGATATGATGACTGGTTTTTGCTATATAAAACCCTAACCTTGAAATTGTCGTAAGAGATACAAGTGTCGTACGTGCCATACATTTCCTTCCTTCATGTTAGATTTGATACCATGTTAAGATTTAATATGCTAAGACATAAAATATCAGCATTGCATTCCATTTCACAACAATAGCATATACATGATCACTGAAAGAACAACAAGCACAACATAAACACAAGAGACACAGATTTATCTTGGGAAACCCTCATGGGGTAAAAAACCCAGCAAAGCTTCCTCAATATATATTACCAGGAAATACAAAGATGTAATCCACAACCATGAGCTCCTTCTCCTCCAAAACAGATCTCTCTCTCACTTATGCGCTAATCAAAAGTGAGTGCAATGTGTGTTAAATGAGGAACACACCTCCTCTATTTATACACAACTCTGACTTGTCTTTTACACAAGCTAGGTCGACCCCAACTTAACCACTTTACATAATGTAACAGGGCCAACCCCACTAGGGTGGTCTAATAACCCTTTAACCCACATAACACATACAGGGCCGACCCCCACTAGGGAAGTCTAATAACCCAAGTTACCATGGAGGAATAACCATCTCAAGATACATGACAAAGTCCCATCAGAGGAATGAAACATCTCTGGAATAATAAAATACAAATATAATATTCTTAGAAGTTACAATATTTCAACATACCATTAATAGATGCGAAGAGACCCACTGATAATGATGATGGACTCTAAGGTACTGAGTACAAACTAGCAAGTGTGAATAGATGTTCTGAAGTCGAACACTTGTAGAATCAAACAATCAGGGATCATTGATGTATACCCACTGTCATCTGCGAGGAAACCTGCCACTAATGACTGCAAGATCCAAGGTACTCTTGGGTTTCTATATCCATGTCCTAGATAATGCTTTTATGTCGATAGGAAGAGATCCATCGGAATGAGGGCATTAATGCATCCCACATCAACTAGTACGAAACAAAGATCAATAGTCTGATATAATTTGGTAGAACTGCAAGATCCAACACTGTATACTGACACAAGGAAGGCCGACATGATTGGTTAGGACTTCCCTTGAACACATAACATGATGCAAAATGGACACTTGTCAACATAGGATTTGAGCAACCGACTTGTTGATGCCCCGAAAATCGCAGCATCAAGCAGCAAGGGATTTTCCCTGGTAAACAGTCCCAATTAGATTGTCCACCATTTGGTGTGGGGAATCCGTCCGGTTAACGGTTCCGGCTACCGTGTAAGATTTAAAGATTTGTTGTGTTCTTTACCGGTTGCAGCCCGATCCATCATTTATGTGTTTTAAAATTATGTATGAGATTCAAGTGCTGTAAACTAATTTAATCCAAATGCAAAGCTGAAACAAATCTTAATCTAAAAATGTGATAAGCAAATCTATTCTATCCTCGCGAGGAGCCAAAATAAAATATGAGCAATGACCTGAAAGAAAGCACCCAAAGATTTCATAGATAGTTGTTCAACCATAAAGATGTCTTTTCCAGCAGAAAATAAAAGATCTCAAAGGTAACTCTGATTCAAATTAAACATTCCAATTGCTCATTTGAAGTAAACATTAACTGCACAGAAAGAAATTTATGAGAAACATTCGTCACATCTGGAAATAATTCGAATTGAATTAAGGAACGATCTCACAAAAGACATGTAAACGCAGCAAGGGATAGCCCAAACAGAGATTTGACACGTTATTCTGGCAAAACGCAATCCTCCAAGCTTTCATTAAGCAAAAATAATTCCACATACATGCCGTAAAGTAGTCTATGCACAAGACAGAGAATGTCTTTCCAACCTGCCAAAATTCCTTTCATTCTCTTCTGTCTGTCTATTTATAGATTTACAATGCTTTCCTTTTCCCAAAACCTAAACCTAAACCTAGGAGGGAACACATTTTTTTGTCTTATAGTGCCTAATAAGAAAAAACCTAAAATTGTCGTTGTCTTTTACAAAAACATAAATAAAGTTCTATTTTATTTCAAAAGACAAAAACAAAGTAATATCTGTCTTCAATCAAGTCACGGATGGCCCAACTGTAGCTGTTGGCTGCGACGCGTTTGCTAATGCACCTGCTTCCCTAGGGATCTCAGCTTGTTTTGGGTTATCAACTTGCTGCATATAGCTGGATGCTGTCATGGTTTGCTTCTCTGACCTCTCAATGATAACCTTCCGTTTCTTGTCATAATGAACGGAATCCAGGTTGGCCATTTGGCGCTGCCGGGGAGGGGTGTGTGGATTAAGAGCAAGTTCATCAACTTCAACACTCCCTTCTTCGACGATCCCTGATTGGTTATTCATGGATACATCCATATCTATGAGTTGTGGACTAAGCCATCGATATATATGAGTTGTGGACTAAGTGGTTCCTTCTCAGGCTCTCTCTTAGCTTCCTCTTTTTTGATCTTCTTAGCAGCTTCAGTTGCTCAGACTCTTTCTTGCTCTACTCTCTGGCCTCCTCCTGTTGCTCCTGCAATAGTGAATTGACACAAGTAAAGATTTTGGCAAAGAATTCAAATGAACATTTCACACCTCAAGCCTCATATATTTGAGAAAGACACATGAAGAATAGTTAGCTTTTACATTCAAAATGGTCCTTAGGTGATCCTGCTTTTCCCATATAATAGCTAAAAGAAACACAAAATTGCAATTCAGCTGTTGGGTGTTTCCAGTGATCTGTGGGCGTTCCAATACAACAATCAACAGTAGCAACGCCTTTTGGGGCTAAAAATAGTAGTTCCATAGTGTTATGGAGTGGGCGTGCTAGACAGAAAGCTCCCAATAAGGATACAAACCCCTTTGGAGACTTGGTGTGCTCAACCTCTTTATACTCTTGGAAAATGGCGAGCTTTCTTTGGCCTCGGCAATAGTGGAATGGGTTGATAGTCCCGTCCTACGCGTATATATATAAGGGTGGCCATGATATTTCACTAACCCGTATGACTGCACTCAAACCCAAAAGGCGGGCTGCACTGTGGCGGGGAGGATAATACTAATTGCTGCGCTGTGATGGGAAGCTTAACATTAAGTCACCTGCGATATAGAGTGGGAAATGCCGGCAGCATTTTATGATTAGGAGTGGCGCAATGGGTGGAAATATTACCCATAAGTCGCGCAATTGGGTTTTATGGTGAAAGGGCGCGGTGTAAAACAACGGAAATTTTAATTTTAAAGTTGTGCCACAGTCGGTAAAGATGACGTCAAACTTGCGCCGTGATCAGAAGAGATGTTGTGCAAACCTGCGCCGCAACGGGGAAGATAACGATAATTGCAGTGCAATGGATGTGAAGCTTGTGATTAAAATGCCCACCATACAAAGTGGGACCCGCCGGCGGCCCTTTTACGATTGGAAGTGGCGCTACAGCGGTGATTTTAAGGCTAGCATTTGCGCCATAGTCGGAGAACTTATCACTAAGACTTGCGTTGGGTGGCTTGCAAAAGGTCGGCGAGGATCAACTTTCAACCTTGCGATGGTTTGGGAAAGGCAGAATGAAACTTCAATCGGCAGTTTTAAGACTATCTTTTGTGCTCTTGGATAAAAATAAAACAATAACTCTTGCACCATTGTTGGAAAAATTAAGACTAAGTCATGCACTATTATCGCCCAAAATAAAACTAACTTTTGCGCCTTTGCCGAGAGATTTAACATTACAAAATGCGCCCAATGCCGAAAAGAAACTTCCTTCCTTAGTAAAAAAAACAAAATTTCTAGGAAGTCTACAAAGGTAAGAAAACCACTTTGGCAAACAAATTTAAGCAAAAAAATCAAAGGAAAACTTCAAAATAATAGGAGGGACCCAAACAATCAAATTTTTTTGGGGGGGGAATGTTGCAGCAACAAAAATTGGTGAATTTCTAGCGAACACAGATCTCTGAAAAAATCTCTTACGTCCATAGGAAATTTAAAGTTGATCACATCATGTGCAACAATTGTCTTGAGCATTCGAATTTCCGCAAAGGAAGTGATCACAGACAGAGAAGAACTCTGCTGGGCATTTTGGTGTGTTTGCTTAAATTAAAAGTCTTTATTGTTCTCAGTCATGCTTTAATGGAGGCGAGATTTTCTGTAAAACAGACTCTTGATTATAAGCTCTTTTGGCTTTAGATTTGCAGCATGGAGTCATTTTAATACCCTATGCCTTCGAGATGTGCTTCCTTTCCGTGGGTCTAACTACAACGATATTCTTGAGATGCTTATAAATGTGAGGGTGGATGGAGCCCGAAGATAGTGATAAAGATAATCATGGATTTTTGCTATTAAACAGGGGTTAATGCGACCAATAGAACAGGATCTCTTCATTTTGGAAAACGATCAGCAAAATCCAAAATGCATAGATAAACTTTCTTTTGAGGGTACATTTCCAGCTTCATGAGTTGTGAGATTTCTTGAGAGATCTATCTTCACGAAAGGCCCAATTGCAGGGCTAGCGGGAAAAACTATACAAAGGAAAGGGAAAAGGGAAAACTCAAAAAATTGAGAAAAGAGGACAACTTGGCTAAAACAAACAGAAAACAAGGGACAAAAGTAAAAAGTAAAAAGAAAAATAACAAAGCCTGTATTTATGTACATAAAACCTCAACGAGACTATGCAAAGTATTGTTTCAAGGCGAGGCCATTGAGGGGAAGGATTACTTCCTCTCCGTGGAGGTCTCTTAGCTTGTAAGTGGATGGGCCGAGCTTTGCAGAAATTTGGTAAGGGCCTACACATAAGTGTTGGAATTTCGTGTGTATTCCCTCGCCTTCGTGATGATGGTCCCATTTCAAAACTAAATCTCCCACTTCAAAACTTATTTTACTGGACTTCCTTTTATCGACCCATCTTTTGACTATATATTTGTGTTGGTGGAATCGGTTTGTGGCTTTCTGCCGGGCTTCTTCAAGTGGAAGCAGGGTGTCAATCCTGGATTAAAGAACTTGACTACTGGAACCTCGGGAGGCTTGGGACAGCTGCAAGGACGAGAGCAATACATTCGGGGGAAGGATGGCTTCCTTACCGTAAACCAAGGTAAATGGGGATGCACCTAAGGCATTCTTGAGGGTAACCATGTCTACCCATAGAGCATTTGGAAGGGCTAGGTGCCAGCTTCTCTAATTTTCAATTAAAGTTTTCTTAAGAATTCGGATGAGGTTTTTATTGGTCGACCCAGCTAATCCATTTCCCTGGGGATAGTAATTTGCTGAATAATGTAGTTTAATTCCTTTCTCATAAACAAATTCATTGACCTTAAAAGATGAAAAATAAGTTTCATTATTAAAGACTAGGGAAATTGGAACCCCAAAACTGGTTATCATGTTTTCTTCCAAGAATTTGATAACTGCATCTTTGTTGACTTTGCGCCACGGGATAGCTTCAACTCGTTCTTGATCTATTGAGATTCCTTTTTTTGAAATGATATGACCGATAAGTTTTCCGCCCAATCCTCGGAAGGAAATATCCATGGCACCCTAAAAAGTTGCTCCTACATTTATCAAACCGAACGGCATCCTTCGGTACGCAAAGGTCCCCCACTTTCTTCGAAAGGTGGTTTTGAGTTGGTCCTCTTCCGCTACGAGCACTTGATTGCATCCAGAAAAACCGTCTAGTAGTGAGAACAATTCAGATCCTGATACCATCTGCAAAATATGCTCCATTGGGGGCACAGGATAATTGTCTTTATTTGAAGCCCTGTTCAAATTCCGGAAATCCACACATAGTTTGATTTCTCCTGACTTCTTTCGTACAGGGACTAAGTTAGCAACCCACTCAGAATGTCTACCTTTAAAAATAATCTTTGCATCTAGCAATTTCTTCAATTCCTTTTGAATTACAGGCTCGAGAGTCGGATGCATTCTTCTTAGCTGCTGCTGAAAAGGTTTGACACCTTCTTTCATTGGTATTACATTTGAATGATACGAGTATCAAACATTTTCAGGTCGTCGTATGTCCATGCGAAGACATCCTTATACTGCTTAAAAAGTTTGATAAACTTTTCTCTTTCAGCTGGCAAGCAACACTTACCAAGATCAATATATTTCAGATCGTCTTCCATACCCAAGTTTATTAATTCATGCTGTGTGGATGAGCTATGGGTTTTGGCATTTACCAGCTTCCTGAACTTGCTCTGCAAATCAAATAAAGCTTCAAGAGTTCTCACTCCCTTGGGTATGAATTTTCCTTCGAGAGCATCTTTACTATGCAGATTTGAATCATGATGTTCTTCATCTATTACAGCCTCATGAAAAACATCTTCACTCGTCAAAGAATTGATGATGTGACTATCGTCATCGAACACCATGAAATTGGTAATATTATCCGGCACCGATGGCCTGAAAATCAATTCAATTGAGCATTTATTATTAGTAGGAACCAACCTCGAAGCAGATGTAGCTAATAGGTCTGCTACAACATTTTTTAATCTAGGAATAGAATGTATGTTGAAAGCATCAAAACAGGAAATTAAATCCCAAACTTCAGATTGGTATCCTTTTAGGTGAGGGGAGAGACAATGAATGGTATCCCTCACTTGTCTGACCACTATTTCTGAGTCACCAAAAACTTTCAAATATTTGACATTCAAACCTATAGCTTTCTTTAACCCATGGACCAAAGCTTCGTACTCAGCAGTGTTGTTAGTAAAGTCAAACTCTAATCTACAAGACAGAAAATGTTTGGTTATGTTGGGATCAATTAAAACACAGCCGACTACCGATCCTTCTTGAGTTTTGGAGCCATCAAAGTAAAGAGTCTAGAAAACATTTTCCCTTTTACTTAAGTCAGTGTCAACATTTCCTAAGTCAATCACTAAACCTACTATGTTACAATCAATATCACCAGCCCGCGAAAACTAAAGGAGATCAGGCTGTTCATCTGAATCATGACTAGTTTCTACCGATTGATAATTACCTAGTTCAATCTCTAAGAAATAATTCCCTAATACTGAAGACGAGAAAGCTACAGCTTCATTCTTTTCCTCTAACTGAGTCACGTTTTGTTTCATGTGGGGTTCTCTCAGTATCTTGATCTGGTTTTTCCTATTCTGGTAAGGAAGCCACAAATGAGACCAATCTATTGCGAAATATCCATTTAGTTTTGTAAACCAGTCCCTGCTCAAGATCAAACCATAAGATTCGGGGATATCAACTACCATTATATTGACGAACTGACATACTCGGGAGTCAGCTGCCAATCTGATACGAACATCTTTCAATTCACCAATAACTTTGACCACAGTTTTATCTAACTGTATAATTTGGGACGGGGATGGGATTGGCTGTCCATTGATTTTTTTACAAATTGACATAGGCATAACATTCGAACTAGCCCCTGATTCCACCAATTAGTTGTGCACATTATGATTAAAGATTTCAAAGGTTAATAGAAAGGGCAGAGTCTGTGATTTGGAATTGCCGCCAATGCTAGCTTCGTTTATCTCGAGATTTTCTTCTATGTTTTCAGGCGAAGCGTTGGCTTTAGGATTGAAAGCTTCTATTAATTTCATGCTCTGCTGGGGTAGGCTGCACATGTCAAATATGGATACATTTTCCTTAACCTTTTTAATATCTTCGATTATATCATAACCTATACCACATTCTTTTGAAATTTTTGGTCGACTTTCAGCCTTGTCTAAAGGAACTTTCAGCTTTTTATCAAGTTCTATATTTGATTCTTTTGCAGCTGCAGGGTTTATTTTAGGCTGGGGTAGGATGACAGGTATATGTTGCTTCATCATTTGATTCGAAGATTTAACCTTAGGGGTATCCAGAGTTTGATCAGGAACTAGGCCTTTACTTCTAGTAGTGACATTAATAGATGTTGTCTGAAATTCATCAGCTGGATCATCAAATGAGAGTTCTTGTGTAGGGGTCCAATCCCAAAGAATCATTGTGGTGTCAGGAGTGGGCTAGTCCTGCTCAGGTGCTTTCTCTTCCTGAGGATCTGTTTGGTCAATAAGTTGTACATCTAACATTTGATTCATCACTAGATTCATAGAATTTATCCACTATGGGCATCCCTTTTCTGAATGCTATTCCTAGTGGAAAGTACAGAAATGATCCATGCTGACTTTGTTTAAGTTTAAAACAGCAGAATTATTCATCGGTGGAGTTGGTTGTCCATTCTCTTCTCTTTTCTTATAGAAAGGCTTGAATGGTGGCCTAGAAGAGCTAGCTGCTTTATCTTTCTCTAGATCTACAATTTTGTTAGAAACTTTTTGCATCATCTTCACCATGTTCTCTAGATCCATGGTGGGCTATTCTTTGTTTCTTGTCAACAACAAAGAGTTTTTAGCAGCTATTGGTTTTGCTTCCAGATCAAAGGAATGTTTGGCAATGATGTCCACCTCTTCTTCCACTTTCTTAGCCTCTTCGAAGTTTTCTATCAAAGTGGTTTTTTTGGTCCTTTTGACAAACATGGCTAAAGGTGGGTCAAGAGCTGTTTTGTAATACTCTACTAGGCATTCTTCAACTGGCTTAGTGGCATCACTGAAGCTGTTTAAGAGAGTGGTAAATCTTTGATTAAACTCTTGCACCTTTTACTTCCTCTCCACTCTCATGGACAACAACTCTTTCATGAGAGTGGCTACTATTTTTTGGTTCCCGTATTTCTTTAGAAAACATCTTTCAAAATCCTCCCAATTTGCTATGGAACTAGCCTGCAAACTGAAATACCAGGAGGACACTTTAGGTTCAAAGGTATAAGGGAACAAGCGATAGACTACATATTTATGTTCTACATTCAAAAGATTCAGAGCTAGGTAAAAGCTTTTGAGATGATCCTCAGCGGAGATCCCTTTTCGAGGATCATACTTAGGCAACACTTTCTCAGGATTCTTGGGTAGATTGTAGAAAGGCCCAACTAAATTTAGTGCTCCTCTAGCTCTCCACGCAGGCACTGCCATGACTTTCCAGGGAGAGTGCGCAGGTGTATGTGGTGGTGAATTTTGAGGGGTGTGCTGCAGAATGTATTGTTCTTCCTGACTTAAAGGAGTCTCAGGTGTAATTTCTGCAAAAGGTTCTGTGATTTCTCCTAAGGATAGATCTAACAATTCTTCTAAGCTTTCAACTAAGACAGAGTCTCATGTGTACTGCGTTTCTCTTCTAGGAGCTCTTATTCTAGGAAGCAAAGGGATGGTGTCTAATCCTCCGAGGCTTCTAATGTAAGAGTGAGTGTGTCTTCTAAAATGGTTTACCTCTTCGAATGGGACAGCATACAGCGTTTCTTGTTGTTCTGTTTCAGAATTAAGATTATCTTTATTTCTTGATCAGAAATCTGAAATGTTTGGAAAATCTATTTCATGGGGGTTTTCAGGGAAATTTCTTCTCATGGACGAATCTCCTCTACCAGCCATGCACTGGTTCAGGCCATCCTTCTAGCGCCAAAGATTGTTGATGCCCCAAAAATTGCAGCATCAAGTAGCAAGGGATTCTCCCTGGTAAACAGTCCCAATTAGATTGTCCACCGTTTGGTGTGGGGAATCCGTCCGATTAACAGTTCCGGCTACCATGTAAGATTTAAATATTTGTCGTGTTCTTTACCGGTTGCGGCCCGATCCACCGTTTATATGTTTTAAAATTATGTATGAGATGCAAGTGTTGTAAACTAATTTAATCTAAATACAAAGCTGAAACTAATCTTAATCTAAAATTGTGATAAGCAAATCTATTCTATCCTCGCGAGGAGCCAAAATAAAATATGAGCAATGACCTGAAAGAAAGCACCCAAAGATTTCACAGATAGTTGTTCAACCATAAAGATGTCTTTTCCAGCAGAAAATAAAATATCTCAAAGGTAATTCTGATTCAAATTAAACATTCCAATTTCTCATTTGAAGTAAACATTAATTGGACAGAAAGAAATTTATGAGAAACATTCGTCACATCTGGAAATAATTCGCATTGAAGTAAGGAACGATCTCACAAAAGACGTGTAAATGTAGCAAGGGATAGCCCAAACAGAGATTTGACACGTTATTATGGCAAAACGCAGTCCTCCAAGCTTTCATTAGGCAAAAAGAATTCCACATACATGCCGTAAAGTAGTCTACGCACAAGACAGAGAATGTCTTTCCAACCTGCCAAAAGTCCTTTCATTCTCTTCTGTTTGTCTATTTATATATTTACAATGCTTTCCTTTTCCCAAAACCTAAACCTAAACCTAGGAGGGAACAAAATTTTTTGTCTTCTAGTGCCTAATAAGAAAAAACCTAAAATTGTCGCTGTCTTTTAAAAAAACATAAATAAAGTTCTCTTTTATTTCAAAAGACAAAAACAAAATAACAGTTGTCTTCAATCAAGTCATAGATGGCCCAACTGCAGCTGTTGGCTTCGGCGTCTTTACTGATGCACCTGCTTCCCTAGGGATCTCAGCTTGTTATGGGTTATCTACTTGCTGCATATAGCTGGATGTTGTCATGGTTTGCTTCTATTACCTCTCAATGATAATCTTTCGTTTCTTGTCATAATGAACGGAATCCAGGTTGGCCATTTGGCGCTGCCAAGAAGGGGTGTGTGGAGTAAGAGCAAGTTCATCAACTTCAACACTCCCTTCTTCGACGATCCCTGATTGGTTATTCGTGGATACATCCATATCTATGAGTTGTAGACTAAGTGGTTCCTTCTCGAGCGCTTTCTTGGCTTCCTCTTCTTTGATCTTCTTAGCAGCTTCAGTTGCCCAGACTCTTTCTTGCTCTACTCTCTAGCCTCCTCCTATTGCTCCTGCAATAATGAAATGGCACAAGTAAAGATTTTGGCAAAGAATTCAATGAACATTTCACACCTCAAGCCTCATATATTTGAGAAAGACACATGCAGAATAGTTAGCTTTTACATTCAAAATGGTCCTTAGGTGATCCTACTTTTCCCATATAATAGCTAAAAGAAACACAAAATTGCAATTCAGCTGTTGGGTGTTTCCAGTGATCTGTGGGTGTACCAATGCAACAATAAAAAGCAGCAATGCCTTTTGGGGCTAAAAATAGCAGTTCCATAGTGTTATGGAGTGTGCGTCTTCTCTTTATGCTATCCCTAGATGTCAATATGGTAGCCAACATTAGTGAACTGCATAGTGAGACAGATAGCTCCCGGCAAGGATACAAACCCCTTTAGAGACTTGGTGTGGTCAGCCTCTTTATACTCTTAGAAAATGGAGAGATTTATTTGGCCTTGGAAACAATGGAATGGGTTGATAATCACACCCTATGCGTATATATATTAGGGTGGGCATGAATTCTCACCAACCCGTATGACTGCACTCAAACCCAAAAAGTGGGCTGCGTTGTAGCAGGGAGGATAATACTAATTGTTGCGCTGTAACGGGAAGCTTAACATTAAATCACCTGTGATCTAGAGTGGGAAATGCCGGTGACGTTTTATGATTAGGAGTGGCGCAATGGGCGGAAATATTACCCATAAGTCACGCGATTGAGTTTTATGGCGAAAGGGCACAGCGTAAAACAACAAAAATTTTAATTTTAAAGCTGCACCACAGTCGGTAAAGATGACATCAAACTTGCACCGTGATCGGAAGAGATGTTTTCCAAAGCTGTGTTGCAGCGGGGAAGATAACGATAATTGCAGCGCAATGGATGTGAAGTTTGTGATTAAAACGCCTGCCATACAAAGTGGGACCCGCCGACGACCCTTTTATGATTGGAAGTGGCGCTACAACGGCGATTTTAAGGCTAACGTTTGCGCCATAGTTAGAGAATGTATCACTAAGACTTGCACTGGGTGGCTTGCAAAAGATCGACGAGGATCAATTTTCAACCTTGCGATGCTTTGGGAAAGGCAGAATGAAACTTCAATCAGCAGTTTTAAGACTATATTTTGCGCTCTTGGATAAAAATAAAACAATAACTCTTGTGCCATTGTCGGAAAAATTAAGACTAACTCATGCACTATTATCACCCAAAATAAAACTAACTTTTGCGCCTTTGTCGCCAAAATTTAACATTCCAAAATGCACTCAGCGCCGAAAAGAAACTTCTTTCCTTAGTCAAAAAAATCAAAATTTTTAGGAAGTCTACAGAGGTAAGAAAACTACTTTGGCAAACAAATTTAAGCAAAAAAATCAAAGGAAAACTTCAAAATAATAGGAGGGACCCAAACAATCAAAATTTTTTTTGGGGGGGATGTTGCAGCAACAAAAATTGGCGAGTCGTTGGCGAACACAGATCTCTGAAAAACTCTCTTCCATCCATAGGAAATTTAAAGCTGATCACCTCATGTGCAACAATTGTCTTGAGCATTCGAATTTCCGCAAAGGAAGTCATCACTCTATCCGTTG
Organism: Larix kaempferi; assembly: GCA_027924585.1. Classification (NCBI taxonomy): domain Eukaryota; kingdom Viridiplantae; phylum Streptophyta; class Pinopsida; order Pinales; family Pinaceae; genus Larix; species Larix kaempferi. The sequence goes on along the minus strand of BSBM01000372.1, from coordinate 45,829,568 downwards.
GTCATTAGGAAAGGGGAGCTTCGATAAAGACATCCTTAAAACTCTCCAATGGCCAAAATATGGGGTTCATTTTTAGAAGACCCATCTTTCAGACGACCACTGTCATCGGACTCCACAGGATTGTAACAACATCTCATAGACAATATTCTCTTGTTCCTCATTCCCATGCTACTTGCATCCTTTTGGATGTTCTTTAATTAGCGACTTTTGTCGTGTGAGCATTCTAGAAAAATTTCTTCAAGACTTAGCCATTTGCCTCAGTTCTTCAATCCATTGATGTCATTTTGTGTGAGCAGGATATTTTCTTGGTTTCTCGTGCTCACGAACAGAGAAGAACTCTAATGGGCATTTTGGTGTGGCTGCTTAAATTAAAAGTCTTTATTGTTCTCAGCCATGCTTTAATGGAGGTGAGATTTTCTGAAAAACGGACTCTTGATTATAAGCTCTTTTGGCTTTAGATTTGCAGCATGGAGTAATTTTAATACCCTATGCCTTCGAGATGTGCTTCCTTTCCGTGGTTCTAACTACAACGATCTTCTTAAGACGCTTATAAATGTGAGGGTGGATGGAGCCCGAATATAGTGATAAAGATAATCATGGATTTCTGCTATCAAACAGGGGTTAATGCGACCAACAGAACAAGATCTCTTCATTCTGGAAAATGATCAGCAAAAGCCAAAATGCATAGATAAACTTTCTTTTGAGGGTACATTTTTAGCTTCATGAGTTGTGAGATTTCTTGAAAGATCTATCTTCACGAAAGGCCCAATTGCAGGGCTAGCGGGAAAAACTATACAAAGGAAAGGGGAAAGGGAAAACTCAAAAAATTGAGAAAAGAGGACAACTTGGCTGAAACAAATAGAAAACAGGGGACTAAAGTAAAAAGTAAAAAGAAAAAGAACAAAGCCTTTATTTATATACATAAAACCTCAACAAGACTATGCAAAGTATTGTTTCAAGGCAAGGCTGTTGAGGGGAAGGATTACTTCCTCTCACTGGAGGTCTGTTAGCTTGTAAGCAGATGGGCCGAGCTTTGCAGAAATTTGGTAAGGGCCTACCCATAAGTGTTGGAATTTCATGTGTATTCCCTTTCCTTCGTGATGATGGTCCCATTTCAGAACTAAATCTCCTACTTCAAAACTTCTTTTACCGGACTTCCTGTCATCGAACCATCTTTTGACTATATCTTGGTGTTGGTGGAATCGGTTCTTGGCTTTCTGCTGGGCTTCTTCAAGTTGAAGCAGGGTGTCAATCCTGGATTGAAGAACTTGACTACTGGAACCTCGGGAGGCTTGGGACAGCAACAAGGACGGGAGTAATGCATTCGGGGAAAGGATGGCTTCCTTACCGTAAACCAAGGTAAATGGGGATGCACCTAAGGCATTCTTGAGGGTAACCGTGTCTGCCCATAGAGCATTTGGAAGGGCTGGGTTCCATCTTCTCTGATTTTCAATTATAGTTTTCATAATAATTTAGATGAGGTTTTTATTGGTCGACCCAGCTAATTCGTTTCCCTGGGGATAGTAATTTGCTGAATAATGCAGTTTAATTCCTTTCTCATAAACAAATTCATTGACCTTAAAAGACGAAAAATAAGCTGCATTATCAAAGACTAGGGAAATTGGAACCCCAAACCTGGTTATGATGTTTTCTTCGAAGAATTTGATAGCTGCATCTTCGTTGACTTTGCACCGTGGGATAGCTTCAACTCGTTCTTGATCTATTGAGATTCTTTTTTTTGAAATGATATGACCGAGAAGTTTTTCGCCTAATCCTCGGAAGGCAATATCCATGGCACACTAAAAATTTGCTCCTGCATTTATCAAACCGAATGGCATCCTTCGGTACGCAAAGGTCCCCCACTTTGTTCGAAAAGTGGTTTTGAGTTGGTCCCCTTCCGCTACGAGCACTTGATTGTATCCAGAAAAACCGTCTAGTAGCGAGAACAATTCAGATCCTGATACCATCTCCAAAATATGCTCCATTGGGGGCATAGGATAATTGTCTTTATCTGAAGCCCTGTTCAAATTCTGGAAATCCACACACAGTCTAATTTCTCCTGACTTCTTTCGTACAGGGACTAAGTTAGCAACCCACTCAGAATGTCTGCCTTTAAAAATAATCTTTGCATCTAGCAATTTCTTCAATTCCTTTTGAATTACAGGCTCGAGAGTCGAATGCATTCTTCTTAGCTGCTGCTGAAAAGGTTTGACACCTTCTTTCATTGGTATTACATGCTCAATGATACGATTATCATACATTTTCAGGTCGTCATAAGTCCAGGAGAAGGCATCCTTATACTGCTTAAGAATTTTGATAAACGTTTCTCTTTCAGCTGGCGAGCAGCACTTACCGAGATCAATATATTTCGGATTTGCTTATGTACCCAAGTTTGTTAATTCATGCTATGTGGATGAGCTATGGGTTTTTGCATTTACTGGCTTCCTGAACTTGCTCTGCAAATCAAATAAAGCTTCAAGAGTTCTCACTCCCTTGGCTATGAAGTTTCCTTTGAGAGCATCTTTACTTTGTAGATTTGAATCATGATGTTCTTCATCTATTACAGCCTCCTGAAAAACATCTTCACATGTCAAGAAATTGATGATCTGATTATCATCATCAAACACCCTGAAATTGGTAATATTATCCAGCACCGATGGCCTGAAAATCAATTCAATTGATCATTTATTATTAGTAGGAACCAATCTCAAAGCAGATGCAGCTAATAGGTCTGCTGCAACATTTTGTAATCTAGGTATAGAATTTATACTGAAAGCATCAAAATAGGAAATTAAATCCCAAACTTCAGATTGGTATCCTTTCAGGTGAGGGGAGAGACAATGAATGGTATCCCTCACTTGTCTGACCGCTATTTCTGAGTCACCAAAAACTTTCAAATATTTGACATTCAAACCTATAGCTTTCTTTAACCCATGGACCAAAGCTTCGTACTCAGCAGTGTTGTTAGTATAGTCAAAGTCTAATCTACAAGACATAAAATGTTTGGTTCTATTGGGATCAATTAAAACACAGCCGATTCTCGATCCTTCTTGAGTTTTGGAGCCATCAAAGTAAAGAGTCCAGAAAACATTTTCCCTTTTACTTAAGTTAGTGTCAGCATTTCCTAAGTCAGTCACTAAACCTACTATGTTACAATCAATATCACCAGCTCGCGAAATTTGAAGGAGATCGGGCTGTTCATCTAAATCATGACTAGTTTCTTCCGATTGATAATTACCTGGTTCAATCTCTAGGAAATAATTCCCTAATACTGAAGACGAGAAAGCTACAACTTCATTCTTTTCCTCTAACTGAGTCACATTTGTTTCATGTGGGGTTCTCTCAGTATCTTGATCTGGTTTTGCCTATTCTGGTAAGGAAGCCACAAATGAGACCAATCTGTTGTGAAATATCCGTTTAGTTTTGTAGACCAATCCCTACTCAAGATCAAACCATAAGCCTCGGGGATATCAACTACCATTATATCGACGAATTGACATAGTCGGGAGTCAGCTAACAATCTGATGATAACATCTTTCAATTCACTAATAACTTTGACCGTAGTTCTATCTAACTGTATAATTTGGGACGGGGATGGGATTGGCTGTCCATTGATTTTTTTACAAATTGACAAAAGCATAGCATTCGAACTAGCCCCTGAGTTCACCAAGCAGTTGTGCACATTATGATTAAAGATTTCAAAGGTTAATAGAAAGGGCAGAGTCTGTGATTTGGACTTGCCACCAATGCTAGCTTCATTTATCTCGGGATTTTCTTCTATGTTTTTAGGCGAAGCGTTGGCTTTAGGATTGAAAGATTTCATTCTCTGCTGGGGTAGGCTACACATGTCAAATATGGAGACATTTTCCTTAACCTTTTTAATATCTTCGATTATATCATAACCTATACCACATTCTTTTGAAATTTTTGGTCGACTTTCAGCCTTGTCTAAAGGAACTTTCAGCTGTTTATCAGGTTCTATATTTGATTCTTTTGCAACTATAGGGTTTATTTTAGGCTGGGGTAGGATGATAGGTATATGTCGCTTCAGCGTTTGATTCAAATATTTAACCTTAGGGGTATCCAGAGTTTGATCAGGAACTAGGCCTTTACTTCTAGTAGTGACATTAATAGATGTTGTCTGAAATTCATCAGCTGGATCATCAAATGAGAGTTCTTGTGCAGGGGTCCAATCCAAAAGAATCATTGTCGTGTTGGGAGTGGGCTAGTCCTGCTCAGGTGCTTGCTCTTCCTAAGGATCTATTTGGTCAATAAGCTGTACATATAACATTTGATTCATCATTAGACTCGTAGAATTTATCCACTGTGGGCAGCTCTTTTCTGAGTGTTGTTCCTGGTGGAAAGTACAAAAATGATCCATGTCGACTTCATTTAAGTTTAAAACAGTAGAATTATTCATCGATGGAGTTGGCTGTCCATTCTCTTCACTTTTCTTATAGAAAGGCTTGAATGGTGGCCTAGAAGAGCTAGCTGCTTTATCTTTCTCTAGATCTACAATTTTGTTAGAAAGTTTTTGTATCATCTTCACCATGTTCTCTAGATCCATGGTGGGATCTTCTTTGTTTCTTGTCAACAATAGAGGGTTTTTAGCAGCTGTTGGTTTTGCTTCCAGGTCAAAGGAATGTTTGGCAATGCTGTCCGCCTCTTCTTCCACTTTCTTAGCCTCTTCGAAGTTTTCTATCAAAGTGGTTTTTTTTGTCCTTTTGACAAACATGGATAAAGGTGGGTCAAGATTTGTTGTGTAATACTCTACTAGGCATTCTTCAGCTGGATTAGTGGCATCACTGAAGTTGTTTAAGAGAGTGGTAAATATTTGATTAAACTCTTGCACCTTTTCCTTTTTCTCCATTCTCATGGACAACAACTCTTTCATGAGAGTGGCTACTGTTTTTTGGTTCCCATATTTCTTTAGAAAACATCTTTCAAAATCCTCCCAATTTGCTATGGAACTAGCTTGCAAACTGAAATACCAGGAGGATACTTTAGGTTCAAAGGTATAAGGGAACAAGTGACAGACTACGTCTTCATGTTCTACATTCAAAATATTCAGAGCTAGGTAAAATCTTTTGAGATGATCCTCAGCGGAGATCCCTTTCCCAGGATCATACTTAGGCAACACTTTCTTTGGATTCTTGGGCAGATCGTGGAAAGGCCCAACTAAATTTAGTGTTCATCTCTCTCTCCACGTAGGCACTGCCATGACTTTCTGGGGAGAGTGCGCAGGTGTATGCGGGGGTGAATTTTGAGGGGTATGTTGCGGAATGTATTGTTCTTCATGACTGAAACGAGTCTCAAGTCTGATTTCTGCAAAAGGTTCTGTGATTTCTCCTAAGGACAAATATAACAATTCTTCTAAGCTTTCAAATAAGACAGAGTCTCGTGTGTATTGTGTTTCTCTTCTAGGAGATCTTATTCTAGGCAGCAAAGGGACGGTGTCTTATCCTCCAAGGCTTCTAACGTAAGAGCAAGTGTGTCTTCTAAAATGGTTTACCTCTTCGAATGGGACAGCATACAACGTTTCTTTCTGTTCTGTTTCAGAATTAAGATTATCTTGATTTCTTGATCCCAGATCTGAAATGTCGGAAACGCTATTTCATGGGGGTTTTCAGGGGAATTTCTTCTCATGGAAAAATCTCCTCTACCATCCATGCACTAGTTCAGGCCCTCCTTCTAGTGCCAAAAACTGTTGATGCCCCCAAAATCACAGCATCAAGCAGCAAGGTATTCTCCCCTGTAAACAGTCCCAATTAGATTGTCCACCGTTTGGTGTGGGGAATCCGTCCGGTTAACGGTTACGGCTACAATGTAAGATTTAAAGATTTGTTGTGTTCTTTACCGGTTGCGGCCCAATCCACCGTTTATGTGTTTTAAAATTAAGTATGAGATGCAAGTACTGTAAACTAATTTAATCTAAATGCAAAGCTGAAACAAATCTTAATCTAAAATTGTGATAAGCAAATCTATTCTATCCTCGTGAGGAGCCAAAATAAAATATGAGCAATGACCTGAAAGAAAGCACCCAAAGATTTCATAGATAGCCATTCAACCATAAAGATGTCTTTTCCAACAGAAAATAAAAGATCTCAAAGGTAACTCTGATTCAAATTAAACATTCCAATTGCTCATTTGAAGTAAACATTAATTGGACAGAAAGAAATTTATGAGAAACATTCGTCACATCTGGAAATAATTCGCATTGAAGTAAGGAACGATCTCACAAAAGACGTGTAAATGCAGCAAGGGATAGCCCAAACAGAGATTTAACACGTTATTCTGGAAAAACGTAGTCCTCCAAGCTTTCGTTAGGAAAAAAGAATTCCACATACATGCCGTAAAGTAGTCTACACACAAGACAGAGAATGTCTTTCCAACCAGGCAAAAGTCCTTTCATTCTCCTATGTCTATCTATTTATAGATTTACAATGCTTTCCTTTTCCCAAAACCTAAACCTAAACCTAGGAGGGAACAACATTTTTTGTCTTCTAGTGCCTAATAAGACAAAACCTAAAATTGTTGCTATCTTTTACAAAAACATAAATAAAGTTCTCTTTTATTTTAAAAGACAAAAACAAAATAACAGCTGTCTTCAATCAAGTCACGGATGGCCCAACTACAGCTGCTGGCTGCAACGCCTCTGTTGATGCGCCTGCTTCCCTAGGGATCTCAGCTTGTTCTAGGTTATCAACTTGTTGCATATAGGTAGATGCTATCATGGTTTGCTTCTTTGACCTCTCAATGATAACCTTTCGTTTCTTTTCATAATGAACGAAATCCAGGTTGGCCATTTGGCGCTGCTGGGAAGGGGTGTGTGGAGTAAGAGCAAGTTCATCAACTTCAACACTCCCTTCTTCGACGATCCCTGATTGGTTATTCATGGATACATCCATATCTATGAGTTGTGGACTAAGCCATCGATATCTATGAGTTGTGGACTAAGTGGTTCCTTCTCAGGTACTTTCTTGGCTTTCTCTTCTTTGATCTTCTTAGTAGCTTCAGTTGCTCGGACTCTTTCTTGCTCTCCTCTCTGGCCTCCTCCTGTTGCTCCTGCAATAGTGAAATGGCAGAAGTAAAGATTTTGGAAAAGACTTCAAATGAACATTTCACACCTCAAGCCTGATATATTTGAGAAACACACATGCAGAATAGTTAGCTTTTACTTTCAAAATGGTCCTTAGGTGATCCTGCTTTTCCCATATAATAGCTAAAAGAAACACAAAATTGCAATTCGGTTGTTGGGTGTTTCCAGTGATATGTGGGCGTTCCAATGCAACAATCAACAGCAGCAACGCCTTTTGGGGCTAAAAATAGTAGTTCCATAGTGTTATGGAGTGGGCGTCTTCTCTTTATGCTATCCCTAGTTACCGAAATTAAATATGTCAATACGCTAGCCAACGTTAGCGAACCGCATAGTGAGACAGATAGCTCCCGGCAAGGATACAAACCCCTTTGGAGACTTGGTGTGCTCAGCCTCTTTATACTCTTGGAAAATGGCGAGCTTTCTTTGGCCTTGGAAACAATGGAATGGGTTGATAATCCCTCCCTACGCGTATATATATAAGGGTGGACATGAGTTCTCACCAACCTGTATGACTGCACTCAAACCCAAAAAGTGGGTTGCGCTGTGGCGGGGAGGATAATACTAATTGCTGCGTTGTGACAGGAAGCTTATCATTAAATCACCTACGATCTAGAGTGGGAAATTCCGGCGGCGTTTTATGATCAGGAGTGGTGCAATGGGCGGAAATATTACCCATAAGTCGCACGATTGGGTTTTATGGCAAAAGGGCACATCATAAAACAACGAAAATTTTAATTTTAAAGTTGCAGCACAATCGGTAAAGATGACATCAAACTTGCATTGTGATCGAAAGAGATGTTGTCCAAACCTGTGCCGCTGCGGGGAAGATAATGATAATTGCAGCTCAATGGATGTGAAGTTTGTGATTAAAATGCCCACCATACAAAGTGGGACCCGCCGGCGTCCCATTTACGATTGGAAGTTGTAATGTCCCTTGTTAGGAATTTTATTAAAATTGCAATTTTCCACTTTTTTTCCCTAGTTCGACCTTTGACTAGTTTTGATCTCTAGGTCCCAAATTTGCCCCAAAGGATCCCAAATCTTCTGAGAAGGTATATGAATGATATTAGAACATAAATATGTGTTTCAGGGATGCCTTTGGACCTTTAAAATACTTCTGCAAATCCTCTTTCAATTCTAATCAATCTAGGTAACTTTACTAGTAATTTTCCTTTGAATAGTATTGGCCTCTAGGTCGCAAATTGACTCCAAATGCCTTCAAATATTCAAGGAAGGTGTATGAATGATATTAGAACTAGAATATGATGTTTATGGATGACATATGTCCACCAAAATACCTCTGCAAACTCTCTTTATATTCTGGACCAATTATGCAATTTTACTAGTGATTTGGGGTTCAAATCCCCCTGGGGTAAGTACTGAAAATGGCTTCCCAAATGCCTCCAAACACACTCAAATTTATGACAGAGGTATGTAATGTGTTAATTATTTTATTAAAGTCTCATATGCACCATTAATTGATTATTACAACTGTTCTCACCCTCTCCCATTCAACTGCAAAAATCCCCAATTCGACCCTTGGGGAAATGGCACTATTTCACCTCCCAATACAACTAAACTGAGTAAAAATGCTTCAAATGCTCAAGTACAGTACATGAAACTTGTATAAGACATCAATGGCAGTATATTGATCACAAATATATCAGATAATCATCCATTCATTCGAAATCATCATCAATACATTGGTTCACAACAAGGTAGTGGGGAAATGGCATTGTTCTTCCATTAAAAATGAGATTTATACATTTCTACTTGGAATTTCGACCTGAAACTTTTTGGAGATGAAGAACAGAGTATTTACTTCATATTACAAATGAAATGGGGCATTAAAATCTTCCCCAAAGAGTACAATAGCTCACCAAAAATGCCCTCCCTCAAGGATCAAGAATATGCCATCAAAACTGGAAATGGTTGAAGGAGTGAGCTGCAATAGAAGAAACCATGAGCTGCCCTATATCTCACACCTACAAATAAAGACTCCATTAAAGCTCCAAATGAAAGGTCTGAATGGCCTTTCCAATTACCAACTTGGATGGGAATCTTTCACCCTCGAAATTGGCTAAGGCAAGAAACTAGTCATCCACTAGCTCTCCCTCTTCACAAATGCAATTGAAAATTCTACAAATGATAAAAAGCTGGTTTCATTCTTTGTTATTGACATTTATAAAGTTCTAATGTCCTCCATGGGTCGAATTCCTTCCAAGAGACTCATGCCAACTCAAGTTGGGAAGAGATTCCAAAGAATGCCACTTGTACAACAATTCCTAGTTTCCCACTTCCACCAAATCACATGTGGAAGCATCTTAGCTGCCCTAACACCCTTGAGCACCCTCTTGGAGTCTATTTTTATCCCTGACATGTCATATACATCATATGTCAGCCTTCAGGTCTGATTTGTGTCATAGGTGTCATAGCATCTTCATCATTGTTGTCATAGAGCTAGGGAATCTAGCCCAAGTGTCTCACTAACTCCAAATTGACTCTTCCTCTTCCATGGGAGTTACTCTTCCTCTATATTTCGACCTTGGATGAGTCATGCCATGAATAATACCTTTTGGACTCCCCCAAGTATGTTACCATTCACCTTGAATTCGAATTGGTGAGAGAATGATGCCAAGTGTAGTGGGGAAATCTAGCCATATGTGGGTCCCACTTCCTCCATGTGTCTTCATGATCAAATGCCACTTTGATTTTCACTTGTATATATTTATTTAGATCCTTTATTAAATATTTATGCCACTCTAATGTTCAAACATCATTTATTATCCCCATTATTCCAAATCCCAAAGCTTCCACCCCAAACCTAGGAAACTAGTAATTTTCCTCCTTGGCAATTATTTGACCTTTAACATCAATTTTACAAACTCTAATGAATATGGCCAATGTGATTAGGCCATTGTGACCCAATTCCAAATTTGGGACATGACAGAAGTGGCGCTATAGTGGCGATTTTAAGGCTAACGTTTGCGCCATAGTCGGAGAACTTATCACTAAGACTTGCGCTGGGTGGCTTGCAAAAGGTCGACGAGGATCAATTTTCAACCTTGCGATAGTTTGGGAAAGGCAGAATGAAACTTCAATCAGCAGTTTTAAGACTATCTTTTGCGCTCTTGGATAAAAATAAAACAATAACTCTTGTGCCATTGTCAGCAAAATTAAGACTAACTCATGCGCTATTATCGCCCAAAATAAAACTAAATTTTGCGCCTTTGTCACGAGATTTAACATTACAAAATGCGCCCAACACCGAAAAGAAACTTCTTTCCTTAATCAAAAAATCAAAATTTCTAGGAAGTCTACAGAGGTAAGAAAACCACTTTGGCAAACAAATTTAAGCAAAAAAATCAAAGGAAAACTTCAAAATAATAGGAGGGACCCAAACAATCAAAAAAAAATTTGGGGGGATGTTGCAGCAACAACACGACCTTAATGAAATATGCTAATGTGAGATGCATTAATGAAAGCTCTGTTGGTGACGGGAAGGATAACCCATCGGTGGAGATCTGTTCAAAATACTGGTATAGTTTCCTAAGGAAAATGTAGATGGTGTACTGACAACAGATACAATATTATGTGCCGTGTTCAAGGGATACAAGGACTGTATGTTGCCGTTCTCTTCAGAGTTTATAATATGAAGTGATTCAAGTCTCTTCCTTTTTGGATTTTTGTGTTTTCCAATTTTTTTTTTTGAAGTTTTTCATTTATTAGCTTTGAAAAAAGAATAAAGCATGCTATGATACATTAGAGGAAACGAGTGTCTCAAGGGCATGCGCCTCAATGTCAAGGGCATGGGTTAGGCCAAGGCAAAGATCCATATTGCAAACAAGGGTTGAGCTAGTTATGTACACTCTTACAGATGTTTCCTCTATGGGTATGGGTCAAATATACAAAACCAATAGTTGATAGGCATCTTGAAACAAAAAGTGATTGCAAAGGAAAATATACAACATAAGCAATAAGCAACAAAGAAGTTTGCACGAATGTTCAAGTGGATTATTTAACACATGCTTATGTTAAATTACAAAAAATTGGGAGCCCGTCAGGATATGGTCAGAAATGTATGAAAGAGAAATATGTAGTCTCAAACTCGAAGTCATGATGGGACTAATAGGGCTCCTGGACCTATGAGAATAACTCAGCATGGGCACCAAAATGGCAATGGGGTGTTGACTAGGGTGTCCCATGTTCAATAGGCTCTGCTTTTGGAATGGTGGAAAATACAAATATGAAGGGTGACCCACCAATTTCCAATAGGTTCGACCCTATAGCAAGTTTGGGTTGCAAAAGGTTCAAATGCATCTTCACAAAGGGATGGCTTAAGCCTATATGGAAGCTTCCAAATATACCATATCAGATCGAGGAACATGCAGATCATGCTACTATACTTGGGTAGATTTAATCCAATTATGTTCCTAGTGGCCCCACAAAATATGTCCTTAGGTGGGTGCAAGCAAATGTTTACAACTTCAGGGATATCTTCATTTGGTGATAAAATGTAATCCAAGAAGTCATGTGAGATGGGATATCTCACAGCCCAAATGGGCCAAGTAACTGAATCATATTCCTCCATCAAGGGAAGATTTTGATCTGAATCTACCGAATCTATTTGAGTAGCTTGGTTTGAAACTTCTATGATGGATAGGGGTGATCCAAATGCTTGCCAACAATTAAATGACATTACACAAGCTGAAGTCATTTCATCCACTATGGTTAGACAGATGTTCTTACCATGAGTCGTTACTTTAATCTAAAAAGAAACCTCAAGAAGGATCCTACATATTGAATGGTCTATGTCTAATGTGATCAAAGTCTCATCGGATGGATCAACAGCACCAATGGTAGACAATAGTTCCTTTCTTTACACAGAATGATATTGCAATACCTCCAAGGCCGACATGGCACATGGTACTTGAGCTAGGTCCTCAAGAACGTTACCGTTCTAAGCAACTCGCGTGTTAGTATTATGCATTGTTCTACGTAGAACACCTTTGGGGGGGTATGGTACTAAGTCTATGGCTGGTTTCTCAATGTAGAGATAACCACTTGGCTGTGATTTCGATTGATCCGATGTACTAGGAGAGACATCATAAGAATCAAGTCTTGTTTGAATGTTCATCTCAGGATCACACATGAAGACCTTGACATTAGGATCATTGCCCCCTTGCGGAGGGGTTGGATGGTTTCCCCCTGGCGAGGGTACCGATGTCAAAATAGTGGGTTTTTGTTGCCCACCGCATTGAAGCATAGTTGGTGCATATTTGTTCCCAGAGTTAGCATTTTTCTTACTCGTGTACTTCTTCTTCTTATCCCTAAGGTATTTGGACTCGACTATAAGGATTTTAGAATTCTGGGAAGGATTAGCACTTTGCTTACCCTTATACTTCTTCTTCCTTCCTCTTAGGTCTATGGATGAGACTATAAGTATGTCAAAAGTGTTGGAAGGATTAGTAGGTTGCTGCATTTCCTGGACAGTTGTGGGTTGCAAATTCCGAATAGAAACTTGTCCCAAATGTGGGGTAATCTGTTCAAGATGGTTGACAGAATCCATCATACCATTGACATGATGTCCATTTGGAAACCTAGATGGATCAAACACAGGTCTCACAGGTTGGTTCCAAAAAGATTGTTTATTTTCTAGAACTTGACCACTCCATTGTGGAATGGGGTTAATGGTTGGATTGCCCCCTTGTGGGGTTAGGCCCAAAAAGGATTGGTTACTTTCTAGAACCTAGCCACTCCATCGATGTGGTTCTTGGGCTTGAAAAGCATTCCAAGATGGGTTACCTCCTTGCGGAGGTTGCATGCAAAAGGATTGGTTATTGCCTAGATGTTGCCCAGTCCATTGTAGACCTGGTTGCATGTATGGATTTCCCCCTTGTGGAGGTATGTTCCAATAAGGTTGGTTATTTGGTGGAACATTACCATTCCCTGGATGGTTGGGATTCATGAGTGGATTTCCCCCTTGCGGGGGTATGTTCCATTGAGATTGGTTACTTGGTGGAACATTACCACTCCATGGTTGGTTGGGATGCATGGGTGGATTGCCCCCTTGCAAGGGGTGAGCCCCAATTAGATTGGTTACTAGTTGGAACTGGACCACTCCATTGATTGTTTCCTTGGTTTGGATATGCGTTCCAAGGTTGATTTCCTCCTTGTGGAGATGGCATCCAAAAATATTGGTTACTTCCTGAATGTTGTCCATACCATGGTGGAACAGGATGGATGGATGGATTTCCCCCTTGCGGAGGTAGGCCCCAAAAAAATTGGTTACTTTCCAGAATCTGACCAAACCATTGATTGTTTCCTGCGATTAGATAAGTGTTCCAAGGTTGATTTCCTCCTTGCGAAGGTGGTGCCCAAAAAGATTGGTTACTTCCTAGAATCTCCCCACTCCATTGTGGGATGGGGTTGATAGGTGGATTTTCGCTAGGCATTGTGCTAGGATAAGTCGAAGGATTAATCCCCGGGGCATTTCCACTAATCTGAGGAGCATAACCCCAATTGGCATAAATGTTACATGGTTCATCTCTTTCGCCAATAATATTACCATTCCATGGTGAAGGGTTTCCCCTAGAGGTAGAATTTGGACAAGTATTAGGTATACCAAAAGGATTCTGATTTACTCCTTATGTGTGTTGACCTTGATGAGCCAAACCATATGGAAAACCAATGTTTGGTAAGGCATACCCTTCAGTAGAGATTCCTGTAGACGAAGTGGATGTACTTCCGAGATTGGAACCCGAAACTGTACCAACTGGCACTGAAGTGCTGGTTGAACTTGTGCTAATGACAGGTATACTAACAGTTGGGAGTGATGTATAGCCCAAACTGGAAGTATTTCTACCTCCAGCAACTGTTTGATGTTGTGACGATGTAGTCCCTTGTGCTCCTGATGAAGCCATAGGGTCATTTATTGAATTTTGCATATCATTCAAACTTTCAAAAAGAGGTTTGATATCACCCAGTGAATCACGGATAGTAAGTGCAACTGGTTATGAAAGACTCATCAAAGGAGGAATTACATGAGCATGTGTGTGATGTTTCAATTTCAACTAGAGTAATATTATCAACTATGTCTGTATTCAATTCGTGATGTGATGATGAATTCTCAGTGTTGATTTGATGTTGTTCTTCTTGAGTAATATTAATTGAGTTTACAATCAGTTATGTTTCCAAGTCATTAGGATGTGGTTTCCGTATCTGTCTCTGCAATGTAGCAGGGCCTTCAATTTCTGGTGACTCACCTCACTGCCGCCGTGACTGGCGGATCGGGAGAGTAGCCACTTCTAAGAAGTTGATAACAAGGTGTGTTTAAAATGATAGTTTGAAAAAAAGAATCAAACAATCTTATGGATTTCTAGACTCAACAAAAAAAAAAAGTGACCACATAGTAAAAAGTCCTATAGATCCAAGCAAGCAAACTACTTTTCCAAATAGACAAAGCTCAGTGAAAAGCTGGATTGGAGGGCCTTCCGAAACTAGTAGCTGTTGAGGGATGCTAGGCCTCAGACAATTGCTAGCAGTGAAGGTATGAGAAACATTTACAATAAACTTTAATCGCCAGGGGTGCAATTGTTGGTTCCTGACCAATCACCCTCCCAAGGAGTACAAGTTCCAAAGTATGTCTCAGGTATTGCAAGTGTGTCCCACTCACAATAGCCTATGTGATATCCTAGAAATAGCCACTAAAGTTACCACTTCACAATCGACGGTCGGGCAGAACAATTGTAAGTCGAGGACAACTCTCATAACAAGAAACTCTATAAACAGTGATGTCACCCCAAGGACTTGTCACTAAACATAGAATCCCCTCGATAAGCTCATGTCCCACTAAATAAGCAAAAGGGGGGAACCACCCTTTACTTATCCAAATGGACCTCGTGCTTGACACATGTTTCAGAACCACTTTCCCGACAAGCGTTTTTTTCTACTAATGGATTTACTCTCTTTAATCGATGCTAATTTCAAAGTTTTGCAGCCTAGGAGTGTTAACTCTCCAAACCTAATCCAAGGCACTAACCTAAACTCATTGGTGATATGAAAATCAAAATTTTGTCAATTTTAGATTAAGCGCCAATTTTAAGGGTAGTTTGCATAGTTTCAGGAGTGGAAGTGAAACAGGTGGTGTTTTGACTCGAAAACAGGAAAATGAACCAAACAATGCAAAATGCTCACTACTCTGCCTTTCAATTCGATGAATATTCTAAATTAAGGAAGAGTTATAGGTTCATGATTTTTTTTCAGACATGCAAAATTTCTGGTAGATTTCGTATGTTCATGCATAGTTTTTTGAAATATGGATAATAATTGATATGTAAAGACCAATGTAACCCAAACATATATCTCAAGTAAAGATGAATCTAATTCTATTACACGGGGGATCCCTATTTCTCATTCACAAGATTGCCATAAGGCCCATGTGAAGAGGATACGTAGAGCCCTTTAGAATGCTTATGAATTAAATTCTAAACTGTTACATGTGAGATCCACTTTCTCATTCAGTACAAGATCGCCATAAGGTGCAAGTGAAGAGGATACGGTGGCTCGATATAAGATGCTTTGAAAAAATCGACTCCTAAACTATTACAAGCGAGATACACTTTCTCATTCACAAGATCGCCATAAGGTGCAAGTGAAGAGGATATGGTGCCTCATACACAATATATTCCAAGAAAACTGAACTCTAAAGGTGCAACTCTCTCTAATTGTGCATGAAAATCATAAAAATATTCTAACTCCAAAACAAAATGTAACTAATTAAAGTTTATTTTTGTTTGTTGGCAAGAAATTACTCTCCAATTATCTCAACATGTGTTGTTCAATGTGTGTTTTTCAAATGCAAATATGTGTGGAAGGTTCTTTCAAATGTGGTTAAATGACCTTTTCAATATGGTTTTGATTGGTTTAAAGTTTCCAAGATACATGTGCATAGGGTCTTAATCAAAAAGATCTATTACACATTTAAAGAAAAATTTAAAAAGAAAATGCAACTTGGATTACTTTTAAAGGTTCATGAAAAAGATTTAATCCAATTTAAACAAAGCTTTTCAAAAAAATTTCTAAAAAGGAAAAATTAACTAATTCTTTTGAACCAAAAAGAAAAGATTGTAACTCAAACAATGCAAAAAAAATTGCAAAGTTTCTTGAATGCTTTTTAATCCAAAAATAAAAATTTAAACTTGAACCATGCAAAACTATTCCAAACCTTTTAACTCTTTTTAATCCAATGGAAAAGACTTGTAACTCCACTATGCAAAACTTTTGCAATATGATTGAATTCTTTTTAATCTTTTTAAAACTTTTGAATTCTATTTTTTCAAAAGGAATAAAAAATTGATATTGAAAAAGAATTTTTAAGCAAATTTGAAATGCAAAAATTTTGTTTAGTTCATCTCATCCTTAAATCAATCAGGCAAACTGTTACCAATATGAGAAAGGCACTACGCCACAACGAGATCGATGGAAACCATAAAATGGATATGCCCAATGTCAGCGATGGTAGAATGGTCTAGATGCTGCTCAATTGGATACATATGCTCGCCGAGGTTGAAACAACTCACGATCTATTGATGGATCTAGGTGGAATGACTGGGTTTAATTCGGAAGCAATATATCCAAAGCCTGGCCTACTATTTTCTTGAAATCGCAGAGTGATGGTTTTAAGATCTACGCAGGGTTTAAAGCAGAGATTGAAGGTTTACGCAGAGCGTGAATGGCAGAGCTTCAAAAGCTTTCACTCATCTAGCAATATAGCACATGATTCAATATCCATGGTAGGAATGCATCTCTTCATTGTTTTAAAATGAAATGATTCAAGTTTGTTCCATTTGAATGTTTCTTATCTTACATGATTTAGATGTTTAAAATGTCTTTATATCTTAATGATTTTTTTATGAATGAATGTATATCTTTAGAAGCTTGTGATAATCATTTTAATATACTGACATAGAGGCTCACCACTTCTTAGTAAAATAGTTAAAATAGTGTAGACACAACCCTACACTAATTTTTGTTATCAAATTAAGAGGCGGTGACCCTCTATGCCAACATATTAAAATGATTATCACAAGCTTCTAAAGATCTACATTCATTCATAAAAATTCATTAAGATCTAAATCCATTTTAAACATCTAAATCATGCAACATAAGCAACATTCAAACATTCAAATGGAACAAACTTGAATCATTTCATATTAAAACAATGAAGAGATACATTCCTACCATGGATCTTGGTGTGAATCCCTCCTCCATTGCCATAAGCTTTCCTTTCTCCACCCTTGATTTTGAAGAAATTGAGCTTCTCCTCCTTCAGAATCTTTTCAGCATGACTTTGCTCTTCCTTTGTGTCCTTTGCAATGCCTCCCATGCCTTTCTTATATATCATTGGGAAATGAGCCTTAAGCTTTTCTTCTAAATGTGAGATTACTCATTTTTCTCCTTTTAGATTATTTTAAACTGAAAAAACACTTTTCCATAGTTTTTAGGTTGTTTGCACAACTTAGCATACTTTAAGTACAATTAATGCACTTTAATGCATTCATCTTCACTTTTTGATTGGTGTAGCTTAGTTTTGGACCTTTTGTGAGCGGTTCAATCACTGAACTTGATCTCCTTAGGTTCTTACTGTCTTCACCTAATCCTTCCATTTATGGGAGGAGTGATTAGATTAGAGAGTGAATGTACTTGTGTTATGTCTTCATGTTGCGGGCGCATAGTAAAAATGTGCTTCTTCTGCCACATGACTAAGGGTGTTAATTTGATTGTTAACAATGGTGGACAATTCAGAGATTTTGTCAATCATTATTCAAACTACATCCATGCTCTCAAATACTACTCATCCAACGTTAAACAACCTATTCTTAAAGACTGTTTGACCACAGGCATAAAAAATGTTGAAATTTCCAGTGTTACTTATGATGATGTTGGTTTGCCAATTGATTGGTATTTCCAATACCATTCCCTAAATACTGCTAATAAAAAACCTCAGCCTTTCCAATATCCATTATGGTTGACAATTAGGTTCATCTCATTCCTACCATTAAGAACCAAGCAAGATCTTCCTTTGCTTGCTTACATTCTGATTTTTACAGTTGGTTTGATCGAGGTGTTACCTCCTATCTACAGTGTCCCTCTTGTCATTGCCTTATCTCTCCTCCTACTAATCATAGTGCACCCAACCAGCGTGGTGGGTTTTCCCCCTTTTCTTGCAAAGAAAAATCAGTTTCTTCCTCAAATCCTTTTTTACCTACCTCCTTCACAGAAGTAAAACCATTAAATCCATATTCCAATTTGTCTAAAGTAAAAACATTAAATCCATACTCCAATTTTCCTGGCAAGGCTAGACTATGATAGCATCCAACATGTGATCCAAATCCCTCATCAGATAATTGCAAATCCCCAGATGATGTACAGTTCCCTCACTGTAATATGATCAAAAGTATTGACTTTCCTGATAGCTGGAAGAAACAAACTCAGAAGATTGACTGCATGCTATCTTCCCAAAGACATCCTAGAGATAATTCTGGCTTAGGATACAATTCTCCTTCACAACAATAAATAGAAACCCATAGGTTTCTCAGACATGAATCTAGACAGAGTAAAAGGTGCCAGAGGTTAAAGCAAAAGACCTCATTTCCCTCTTCCAGACTCTTGAATTCCATGCCTGATGGTATCCATAAGCCTACATTAAAGGAAATTGAACTCTTCCTAGACAGATACCAAGGATACTCTCCCTATGACCTTAAGGATGAGTTTATGAATAAGATGATAAACTGGGATATCTTTACTCGTGAAGATTCTAAAGAGTTCAGAGAATCTCACTCAATGGAGAAAAAGACTGAATTGCATGGACAATGGAAAAAACATATGGAAGAAGATAATAAGTAGATATCATTCTTTGAATGGTATAAAATAAAGAAACTAGAATATTCTTTAGAAAACCCGCAAGTCAATTCCTTAGAATAACAACCTGAGCCATCACAAAAGGCTTCAGAAGGCCATAAGTGGGAACTATTCAAAGGTGGAGAAACTTATATAGTAACATCCTTTCCCCCTTTAAAGCCCATTCTTCTAAGGAGAGAATAATAGAAAGAGGATCCAGTAGTTGTTGCACCATTTATTGAGAATAAAGGTGAAAGAAAACAATTGCACCAACAACTAAATGGGAATAGTGCAACCCTCAAAGGACTAGCACTGCATATGAATGAAGGAAGACAAGTGAATGATTCACGGACTAAATACCTGAAAAGCTTAATGAAACTTTATCACCAAGAAACTAAAGAGAGTATAGTAAAGATCAGTCATGAACAAGAACTCTCTTATGAATTTTTGAATTCAATTAAGATTTCTATCAATGGGTATGAACATCCAGGGGAGTCTCTCAGAGAACAGATAAGAACCCATGACAATGATATTGAGAAATCCCTTACTCATGTTCTGGTAGAAGTACAACAAGTCCACACATTAACATAAAAATATCACAAGAGGATTGGAAAAATATGGAAAAAGAATAAATATGGGAAAATAGATCCAAACAAACTTCCTTGTATATTTAGAAGCTAAGATACTTTCCCCATGCTTTTACCACCAAAAAAATCACAGAAGAAAAGTCTTAAAGCCCAAATTTCTATAGGTCTTCAAGAAAATCCCTCCTATAAACCTAGAATTATGGCTATCCAAATGCCTCAGCCATCTCAACCTATCTTAGGAAATCCTGAGTCTCTGACCATAAATGCATCCTCTGACAGAGCATATGAAAGAATTCCCAATCATATGGTAAGACCTCGGGGTGGGCGCACGAAGATGGTCCCCATTTTTGTTGCAATAGGGGCATGCTAGCGGAAAAAAAATGGCGCGTACGCACCTAAGGCAGCGTGCACGCGTCGCTAGGTTCAATACTGAACTGAGGCACGTGCGTGTTGCTGGACCGTGTGCATGGCTATCGCATGCGTGCAATGGTAGCGCGCACCCGCCTCTGTTAAAATAAAAAAAAAATAGAGCACAATTTCTCCATTGTTCCATTTGGCCAAGCGTGTCCTCCTCCTCGGCATGCGCATTGATTCAACCACCAAAGGAGGAAAAATCAACTCCAAAACCACCCAACAACACCCACAAACTCATCAACACTTCGATTAATAGGTAAATATCACGTTTTTTTTCATTTTATTCATTACTTGTGTCAATTTTTTAAATTTTTTTTGTTTATTTAATTGTAAATAATTCCCAAATTTTGAAAACAACAAACCAATTTTCGATTGCATATTGTAAATTGAGACAATGAGTGAACTGGATGTTAACCCTGAGTCCGATGGAACACAAGAAAACCCAAACCTTGGACCCAATGCTGAAGAAAACCGTGAACACAATCCAAATGTCGAACAAAACCAAAACCCCCAACCCAATTTTGAACAAGATGACCTTAACCATTATGTAAATGGAATGCGAGTGCACACTCATGAACTTAGAAACTCAGGGGAACCATCTCGATTGTCTCTTGCCACGTCAATTGAGAACTCAATTGACTCCCTCATCCATGCACACCAGCAATTGACCGACATGACTCAATTTAGAGCTAGGATGCGGGAGTACTACTCCACGGGCATCTCCAAGGAAGCAATAAAAGATTTGAACATTACAAAAGCCCAATTATATAGTATGTTCACCGATCCGAAAACAAACCAACCACCAAACATTACAATGCCACATGTCTGCATGGATTGGTGTCATTACCAACCATGGAGGGACAATTGGATGCGGAGGTGGTTCATGGTGTACGACAAATCTCCCTGCAATAATAGGGAGGTTCCACAGTACTTCCTTTGCCAACTGTGGGCTGAGTTTTGCCTCGGTTTACATGTCAACTATTTTGACATAACCAAGTTCCACGGTGTTGGGCGTGGCTCTGCCCAAGATCGACCTGTTTCCAGGAGGAACCCACTGAGAGGGCCACCATCTCCGAGGCGCGACCCCAACCCCTCTCCCCAGCCACCTCAGTTGCCCCACAAGCTTGATCAGATCGAGGTTTCAATGAGGAATGTTGCACATGGACTCCTCAAACACACCTCCTTTGTAGCAGCGACTACAGTGGAGAGGTCGGTTGACCTTGATAGAGATCCATGCGCAGGGCCTTCACGACAGGGCCAGGATATACCCATGACTGGTGGTAGCTATGTTGGGCATTCCAGTTTGATGGGGTAAATTCCACATCTTTGTCCCCATTGCAGGCACACTTGACCTAGCCCGATCGAGGGTTGTTATATGGATCAAGTCAGCAATTTTTTTAATGTGTTTTCAATCATCACTTGATAACTTGTAAAGTATTTTTAAAGTATTTTTGTTTGACTTAAACTATTATTTCAATGTACAGTTATTCAGAGTTGATACACCAAGATGGGAGAACGTAGGATCTCCCAACCTAGATGCAGCAATGGCAGCTGCAACTGAAATTGCGGCACCCCACACTAAGGTATTTTCAGTACCTGACAAATTATTGTTATTACTTATGTCATTTATATTACTCAAGTATTTATATTTATGGCATACACGTTGATAGTTCGTACAGTGTTTTTGAATATCTTGATTGCCTAAATAATGACTTGTTTAACATGTTCATAACATGTATGCATTTTGTTGTCCACAGGTGTTCCGTGACTACAATGATCAACCACCCCTGCTAGGGATTGGAACGTCACCATATACACAGGTACAATGTGTAGTTATAAGCATGCTTTTAATTTGATTTGCTACGACTTACTATGGTTTAATTTATTTTTTGTTTACTAAATTGTGATATTACAAATGTATATGCAGGTGCTACCAGCAGCTGCATATCCCCATTTTAGTCCTATGTATCCACCCTCTCCCATGAGTCCCCCCCCTCACTTCCATCTAGACCCCTCCCTACATCCACCCCCTCCCTTCCATATATCCCCCCCTCTTTGGCCATACTCCCCCCTCCATCCATCCTCCCCCACTCTCCCCCCCCCCCACCCCCCCCGTCCATACATCCTCCCCAATTTATCCATGCCCCCATTTCTATCCATCCTCCCCCATTCGCCCACGCCCCCCCTTCCTTCCACCTTCCCCTCTTCGTCAACAACCTCCCATTCGTCCATCATCCTCCCTCCCATGCACCATCCCCCCTAGCCTTTTTCGTTCTATACCCTCTATCGTACAACCAGCAGGGGTTCATCGTCCACATGGTCCTCCTCCACCCCATACCACCGTGTCTTCTCCCACCATATCATCCCCACTTCCCGCCACTATTGTGGCATCATCTACTCTTCCAGTATCCTCATCAGTATCTCCAGTGGTTGCACCTGTAGTGGCTTCCACTACATTTGCCCCCCCCCCCCCCCCGCAATCACTGCATCGGAGCTGGTTGTCCGGCCATCTTCTCCACTTGCTAGCCTAGAATCCCAGCCATGTCCATCGTCGGAGTTGTTCACAGTGAGAATCAAGCTAATTTATGAAAATATTTTGATGCATTAACAAAAATTAATTTAAGCAATTATTACTTTTCAATGAAATGATTGTTGTAAATGTTGTAGGCTGGAATTGCTGAGAGGCTCCGCAGATATAGGACACCTGTCCAACATTTCCCACTCATGTCAGAGGTGATTTATTTAAGATTCGAATTCTACATTTGTTTTTTAAATGTGGTCAATGTTGAAAATGCTTGAAAATGACGGTATCTTATATCATTTCTTCCAGATCCCAGAGAGACGGTCTAGTCCTAGACGGAGCAAGACCCGAGGCACCGGTAGCTCGAAGAGTAGGAAGATCGACTTTGTATCTGTTCCTGGGAGTGATGGCGGTGGTCACAATGCTTGACACACCACGTGTTATGTACATTAGCCACGATGTGGCACTTTTGTGCACCAGTTTTGATGTACTTTGTATCTACGGCACGAGTTGCCATGTATTTTGTATCTACGGCGTGAGTTGTCGCATTTTGTGTAGGGCACGAGTTTCCATTGTATGTACATTGGGAACCATGTTCCACTATTTGCCAGAAATTGTATATGTTTGGATGAGTTTTGTAGCCTCGATGTACATGGATTTTCAGTTATGTGATTTATATATCTCGTTGTCTAATGTGGTTGTCTCACGTTGTGTGTATCATGATGTGATGTTGTGTACATTTGGGTTTTACCTAGATCTTAGAAGAGAAGTTGGATATCATAGTTCAACCTGGTTTATCTTTCCACATGTAAAAGATTCTAATGGTATCTATGTTAAGAAAACATTATAAACATAGGCTAACTCAAACAAAATCATGTGTGAGAATTAATCTAAAAACAAACTGAATAAATGGATGGACAAATGGGTGAGCTCCCAATATGGATTCCTAATGAGGGCAGTTGTATTAAGAGCCCACTTTAATTATCAACCCGGGGGACGTACAAACTTTAAAGGTGCATGCACTATCTCTGCTCTTATAGGATAATCTTTGTCGTGGTTGGGTGTCGGTATCAATGTTTTAAGGGTTGTCTACTCACTACGTAAAACTGTTTATACTAAGGAATTAAATACTGGAAAATAGTAAATCTATTTTAAAGAATTAAAATACTAAAAGCAGTAAATCTATTTTAAAGAATTAAAATACTAAAAGTAGTAAATCTATTTTAAAGAATTAAAATACTAAAAGCAGTAAATCTATTTTAAAGAATTAAACATGCTGAAAGCAATAAATCTATTTTAAAGAATTAAATATGCTGAAAGCAATAAATCTATTTTAGAGAATTAAAAGTGCTGAAAGTGAAAGAGATATTCCTATGAATCTACCTAATGCGGAATGGTGAATCTAGACTATGAAAGTGAAATACCATAACAGAACTATTCTAAATTAAAGAAAGCAAAGTCTTTAATTACTTACGCATAAAACTAGAATTCTAATCTAACATCTCATGCTACACATTTATTATTAAGAAATCAAAGCAATCAATCTTGAGAAGCAAATAATCATGATGGGAAACATTCATAAACCTTAGATCTAAACCATGATTTTTGAAGGCAATGCTAATATATATATGGAATCGTTGTTTAAAATGTGCGTTGGAAGAAAGTAGCTATAGGACTACTGGAACCATATTGCTGAACTACAGAACGTGTTATAAATTACTACAGAATCAAGACATCATTCAAATGCTTCCATATGTGATATAAATTTTCATCACTATAAAACACATAATCGGAAATACCTGAAAAATGGAAATCCCCTGTTAGGAACCCATGTCTTTACTTTGTTAGTATATTGTTGTTGGACGCATATGCTTTGTAAGTCGTCCCGTAGTATTTGTTGATCAATAGTTTGTGTTATTGTTGTTGGCGCATATGCTTTGTAAGTCGCCCGTAGTATTGTTGATCCATAGTTTGTAGTGGCCCATGGTTTTGACCCATAGTATTAGGGCCTAGACTTAGTATATAAGTGTGTGTTGAGGCCTATGAAGGTACCGTGAAGTTATTTGTATTGAGCTTGCTCAAAGGAGGTTGCCCCCTCGAAGTGGTCTGCGATCAATATAAAAGTGATTCTGAGTTCTATCATTTCTACTATTTCGCATATTCTTATTAATTAATTGTTGTAGGTTCTTCACATCTAGTATCAGAGCACTTTCTTGGGCTTGCTGGGTGAAATTTCTGCCAAATTTTTTTTTCGCATCTGTTGCAGGTTCATATTTGGGAATAATCCCTATCCGCTTAACTGTGGGAAGTACTTGGGCATAAGCCCTAAAACTCATTGTGAGGGGTACCACAGGAACCTCGAAGTAGATGGCCCATTGAGAGGACCTACCAGCAAAAAGGGCAATGCCCCCTACCTGATTGACTAGTTCCCACCCGTGAGGTAAACCAAGAGCTGTCGTTTGTGGCAAAGCGGTTATTAGTTTTACCTGAGCCGTGGAGTGAGGGGTACTACCCCAATACGCAAGCCGTAAGACAGCATTGGTGGCCGAGTGAAACCCTTGAACTGTTAGGAAGCCGCACATACCTGGGGTCCATATCTATTTTCAGCTGAACTGTTGTCGATCACTGCTGCGCCGTTTCAGATCCACTCAAGCCATTCCAGATCCAACCGTTTTCAATCCATTGGGCACCATTTCATATCCCTCTATTTCCACTCACTTCCAGGCCGTTGCAGATCTATCTGTTTTAAATCCCTTCCGAGCTGTAGCTGCTCCATTCTGGAAACAAAAAAAAGTATAAAATTCAGTTTTTTCTTCATATCTCCCTTGTTTTCACTCTGTTTCCCTTGAAACTTTCGAGGAACCACTGTAATCCCATTCTGCATATTTCATTCCTGAGAACCCTATCCCCAATTCCACTTCCCAAAGCCCGAAATCCCACATTTGTCTATTTTTAGGGTTTTCCATAACTTCCTCAGATTTCACCCAATCACCTTCAAATTTTACCATAGAGTTCCTTTCCAAATTCTGCTTCTTTGTCCCCCTCTGTCAAATTTTCCCATTCTTACACCCCACTTCTGAAATCCTCTTTTTTTGCTTCCTTGTCTGTTCGACAGTGTCCAAAACCTAGTCAAACCCCAATTACCCTTCAAATTTTTTCCCAAATCCAGATTTTCCTTTACTGAAGCAGTTTATTTTTCTACAGAGTCAATCGAGAAAAAAAAAAAAAAACACCATGGAAGAAGAACTTGCAGCCATCTAAGCCAAACTCCACCCGCGTAGGAGCAAAAACCATGGAAGAAGCACTTGTATCCATCTAAGCCAAACTCCAGGATCTGGATGAAAAATTTCTCGGCCTCCATCTTGAACATTCAGCTATGAACAAGAAACGGCAGTCCGAGTCTTCATCAGACAATGGGTTCTCTTCTTCCAACAATTTCCATGGTTCGAAGCTTGATTTTCCTCGCTTCAATGGTACTGATCCAACTGGATGGATCTATCGTGTAGAACAGTATTTCAGTCTGCATAATACTTTTGATGTCAACAAAGTTCTGCTTGCATCCTTTCATTTGGAACAGGAAGCTCTTCAATGGTACCATTGGTACATCAAGGCTCATGAAGAGCCAAAATGGCCAGACTTTTGCCAGCTCCTTTTGCAACGATTTGGTCCTAGTGCTTTTGATGACTTCACAGGAGCCCTCACTAAACTTCGCCAAATTGGAACTGTGAGAGAGTATCAAACTGAATTTGAGAAACTAGCCAACCACACTGAAGGATTGTCTGATGACTTTTATAGGAGTTGTTTTAACAATGGTTTAAAGGATGCCATCCGCTCTGAGGTCAAAATGTTCTGTCCCAACACAATGATGGAATCCCTAGGGTTGGCTAAGTTAGAAGAAGACAAGATTGCAGCCCAACAGCGCTCCAAGCCCACTTTTGTTCCCTTCCGAAATATGGGTTCTCAAGGACCACCCATACCACAAGATCCTCGACCAACTCCTATCAAGCTTTTGTCTGAAACAGAGATGCAAGCATGCAGAGAAAAGGGGCTTTGCTATAATTGTGATGAGAAATTCACTCGGGGACATAGATGTGTTCAGCAAAAGCTCTATCTCTTGGATGTGGATTCTCCGCCTGCCTCTGAAATTGGTGACGAAGATCCAAAAACAATGAATGCTCAGGTCGACATTCAGGAAGGGCCTATTGACCCTCCATCTCAGGATGACCAACCAGAGATATCTCTCCATGCTTTAGCTGGAATCACCACCCCCCAAACAATGCAGGTCATGTTTTACTTCAAGAAGCTTCCTCTTACAATACTCATTTATTCTGGTAGCACTCATAATTTCATTGACCCTCAAATCGCCAAACAAGCTGATTGTTTTATCCATCCTTGCTCCAACTTTGAAGTCATGGTTGCCAATGGGGGCACCTTACCTTGCAAAGAGAAGTGTCAAAATGTGTGTATCTCTATGGGAGATTATACCTTGTGCTCTGACATGTTTTCCTTGACCTTAGGCGGATGTGATGTGGTTTTGGGCACTCAATGGCTACGCGCACTTGGCTCTATCTTATGGGATTTTGCTGAACTTTGAATGTAGTTTTCCCTCAATGGAAAAAAACACACATTGACAGGATTACAACCAGGATCTCTCAGCATCATCAGTTCACATCGCATAGAAAAACTCCTCAAGAAGAATTCACATGGTGTCATCGCTCAGATCCATTCCATTCAGATGCAACCATCAACGGTCTCCACTACTCCTTTGGATCTACAACAAATTTTGGATCAATATACAGGTGTCTTTGCTGAACCAATGGGATTGCCACCTTCAAGGCCAGAAGACCATCGTATTCAACTCCTTCCTGGAAGCGTTCCTCCCAACATCAGGCCCTATCGCTACCCATTTCACCAAAAAACGGAGATTGAAATGCTCATTCGGGACTTATTGAAGCAAGGTATTATTCGCCCAAGCACTAGTTCCTTTTCTTCTCCAGTTCTTCTTGTCCGCAAAAAAGATGGGTCATGGAGCCTCTGCATTGACTTCCGAGC
Organism: Larix kaempferi; assembly: GCA_027924585.1. Classification (NCBI taxonomy): domain Eukaryota; kingdom Viridiplantae; phylum Streptophyta; class Pinopsida; order Pinales; family Pinaceae; genus Larix; species Larix kaempferi. The sequence goes on along the minus strand of BSBM01000372.1, from coordinate 45,801,994 downwards.
ACTTAATCAACTCACCATCAAGGATAAGTTTACAATTCCTGTTGTTGATGAGCTTCTTGATGAGCTTCATGGGGCTTAATTTTTCTCCAAGTTGGATCTTCGTTCTGGGTATCATCAAATTCGGGTTCATGAGGTCAACAGCTTTCCACACACATGATAGCCATTATGAGTTTTTGGTCATGCCCTTTGGCCTCACTAATGCTCCTTCCACATTCCAGGCCTTAATGAATAAAATATTTCGGCCCTACTTGCGGAAATTCATTCTGGTATTCTTTGATGATATCCTCATCTACAGTAAAACATGGGATGAACATCTCCAGCATCTGGATCTTGTCATGCAACTTTTCTCTGACCATCATCTCCATGCCAAGCAGTTTAAATGTGTTTTTGGACAGAAGGAAGTTGAGTATCTCAGGCACATTATCTCAGCACAAGGGGTTCGCGTGGATCCTGCCAAAATCGATGCCATGAACAATTGGCCGCATCCTCAAACACTCAAGAGCCTTCGTGGTTTTTTGGAGTTGACAGGATACTACCGCAAGTTTATCAAGGATTATCGGAAGATTGCAACTCCATTAACTGCTCTATTGAAAAAGGATTCTTTTACATGGACACATGCTGCTCAGTGTGCATTTGACAAATTGAAACAAGCTATGTGTACTACACCTGTTCTAGCTATGCCCGATTTTTCCAAGCCTTTCACTATTGAGAGTGATGCTTGCGGTAATGGACTTGGTGTTGTTCTCCTTCAAGATGAACACCCCATTGCATTCACCAGCAAAGCCCTTTCAGGTAAGAATTTAGCTGCCTCTACATATGAGAAGAAAATGATGGCTATTTTGCATGCAGTACAGAAGTGGCGACCATACCTATTAGTGAATCATTTCTGCATCAAGACTGATCACCAGAGTCTGAAATATTTCTTGGAACAGCGTGTCTCCTCCCCAGCACAATAGAAATGGGTTAGCAAACTCATGGGTTATGACTATGAGATCACTTACAAGAAGGGTAAAGATAATACTGTGGCAGATGCTCTTTCTCGCACATTTGATGCCTAAGGTTCTCTTTCAGCTATTTCTATGCCTGTTCCAAATTGGTTGCAATCTGTTCAATAGGGTTATGTCAATGACTCTTCCTTATCTCAAATCATCCAACACTTGAACAACAACCCTTCTGCTGTACCACATTACTCTTGGGATGGTGCTTCTCTGAGATACAAGGGTCGTCTGGGGCTTCCCCAAAGCACAGATCTTCAATAGGCTGTCTTCTATGAACTCCATGCTTCTCCATCGGCAGGGCACTCTGGGTTCCTCAAAACATATGAACGGGAACGGCGTAACTTCTTTTGGCAGGGTATGAAAAGGACAATTCAATAGATGGTGGTTGAATGTGATATTTGCCAGCGCAATAAGGGTGAAACAACACTCATTCCAGGATTTCTTGAACCCTTGCCCATACCTACACAGATTTGGATAGATATTTCTATGGATTTCATTGAAGGGCTCCCTAAATCTGGCGGGAAGACAGTGATTCTCGTTGTGGTTGATCGCCTCTCCAAATATAGTCATTTTTGTGCTCTCAGCCATCCCTATACAGCCTCCTCAGTCGCTCAAATTTTCCTGGATCGGATCTTTCATCTTCATGGCATCCCTTCTTCCATTGTCTTAGATCGTGATGCGACTTTCACCAGTCATTTTTGGACAGAACTATTTTGCCACACTGGCACCAAACTGAAGATGAGTTCCGGGTATCACCCACAAACAGATGGTCAGACTGAAATTATCAATAAATGCTTGGAAACTTATCTTCATTGCTTCACCTCTAAACAACAACATCAGTGGGAAAAGTGGCTCCCTCTCGCTGAATGGTGGTACAATACCTCTTACCACACTGCCTCTAAAATGACCCCATATGAAGCAGTCTATGGTCAGGCACCTCCAATTCTTCTTCCATACACCCCCAACAGTTCACCAGTTCAGGAAGTTGACACGGTCCTTCAAAACCGCGATCAGATTCTTCGCATTTTGTGGGGACAATCTTCACATGGCAAGAAATCGCATGAAGCAACAAGCTGATTAGCACCGTTCTGAGCGCACTTTTCAAGTAGGCGATATGGTTTTTCTTCGTCTCCAGCCATACAAGCAATCCTCCCTGAAACTCAAAGGGCGTCATAAGCTCGCTCCAAATTTCTATGGGCCATATCAAATTCTTCAGAAGATTGGGTCCATTGCTTATAAATTGGAACTTCCTCCTTCTTCCCGCATTCATCCAATTTTTCATGTCTCTTGTCTGAAGAAAGTTCTTGGCACCAACATCAGTGGACAAACTATTTTACCCGAACTGGATAATAAAGGATCCATCCTTTTGGAGCCAGAGGCCATCCTCAATCGGCGCACTCGTCAGCTTTGCTCTCCCTCTATCACAAAGGTCTTAATTCAGTGGCACGGCATGCACCCAGAGGATGCTACATGGGAACCACTCCTTCAGATTCAACAACAATTTCCACATCTAAAGCTTTGAGGACAAAGCTTTTTTTTAAGGGGGAGGGGATGTTAGGAACCCATGTCTTTACTTTGTTAGTATATTGTTGTTGGACGCATATGCCTTGTAAGTCGTCCCGTAGTATTTGTTGATCAATAGTTTGTGTTATTGTTGTTGGCGCATATGCTTTGTAAGTCTCCCATAGTATTGTTGATCCATAGTTTGTAGCGGCCCATGGTTTTGACCCATAGTATTGGCGCCTACACTTAGTATATAAGTGTGTGTTGAGGCCTATGAAGGTACCGTGAAGTTATTTGTATTGAGCTTGCTCAAAGGAGGTTGCCCCTTGAAGTGGCCTGCGATCAATATAAAAGTGATTCTGAGTTCTGTCATTTCTGCTATTTCGCATATTCTTATTAATTAATTGTTGCAGGTTCTGTAAAGGTGCATGCACTATGTCTGCTCTTATAGGATCATCTTTGTCATGGTTGGGTGTCGGTATCAATGTTTTAAGGTTTGTCTACTCAATACGTAAAGTTGTTTATACTAAGGAATTAAATACTGGAAAACAGTAAATCTATTTTAAAGAATTAAAATACTAAAAGTAGTAAATCTATTTTAAAGAATTAAAATACTAAAAGTAGTAAATCTATTTTAAAGAATTAAAATACTAAAAGCAATAAATCTATTTTAAAGAATTAAACATGCTGAGAGCTATAAATCTATTTTAAAGAATTAAATATGCTGAAAGCAATAAATCTATTTTAGAGAATTAAAAGTGTTGAAAGTGAAAGAGATATTCCTATGAATCTAGCTAATGCGGAATGGTGAATCTAGACTATGAAAGTGAAATACCATAATAGATCTATTCTAAATTAAAGAAAGCAAAGTCTATAATTACTTACGCATAAAACTAGAATTCTAATCTAACATCTCATGCTACACATCTATTATTAGGAAATCAAAGCAATCAATCTTGAGAAGCAATTAATCATGATGGGAAACATTCATAAACCTTAGATCTAAACCATGATTTTTGAAGGCAATGCTAATATATATATGGAATCGTTGTTTAAAATGTGCATTGGAAGAAAGTAGCTACAGGACTACTGGAACCATATTGCTGAACTATAGAATGTGTTATAAATTACTACAGAATCAAGAGATCATTCAAATGCTTCCATATGCGATATAAATTTTCATCACTGTAAAACACATAATCGAAAAATACCTGAAAAATGGAAATCCCCTGACTTACGTGTTGGAGGGGCCCTCTCAAACCCGTACTTAGGAGGGAACGAAACTTATAAATGCTAACTGGGATTTAACATCAATCTTCTATTAAAATATAAACTCCATGTCTTCACAAAGGTCTGTAACTCAGAAGTATCTCAATAGTGCAAAAACGTGAAACAATGTTTCTCCAAAAATGTCAACAGAGACCTCTCACTACCCGAGAGGTCCATATTTATATGATTCTTAATGTTGAACCTAACTAACTGTCTAAATGTTGATTCTCCTTGAACAGGAGTGCGTTCTCTATAAATCAGGAAACAGGACGCCGAGTTGCATGATCCCTTAGTCTTCTACGCGTTTGTCCTTTAATGCCCCTGAACCTACTCAATCACGCTTGATTTACACAGAATTAGTTTATTGAATATGCATTTTAAACATACAAGAATAATCGTAAAAAAAAACTTCATTAAATAATTAAAGTAAAACATTTTTCCCACAAATGAGTGTGTTTCTTCGCCATTGCTTGAGTTTGACTGTGGGAAAAAGGTTTATCAAATACCTGAAAATTGGACTCATCATTCTCTCCCATACTTGAAGGATTCACCCATCCTTGGGTGACTTATTCAATTCGTCGACGACCTCCTTGATGTCCCATGCTACCACCCTAAGGATCCCTGCCTGCCTGTGATATCCAAAATTCTGATCCTCCTTGGCCCATGCCCTCCTCTCTTCCTCTTCATTAATATGTCCCTTGATTACTAGGGAAAGAAAGAATGGGGGATTCAGCCTCATCCCTATCCATTTGAGTTGATTTCTTGCCAGAGATTCCTTGTAGAGTGTAGCTTTGAAAAGAGCATCATTAAGCCTGAGGGGGCAGTGGATTCTTTTTCCTTTCAGATCGTTTTCCACTCTGCTCCACCATTCCTTAATGGACTCATGAACTTCCTTCTGTGTGCTTCAGAGTGTAATGTCAAAATGAGTCATAGCCTCCTGCTGTTTTGCAAGGAGAATGGGGATCAGTTCCTCATCCTAGGTGAGGATCCTATGGTTGTATATTACCCCTTCAGGGTGAGTTGGATCTTCTCTGACCATCAATGGGGTTTCCCATTTGGATGCGACATAGACATGGTAGTCCTGGGCTCGCTCAATTTCATGGTTCATCCACGAACATAATGTCCTCAACTGAAAATTGCCCACATATGGGTTTGGCGACCAGTTGGGCGAGCCAGAAACTACGAAATTATGCAAGAATAATTCACTCAATTGGTCCTTCTCCAACTTTGTGGAGTTCAAAGATGCATCCATAAACTCTTTGGGAGTGCTTATCTCTATAGGGATTCCTTGCTTCAACCTATGGAGCTGGAATTTGCCCCATTTCTCCTGTATATAAACTGCATATATTGCTAACGGCAGTCTGAGGTCCCGCAGTCTATCATATATGTCAGCAGTAGTGGCCAAAACGTCCTTCAATTTGGTAATCTCCTAGTCCTTTTTGGCTAATTCGTTTTGTGCCTCGGCCAAATTTTTTGAAGCATTGAATTCTTCTGCTCAGCTAGCCATACCTCCTCTGCATGATGCATCTTCAGGATTTGTGTCTTCTCAGCTGAGAATGGGGGAGGTGTGGGTTGGCTTCTTGGCCCAATTCTTAACATTTCCAGCTCATTTCTGAGATTTTCCAATTCTGCCCGTGCCTCAGCGAGTTGGGTAACGACCTTGGGGTTTTCATTATGTTCTAGAGGGTTCCCCTGGAAGTTGCCTTGCTCTTGTATGCTCTGCTCTTCTTCTTTATCCATTTCTTCTTCTTCATCCTGCATTTCTTGCTCATCCTGCTCCTCTTCTGTAGTGGGGTCTCTCTGATCTACCCACTGATAATCGTCCCCATCTGACACATTTTGAACAATGGGATTGGGTTCCCTACTCTTTTCCTTGTCTATTCGGATTTAGGATGCTTCGGTGAATCTCTTACTCCTTCTCTTCAGCTCTTGATTTTTGGCAGGAATATCTGCGTTTGCCTTGGGGGAGTCCTCTCTTGAATGTTTGATTTTCTCCAGGGTCTCTGCCACATGGTCCAGGTCAATCTTCCTTTTCCCCCTTGATGCAGAGGAAGCTTTGTTCATTTCTCCTGGTGGTATGCTAGCTATGGGTGTACTTTTCATCCTTTGAACATCTTCTGTGGATACCAACACGAATTCTTCCCACGAAAGCTCTGGTATCTGCACCTTTAATTCCTCTCAAATGATTAACTTGATTAGCCCATGATGGGCCAAGGCATCCTCCTTACCTTTAGCCACCTTCTTGCTCATTTCTGCTAGGGATTGGAGCAAGTAAAATGGAATACTAATGTTGTTGTTTGGTGGATGATGGGTTCTATGTATTAATAGCTCTAGGATCCGAAAATGAAAGATGGGAACATAGCTTAGCCTACCAGAGCATGTGATGTACCTCAGAACAATTTTAGCCACGTCCTCCCATGGCGTTGGCATGGAGAGTCTTTTGAATCCATTTTTGTCTTCGTCATAGACCTCTCCTTCCTCGAAGAAGGTTGTTTTTGCTTCCTGGTTCACCTCCCTGTCATCCCTGCTCCAATGCAAACCTCTCTGCAGTCCAGTGTATTTGGAAATTACATCCTCATCAATCTTAATACGTAACCCCTTCACTCGGGTGATGTACTATTCATCCTTAATATGTTTGAAGTTTCTTGCAAACTCCTGAGCTACCCCTGTATTGTATCCTCTCAGTCCAAGGATGAAAGCATCTAGCCTGCATTGCGAATGATCTGCAGGACTCTCAGGCTCTGATAAATGGTTTTGTGATCCTCTGGTTTACTTTTCTTGAAACCCTTTGTCATTTTAGAATCTCCTTTATGATCAGACAAAACCAGAACTTTGAAATGTGGTTTATACCCTCAACTGGTTGGGCTCTGCCTACAGGCTCGAGGATTGCAATGCTGGCTGAGTGAGCGCACTAGCTTTTGGTTTGTTGCTTCTTGGGAATTCTAAGAGGTTCCTTATATGCAAAATCGTGGAAGATTATGCAGCCTTACTTACTGTCTTTCTGCACCTATCCTTTCCATCATTCTTGTACTTGCCATTTTTTATTCCTTTTTTCCCATGATCGATCTCTGTACTTCATATGATGAGGGTTGTGATCATGATTTGTTGAGGGTGACAGGACTTAGGTAGCGATCATGACTTATTGAGGTGACAGGACTTAGGTAGCGATCATGACTTATTAAGGTCATTCTACCATGCCGCCGATTTAAAATAGAAGCTTTCCTCAGCTGACTAGAAATGAATGTAGTGTCGGATAATGTTTTACCTTAAGAATAAAATAAAATCATTCTAGAGATTACCTTGCTATGTATGCATACCTGCATTGATGATCTGGTGCGTTTTTCATGGATGGCGGATTCTGTAGTAGATTTCTGCATGTCAATAGTTACGTGTGTGGGCTGCTTTTTCCTTTTTGCTCGTTTGAATTTGTTGAACTATTTTATTTTGAAAGTTGTGCCAGTTGTTGATACGACTCATGTGATGATGCTTCATATTGGATGATTGCATGGCAGTATGTGACTAGCTCTTTTGAATAAATGGCAGGCTCGCATGAGTATGTTGAAAAGAATGGAATGGCACATTTGAAGAATTCTGTAGTAGTTGATGACTGATTGTTGAATGTAGATGTGGTTGGCTTGCTTGAGTGCTGATATGTAATGTATCTGGCTCGCTTGAATTGAATTGCAAGCTCGCTTGAGTGCTGATATGGAATGTATTTGGTTGTTTGTAGGGTGGATGCTTCATATTGGATTTTTTTTGTCTTTTTTCTTTTTGTCTTTTTTCATTTTTTTTGTATTTTTTCTTTTTGTCTTTTGTCTTTTTTTTTCTTTTTTCTTTTTTCTCTCTTTTTGTTTTTGTTTTTGTAAATGAGTTGAATTTCACTGATTTGCCGCATCCTCTATCAACATCAATTGTTGCTGGTAGAGTACCTGTGTAAATTCTTCTTTTGACTGCGGTTTCTTGTAAAGCTTTAGGCGATGCCCATTCACTATCATGGGGAACTCCTCTTCATCGATTGTAATAATTCTCACAGCTCCATTTTCATAAATCTTCTGTTTAATGTAAGGTCCAAGCCATCTAGTGGTTAGATTCCCTTTAAATGTGTGAAATATGGAGTTGTAAAGTAGTGCCCAATCACCTTCGTTGAACTTTTTATCCTTCAAATGTTGGTCATGCCATTTTTTTCTTGTTGATATGGAAAAAAGGTGCTCATTAGGGAAGTTATCTTGAACCAATTCATTATCATTTCCATGTGTTACTCTTCAAAAAAAGTTGGCTACCACATTATGCTTTCTTGGTTTATCTATTATAGTAATGTCAACTTCTTGTAGAAGTAGCATCCATCTAATAATTCTTGCACTAGTATTAGGCTTGTTCATAAGATATATGATTGCTGAGTGGTCAGTGTGGATAAAACTTTCGTATACTGTGATGTAATCCCTGAATTTATTGATTGCATGTATGACTGCCAGAAATTCCTTCTCTGTGACTGTGTAGTTGAGTTCTGCCCCAGCCAATTTTTTTCTTATATAGTATATGGCATAGGGTTTCTTGTCTTGTTCTTGTCCAAGCACAGATCCGATGGCTTTATCTGATGCATCTGTGTGGATGTGAAATGGAATTTCCCAGTTTGGTCCTTGGAGTACTGGTGCTGTGATTGTTTTCTGCTTAAGACTTTCAAATGTTGTCATGCAATTGCTTGTCCATATGAACTCATTGTCTTTTGTGAGAAGTGCAAACATTGGGGCAACAATTCTGCTATAATTTTCAATAAACCTTCTGTAGTACCCTGTATGTCCAAGGAAACTTCTCACATCCCTTTGTTTGATAGGTGGTGGCAGCGTTCTGATTACTGATACTTTGGCTTAATCAACCTCTATCCCTCTTTGTGATATATGATGTCCTAGAACGATGCCTTCTTCAATTAACATCCTGCATTTGTCATTGCTTAGGCACAAGCTCATTTCAATACATTTTTTTAATACTAATTCAAGATTGTTCAATGCCTGGTCAAATTTCTATCCATAGGGTGTGAAATCATCCATGAAGACTTCCATTTTGTCATTTATAAAATCGGAGAAAATACTCAATATGGCTCTTTGAAGTGTTGCTGGGGCGTTACATAAACCAAAGGGTAGGACCCTATAGGCATAAGTTCCATATGGGCATGTAAAGGTCGTCTTATCTTGATCAGCTGGGTGTATTAAAATTTGGTTGTACCCATTGAAACCGTCTAAGAATGAAAAATACTTGTTTCCAGATAATGTATCTAGCACCTGATCTATAAATGGAAGTGGAAAGTGATCTTTCTTGGTTGCTTTATTCAGCTCCCTGTAGTCCACACAAATTCTCCATTTGCCTCCTTTTTTGGGTACTATAACTAGTGGTGAGACCCACTCACTATCAGATATTGGATAGATGAACCCTGCATCTAATAACTTTTGTAATTCCACTTTGACTATGTCTTTTAATGCAGGGTTCAGCCTTCTTTGTGGTTTCCTGATAGGAGTAGAACCTTCTTTGATGTAAATGTAGTGTTTGCAGATATCAGGATGTATTCCTTTCATGTCTGCATATGTCCATGCAAATGCTTTACTTTGTTCTTATAGTATCTTCATTAATTTCCTTTCTTGCTCTGGTTCCAAATTGGAATTTATGTTGACTATTTTGCCAGGGTGAATTTCCATGACTTTTAACTTTTCAATCTATTCTTCCAGTACTTCTATCCATAAGTCATCCATGTTCTGTTTTGAACTGTCACCTGTTTTTGTGGAAAAAAATTCTTGAATAACATGATTGTTAGAAGATACATTTTGTATAAATCTATCTATATGGCCATCTTCGTCTATTGCTTTTAGTGATATTGCAGCATCAATTGTTAGGATAGGTCGTAGGTTGTGATTTGGTGTGTTCTGGTAATCATCGGTCCAATTTTGATATTCTAACTCTGAAGATTTCATTGCTGGTGGGTAGATTGTGATTTTCTTCCTGGTATGTCCACTGGTGATTATCATATTTCCTGATCGGCAACCTGTGTAAGCGTCCGCAGTTGCTAACCAAGGTCTACCTAGTATAATTGGATAGCCACTAAGTTTTCTTTTGATTTCAATTATTATAAAATCAGTTGGGTATTCCCAGGATTCAATATTGATCATAACGTCTTCTAGCATTCGTTCGGGTTTCACAGTGGATGTGTCTGCTAGTTGGAGTACTGTTGTGGTTGGTCTGACCATTGATTGGAGTCCCAGGTATAACATGGTTTCCTTAGTCATGACATTGATCGCAGCTCCCAAATCTCTTAAGCTTTTATTTATTTGCTTGTTATTTATGGTGACGTTTACTATAGGACTACCAGGATCAAGATATTTAGGGTTTATTATGACACCTAGCATTAAATCGGGCAATTGTCCCACTACATTTATAGTTGGTGGGTCACGCTTCCTCCTCTTGGTTTCTTTAGGCAATTCTCTCTAATAAATTTGTTGCAGATGGGGACATCCCTTATGGCTTGTAAAATCGGGATTTGGATGTTTAAGTGTTTGAATTCGTTTAAAATTGTATTCTCCTCCTCTTCTTTTGTACTTCAGACTAGTTTTTCTAGAAATGGAGGGTTTCTGTTGGGTGGGAGTGGTTGGGGTTTCGTCCTCAGGAGGGTCTGATTCGTCTGGATGCTGAACATAGGGTTCTGTTGTTTGTTCTTGAGCTTCAGGTTGTTGGATGTTGTGTTGGGATGTATTCTGCAATGTTTTTCCAGATCGCAGGTTTATTTCATTTATTTCTATGGCATCTACAACATAGGTGGGGAATTGTGTGATATCAACATTATATGTCTGTTGCTATTGTGGAGGTCTGTTATTATTAGGATTTGGGATTGGTTGGGCTAGAATGGGTGGAGGTTTCGGGGGTGGTTGAGGTTGTGGGGGTGGGATAATAAGTGGTTGTTGTAATGGCATCCTCCAATTTGATGGATGGGGGTATTGATTTGCATAATTTGTGGTGGTTGGAAAAGGTGGGGGTTATTGAGGATAAGACGGTGGATAATACAGTTGTTGATAGGATTGTTGATATGTTTGTTGATTCTATTGCCATTGGTTTTTATTTGGCTGTGCTTGCCATGGAGTTGGTGCAGAGTTCCAATTTCGTTGTCCTTGATTATAGTAGGCTTGATTGCTCTGTTGATATGGTCTAGCAAAATTATTCCTCCTCTGATTTATAAAACATAGCTTTTCTATTGCTCCTTCAGCTGCTGGGTCTTGAATAGCTGCCTTACATGAGGGTAAGAGGGGACATTTATCAGTGGAATGGTCGTTAGTGCAGAGACCACATACTTCTATTATGTTCAAGGTGCACTGCCCCTTCTCATGTTTTTTTCTACAACGAGGACATAATACTACCAAGGCTTGGTTAATTTCATCCTGCTTCTTTTTTATTTGAAGAGCATCAAGTTGCATGGCCAGAGATTGCAGGATGTCAGTCTTCATGTCGTCTATCAGGTTTCCTAAATCATATTTTGTAAGTGTTGGTCCTGAAGATGTTGATCCACTAGTATATGTGTGTGTATCCCTTCTCCCATTCTTAGTTTTCCTAGATCTAGAGTAGTTTTTGAAGATTTGCAGGATCTGGTCAAAATATTTCTGGAATATATCTCCATCTCCTAGAAGATTTAAGATTTCAAAATTCTCCTCTTTTACACCTCTAAGAAGGACAAGTTTTAGTGATTCAGGATCCAAGGTGCAATGACTGGCTCGTTTGTAGCTGAGTTGAAATCTTTGGGCATAATCTTCTAATGACTCTCTTTCTCCTTGTTGCATCCGAAAGATTTCATCCCTTGTATCTTTGGCCTTGCAGTAGTCCCTATATTTTTCTAAGAATGCCTATTTCATTTGATCCTAGCTAAAGATACTATTCCCTTCAAGGCTCATAAACCACCGAAGTGATAGGTCTTTCATTGTGGAAGGAAAAAAACTTAGCTTTTGTGCATCAGTTGTGTAATCAAATGATCTGCAAACTACCTCAAATTCAAACAGGAATGTGTCGGGATCTTCTGAAGTCAAACCATGGAAGTTTGGTAGATTATTAGGATTGATGTTCTTCATTCTGGCATCTCCAAGAGGTATGATAATGGGAAAGGTGAAAAGCTCCCTAGGTTCCTCCTCTTCGTTTGCCATCGTGATGTTTGAGCTGGAACTGGTAGTGAAGTTGTCTCCGTTTGGATTGTATGTGGGGTCAGTTTCATTTTTAGAGTGTAAGAGTTCAAACTGAGAATGGTCAGAACTATTATTAATGTTGTTTCTCATGGAATGCTTGGGAAGAAAGCGGCCAAACCTATCCCTTTGCCGACGAGGCACTCATTGGTTAAAAAAAAGTATTTATGTTTTTATTTTATGTGATTTTTGTTCTCTTTTTGTGTTGTTTTTAGGTGATGTCTCCTAAAAGATTTAGCACCTCCCCGACAACGGCGCCAAAAAGTGGTGAGCTCCCAATATGGATGCCTAATGAGGGCAGTTGTACTAAGAGCCTACTTTAATTATCAACCCAGGGGACATACAAAGTTTAGAGGTGCATGCACTATCTGTGCTCTTATAGGATAATCTTTGTCGCGGTTGGGTGTCGGTATCAATGTTTTAAGGGTTGTCTACTCAGTACGTAGAATTGTTTATACTAAGGAATTAAATACTGGAAAACAGTAAATCTATTTTAAAGAATTAAAATACTAAAAGCAGTAAATCTATTTTAATGAATTAAAATACTAAAAGCAGTAAATCTACTTTAAAGAATTAAAATACTAAAAGCAATAAATCTATTTTAAAGAATTAAACATGCTGAAAGCAATAAATCTATTTTAAAGAATTAAACATGCTGAAAGCAATAAATCTATTTTAGAGAATTAAAAGTGCTGAAAGTGAAAGAGATATTCCTATGAATCTACCTAATGCAGAATCGTGAATCTAGACTATGAAAGTGAAATACCATAACAGATCTATTCTAAATTAAAGAAAGCAAAGTCTATAATTACTTACACATAAAACTAGAATTCTAATCTAACATCTCATGCTACACATCTATTATTAAGAAATCAAAGCAATCAATCTTGAGAAGCAATTAATCATGATGGGAAACATTCATAAACCTTAGATCTAAACCATGATTTTTGAAGGCAATGCTAATATATATATGGAATCGTTGTTTAAAATGTGCGTTGGAAGAAAGTAGCTATAGGAATACTAGAACCGTATTGCTGAACTACAGAACGTGTTATAAATTACTACAGAATCAAGACATCATTCAAATGCTTCCATATGCGATATAAATTTTCATCACTGTAAAACACATAATCAGAAATACCTGAAAAAATGGAAATCCCATGACTTACGTGTTGGAGGGGCCCTCTCCAACCCGTACTCAGGAGGGAACGAAACTTATAAACGCTGACTGGGATTTAACATCAATCTTCTATTAAAATATAAACTCCATGTCTTCACAAAGGTCTGTAACTCAGAAGTATCTCAATAGTGCAAAAACGTGAAACAATGTTTCTCCAAAAATGTCAATAGAGACCTCTCGCTACTCGAGAGGTCCATATTTATATGATTCTTAATGTTGAACCTAAATAACTGTCTAAATGTCGATTCTCCTTGAACAGGAGTGCGTTCTCTATAAATCAGGAAATAGGGCGTCGAGCTGCATGATCCCTCAGTCTTCTATGCATTCGTCCTTTAATGCCCCTGAACCTACTCAATCATGCTTGATTTCCACAGAATTAGTCTATTAAATACGCATTTTAAACATACAAGAATAATTTTCAAAAACAACTTCATTAAATAATTAAAGTAAAACATTTTTCCCACAAATGAGTGTGTTTCTTCGCCATTGCTTGAGTTTGACTGCGGGAAAAAGGTTTATCAAATACCTGAAAATTGGACTCATCACAAATCACACCTCATGGCACATAAGATATATATTGGGAACTTGAGTACTAGGAAAAGAATACTTAAAAATAAAAAAATGTCCATTGTCGTCAAAAGGTTAAAATGAGATCCAACATGATTTTGAATAGCTCTACATAATGAGATCCAAAATGCCCATACTCTACATAATGAAATGTCGTCACTAGTATTTATTTTGACCATTTTGTCCACTTAAGATCATGCAACAAATTAATAACCAAGTTATGGAATCATTTCTTAATCAATTGTCACCATACAAATAGGACAACCTTGAGCATGATGTATAGATAGCTCATTAATTCTCACTCACGGATATAGCCACCTTTGATTTGATGACCATCACATCCACTACCATTTACAATTAGGACCTCCTTAATTTATCATTACGTGATAGTGATCTAATTTTATGTAGACGCGTTGACTTAAACACATGTATAGTTGACATTAAAATAAATGACTACTATGAGGTGTATTTTTTAGGCTATATCCACCTCAACACACCAACTTGTTACCCCAATACCCCAAATGCTGTCGAATTTTGTCTAGAAGGGATAGAGAGGTATTAGGACATCATAATTCATCTATTGGACACTCAGACACTTGTTAAAGACATTTAGGACAAGTGCATTACATCAATGGAGTCACAAATACACCCTCATCAAGTTGCATGCATCCATTAGTGCATCATCAACACTAGAACATGTAAGCATTACTACATGTTGGAGTAAGCTTTACTAATGTTATGATAATATTAGGTTTTCCGTCCATTGAGAAGGTTTTCATAGGTGTGCATATCCACCATATAAAAATCTTCATGGTACAACCAATTTCAAACCATTACGTTTCTAAATTAGGTATCCAGTGCTAGGTACAACTGTTTTCTAGTTGTATGCACCCTTGCTATATAGATGAGAAACTATGCATATATGTGTATAGTGATTTGGATTCAAATGTATGAACATGAATATATATGTACAATGAAAATGATTTAATCTTTACATGTATTATAATTTAGGGCTAGATCTTAGGCTACATAATAGGATTTCATTGTGATTAGAATACAAACTAGGGTTTACGCTACCAACTAGGGTTTTTAGGCTAGGTTCTTGTGTTTCTAGGCTAGGATCCAAGCTCTAGGGTCACCATCTTAATGTTTAATTCCACTATCATGACATAATTCTCACCAATACCATGCCCACTACTACAATCACCATCAAACCTCTCAATCCCAATTTGAACATTTCCCATGCTTCCAAGTTAAAATTGATAGGTCTTGTTGCTAAAATCTTTTCACTTATCTATTCACATAGACAAATCCACTCCTATGAAAGATTTTTGTAGCTTGGTATGTGCAAGTTCACATGCAATAATACTTGAGAGATCATTTTACCCCATGATCCATGGAAGATTCATTGGAGGCATATGAACCTCATTGTCATCACCCCAACCATGGTCAAGATGCCAAGATCCATCCTTAGTAGAACAAACCTCATGTGGGCACCCATACCACACTCAAAGATAAAAAATTCTTTGAAAGGGCATGTTTGGGGGTTGAGGGAATCTTGATTTTTTTATAATCACACATGAGAGGTTCTTAGAGTCAAATACATTGGATATAAATAAATTCCCTGAGATAAATAATACATGACCATAGAAGAAGATTGAAATATGAGGTCAAAACTCATTAATGAAGGTATAATGAACTTGGATAGATAGATTGGGAAAATTTTAGATGAATTCCTAGAGCTCTGCACACAAGTTAAAGAAAAAGAAAAAAACTCCTAGCATTGGGAACAAATAGCCAAAACCAACAATGCAACTAGAACACAATGACCAAGGGAACTTCAAAATGCAACACCACTCCACAAAAGAAGTTGCTTTAGACCTACCTCACTCATGAATCATGTCAATGATTTAGACCAAGCCACACCATTAATATGCAATGTACATCACCATCTTCATCATCATTGTCATATCTAGGTTCCTCATCAACATCTCCATCATCTTCATCATCATCAACATCATCATCATCTTCATCATCATCTTCATCATCAACAACATCTCCATCATCACCATGATCTTCATCATCATCATCTTCATCATCTTCATTGCCATCGCCATCATCATCGACACCTTCATCTTCATCACCATCTTCATCACCATCTTCATCATCATTGTCATCTCTAGGTCCCTCATCACCATCTCCATCATCATCACCATCTTCATCATCATTGTCATCTGTAGGTCCCTCATCACCGTGTCCATCATCATCACCATCTTCATTATCTTCATCATCATCTTCATCACCATCGCCATCATCATCAACACCTTCATCATCATCACCATCTTCATCATCATCACCATCACCATCACCATCAACTTCACCACCATCACCATCATCATCAACATCACCATCTTCATCATCATCACCATCTTCATCATCATCACCATCTCCATCTTTTGGATGTGAGAGGGAACCATCACCATCTTTATCATCACCATCAGCATCACCATCAACTTCACCACCATCACCATCATCATCAACGTCATCATCTTCATCATCATCACCATCTTCATCATCATCACCATCTCAATCTTTTGGATCCGAGACGGAACCATCACCATCTTCATCATCACCATCACCATCACCATCACCATCAACCTCACCACCATCACCATCATCATCAATGTCACCATCTTCATCATCATCACCATCTTCTTCATAATTACCATCTCCATCTTTTGGATGCGAGATGGAACCATCACCATCTCCATCATCACCATCAACTTCACCACCATCGCCATCATCATCACCATCTTCATCATCATTGTCATCTATAGGTCCCTCATCACCGTTTCCATCATCATCACCATATTCATCATCATCTTCATCACCATCACCATCATCATCAACACCTTCATCATCATCACCATCTTCTTCATCATCACCATCAACTCCACCACCATCACCATCATCATCAATGTCACCATCTTCATCATCATCACCATCTCCATCTTTTGGACGCGAGACAGAACCATCACCATCTTCATCATCACCATCACCATCACCATCAACCTCACCACCATCACCATCATCATCAACATCACCATCTTCATCATCATCACCATCTTCGACATCATCACCATCTCCATCTTTTGGATGCGAGACGGAACCATCACCATCTTCATCATCACCATCACCATCACCATCAACTTCACCACCATCACCATCATCATCAACGTCACCGACTTCATCATCATCACCATCTTCGTCATCATCACCATCTCCATCTTTTGGATGCGAGACGGAACCATCACCATCTTCATCATCACCATCACCATCACCATCACCATCAACTTCACCACCATCACCATCATCATCAACGTCACCATCTTCTTCATCATCATCACCATCTTCATCATCATCACCATCTCCATCTTTTGGATGCGAGATGGAACCATCACCATCACCATCACCATTAACCTCACCACCATCACCATCATCATCAACATCACCATCTTCATCATCATCACCATCTTCGTCATCATCACCATCTCCATCTTTTGGATGCGAGACGGAACCATCACCATCTCCATCATCACCATCAACTTCACCATCAACTTAACCACCATCGTCATCATCATCACCATCTTCATCATCATTGTCATTTGTAGGTCCCTCATCACCATGTCCATCATCATCACCATCTTCATCATCATTGTCATCATCTTCCTCACCATCACCATCACCATCAACACCTTCATCATCATCACCATCTTCTTCATCATCACCATCACCATCACCATCACCATCGTCATCAATGTCACCATCTTCATCATCATCACCATCTCCATCTTTTGGATGCGAGACGAAACCATCACCATCTCCATCATCATAACCATCTTCATCATCATCATCACCATCTTTGTCATCATCATCACCATCTTCATCATCACTATCATTTGTAGGTCCCTCATCACCATGTCCATCATCATCACCATCTTCATCATCACCATGATCTTCATCACCATCACCATCACCATCATCATCAACGTCTTCATCATCATCACCATCATCATCATCATCACCACAAGTGCCCGGTGGATGATTTTCCAAAGTTGACCACCGTGTGCAAAAATTGCACACTCCCTCACTGAGTAAGACCCTAGTTTCCAAGATGGATGTACAAGATGACACCAGGGCCACCAGACCGGAGGAGAGGAGCACCCCTAGCACTATCCCGGTGTCCTGAATCCAACAGAGTCAACGGTTCGTCGATCCGAGCCACAGTCTTCATTCTATGGCTTGTTCTGTCTCGCATCCAAAAGGGCTTCAGGGACACCTGCTAGATACCTGCTAGCGGCATAGAACTCCAACCGTGCAACAAAACTAGGTTCCGGGGAGTCATGCAAGTGTGTTTAGGTAGGTTTTGGATGGGAATGCTAGCCACAAGTGCCTGGTGGATGATTTTCCAAAGTTGACCCCCGTGTGCAAAAATTGCACACTCCCTCACTGAGAAAAACCCTAGTTTCCAAGATGGACGTACAAGATGAAAATGGAGCCACCGGACCGGAGGGTAGGGGAACCCCTAGCACTATCCCGGTGTCCTGAATCCAACGAAGTCGACGGTTCGTCGATCCGAGCCACGGTCTTCATTCTATGGCTCATTCTATCTCGCGTCCAAAAGGCCTTTAGGGACGCCTGCTGGATACCTGCCAGGGGCATAGAACTCCAACCATGAAACAAAACCGGGCTCTGGGGATTCATGCAAGTGTGTCTAGGTACGTTCTGGCTGGGAACACTAGCCACAAGTGCCCAGTGGATGATTTTCCAAAGTTGACCCCCGTGTGCAAAAATTGCACACTCCCTTACTGAGCAAAACCCTAGTTTCCAAGATGGACATACAAGATGACAATGGGGCCACCAGATCGGAGGGTAGGGGCACCCCTAGCACTATCCCGGCATCTTGAATCCAATGGAATCGATGGTTCATCGATCCAAGTCACTGTCTTCATTCTATGGCTCATTCCGTCTCGCATCCAAAAGGCCTTCAGGGACACCTGTTGGATACCTGCTGGGGGCATAGAACTCCAACCATCCAACAAAACCGAGTTTCGAGGAGTCATGGAAGAGTGTCTAGTTAGGTTCCGGTTGGGAACGCTAGCCACAAGTGCCTGGTGGATGATTTTCCAAAGTTGACCCCCATGTGCAAAAATTACACACTCCCTCACTGAGCAAAACCTTAGTTTCCAAGATGGACGTACAAGATGACAACGGGGCCACCGGATCGGAGGGTAGGGGAACCCCTAGCACTATCCCGACATCCTAAATCCAACGGAGTTGACGGTTCGTCGATCCGAGCCACGATCTTCATTCTATGGATCCTTCTATCTCGCATCCAAAAGGCCTTCAGGGACACCTACTGGATACTTGCCAGGGGCATAGAACTCCAACCATGCAACAAAACCAAGCTCTGAGGAGTCATGCAAGTGTGTCTAGGTACGTTCTGGCTGGGAACATTAGCCACAAGTGCCCGTTGGATGATTTTCCAAAGTTGACCCCCATGTGCAAAAATTGCACACTCCCTCATTCAACAAAACCCTAGTTTCCAAGATGGACGTACAAGATGACACCGGGGCCACTAGACCGGACGGGAGGGGCACCCCTAGAACTATCCCAGCATCCTGAATCCAACGGAGTTGATGGTTCGTCAATCCGAGCCACGGTCTTCATTCTATGGCTCGTTCCGTCTTGCATCCAAAAGGCCTTCAGGGATGCCTACTGGATACCTACTGGGGGCATAGAACTCCAACCGTGCAACAACACCGAGTTCCACAGAGCCATGCAAGTGTGTCTAGGTAGCTTTCAGCTAGGAAAACTAGCCACAAGTGCTCGGTGGATGATTTTCCAAAGTTGACCACTGTCTGCAAAAATTGCACACTCCCTCACTGAGCAAAACCCTAGTTTCCAAGATGGACATACAAGATGACAATGGGGAAACCAGACCGGAGGGTAGGGGCACCCTTAGCACTATCCTGGCGTCTTGAATCCAATGGAGTTGATAGTTTGTCGATCCGAGCCACAATCTTCACTCTATGGCTCGTTCCATCTCGCATCCAAAAGGCCTTCAAGGACACTTGCTGGATACCTTCCGGGGGTATAGAACTCCAACCGTGCAACAAAACCGGGTTCCGGGGAGTAATGGAAGTGTGTCTAGTTAGGTTCCAGCTGGGAACGCTATCCACAAGTGCCCGGTGGATGATTTTCCAAAGTTGACCCCCGTTTGCAAGAATTGCACACTCCCTCACTAAGCAAAACCCTAGTTTCCAAGATGGACGTACAAGATGACAACCGGGCCACCCGACTGGATGGTAGGAGCACCCATAGCACTATCCCTGCGTCTTGAATCCAATGGAGTCGACAGTTCGTCGATCGGAGCCACGGTCTTCATTCTATGGCTCGTTCCATCTCGCATCCAAAAGGCCTTCAAGGACACATGCTGGATACCTGCCGGGGGCATAGAACTCCAACCATGCAACAAAACCGGGTTTTGAGGAGTCATGCAAGTGTGTTTAGGTAGGTTCTAGTTGGGAATGCTAGACACAAGTTCCCGGTGGATGATTTTCCAAAGTTGACCGCCATGTGCAAAAACTGCACACTCCCTCACTGAGCAAAACCCTAGTTTCCAAGATGGACGTACAAGATGACAACGGCGCCACCGGACCAAAGGGTAGGGGCACCCCTAGCACTATCCTGGTGTCCTGAATCCAACGGAGTTGATGGTTCGTCGATCCAAGCCATGATCTTCATTCTATGGCTCGTTCTGTCTCGCCTCCAAAAGGCCTTCAAGGACACCTGCTAGATACCTATCGGGGGCATAGAACTCCAACCGTTCAACAAAACCGCGTTCTAGGGAGTCATGCAAGTGTGTCTAGGTAGGTTCCGGATGGGAACACTAGCCACAAGTGCCCAGTGGATGATTTTCAAAGTTGACCCCCATGTGCAAAAATTGCACACTCCCTCACTAAACAAAACCCTAGTTTCCGAGATGGACGTACAAGATGACAATGGGGCCACTGGACTAGATGGTAGAGGCACCGCTAGCACTATCTCGGCGTCTTGAATCCAATGGACATGACGGTTCGTCGATCCGAGCTGCGGTCTTCATTCTATGGCTTGTTCCGTCTTGCATCCAAAAGGCCTTTAGGGACACCTGCTAGATACCTGTCGGGGGCATAGAACTCCAACCGTGCAACAAAACCAGGTTCTGGGGAGTCATGAAACTGTGTCTAGGTAGGTTCCGGCTGGGAACGCTAGCCACAAGTTCCCGGTGGATGATTTTCCAAAGTTGACCCCCGTGTGCAAAAATTGCACACTCCCTCATTCAGCAAAACCCTAGTTTCCAAGATGGACATACAAGATGACATCGGGGCCACCAGACAGGAGGGTAGGGGCACCCCTAGCACTATCCAGGCATCCTAAATCCAACGGAGTCGATGGTTTGTCGATTTGAACCATGGTCTTCATTCTATGGCTCGTTCCGTCTCGCATCCAAAAGGCCTTCAGGGACAGCTGTTGGATACCTGTCGGGAGCATAGAACTCCAATTGTGCAACAAAACCGGGTTCCGGGGAGTCATGGAAGTGTGTCTAGTTAGGTTCTGGATGGGAACGCTAGCCACAAGTGCCTGGTGGATGATTTTCCAAAGTTGACCTCAATGTGAAGGCCATCCAAATTCACTTAAGGGGTGCATTTCTCGTCCGGAGGCACCTGGGCGTGCGTGGCCACCGTGGACAAGTCGACAATGGCTACGTGGACCTGTGGGAGCCGACAGAATCCAATTCCACTCTCCAGTTTAGGTTCCGTGTCCCCGGAGCAAATACCCAAAGTGTCCCTGAATGGCCCTGGGGTGCCTGACTAGAATGCCCGTAACGCCCGAACCGTAGCTTGGTTCGCGAATCCTTCAATTCTAGTGGGTCCAAGACGCCGGGTTTCATCTAGGGGACCCCCCACAGCATGGATTGAAGACCTGAAAGTGGTGCCAATGGGCCATCTCCGGAGCTAGGGTTTTTCTCAATGATGGCCATTCCAAATTCACTATAGGGGTGCATTTCTCGTCCGAAGGCCCCCGTGCATTCGTGGCCACCATGGACAGGTCCACAATGATGACATGGACCTATGGGAGCTGACAGAATCCAAGTTCGCTCATCGGTTTGGGTTCCATGGCCCCGAAGCAAATCCCCAAAGTGTCCCTGAATGGCCCCAGACTGCCCGATTAGAATGCCCGTAGCACCCGAACCATGGCTTGGTTCGGAAATACATCAATTCCAGTGGGTTTGGGATGCTGGGTTTTAGCTAGGGGACCCCCCACAGCGTGCCTTGAAGACCCAGAAGTGGTGCCAATGGGCCATCTCCGCAGCTAGGGTTTTGCTCAGTGATGGCCATTCCAAATTCTCTAAAGGGGTGCATTTCTAATCCGGATGCCCCCGGGCACGTGTGGCCACCGTAAACAGGTCCACAATGGCCATGTGGACCGGTGGGAGCCGACAGATCCAAGTCTGCTTGCCAGTTTAGGTTCTGTGGCCCTGGAGCAAATCCCCAGAGTGTCCTTAAATGGCCCTGGGGTGCCTGACTAGAATTCCCATAGCGCCTAAACCGTGGCTCGGTTCGCAAATCCATCGATTCCGATGGGTTCGGGACACTAGGTTTCAGCTAGGGGACCCCCCACATCATGCCTTGAAGACCTAGAAGCAGTGCCAATGGGCCATCTCCGAAGCTAGGGTTTTGCTCAGTGATGGCCATTCCAAATTCGTTAGAGTGCATTTCTCGTCCGAAGGCCCCCAGGCATGCGTGGCCACCATGGACAGGTCCAGAATGGCCACGTGGACCTGTGGGAGCCTATGGAATCCAATTTTGCTCCCCAGTTTGGGTTCCGTGGCCCCGGAGCAAATCCCCAAAGTGTCCTTGAATGGCCATCCTTGATCAAAACCCTAGCTCGTGAGATGGCCCATTGGCACCACTTCCGGGTCTTGAAGGCATGCTATGGGGGGTCTCCTAGCTGACACCCGGCATCCCAGACCCACTGGAATCAATGGATTTGGGAACTGAGCCACGGTTTGGCTGCTACGGGCATTCTAGTCGCCATTTAGGGACACTTTGGGGATTTGCTCCGGGGCAACGGATCCCAAACTGGCGAGCATACTTGGATTCCATCGGCTCCCACAGGTCCATGTGGCCATTGTGGACTTGTCCACAGTGGCCACGCATGCCCGGGGGCCTCCGGACGAGAAATGCACCCCTTTAGTGAATTTGGAATGGCCATCCCTGAGCAAAACCCTAGCTTCAAAGATGTCCCATTGGCACCGCTTTCGGGTCTTCAAGGTACCGTGGGGGGTCCCCTAGCTGAAACCCGACACTCTGGACCCACCGGAATCGACGGATTCGCGAACCGAGCCACGGTTCGAGTGCTACGGGCATTCTAGTCGGGCAACACGGGGCCATTCAGGGACACTTTGGGGATTTGCTCCGAGGCCATGAAACCCAAACTGGCGAGCGGACTTGGATTCCATCAGCTCCCACAGGTCCACGTGGCCATTTTGGACCTGTCCATGGTGGCCACGAACACCCGGGGGCCTCCGGACGAGAAATGCACCCCTTTAGCGAATTTGGAATGGCCATCATTGAGCAAAACCCTAACTCCGGAGATGGCCCATTGGCACCGCTTCTGGGTCTTCAAGGCACACTGTGGGGGGTCCCCTAGCTGAAACCTGGCATCCTGGACCCACCGAAATCGATGAATTCGTGAACCGAGCCACGATTCGGGCACTACGGGTGTATTGGAGAAAACTCACTATGGCTTGGGAATACCACAACAGACAGATGACTACCATAAATCTACTCAATTCTCAAAGCAATGCTATTATAAATGACAATGTTAAAATAATGAAGAAAAGTAACCAACCTCGATCCAACGTTTGATGTAGATCCCCGTTGGAGCTTTCAATCCGCGCACATCCAAGCACTTGTAATCTGCAAATTAGTCTTGACAACCAATATCTAACAAGTACATGTGATATATAAATGACATTAACATTATCAATAACAATGGTCCATAATATCATAAGCAAATGTAACCCAATGTATAATAAATGACATTCACACCATGAATGGATGAGAATATGAGTATTTCTATTAATGAACAAGAAGAAGTACAAAGTGATACGACCTCTTGCCAGCAACCAATCTGAACCAAGATCTAGATCAATCCACTTGTGCCTCCACCACTTCAATCCTCCATGAATGGCAAACTCAAACTAGAAAGGAGTTTGGAAGGCCGTGAACATAACTGGTTCACAACGACAAGGATCAATGATTGCAGACTCAAGATAGGGCAAAAATCCACTAGAGTTCCTTTACTATGCTCTTCTTCCTCCCATCCATAAGCCATATGTGCTCAATATATAGTCCTCTCAAAGGTAGGTGAAAGGACACATCGAGACGTTACTTGGGCAGATGGAGAGCCAAAGGTCACCCAATGACCGCTTTTTGGGAGTAAAAAGTAATTAATAGTGGTTTTTACCATTTTACTTGATACCCACGGGCTATAGGGATACAACTAGCAGGTATGCATGTTATAGTGATGCAACATGCGGGTAGGAATAAAAATAGGGCAAAATGGTATCACTGAAGGATAAAAATGGATCTGACTCATTGGAATGGATCCTACAGGCCAAAGAATGCTGATGCTCACAGGGTGGAAGATTTCTGTGTAACAACGGGAATTCTTGTCGGGCACCCCGGGGCCATTCTAGTGGTGATAACAAGTTTACTGTCTGTTGAGTCTGATACTACATCCAGGAGCTACTCAGCAAACTTTAAGATAGAAATCTCTGTAATTTTAGGATACTGATTCAACCACTCATACAGTTTCTCACCTTCTCGAAAATCTAAATTTATAATTGCCTTCTGGGTAGATTCAGGCATTCTTGAGGATCTAAATTTATAATTTCCTTATGGGTAGATTCAAGCATTCTCGAGGATCTAAATTTATAATTTCCTTCTGGGTAGATTCAGGCATGGAATAATATTTGGCGACACTTCCAAGCTCCCCAGACCATTTGGTTAGCCACAATATGTGCGACTCCTTTCACAAAAGATAAATTCTTGTGTGGGCGGTAGCATTTGATACACTAGCCAAATCTATGTTGTTGGAAGAACTTACATATTTCAACACAGGAGCGTTTTGTAGGTGACTTGAAAATCCCTTCCAATTTTCAGCATTAAAACAAAGAAGTTCAAAGTACAGATTTTCAGGCAATCTTGCCAACCAATCAGACAACCGAATACAGGGAGATAACCATGCCCAAAAAGTTCAAGCTATCATAAAACTCTTGTTTATCAAGATAAGGATGGACTATGTGTAAATTACGAGAATATAGATGAATGAAGTTGCTTTGATGAACTTGTCCTCTTGCTTTCTCTAGAATGTGTTTAAAAGAAGGGTGTATTGTTCGAGATTCTATTGGTTTACATAAACATTTATTCCCAAAGATGATGTCACATAAAACCACTTCCTTAGCTTTCAATTAGGTTTGAATGGCATATCTAACTTGTGTTAGTTATGGATAACGAGGAATATGAAAAGGAAGGTACCTATAGACCCAAGTTTTTGATGATAGAGGTGAATTACCACTTATCAGAGCATGAAATGCTGAACAAAAGGCTAATGGAACACAATGAAGGATTCCCTGGTTCTGGTAGGTATCCAGCTGGTGTCCCTGAAGGCCTTTTGAATGCGAGACGGAATGAGCCATAGAATGAAGATTGTGGCTCGGATTGACGAACTGTCGATTCTGTTGGATTTAGGACGTCGGGATAGTGTTAGGGGTTCCCCTCCCCTCCTGTCTGGTGGCCCCAGTGTCATCTTGTACGTCCATCTTGGAAACTAGGGTTTTGCTCAGTGAGGGAGTGTGCAATTTTTGCACACAGGGGTCAACTTTGGAAAATCATCCACCGGGAACTTGTGGCTAGCATTCTCGGCCGGAACCTACATAGACACACTTGCATGACTCCCCGAAACCTAGTTTTGTTGCACGGTTGGAGTTCTATGCCCCCGGCAGTTATCCAGCAGGCGTCCCTAAAGGCCTTTTGGATGCGAGACGGAACGAGCCATAGAATGAAGACCGTGGCTCGGATCGACAAACTATTGACTCCTTTAGATTCAAGACATCGGGATAGTGCTAGGGGTGCCCCTCCGCGCCGGTCTAGTGGCCCCGGTGTCATCTTGTACGTCCATCTTGGAAACTAGGGTTTTGCCCAGTGAGGGAGTGTGCAAATTTTGCACACGGGGGTCAACTTTGGAAAATCATCCACCGAGCACTTGTA
The DNA here is from genome assembly GCA_027924585.1 of Larix kaempferi. Classification (NCBI taxonomy): domain Eukaryota; kingdom Viridiplantae; phylum Streptophyta; class Pinopsida; order Pinales; family Pinaceae; genus Larix; species Larix kaempferi. The sequence goes on along the minus strand of BSBM01000372.1, from coordinate 45,775,893 downwards.
GCTAGCATTCCCAGCTGGAACCTACCTAGACACACTTGCATGACTCCCCAAAACTTGGTTTTGTTGCACGGTTGGAGTTCTATGCCCCGGGCAGGTATCCAGCAGGTGTCCCTGGAGGCCTTTTGGATGCGAGATGGAAGGAGCCATAGAATGAAGATCGTGGCTTAGATCGATGAAGCGTCTACTCCGTTGGATTCAGGATGCTAGGGTAGTGGTAGGGGTGCCCCTACCCTCCAGTCCAGTAGCCCTGTTGTTGGTGCAACAACCCCCCCTTTTTATTTTTTTGAAAAATATTGGGGCCCCTCCTCTTTTTGAGTATGTTTGCCTTAAAAGTTTTGCAACATCTTGGCATCCAGTGACTTAGTTTCTTTTGATCTTAAATTGCCTTAGAACTTTTGAGTTTTGTCTTTTTCCCAAGTAAAACTCATTCTTTTGGCCTGCAACGATAGAAACACTGAGCTAACTTCGCCACAACAGCAGAAGAGTTGGCCCAAGTCTTCCGAAACCATGGAAGAAAAAGACAAGTCAAACCACGACGGAAAAGTTATCACAAAGTCTCCGAAAAGGTGAAACGTTTACTCAAATGAGCTCGTGGAGGAACAAACTCGTCAAATCCTTCTGCTACGACGGAAGCTTTCATCTAACCCTTCCGCAAATGCCGAAAATGCATCAACAAGTTGCTCGGAGAGACTCATATTTTTCTTCCACCCCGCAAACCTTGGCATATTTTCGGAAGAACTTGGCCAACTTTCCTGCAAAAGCAGAACAGTTTGCTTAAGTCTGCCACGATACATGAGTTATTCGCGGAAGCATTCGCACAACTTCCCCACAACTGTGGACCATTTTCAGCTTTTCTTCCCGCATGGGTTGGAAGCGTTAACATAACCCTCTCGCTTTTAATGCTTGCATTTATTGAAAAGGTTTCGACGTGACCCGGCTGTACGCTGGCTTAAAACCCGTTTAATGGCATGCAACCAGCACATTAAGGTTTTGCACGTACCAATTTGAATATATGGGGGTGAAACCCCATTGGAAAGTCATTGTATTTTCTTCACCTGGACTATTTCTCCTTCCCATTTGAGCTACGAAGCGTCCATTATCGTTTGAAGACACGAATTCACAAGTCCTTCGACAATCGTCAGTACCTTGCCATTCGTTTCCAAGTAAGTACATTCGCAGGCTCTGTAGAATGTATGTGCCTACTTAAAATGATGTTTCGTCGTTTCATTTTTGTCCTTTTCTAAGCCATGACATTTTCTCGGAACAATTACACCCATTGTCGACCCTTTGTGCAACTGACACAGAGTATCATGCTGCCTAGTCTCGTCTTCTTAGTCACGTTCATGTCTAGGGCCATTCTTTCTACGCAAGGCCGTTCCGTTACTACGGTATCTCTCTTTCTGTCATTCGTATGGAGCTTGTTTTTCATCATCCTGGACGACATATCCCCCCCAACCTAAGAGATGTTTGTTAAGCAACCCTAAGCATAGACGTAAAGGGCCCCAAGGCTCCCACAATTTAAAATGATGCATCTATTCGTCACCTGCTTGACCTTTTCTGCCTTTTGGTTTCGCACCTAATCATGGGCATCTCTGCCATTATAATTTGGCATCTTCCGCACTCGAGAACCGGTCAGTGTTCTGTTTCCAAGAACTTAAGCCCCTGAACCAACTTTTATCAATTGGCCATCATAATTCTTAAGCACCACAGCGACCGCAAGGATAACCTAATTAATGCTTTCACAAGTTTTTTTAAATTGATATATGAAGGAAACATGTTCAGGAATTTGGTTGAAATGAAGAAATTATCTAAAAGACATTAGTTTGTGTTGTCAACATTATGTCATGAATGCTTATTCACATTAATTGTTGAACAGGATTCCCATAATGGCTAAAGGTGGCAAGAGGAGAACGAAGGCAATCAATGAAAGCGCCAGAATGGAGACAACGTTCCAAGACATCAAATGCACTACAAACGTGCCTCTGGAAGTAAACTGGGGTGATGTTTATCGCATGATAAAAGATCAGGACTTCCCTAAATCTCTCCTTCAAGAAGAATGCTTATATCAAAATATTCAGAACTCATGTATATCCAAAGCAGCCACGCGTCCAGAACTCTTTCCATGCTCAGAGGTAATCAGATGGGTGCTGCAGCATGCCAACACCGAAACTAGAGTCATAGCAGATAGCACAGGGAATGCCTTCGCTTCATTTCACCCATCTTACATTTCAACATCCTACAAGCTACCCAAAGCATAGCAGCGGCTCGATGATGCATGGTTGCAAGAGATCCACATGGATAATCTAGACATGGCAAGAAGGTTGTTAATTTTAGGCAAGCAATTCAGAAGAAAATACAGTGAAGAATACGAAGTCCAGAATTTGGGGCCTCCCTTCAGACTAATCACTCTCATGCTAAGCAGAATATTTGGGAGGCCTGACGGGACGATGTTTATGCTACAGTGGGTCCCTATCATCCATTATGTTTCTTTCAAAGGGACAATCTTCAATTGGGCTAATATTCTTTCAGACAGCCTGTCATCAGCAATAATAGCGGCTAAAGAAGGGCTAGTGGAAAGGAAGGTAGAATTCTATATGGCTTCCTACCTCATAGATTGCATCGTGGAAAAATGCCCCTTCCCCAAGTTGGGATGCATGTGGAACTCAGCAAAAGTCTCTGTGTTCATAGCCTACAAGATATTTTGCGCTCAAAATTACAAGAGGGATTACAAGCTCATTTGTGAGGAGTTCATAATGCCTCTTTATCAATTGATATTTAGGGAAGAACTCAATTGTCTATTTGAAAACGCCATGGAAGCCTTGGAAAATTATGGCGATTTTTATTTCTCTCCAGAAGGTACCTACATAAGAATGTACGGAGGTTCCAAAGCCCCATATATTCTCCCAAGGTATGCTACATATTACATAGTCCACAAGGAAATGGTAAGGCAAGTATTCATTGATGGGATAGGTAACACCTTGTATAAGGCCAAGAAAGCCACTTTTCCCCCCTTACCCTTTTATGTTGGCTCCTACAAGTTTTCAGGAATTGCAGTTGTTAAAGAGTTTGTTGCAAAATTGAGGAGTTTTGATTTCGGAGAGAGGATTTTTCACAGGAATGATCGACAGGACAAAATTGCACAGCATTGCAAAGAACTATCCACTCCCTGTGAATATGCTAACTTTTATGATCCACAGGAGGAACCATATAGGGGAATCAACAATATGGCTGAGCTACAGATTTTTCAGGTGGACAAAGGAGAGGCCAGCTCGAGCTCCAAGGCTTTCTCGGAAGAAGATCTAAGGCTCTTGGAACAAGCAAAGAAAATCCAAGAAGATAAACATAAAGAAGAAGAAAATTTGAGAATCCAAGCAGCCGAAGCCGAGGCCAAGAAGAAAGAAGAAGAGGAAGAAAGAATTAGGCTAGAAATTAATGCTAAGCAGGAAGAAGATGACAAAAGAAGGAAGGAGCAGGAGGAAGAGGCACTAAGGAAAGAAGAAGAGGAAAAGAAATCCCAAGAAGATGTTGAGCCCAAAATCCCAAACCTGCAAAACTTAGATATGGGTTCCCCCATAAGGGATCTACCCATTGTCCCTTTCACTCCCTATAAAGGCAGCATAGTTTCTAATTGGCAGAACTTTGCTTACAACAAGAAAAGAAAGACCATTGTCAAAGAGATAGGTTCCAAATTGAAAAGACCTTTTCGGTCGAACATCATCACCACACATGAGACCACGGTCATGCGAAACATAGAAGAGGCTGCTAGGCTCCTAGCATCCACCTCCGTAGCCACGGTTACAACAACCGCAGACAATGTTAACATACTGGGAGATAGGCTGGATGAAGAAAAGGAGAAGGCGCAGCAAGTTCATGAAGCTTTAGTCAAAGAGTAGAACTATACGAACCTGATGATTGAGAAGAATAATGCTCCCACATCTCAGAAGGAAGAATTAAATAAAACACTCCAACAATTAGAGGTTGATAAGAGAGCTCTAGCAATACAAACAAGAATATTAGGAGCAAAAAATGTAGAACTTAAAGATAAGAATTTGAAGCTCGAATCGGATAAATTTGACAATCTTCAAGAGATCGATGACCTGAAGGAGCGCATTGAGAAGTTGCAAGGAGAAAATGAATCGTTAGAGCAACAATTGGAGTTGGCAAACAACAAAATGGGAGACATCAGCCCCTTCCACGAGCAGGCTTGTGGAATACTAAGAGAGACCTATGGAGTCTGAGAACTCATAGCAAAGGAAGTATACAGACTAAAAGCAGTCATGGCCAAAGTCAATGGAATCAATGTTGAAGCCACCAGGATTAGGAGGAAGCACGCACGCATTAGTGGGGAGATTAAAAGGCACATCGAATGGAGAGAAGGGAAGTCAGGATTCCCATCAACTCTTCCCCTTAAGTCTGTTGTTGAATACAAGGCAGATATACACACCCTAGAGTATTCTAAAGACTGCGGAGTAAAGTTGGCCACCATAACCTCAGCCACTTATGAGTGGTGCAAGACTGTGTACTCTCAAATCCGAACCACACAAGAAAGCTGCCGAATAGCCATGCCCCAAAGGATAGAAGAGTTCCCGGATAAAGCACAGTATTTAGCTAATCTAAGTATAGAACTCCAGGCAGAAAGTGAATATGTACAGAAGCTGGACATCTTGACAGCAGAAGATCTACACCAATTCATCAGCCAAGTTGTTGTTCATCAACACAGCCTAGAAGAAAGCCTCCGAGTCACTATAGCTGAAATAACTGTCGTAGCAGAAGAACTAGCCAAGCAAGAAATATCCCTTAGATTCATGAGTCCCCTGGTTGGAACAAATATTGTAAGAGACACAAATCATTGGGGAATTCATATAGCAGAGGTGGAGAGGGCATTGGCAGCCAGCCAAGCTACCACATCAGAGAGTGGCCCAGCCATTGCAGTAGTGCAAGAAGAAACCCCAGCGATCCGAAAAGCGCCTCAATCACCAAAGGACTCGGCTTAGGGATAGCTTGCATCCGCCAGCGTGCCTCATGAACATTGATTTTTGTATATACCTTTGGAGTATTAAATGACTTGTAATTTTTAAACTCCCGTTGTTGCAAAATATTTGAGATATTTCTCTTATGTAATATTCAGCATTACATGACAAATTAGAAGAATATAAACGGTTAGGGTAAGGGTGGCAACTCTTGGCCCATTTTGAAAAGCTATATAAAGCTGATTAGATGAAGACAGTAGAGGACTTTTGGCAGGTGAAATTCTTTTTCTGTCTTGTAAAGGAATTATTTCTACTACATCAATAGAAAAATCATTTTGGCCTATGGAAGCTGGCACAACTTTTTGCATGGAATCTTGTTGATTAAATGATGAACTATTTATGCACTTTTCATACATTTCCTGTGAGATCTTTCCTGGCTCTTATGAATTAATTCTCTGCTATGAATGGTTTCATATTGTTTTGCAAAGTTTCTGTGTTAAATGGGTAATTGAATACTTACATCTATCTGAGCTATCTTGGATAATCTTTCTTTTCTGCTGTAAATGCTTCTTTCAATTTAATAGCTATCTGTGGAATTATTGGGTGTATTTTCCATTTTATTGCCCATTCTTTAAATCTGCTCCTTATAAGGATAGGTAATTTAGATTAAATCAGATTAGAATAGATTTTTTTTCCTGCATGCATTTAATATAGGGCACTTGCATATCATTTTAAATACAAAATACATAACCGGTGGATCGGGCCGCAACCGGTAAAACAAACAAATATTTAAAACCCACGGTAGCTGGAACCGTTAACTAGACGGATTCCCCACACCAAACAGTGAGTGATCTAGTTCGGATTGCTTACCGGGGAGAATCCCTTAGTGATTGATGCAACGATATTCGAGGCATCAACAGGCCCCATTGTCATCTTGGACGTCCATCTTGGAAACTAGGGTTTTGCTTAGTGAGGGAGTGTGCAATTTTTGCACACGGGGGTCAACTTTGGAAAATCATCCACCGGGCACTTGTGGCTAGTGTTCCCAACCGGAACCTACCTAGACACACTTGCATGAATCCTCGGAACTTGGTTTTGTTGCACGGTTGGAGTTCTATGCCCCCGACAAGTATCCAACAGGTGTCCCTGAAGGCCTTTTAGATGCTAGACGGAACGAGCCATAGAATGAAGATCGTGGCTCGGATCGATGAACCATCAACTCTGTTGGATTAAGAACATCGGGATAGTGCTAGGGGTGCCCCTACCCTCTAGTCCGATGGACCCATTGTCATCTTGTATGTCCATCTTGGAAACTAGGGTTTTGCTTAGTGAGGGAGTATGCAATTTTTGCACATGGTGGTCAACTTTGGAAAATCATCCACCGGGCACTTGTGGTGATGATGATGATGATGGTGATGATGATGAAGACGTTGATGATGATGGTGATGGTGATGGTGATGGTGATGATGAAGATGGTGATTATGATGGACATGGTGATGAGGGAACTACAAATGACAGTGATGATGAAGATGGTGATTATGATGGACATGGTGATGAGGGAACTACAAATGACAGTGATGATGAAGATGGTGATGATGATGACAAATATGGTGATGATGATGGAGATGGTGATGAGGGACCTCTAAAAACTCAAGCATTAACATGGGTGAGGTAGGTCTAAAACCTCCCTCAAGGACATTTCCAACCATTAGGTGACAATGATGAACATGTTAGTGCTACTCAATCATAGCTCCCAAATGATCCTCATATTCATCCAAGTACTAGACCAATATTGAAACAATTCGTAAAGCTCCAAATGGAGAGAGTGGTAGATAAAATGGGGGCAATATCCAAATTTGGGTGCTGCGGGCATCTTGGTAATACCTAGGGTTTGAGGATCGAAATTCCAAGATAGACATGTAGACTTGGATTCTATAAGTTGAGTTCTCTAGTGGTGTACTTGTGTGACGTGACAAACCCTTCTAATAGTGATCCTATCCCACTTGGAGTCCAAATACCCCCTATCGAGGGTACGTGTGGTGGGTCACGGATTCTAGGGCTAGATTAGGTTAATAGGGCTACATTAGGTTTCTAGGATTCTAGATTAGTTTCTGAGGGTTAGATTAGTGTTTCTAGGGTTAGTTTAGCTTTCTAGGATTTCTAGGGCTAGATTATGTTTCTAGGATTCTAGATTAATTTCTGAGGGTTAGATTAGTGTTTCTAGGGTTAGTTTAGCTTTCTAGCATTTCTAGGGCTAGATTATGTTTGTAGGGTTATATTAGTGCTTCTAGGGTTAATCATGCATGAATAAACAATCACATGGCTATAAATCATAACTCAGACATCAAATAAATGATATAAGACAACGATATCAAATAAACTATCTAACATGAATAACATTAATCGTGCATGAATAAACAATCACATGGCTATACTATGTACCTCAGTCAATTAGGCCTTCTGGATCGTCTCGGTTTTTTATTGTCTCGAACAACCTCTCATGCTCCGCATGATGTAGTAAGTAGCGTACCTTGTTTGATGACTTCATTGACATTGTCTGTAGTTGGATGTTTGTACCCACGATCAAGTGCGTAAAGTGATACACCTGCGACCCTGGTCTATAATCTGTGTATGTGTAGCTATTGCTCTTTGGTCCCTTTCCATCCACTGTAAGATATTCCCCCTGAACAACCATCGATACAATCGAAAAGGTAATGCATTCACTATCCGTTAATGATGCGAGGAGTGTTTGATTCCCCTGGATGCAGCGTGCCAACCAATAATTCATCCCAATTGCACTGTCTATCGGGGAGACAACTGCATAGATGTGTCCTACAAAAATGCATTTTAAGTTCATATTCGAACAAGTAGTGGTTTGATAATTTGGATAATTACAAAAACAAGGAGAGAACCGGGATATGCATGCAGAAATGTTTACCTGGCTGTACAAGATCAAATATATGATCATATTCATTCAAAATAGAATATTGGCCTTCCTCTAACTGGATTGTTTCAGCAACTGCACATGGGTCCACTGCAAGTGATACATGATCCCATTCATCAACCCAATCCATTGATTCGCACTCATCCCACTCACAACTGTTGCAAGACCCACAAAAGCAAGCAAGTTTTCGCGTCCATATTTCAAATAAGGGGTTGTTTAAGCTTTGAACCGAATGAAATCCACGAGTGCCTTGCACTGTACTACAACTATAAGAACGCGATCGATCTATATCAACTACATTCCAGAAATTTCTGACAACATGTCCTCTACCTGTTGGTATGTGTTGCTTTGTGGTTTGATCTGACATTTTTTCTTTGCACCATCGAACTATGGATTCGGCATTCTGAATATGAGGGCCTCCTATGCACCTCATCTCCTCCCTTCGTAGGAAATTTTTGAGACATGCTCCAGCCCTGTCGTACTCTCCCTTTCCATGCTCGGTCTCAAAATAGTTCCATACATGCAGCACATCATAAGTCTTGTGCAAAATACTCAACCACTAGAAAACACGTTCATTTTTGAACTAGCCTGCACAACCATCTGACCATATCCAATGCTGATCCATCTGTATACCTCTCTCCTTCAGCTGATCATAGAAAATTTTGAAGCAATGTTGCACATAATGCAGGTTGTGGCACCTGTCGTCACTGATGTAGAAGTTGGTCTCTTTCAATATTATCCTCATGTCGTTGCTTCTCTCTAGCGCATGCCTGTACGTGATATGGACCATTATGCTAACCTGGTCTGAATGGTAGTATTGACTTTGAATCTCATTTTGTGGCTGTAGGGTGTAGTTTTCTGCAAAGTCCACAACCGACAATATTGTTCCCTTGGGAAAGGTGTCCCTGCACTGTCTGTATTGTTCATCCTACCATTGTGCTACATGGACGTGTTGTACATAATGCTCGGTCTTTTGGTAGAATTCCTTCATGAATTTGCAAATTTGTACCTGGTTCCACAAAACCAAGGGCATTAATACAACGTGACATTTTCAATCTGAATATATATGTACAAATTCAACATGTACAATATGAAAGTATGCAAACTTAGATTACCTGTGACTTCACCAATGTAGTTTTTTTGCTTTCCTTCAAACTATCTACTTGATATGTTATGTACCGGAAGTTTTGCATTTCTACTGACATCCTCCCAAATTCGTGCTCCGTGGTTGCATGGATGTAGCGGCCCAATAATTCAAATCCACTGCAACTGGAACATGTCCCATATAAACATGATCTTTTATAATATTTTTGTCATTCAAGCCTTTGACACATTATGCTATGTATAAATTCTCTAGATGCATTCAGTGGTTGTAACGAAGGGCAATCCTGCATAATGTTAGTATGCAAACCACAAAATATATGTCTATATGTATCATAATGGTACTCAAATTCTACATGGTATCTACAACAACATGTTTTGCAATCAATGCAAATTCTAACATACCAGGGTTTGCATTTTTCGAAGGACCTTTGGCCCAAGTTCAATTGTGTGTGCTCATTACTGAACCTCTCATAGAGTTATGTTTGTGTCATTTCAAGGAAGTGCTTGACATGGGGTTCACCCCCCCTAACACATTTTCTCAACTTTAAAACATCTCTTTGATTCAATGACAGTCTAGTGTTATCATGCCAAAACTTTTGCACTAGTTCTTTAACAGCATCAATGAGCTTCATGTCTGAACAAGGTAACCTACCAACAAAGGCCCAACAATCTTTTTGGCTTGGGGTCTCAAGTTTTTCTCTAATGGTAAAATACTTTTGAAGAGCCTTTCTATCTACTTTAAATATTTTACATGTGTGTGACAGTAGGCGACGTTGCCTTGTGGATTTGTCTACAATCGATTCCGACAGTACACGACGGGCCACATTAAAATATTTCGTACGAGAAGTTTTTCCAATCAAATTAAATGAAGATTGTAGATTTCTAACAACATGATTGTTGGCCTCTGAACTTCTAACAACCTTTATGCACAAAAGTCTCCTAACATGAGCTAGACAATGTGATTTTAACAAAGCAAGAAACAATTGACATTTTGCTGCATCGGTTTTGGATTCAAAAAAATCTTTGATTATCTTGTTACAATGGAAATCAATAGTGCTTTTGGGCATCTTACCTTCAAGTCCTAAAAATGAACTTTCATCCACATGAATACGTCTGGGAGTTCTTCGTCATCCGGTTGATAGTCGAGGCAAGGGAGTCGGCAAGGAAGTACGAATCTCGTCAACGGTTTGTTGTGGCCCTTCGTTCACAAATTGGTCCTGCAATGGAGTGTGTTCTCTAAGTGTGTGCTCTTCTTGGGGAGGTTTCCAGTTAAGAACTTGTTCAACATCCATCCCTTCATACTCGACATCAGGAAAGATTTGATTGACTTCAACCACCTCGTCATTGCTTGTCGATGGATCTAAGGCACTAACATTTTGATGTCTACGGTTTTGCATGTACAACCTGGCATTTTCTATTATCTCATGGATCTTTTCAGGGGGCAGCTGTGTCCTTCTAGACTTTCTTTTATTATTACGTCTGTTGCCCATATTCAATGTGTTTTTTGGAAGAAAAAAAAAATGACCCTTGCAAGAATGAACAATAAACAAGGTATTAAAACTCGATGTGCATGATTATTAAAGCTCGATGTAGCAATTGATTATGTACAACAACATCTAGTGAGAATGTTTTCATATAATCTTAAAAGTTATTGGGAATGCCCTACATATAAAGTTACAACATCACCTCTAGGAACTCAGTAGGATGGTATTGGATGGTGGTATGGGATGTTAGTAGGAGCAAATTCCCTACAAGGGATAAGCTCACACTCACTTCATTTTCATGGTATGGATGAGGGAAAATAGCCCCAAAAGACTAAGAGTTTTCAATTGTTTAGGTGTCTGTGTGAGTTGTTGTAGTGAAACCATGAGGAATTCAACAAATGTTTGTCTACTAGATGGAGGAATGTGATTATGAAATGTTATTGGTGGTGATGCAAGTAATTTTTTTTTTATTATCTTCATGAAAGGTTGAAAGCATTGCTTGGTGCATGTTGTAGTTTTTTTTTGGTAAGATGTTTTTATTGTCTATTTTGAGGATTAAGAAGACTAAAATAGATCTATCATACAATTCATGAGGAAAAACCAAAATAGATTCCATTCAAACAAGCGAATGAAGACTAAATTACATTTAACAAGATAAAATTATCACCATACCTCAAGGATTATGATTGCTCTTTGCTTCAAATGTCAAATGCTCTTTTGATGTGTCCATTATATGTAAGAAGACTTCATGTCTGTCCAAGTAGCATGAGAATTAAATCCAAGGTTCCAAATAGAGTCCAATTGTTGTGTATTCACTCAATTGATCCAAATAGAGCCCAATAGGTGTGTATTCAATACAAAGAGCCAAATAGAGCCCCAAATGTTGTGTATTTTATCCAAATGGTGTATGAATTCAATCTACCATGTAAATGCTTGTCGGACTGTGCGTGAAACCAGCAAAGAGAACACGATGAATGAGGAAAAAAATGTGGGAGAAAGAAAACAGGTGATTTTCTAAATTTTATGTTCAACAGGGACGCGCACGCGCCAGATGCGCGTGTGTGCTAGAGGCGTGTGCGCGCTAGATGTGCGTGCGCGTCCATGCTGAACGTTGTAATGTTTGGTGGTAACGTTCACTATATTTATTGCCCAACAAATATAAATGTGTCGGGTTATACCTAGAACCCCTCCCCATAAAGAGCCCCTCCCCCATAAAGGCCTTTAGGACCTCTTCTAACCCATAATCCCTAAGTGCATTTAAGTGCTTCTAGGTGTTTAGGGGTTTAAGGGTATATTTACAAATTTGTGTATTTTGATTTCAAAACATTAATTTAATTTTCAATTATAAACATATGCATTACATCAAGAATAATTAAATACATAGTAGATATATTAATGTTGTATAAAGTGATGTTGTATAAAGTGATGATAATGATGATGAGAATGATGACGATGAAGATGGTGATGATGTTGATGATGATGACTAATGGAGATGATGGATATGATGATGATGATGTTGATGATGAAGATGATGAAGAATATGAAGCACATCATCCTCATCATCATGATCATCTTCATCATCATCAACACCATGATCATCATCATCAACTTCATCATCATCATCATCATCATCATCATCATCATCATTGTGAGGACAAGGATGATGATGATGATGATGGTGATGATGATGATGATGATGATGATGATGATGATGGATGATGATGAATATGAGTACGATGATGAAGATGATGATGATGAAAAATATGATCATCATCAAAATCATCATATTCGTCATCATCATCTTCATTAGTCACCATCATCACCATCTTCATCATCATCATCATCATATGATCATGGTCACGATCATCCCTATCTTGGTCATCATAATAGTCATCTTAGTCTTCGTCATCATACTCATCATCGCCATCTTCCTCATAATCATCATCATCATTGACATATTCGTCATCATCTTCGTATCATCAACATCATCATCTTCATGATGATGATGATGATGATGATGATGATGATGATGATGATGATGACGATGATGAAGATGTTGTTGAAGATGATGACTAATATGCATCACATCATCATCATCATCATCATCGTCTTCGTCGTGATGATATGATGATAATGATGATGATGGTGGTGGTGGATGATGATGAATATGAGTACGATGATGATGATGACTAATTTGGAGATGATTATGAGGAGGAGGAGGAATATGCAGCACATCATCATCATCTTCATCATCATCATCAACATGATCATCATCATCAACTTCCTCATCATCATCATCATCATCATTGTGAGGACGCGGATGATGATGAGGATGATGAGGATGATGATCATATGATGATGATGATGATAGTCATCATAATAGTCATCTTCATCATCCTCATCATACTCGTCATCACCATCATCCTTATCATCATCATGATCTTCATCATGATGTTGATGATGATGATGATGATGAAGATCATGATGAAGATGATGATGAAGATGATGAAGATGGTGATGATGATGATGACTAATGATGATGATGATGATGATGATGATGATGTTGATGATATTGATGATGACGAATATGCAGCACATCATCTTCATCATCATCATCATCTTTATCATCATCAACAACATGATCATCATTATCATCTTCATCATCGTCATCATCATCATCATCATCATCATTGTGAGGACGAGGATGATGATGATGATGATGATGATGATGATATGATGATGATGATGGTGGTGGTGGATGATGATGAATATGAGTACGATGATGAATATGATGATGATGATGATGGATATGATCATCATCAAATCATCATATTCGTCATCATCGTCTTCATTAGTCATCATCATTGCCATCTTCAACATCCTCACCATCA